>OX608074.1:60755485-61955485 GCA_951509635.1 Eupeodes luniger
AAGAATTTTCAGATTGCCACGAAACTCTCCGAACTATATGCTGTATCTAGAAACAGGAACTCTTCCTCTGATAATGGATACACTACAGATGCATTTTAACTACGTAGTCAAAGTAATGAATATGGCAGACAGCAGAATTCCAAAAATCATTCTTAAAACAGTTATTCAAGCAAAAGGATCTATGGTAGATGAGTGGGAGAGCCTTGCTTCAATATGCGGTATTGATCTTGAAATAGCAATGAATGTACAACCCGCCCTATTAGAATCAAAATTCAACATGATTTTGGAAAAATTTGGAAGAGTACTGTATGGAAGATATGAGTCTGAAGCTAGATCATCGATATTCAGGAACTACTACAGTCGTTTAAATTTTAATTTGCAGAATAGATCGTATCTGATAAATAACAACACAATCGATAAAATTAGCATTATTCTTAAAGCAAGGGGAGAATTACTTAACCTTAATTATGTATATGCCTCATCGAACCGATCTGCCTATATTATGTAGCCTTTGTAATATGAAAGCACGGGAAGATACCTTTCACTTTATTGCGGTGTGTCCAGTCCTAAAAGAATTCCGGATTAACTACTTCAATAAAAGCAACCTCGATGAAACTGAATTCTTCAGGTTATTAAATGGAGAAGAAGGCTGGGACTCGCTTTATAATTATTCTATTGCTGCTCTTAAATATAGAAAACTTATAATCGAAGAAGACTTTTAAATAAAAAAAAAAAAATAAGACAAAATATTTATGAATATAACATATTACTCCTATTTTGTTAAATAAAATGTATTTGTTTTCGAAAACGTCAGTCTGGTAGACGGCCATAAGCCATACCGATACGACTTATAAGATAAATATATTATACCATATTTTTTTACATGTTATATGAAAATGTTATACATACATACATATTATATTGAAATAAAATGAGTCAAATAACTAACTAACTAACTAACTTAGAAATATTTAGTAAAACTATGTGAAAGTAGTAAAAGATAAGTGAATAACGTTACGCTAAATTTCAAAAGTCTGTTTTGAAAACTAATATAGTATTTTCTCCTAGTATTGCATATTAATAATTATTTTTAATTGTTACTAAGTGATTTTAATACTTTTAAAACACATGTGCCATTGTTAAATCCCAAGAGATTTTTACTAATTTTTATTAAATTTCATTATAATACTTTCAAAACAGTGTATTTTATCAGTACTATGTTACCTCGCCAGTCCCCTGGCATTCAAATTCTGAATTTTTTAAATATCTTACTATGTACTCAAAAAAGTGACCGGCCCAATTTGAAACAATATATTAATTAGATTAGCCATCATATATGTACACCCGAATTTGTAGAAGTTCGATTTAATAAATATCGTAAACAAAATATCCGTAGTACCCGTGGCATGATGGTTAGTGCGTTGGACTGTCATGCCAGAGGTCTTGGGTTCGATCACTGCCTATGCCATCTAAAGAATTGACAAATTCTCCAACAGTGATTCTTGTCATGAAAAGTGCTTTCTCAAATTGGCCGTTCGGATTCGGCTTAAAACTGTAGGTCCCCTCCATCCCTGACAACAGTACTCGCACACAGGAATGGTTGAGAGTTGTAAGTCACTAGGCCCTAGTTCTCAACGGACTGTTGCACCACCTGATTTATTTATTTTTTAAACAAAATATCCTCAAAAGTTACCTAACTTTTGTATAATCACCCATAGGTATACGAAAACCTAAACTTTCGAAAGCACAAAGATACAATAGACAATAGCTGTGCAAACTATGCATACGAAAAGCAAATACGGTACGATTTTGAAGTAAGAAGTCAGCGAATGGATCAATCGGAACCACGGATTAATTAACTTCTACGCCACTTAGTTCCTCACCGTATACGGTTATTTCAACCTTCAGAAGATCATTAAGTATATACACTAACCCTTTAAAAAAATTTAGGAGCAGGGATAAATTAATGCTTTTATAAATTTACTTACTGTGAAGCACCCATTGATTGAAGACTTGTGGAGTTGTCATCCAAAA
Organism: Eupeodes luniger; assembly: GCA_951509635.1. NCBI lineage: Eukaryota > Metazoa > Arthropoda > Insecta > Diptera > Syrphidae > Eupeodes > Eupeodes luniger. Next base: position 60,757,520 of record OX608074.1, read on the forward strand.
TTTGCATTATTTCTTCAACTGAACCAAGAACATAGCCGCGGTCCACTTTTCCTTTAAAATGTTTGTGCACGTTAAATGTCATAGCTGTCCAAGTTTCTTCAACTTCTTTAATACCTTTCTCAATCGACAGTTCTTTCAAGGCATTATTAAGAATAGTTTCAGCAATTTCCTTAAGGATCATGAACATCAACAAAAATTCCATAATATTAAATAAAAACCGTTAACAAACTTGGTATTGATGCAGTTGCATGTTGAACATATTTTCCAAAGTGAATGTACCAGCAGACATATCAAACATTTTACCGGTTTTTTGCATCAGCAGACGCCAATGGCGTTCTCTTAGGGCTTCGTTTTTCAAACTCACCATAAGTGGTACTGAGTTTCTAAACTGTTTCATTTGAAGTTCTAACATTTGGCCACTTATCAAATCCCGTACCTTGAAAAAGTTATAATTGAAGTATTTCAAATAATTCGTTCGTAAAATAAGTAATTTTTATGAAATAACCCTTTTTGGCAGTTTTCGAAATTCCTTTAAGTAACTCTCAATACCATCATTTAAAATTTGTGGATCTAAATCAACCCATAAAGTTTTAGACCAAGTTTCTCGGGCAATTTTTTGTTGTCTATAAAGTCTGTAAATCTTAAAGAATTATAACAAATTAAATTAAATGCATTTTAATTGAGTCCTTCATTATAAAATTGTGTTTTATTACAATTTGGAGACCATCAAAATCACTTTTGGCCTTGATAAAGTTGTTGTAATCTACAACCGGAATGTCAAAAAGTTTTTCTGCATTTGCTGATGGAAAAATGGGATTTTATATGATATTAAAAAAAATGAAAAATAACCAACACAACTCAATCCTGCGTTCATCTAGATTTTGGAATTCCATTCCATAAATATCAATAAGTTTTAAGCCTTTTTCTAATTCAGCTCCAACCGAACCAGGTCCATTCTGATCAAAATCTTCAATAAAATGTTGCAGCTGCGGAAAGAGATGAAAATCAATATAGAAAATTAAAAATAAACACAATACAATTGGTGGGCGCTGCAGCCCACTTAGGCCTTGCCCTAAGTGAATTATAAATAGAGTTGTAAAGTACACAAGTACATTTGTACCGGAGAACTTTTTAAGCACCTACTACCAGATAAAAGTAAATAAAATAGGAGCTACAAAGTTCAAGATTGTAATCTTGATTACTGATAACATTTTTGTTATTTTCGTTATTATAAAAAATCATTAATTTTAAAAACTTTCAAAATAAAACTCAAATAATAAAACATCTTGTGTTTGTATTAGTGCACTGTATTAATGATGAAATCAAATAAAAATTTATTTCTACCAAAATTTTGCATCTGAGAAAGATACGACACGACAACATCATATCAATGAACCAGCCCAACTCTTAAAAATGTATTTGCTTTTTAAAACAAATTACGAGTATTTCAAAAGTAATAAACTTCACTTTTAAAAACTTGTTAAAAAGTAGAAATTATATAATTCAATATCCTAAGTTTCTGACCCCGAGTGTGACATGACTAAGTATTAAGTAAAATAGTAAGGTAAAATGTGAAACCAAGACAAGACGATGCCATACTACCTACCTACTAAATAACCCGACACTAAAGACGAGATTTCAGCCAATCTTTGGATGGTATAAATACATATAAATAAATAAATAAATGTATTGATAAAATTTATTGCTCTTTTAAATTAATATATTATTATTTTCTAATACCTAATAACTAAAAACAATGGTGGTGGATTTTTGAATTGTACTGATAAATGACAGTGTTTTGGATTTTTTTAAATTCGTCTAAAAAATTCGGAATTTTTTTTTTTTCAAAATAAAAAAATACCATATTTTCATTTAAAAGCTACACGTGCCGACAAATAGCCAATCAAATTAGAATACATAACAATCTCACCGCAGCAATAGGTATACTGGTGATCTCATGGTTCATCTCACCGAACAGTGGAAAAAATCTTTACATAGTTTTGAGGAAAGTAAGATTATTGCACTTGATATTTCAAAAGCATTTGATAGGGTTTGGCATCAGGCTCTCTTATCAAAAATGCGTGCTTTCGGTATTCATGAATCCCTCCTTCATTGGATTAGTAATTACCTTTCGAATCGTTCAATACAAGTTGTATTGGATGGATTCAAGTCTGAAAACCACAAAATAAATGCTGGTGTGCCCCAGGGCTCTGTGCTATCTCTAACACTCTTTCTCATTTTTATTAATGATCTCTTGTCTGCAACTTCTAATCCGATACATTGTTTTGCTGACGATAGTACTCTTAGTTTTTCATATTCGTTTTCAGATTCACATCCCTCTTCTTCGGATGTGGAACTGCAACGACAAAATATGATAAGCTCATTAAATTCCGACCTAAACAGCATTGTACAATGGGGAATAAGAAACCGCGTGGAAGTGGAATTTAATGCTTCGAAAACCCAATGCTGTCTTGTATCGTTGAAGCGAAATATACCCCCCCTTGCCACTATCCATAAATGGCACTTGCATCGAGGAGACTGAACATCTCGATGTTTTCGGTATGTGTATCACCAACCACCTTTTGTGGAACGAAGGGCCGGACAAAGCATATGTGCAAGATGTGCAAATGCACAGGGCGCAGAATTCTGGGGGCGCATTACCAGGAGCAAGAAATTGTAATCTGATCTTGCGCAAACAAATATGTACTACTATTTGCCATTTTTTTAACCACACACATTCTTAAATTACCTCATAAAAACATCCATCACAACTGTTCTAAGTTATCTCTTGCGCACTAACTAACATCACTTTCATTGTTGCATTCAATAAAAATTTAACTCAATATATCGCAGTACTAAAAATCCTACCTACCTAATTTCCAAATATTTCACCCTGTTCGTACAAGAGAAAAAAAGAAAAAAGAGGCTGGGATGCGACCCACACTGATAACTTCCCATTCCGTCTGTCGATTTGTCTTGCTTAAAAGTTTGTCTATACGTATCAATTTTTACCAAATTTGCGTACTATTTTTTGTAGATTTTATTTTTTTATGAAAAACAGACTGTTGGATTTTTTATATCGAATGATACATATATGAATATCGAAAACAATATTTTCTATGAAATAAAATAAGTTTGAATCCAATATTTGTAATTTTTGAAAAGCTGTTTGAGTTGAAAGTAAATTTTTACCAACTATTAGTAATGTTTTTTTTAGGAATTTATTTTTTATAAAAAAACTGTCAATTAGATTTTTCTCAAAATTTTATCAGATGTCATAAACATTATTCTTCGTTGAACAAAACTGTTTTGGAGATATATCATATTTTAGTCGTAAAATTTTCGAGGTGACAAATTTTTTTTCAGTTTTTTTGATTTATAAAAAAAACCGTTAATTGGATTTTTTTCAAAAAATATATAATATATAATTTAATTCAAGTCTCTAGCGTCATTGGTTCATGAGATATTTAGGTTTAACCAAAATGTTCACCTTTTTTTTTAAACTGCTATGGTAAAAAACCGTAGTACCCGTAGTGTGATGGTTAGTGCGTTGGACTGTCATGCAAGGGTTCTTGGGTTCAATCTCTGCCTGTGCCACCTAACTTTTTTCACGGGTACTGCCTCTTGCGAGGAATTGACAAATCCTCCAAGAGTAATTCTTGTCATGAAAAGTGCTTTCTCAAATGAGCCGTTCGGATTCGGCATATAAACTGTAGGTCCCTTCCATCTCTAACAACATTACCCGCACACAGAAATGGTTGAGAGTTGTAAGTCACTAGGCCCTGGTTCTTCATGGACTGTTGCGCCACCTGATTTATTTATGGTAAAAAAACCACCCACTCAATTTTCTTGAGAACCCTTTCTGCATCTTTCTGCCCTATTATCTGTATAACAAAATTTATATGAAGTCGATATCTCTTCTAATTCTTGAGCTATGGACGACGAAAAAAACGTCGCGAACGTACAGACGTACGGACGTACGAACGTACATACGTACACACGCACGCACAGACATTTTTCTAAAAATCTTTTATTTCGACTCTAGAGACCTTGAAACGTCGAGTAATGTCAACATTTTCAATTTGAAAAATCGGACCCATTACAATAACTTCCTATGGGAAGTTAAAAATCTCAACACAAAAAAGTTCCATGCAAGAGAAAGTTGAAAGTTAATGACTATTGTAACGGCTACTTTTAGTGTATATCTAGTCTAGTGCACAATGCAGATTGTTTCAATTGTTTTTTCGCTTTGTTGGTTAATTAATATTAAATAAATAGCTATCAGTTTTTAATAGAAGTGACGTAGGTATTTTGTGACAAGACCGGTAATGTGACTGACTCAGTTAATTTTAGACAAGCTTGAATTACATGAAATTTTAATAAGTAACTGCCAAAGCCAAAGTTATGATAATGGTTCGAATATGAAAGGAAAAGAAGCGGGTGTTTAGAATCGAATTCGAACCCTGGAACCAACAGCGTTTTTCGTTTCATGTTGCCCGCATTCCTTAAATTTAGTGGTTAATGATGCTGCTAGGTGCTCATTTTATGCATTTTTCGATACAATTTAATTTTTGTATAACTTTTTTTCAAGTTCCACAACGAGGTGGGATATTTATAAGAAAAAAATTCCAAGTCATACTTTGAAACCCCTTTCTGAGACTAGATGAGAGAGCAGGTTAGATGCATTGAGGCCTTTGAAAACAAATTAAGAAGAACTACATATATGAAGCCCTTATAGAATTAAGAAATCTAGAGGCAAAAAACATTGCAAAATCGTTGGGAAATAAAATTTTTGATTTTACATTTATTTGCTGCCTGCTAATTTGGTTTGATATTTTAGAAAATATAAATAAAACTAGTAAATATTTGCAAAGTCCGTCCGTTAATCTGTCAACTGCAATACAAGTTTTAGAAGATACAAAAAAACAGTTTGATTTTAATGCGTCCCGATGAAAAATTTAATGAGTAGGTATGTTCAATTAAGGGGCCGGTTATAGCTATCAGTAAAATCCATCAGTAAAATTTTTGTTTTTAGTTTTTGAACATGTTTCAGATTTATTTCTAGCAAAAGATTGATGCAATAAGATGAACTCTATATTCGAGTATTTTTTCCAAAAAGAAACAATGCATTTAAAGTTTTATTAAATTTATAAATCTATGTTAATTTTTTAATGATGAAATTTCATTTTACTGAACAGCTGAATGCCAAAAGCCAAAAAAAATTCCATTTCGTTTTACTGTTGGTGTTCCAATTTTTTACTGTCCCGATCACATCATTAAAAATTTTACTGATGAAAGCAACAGAAAAAAAATTGTCTGAAGCGCGAAGCCTCAAAGTGACATATAATTTAATGACGTAAATTTACTGATTGCTATAAACGCTCATGAGTAAAAGATTTCAGATTCCTCCTGTTTCAAATTTTACTGATGGATTTTACTGATAGCTATAACAGGCCCCTAACTGAGCGTATTGCTAGGTCCCTAGAAACACCAAATATGTTTCCTGAAGCTTCATCATTGCGATCTCAACGGAGAAAAAGGCTTTATGCTGATGAATGTCCTGAAACTATATTAGACCCGAAGCAAAGATTTAATTATATTTTTTTTTTTTTCAAAATACTTGATCAAGCCATTTAATCAATTACAGAAAGGTTTGAACAGCTTAATACGTATAGTGTCAATTTTTCATTAATAAGTAACAGAAGCGAATTTGCAGAATGTTTTAACAATAGGTAGTTTTAAAGATTTAGATGGAGAAGAATTGTTTCAAGAGTTAACCATAATATCGCCGCTTATTACACCACAAAGCTCAAGTTTAGATGAGTTAAATTTTAGTTTTAGTTCAAACCTTGAAGATTTTGCTCCGAATTAAGTAATTGCTCTCCAAATCCTTGATACAATCCCGGTCACGGTAGCTTCAGGAGATCGTAGTTTTTCTAAACTTAAAATTATTAAAAATTGTAAGGCCAGAAAATTAAGTTTCCTAGTTTAAAAGTTTCCCCTCTGCTCATTTTTTCGCTGCGTTTTAATTTAATGGTTTAGGCCTCCTGGGGATACCTCAATAAAAAATACGCATTGAAAGTCTACCTCTTGGGTAATGTGGGAAAGGCTTATGCTTGTGTATCAGTTTATGACGAAATTCATAAGAAACGTATTGAATCAATTCAACATAATTTCATTCGCTTCGCCCTTAAGGGTTTTCCGTGGGAAGATCCTTATGATCTTCCTCCCTATGAACATCGTATTCAACTTCTTCAATTGCAAACTCTCCATCAAAGGCGTGTTAATAATGATTTAATTTTTTTTCATCAACTCATTAATGGTGAAATTGATGCACCTTATTTGCTATCTTGTATACATTTAAATTACCGAGGCGGAACTCATCACCTGCGTGCTTTTGACTTTATACATATTGACTTCCATAGAACTAACTATGGAAAGAATGAAGCTTTAAGTCGAATGAGCATTTTATATAACTTAAACTGTTCATCGATTGATTTAAATTTAAATAAGGTGGGATTAAAATCATTATTTAGAACCAGTGCTCCACTATCGTAAACGTCATGTTAATAATTCATGTTAAATGTTAATAATTATTTGTTTTGTAGTTTGTGCGTGTGTTAGGCTATAATTGTATTATTTTCTTACTAACAACTAACACATGCACTTATGATGAGCCTCTGATCGTAGTGTGACGCTTGCTGTAAGCTAACTACTTTCTGAAAACTCTGAAGTGCAACAATGTGTAAAAAAATATAAAAAAGGGGCGCTTTCTACAAATCTTGCACAGGGCGCAAGTTTGGTTGGGGCCGGCCCTGGGAACGACCCATTGTGATACCACATGAATCTTGAGTCTTTCTTCTAAGGTCAAAGGAACCAGTTTGAGACTTTTTCTTTTATCGCCAAAAGTCTATATACATATATATTTATTTTGCGTTTATATAGTTTATGTGTATATTAAATTTAAATGTACGTGTAGGTCTTTACACTTATATTTATATTTATATTTATATTTATATTTTTATTTATATTTATATTTATATTTGTATTTGTATTTGTATTCATATTTATTTTTATATTTATATTTATATTTATATTTATATTTATATTTATATTTATATTTATATTTATATTTACGTACATATTTATATTTATATTTATGTTTATATTTTTATTTATATATATATTTATATTTATATTAATATTTATATTTATATTTATATTTATATTTATGTTTATATTTATGTTTATATTTATATTTATATTCATATTTATATTTATATTTATATTTATATCTATATTTATATTTATATTTATATTTATTTTTATATTTATATTTACATTTATATCTATATTAATGTTTATATTTATATTTATGTTTATATTTATATTTTTATTTATATTTATATTTATATTTATATTTATATTTATATTTATATTTATATTTATATTTATATTTATATTTATATTTATATTTGTATTTATATTTACATTTATATTTATATTTATATTTATATTTATATTTATATTTATATTTTTGTTTATATTAATATTTATATTTATATTTATGTTTATATTTACATTTATATTTATATTAATATTTATATTTATATATCTATTTATATTTATATTTATATTTATATTTATATTTATATTTATATTTATATTTATATTTATATTTATATTTATATTTATATTTATATTTATATATATATTTATATTTATATTTATATTTTTATTTTTATTTTTATTTATATTTATATTTATATTTATATTTATATTTATATTTATATTTATATTTATGTTTATACTTATTTTTATATTTATATTTATATTTATAACTACATTTATATTTATATTTATATTTATATTTATATTTATATTTATATTTATATTTATATTTATGTATATTTATATTTATATTAATATTTATTCTTATATTTATAATTATGTTTATATTTATAGTTATAATTATATTTATATTTATATTTATATTTATATTTATATTTATATTTATATTTATATTTATATTTATATTTATATCTATATTTATATTTATAATTTTATTTTTATATATTTTGATATTTATATTTATATTTATATCTATATTTGTATTTATATTTTTACTTATACTTGTATTTATATATATTTATAATTACATTTGTATTTATTTCTATTTTTATATTTGTATTTATATTTATATTTATAATTTTATTTTTAAATTCATATTTATATTTATGTGTATATTTATATTTATATTCATATTTTTATTTATATTTTTATTTATGTTTTTATTTATATTTATATTTATATTTGTATTTGTATTTATATTTATATTTATATATCTATTTATATTTATATTTATATTTATATTTATATTTATATTTATATTTATATTTATATTTATATTTATATTTATATATATATTTATATTTATATTTTTATTTATATTTATATTTATATTTATATTTATATTTATATTTATATTTATATTTATATTTATATTTATATTTATATTTATATTTATATTTATGTTTATATTTATATTTATTTTTATATTTATATTTATATTTATAACTACATTTATATTTATATTTATATTTATATTTATATTTATATTTATATTTATATTTATATTTATATTTATGTATATTTATATTTATATTAATATTTATTCTTATATTTATAATTATGTTTATATTTATAGTTATAATTATATTTATATTTATATTTATATTTATATTTATATTTATATTTATATTTATATTTATATTTATATTTATATCTATATTTATATTTATAATTTTATTTTTATATATTTTGATATTTATATTTATATTTATATCTATATTTGTATTTATATTTATACTTATACTTGTATTTATATATATTTATAATTACATTTGTATTTATTTCTATTTTTATATTTGTATTTATATTTATATTTATAATTTTATTTTTAAATTCATATTTATATTTATGTGTATATTTATATTTATATTCATATTTTTATTTATATTTTTTTTTATGTTTTTATTTATATTTATATTTATATTTGTATTTGTATTTGTATTTGTATTTATATTTATATTTATATTTATATTTATATTTATATTTATATTTATATTTATATTTATATTTATATATCTATTTATATTTATATTTATATTTATATTTATATTTATATTTATATTTATATTTATATTTATATTTATATTTATGTTTATATTTATTTTTATATTTATATTTATATTTATAACTAAATTTATATTTATATTTATATTTATATTTATATTTATATTTATATTTATATTTATATTTATATTTATATTTATATTTATGTATATTTATATTTATATTAATATTTATTCTTATATTTATAATTATGTTTATATTTATAGTTATAATTATATTTATATTTATATTTATATTTATATTTATATTTATATTTATATTTATATTTATATTTATATTTATATTTATATTTATATTTATATTTATATTTATATTTATATTTATATTTATATTTATATTTATATTTATATTTATATTTATATTTACATTTATATCTATATTTATATTTATAATTTTATTTTTATATATTTTGATATTTATAATTATATTTATATCTATATTTGTATTTATATTTATACTTATACTTGTATTTATATATATTTATAATTACATTTGTATTTATTTCTATTTTTATATTTGTATTTATATTTATATTTATAATTTTATTTTTAAATTCATATTTATATTTATGTGTATATTTATATTTATATTCATATTTTTATTTATATTTTTATTTATGTTTTTATTTATATTTATATTTATATTTATATTTGTATTTGTATTTATATTTATATTTATATTTATATTTATATTTATATTTATATTTATATTTATATTTATATTGATATTTATATTTATATTTATAATTTAAATTAATATTTATATTTATATTATTATTTATATTTATATTTGTATTTATATTTATATTTATACTTATATTTATAATTATATTTATATTGATATTTATAATTATATGTTTATTTATATTTATATTTATATTTTTATTTATATTTTTATTTATATTTATATTTTTATTTATATTTTTATTTATATGTTTATTTATATTTATATTTATATTCATATTTTTATTTATATTTTTATTTATGTTTATATTTATATTTATATTTATATTTATATTTATATTTATATTTATATTTATATTTATATTTATATTAATATTTATATTTATATTTATATTTATATTCATATTTATATTTATATTTATATTTATATTTATATTTATATTTATATTTATATTTATATTTATATTTATATTTATATTTATATTTATGTTTATATTTATATTTATATTTATATTTATATTTATATTTATATCTATATTTATATTTATAATTTTATTTTTATATATTTTGATATTTATATTTATATTTATATCTATATTTGTATTTATATTTATACTTATACTTGTATTTATATATATTTATAATGACATTTGTATTTATTTCTATTTTTATATTCGTATTTATATTTATATTTATAATTTTATTTTTAAATTCATATTTATATTTATGTGTATATTTATATTTATATTTATATTTATATTTTTATTTAAATTTTTAATTATATTTTTATTTATATTTATATTTAAATTTATATTTATATTTATATTTGTATTTGTATTTATATTTATATTTATATTTATATTTATATTTATATTTATATTTATATTTATATTTATATTTATATTTATATTTATATTTATATTTATATTTATATTTATATTTATATTTATATTTATATTTATGTTTATATTAATATTTATATTTATATTTATATTTATATTTATATTTATATTTATATCTATATTTATATTTATAATTTTATTTTTATATATTTTGATATTTATATTTATATTTATATCTATATTTGTATTTATATTTATACTTATACTTGTATTTATATATATTTATAATTACATTTGTATTTATTTCTATTTTTATATTCGTATTTATATTTATAATTTTATTTTTAAATTCATATTTATATTTATGTGTATATTTATATTTATATTTATATTTATATTTACATTTTTATTTATATTTTTAATTATATTTTTATTTATATTTATATTTATAATTTTATTTTTAAATTCATATTTATATTTATGTGTATATTTATATTTATATTTATATTTATATTTACATTTTTATTTATATTTTTAATTATATTTTTATTTATATTTATATTTATATTTATATTTATATTTATATTTATATTAACATTTATGCTCATTTTCTCGTTTATAGTTTAAGTGTATATTTGATTTACGTGTACGAGTATTTTAGTTAATCTTTTTACTTACCTTTTCCAAAAATTTGTTTATTTCCCTTATAACAATCTCTGCAAATTTTTGTTTAATAGGTCCGAGTTTAAATGATCGGTACAAGGAAGATCTATATAATCTTTTCCATCGTTTTTCTAATTGATGAATCATTAACATGTCATTGTGATTGAACTTGTAAGTAAATAAATAAAGAAATAATGAATACATTTTAAACATGATTAAAAAAAAATAATATAATCAATAAATTTAACTACTCACGCAGCTATTAACGACACAATCATAATTTAAAAAATAACAGTTAACTGATGTTGTGGAAAGCGTTGTTTTCGCTGTTTTTGCAGTTAACTGTGTACAAGTCAAAATAATTAAAATTTTTGTTCAGATCAATTTGTATTTTGTTTCATGAATGGTCGCCCGTACACAAATTTGGTGTTGTGATTTGAATTATATTACATATAACATAGAAGACACTCTATACCTACAAGTCTGAGGCACAGAGGAGCTTTAAAAAAAATGTCCGCCTTTGTAAATAAACTGCTGCTGTTAAATGATATGCTACCCACACTTATTTGCCAATAATTCCCCTAATAATTCCAATTAATTAATAACAGGCCAAATTATCAATTATTGAACTTTAAAAAGTATGAAATCGACAACTTTTTTTAATGTTTACGAAATGTTAACAATATTTTTTATAAAAATTTAAACTTTGAGTAAATATCTTTCTCTATTCTAAATATTTTTCTATCAATTAAAGTTGTTTATATTTTTTAAATTTTCAAAACGAATTTTCCCGAAGTATGCAATTATTCTGAATGTAATGTCGTATTTTATTCTTACAATATTGGAGCTGAAAATTAAGTTGACTATTTTTTAATTCAAATTTAATATCAGTTGATATTCTCTTTAATTCATATTTTGCATAACTTTAGAATGTTAAGAATTAAATTGAGTTCACATAAGTTCGTCTAAGAGCTGAGAGCTAATTTTTGGCGTGAAAGGAAGCCAGCTGCAGGTTGTCTTAGTGATGGTGATAATAGAAACGTTTAGAGGCCGCGTTTCCGAGGAAAAGTGCATCAAAAGGACAACTTTTCGCATATACATATAAATAAAAAAATAATTTTTTGAAATCGATACTTCTGCTCGTTGTTAAGATGTGGAAACACTTGATTGTTAAGTGCAAGTACCTTAAATTCGTTTTTAACAATTGGAACCTTTTTAAGGGACCCTTGATTAAATTAGTATACTTTTTAAAGATAGGTTCATCCAGCTCAAAAAAACTTTGTGCAGTGAAATTTGTACAAATCTTATGGCGTTCGCATTAGGTATATCTTCGTTCACATTAGATATAATATCTTATCTATGTTCATTATTGTCGTTTTACAATTCTGCTGTTGGGAGTTGTGCAGTGTAAAATAGGAAAAATCAAAAATAAATGTTTGATGGTGTCGGAAATATCAATTTACAGAGCCTGCAGATGCATTATATTTTAAACATTGATTAGTTTCAAAAGAAGTTCAAAGATTTCACGTTCATATGAATGTCTATGCAGCAATTAAATGATAATTAAAAGTGTGGCTCTAATCCTAGCCTGTTTGTTCTTGTGTTTTGGTTTACTTTGGTCACTAATGTTTAACAATTTTTTTTTAATGAACTGTTTCTTATTTCGAAGAAAAACTTTATATTATTTACAAGTACAAATGATTCAATTAGTCTAGGTTTCAATATTACCTTTATACTGTGTTCACTAAAAATTGTATAAATTTGTTGGATTTTAGTTATTTCCAGTTGATTTGATATTGTTTTTGACTGAATTTTACCAATTGCTGCCATTACAATTTTAAAATCATTAAGATTTTTTGGACTTTTGTGTAAATTTATTTGGAGATTCTGAAAAAAAATAAGTTTTAAACAAAAAAAATGGTAGAGATCACAAATGTTTCTTAACCTTTATTTCAGTTCTTAATTCAATCATTTTATTCCGTGTTTTTTTAGCCAGAATTTCACCTAAGGTAGTTTTCCATTCTAAAGCAAGGTCACCTAAGCTTTCCAATATTGGTTTTACATTAATGCGGATGCAACGAACATCACAGTATGCTTCTGATTGACGCAATTCGTTAATAACTTTTGCGAAGAAAGTAAACTTATCATCGAATTGCACTAAGGGTACTCCAGAGTTAACAAATCTTTCACTTATTGCAGCCTTATCAAATGACCACAATCCGTAGAACTTTTTAAATCTTAAAAACAATTTTTATAACAAATGTGTATTAGATAATTTTAATGTTTTTGCTTCCTTCAAAACTTAATGCTTTTAAATATTTTTTGAGTCCTTTCCTTAACAAGGGGCTGTCTAGGCAATAGGCATCAACAAGAACAAATAATGGCTTTACCATAATTTGATATGAAATCCATTATTTGGATTTCAAGATTGGATTGAAATTTGGCAAAGCTACAGCTTGTTTAAGAAAGGATACTCAAAACCATTTTTTGGATGACTGGGAAACCATTTATAAAGGATATTCACTAATCCCATATACATACTTACCTACGTACATATATTTGAGCCTCATCAACCACCCTGTTTGCCAAGCTTTGAATATTTCTTGTCAAGGCCACAACTTCCTCTTCCTAGTTTGGAAGAAGTGTTTAAATTATTAAAACAAAAGATATTGTGATTCCTTACTTTGAGAACGTCTTCATAAAATGTGAATACATAATTTCGTCCCATACTTTCTACGGGTGGACATGAAATGCAAGTCCCACTCATCCATCGTTTAAGAACTCTTATTCTGTTTATAATATATGCATGAAAGTTCAAAGTTTTTTTTTTTTAAGATTAATACAAGACCACTCAATGATAAGATTGAAAGTTATGAATTAATGATGAAATTTAAAAGGAAAAAAATGTAAGAGAAACAGAAATATTATATTATATTATATTATAATTTATATTTGCGGTTAATCGTACTGCTAAAGTTCCTGGACGAATTACATTACTAATTGTTTCATATTATATTGTATTGCACAAAGACCTATTATAAAGGTTTATTCTATGTCTATTTCTGAATTGTCATCTTAATGACAAATATTACAAGCAACAGCACATACTGGAGACCCTGCACAAAATGTTAATTTTTTTGTTTTAAGAACGTGCAAATTAATCAATTTTAATCATAATATTGGCGGACAATGCAATGCGTCGCGACGACGACGACAACGCGTGCAGTGCTTTTTGTTAGTAGTGTCATATTGGTTTTAATATTGCTGTGGTGGTGTCATCTTCGTTGGATCGTTTCTGTTGTTGTCACAACATGCTGTTTGTGGGTGGTGTCAACTTGTTGGATAGTTTCATGTTGTTGTCACAACAGTGGCACTTTCTATGTGTTAAGACTTTTTGAGAAAAGTGAAGTATTTAATGACTTATCTGTGATTGATTTGGGTTTTAAATTCCCAAAGTAATCGTATTCCTTAAAAAATGAAATGCACGATTGGGTCGCACGAACTTGCTCATGTATGCAAAGTCTGTTCAAAAATATTTCCTGTATTTGAAAATTGTAAGAGCGCAGCGTTTTGTCGTAAACAAATAATTTTATATATATAAGACTTTTTTACTTAAGTTTAAAAATATTTTTGGTATGCAGAGCTTACTAAAATATCTTCTACATTTTAATTTCGTAAAAAAATGAGGAATTTTTTTTTTAAATCAGAAATAAAAACAGTAACATTTTTGATCATCAAAAATATTATTGAAACACTATTAGAGCTTGTGCAGATAAAAAATATTGAAATCGATTGATTAATTCTTCATGAACTTCTATGGGGTACCCTTCAGGAGCAATACAAAAATATTTTTTTATATTAAAAAATCTAACTATTTGTTTTTGAGAAAGTTCGAATTTTCGATTGTTGGCCAACAAATTTGAAAGGGGACTATTGTTATTTTCAGTCTTAACAAATTATAATGAAAAACACATCTAACACGAATCGACTCAAAACCTTAATTTCCTAATTTGAAGTAAATTGACCCAATGATTTGGGCTGTAGGGGCCAGGACAGACAGACAGACAGCAAGACGGACGACATCGGGGGACCCACTTTTTTCGACTTCTCTACCATCGTAATTTTATGTTTGATTAAAATTTTGAGTTCGGAATTTTTTACGAGTGCAAAACTTGCCATATAATTCCCATATGTCGCAAATAAAAACATACTAGAAGTATTTCTTTTAAGAAAATAGAAAAAAGAAGACTTAGTAGACAACTCAAGCTTTATTACTTCTATAAATCAGGGTCGTTCATTATTTATCCGATTTTTGTAAATAACAGACGATGGCAATTCAACACAAGAACTAGTTTTGAAATTAAAATTAATTAAATAAAAGAATTAATTTTAGCATACATTAATGGGAATGTCGTAGTAGTATCAAATATCAACATCACTCAGTGGTAATGGAGTTTTTAAAAAAGTTTAATACATTAATATTAATTTATGATGAAAAATAAAGATTATTTTGTTATATTACCCCTTTAGGAAATTTTTTGCTGATTCAACGAAAATATTTTGAAGTTCTGAAGCACTTGGGTGGAGAGCAATTTCGGGCATCAAAAGAAGTCCCTGGATTTCAAAAGTGGGAACATTTCCCAAAAGAGAATTCAAAAATACTTCAAAGTTTTTATGGGTGTACCTATTAAAAAATTCAAAAATATAGTAAAAAGTGTATACAAAATTACCACACAAAAATATATTATAAATGTATTATATTTTCTTATATACCTACACATGTTATTAATTTGATTTTACCTTAAAATACAGTCAAAAGTTTCCTTCTCCCAATACACATAATATTCTTTCATTTTTTCAGAACGCCCAGTAAATGTTCCCAAAACAAGGCTTTCCAATTTTATTAACACTGGACCAAGAGAGTCGATAATTTTTCTCATATGAGCATTTTTTTCATTTCGTGATTCTTTTAATCTTCTCAAATATTCTTCCCACGAGTGAATCTTTTCCCTGTTCTTAACTTCATTGTCTAATATAAGACTTGGTTTTAAAAGTTCATGATTAGGTACTCCAGCTGAAGTGTTTTCTTTTGATTCAACGAGTTTAAATAAATTAAAATTCTCCATTTTACCAATGCGAGATTTTATTTCTAAGCGAATGTTATTGATTTGGGACACAATCGAAACAAGTTTTCTTAGAAGAATTTTAATATGTGCAGAAAATTTTTGGATGTTAAAAGATTGCCAAGTATAACGGCTTACTCCAGCTTGTATTACTACTTCAATTTCATGCAGATGGTCCCGTAGAAAATCAACCTAAAATTCAGAATTATTGTGGAATATTGATACTAATAATATATGTATATGTATATGGATAAGATATTTTTCACTATGTATTATATTTTACAAAAATGTGATTATAAAAAAGTGGAAATTAATTGCATTGAATAACAATTATCTATTCGGCCATATATCGATATTAAAACTGCAATTTACGCTGCCAACCACTAGGATGACGACACAAATTTTGGAATCGATTTTCGCTTTTTATAGCTGGTGAAAGTGTTTTACTCGAAAACTTTTACTACATCTGAATAGGTACGTACATCCCCATTAAAAATTCATAAAATTAAAGGAAAAATTTTAAACGAGCGTAGGAATTCCCAATATCAAATAATGAACCATTAAAAAAAGCGTATATAAAAATGCTGAACTAGGATGATACCACAAGGTGTTCTTGTCTTCAATTTATCTGCCACCTTCATAAACTTTACGAAAAAGCCATGGCTAAACGTTTTAAACAGTGTTCAAGTGCGGTAAATATAAGGGCTATGGCAACATTTCAAAGTCTTCTGATTGAATTCAGCTTCTAACGACCCTCGAAGTGTGGAGGCTTTGAATTTTTTGGAAAATCCAAGGCAGAGGTCAAAAACTGATTTTATTTATAGTTTTTTCCGTTCATTCCGTTCTTTCCAAAATAAGCTCATCCTTTCTCAGATCATGGAAATATAAGTTGTTACCAACCAACGGCCCATTAAGGTTGAACTTGTTTCCATCCGAAAAGACAACGCGTTTCCATTCACTGTTCCAAGTCACATGCTCACTTGCAAAATGCATCCGATGCTCTTAGTGTACTTGCCTCAAAACAGGTTTATTTTTTAGTTTTATTCTTTGGGTAGTTTAACGTTTTTGTATTATGCTCAGCTTTTGGCCCTTATTTTAGTCGCTGGTAGAGTGGAATTTGAGACAAGCCGTAGAATTAAACGCTCTTCTCATGATGTTCTTGTTTCTCTTTTTGATTTTTTCCATATTTTTGTGGATCAGCAATATGATTCCTTACAACTTTCTTGCCTCTATTAAGTCTCCTTGCTATTTCACGTCCTGAGAGTCCTAAATACTTCAAAGCTTCTATCTTTCTGAAGCTGTCAAAGTCTTTCCAGAGCCCATGTGTGTTTCAAATTCAATTGAAACAGTTGTTTTCAACACTCATTTAGACATTCTATATAAAAGTTTTTAAAAGGTCACACTTTTAAACTCCTAATTTTCCCTTTAATTTTATAAATTTGTAATAGTGAAATATGTACCTATTCACAGGTAGTAAAAGTTTCCAGGTACAAAATTTCAACCAGCTATAAAAAGCTGGAAACGATTCCAAAATGTGTGGTCTCATCCTAGTTGATTTACTTTCATTACTTTATTAGAAAGGTAGTGATAGAACTTTTATGCAGTTTTTAAAAGGCAGTACGAAGTATAAAATATGTAATAACAATCAGATTTTCTTTTATCATACAAGTATGAAAACATTTTATTTGAAAGCATTAGAATCCTTTATAATCACTCATGTGAATAATGAACCTATAGATACTTTTTCTAAAGATTTCCAAGGTTTAAGTTAAAGTCGTGAGTAATTCCAAAGTTACACATTACTCCTTCAAATTTGGTAATATTCAGAAAAATACAATTGAAAGACAACAATTGGTTTACAATCATTTTTTACGGATTTGATAAACAAAACTTATATGGTAATATTTTTGAAAGATACAAATAAGAATACAAGCTGAACCCAGCAACAAGTTATAAAATCGGATAGAGGTCGTGGTTTTCTAGGTATATTAACTCTTTATGATTAGGCTATACTTTTAATTCTTACCTCTGAGGGTGAAAGAGTTCTTATAATGTAGTTATATTGATTAATAACACCTTGAATGCCTTCAAAATCAGTGAAAAGTAAATTTTTTCTCATGATAACTGTTCGAATTGCCTCCGGCAGTTTAAATCCCAGATGCTCGAATTCTTGGCCTTCATACAATACATTAAAGATATCTTGAAGAAACAAACATTAATTTGTATAAAACTATTTGTTTTTAATAATATCCTACCTTTCGGAATATTAACTTGAAATTGCATTTCAAGTTCAATTAATACCTGATTACCAACCATTTCTTTCCATGTTGGTATATATTCCTGATTATTTGCCTGAATAATTACTTGAAGAAAAAATATACTGATTCAAATTCAACCTTAAAAGTTTTCCAAAGCATACTTGCTTACATTCACATTGCTGCATTCGAAATTTCTCATGTTGTTTTAGCAGCTTCTTTGTTTGCATTATTCTTAAATATTCCTTTGCTTTTGGTAGTAAATCATCCATTTGTTGTGGTCGACTCACAAGCCATTGAACCAAAGTCGCAATTATAGTAAATTTTGTTACATTCCTTATAAATCCACTTTTAGGTGATATAGCATTTACTTCCTCTTTGTTTACGTCAACCTATAGAACATTTTAAAAGAAATTTGTGTAAACGTTTTTATTCCTCAAAGAGTTAAAAAAAAGGGTAGGCCACACGTAGCGCCTCGGCGCGCGCCACCGCAGTAAATGTATCAATGGTGTGAATAAAAAGTTTGCGTGAACGATAAATCCTGTGCATTTGAATCAGTTATTTTGTTAAGAACGTTCTTTGTTTTTAGAAAAGGAAGTTATTGAACATATTTTTGCTACAGATTTCTGGAGAATTTCTCCCGAACCATCATGAAATCGAAAGAATATCAGTGATATTATGAATAATTGAAAATTAATATTTTTTACAACATAAACAGTTTATTGCCTTTTTTGACTGAAAAATTTCACTGGCCGTTCTCATGTGATCGTTAAATCTTAACGAAAGTCAAACATGCAGCTTTTCTGCTTGCACAACATCTGTTTAATCAACAACAATGCTTTTGTCATCTTCTCTTAACAATTCACTTTTCTGTATTGACAACTGTAAACACATTCCATCCTATTTCAGTAAAAATAAAAACCTTAAATAAAAGAATCATGTTAAGAAAATTATGTATCGGCTCTAATATTCATTTTAATTTTGAATACGTCTTTCTTAGAAAAACTCGATTCAAGCTTCAATTATTATTATCGATCCGATAGTTTTCGAAGTCATCTAAATGACAAGAAATATAATTTTAAATGGCATTTGAATCTGCTCTGATAATTGATTTTTGAGAAAGTGCTATTCTTATTTCATCTATCACCATAATAGATCAAAAGTCAAGGAGTCCATTATGGTGGGTGGGTTAAAAGTTCATTAATACATTTAGAACTTATAAACCACTCAAGAAGAAAGTGGATAGTATTTTCTTTAAGAAAAACTATAGTTAAAACTACCATTATAAGGACTTCATTACTCAGTGAGTCCTTGAAATAATTTCTGGAACCAAGATTATAGCTGAGCTGACTGTAGATTAATCTACTCAATGAGGCTTGAGCTTCTTCTATTATCAGTGAATGCCTCATTATGTCCTCATTTTTTTCTATGATGCTGTACATTTGTTCTTTCACATGGTTTGCATTGCTGAAATCATCATCCAATCTCACCCCACACTCATTGCCAACAGATTGCCATCTTGCAATCCACCAGTCCTTGTTTCTCAGGTCATATAAAAGAAGTTTTTTCGAAAGTCTTGTGCTCTAATGGTTGCTGCAGACTTTGATGATGTAGTCAGCTTGAGACTTCAGGGTGCTTGTTAGAAGTTTTGGGAGTGCTGTTTCTAAATATATGACATAACTAGGCGTATTCAGAGGTAGGTTAAAAAGTTTCTTTATAAAATTCCTATAAAATTTTTCGATTTCTTCATATTCTTCTGATTCCCAAACCTGAGCAGTATACAAGAAGGTAGATTTCACTACTGAATTAAATATTTTGTATTTTGTGGATAAATTAATTTGTTCGTTAGATTTATCAAAATTTGTGAGCTTTGGGCTTTCTCCGATAAATGAGTTTTGAAATTTAATGTTGGATTCAATTTCAAGCCCAGATATTTGATCTCTTTTGCTACCTCCAGTTATGTACCATTACATTTCCACCTTCTTCCATTATAAGCGATTTGTGTACGGGCAATACCATTATTTTGGATTTTGTTATGTTGATAGAAAGTCCCCATCTGTTACAATATGCAGATAACCGATTGATCATCAATTGTAAACCTTCGGGTGATACTGAAAGTATAACGAGGTCATCGGCCGACGTATAGTATCACATTCATGGTGCAGCTAGCTATTCTTAATCCCTAAGGAAGTTCATCCGCAACATCATTTATAAATAACGAGAACAAAAGAGCGCTAAATGGGCATCCTTGTTTGACTCCTGTGCTGGTGCGAAAACCAATCTGAAAAGCTCACTCCATCCCAAACAGCAGCCTTCGTACCCGTGTACATCTCTCGTATTACTTTCAGGAACTTTGTAGATATACCAATTTGTGTTAGCTTATAAATAAGAGCATTCCTATTGATTAGGTCAAAGCAGCTTTAAAGTCAACGAAAAATGCGAAGACCTTTTTGTTACGTGCTTGAAACGCTTTGACTATAGATGATAGTGTAAAAATGTGATCGATTGTTGAAAAGTTTTTTTCTGAAACCAGCCTGTAGATCAGATAAAATATTGTTTTATTCCATCCATTTTTCGAGCCTTACAACTAGTATACTGCAAAACATTTTTGCAATTACATTCGTGAATGAAATTCCTCTGTAATTTTCGGGAGAGTCTAGTGAGCCTATTTATGTATAATGAAAATGACGGATTTTTTTAACGATGAGGGTGTGTCGGCATCCATAAAGATTTTATTTGAAAATAACTTTTAAATGGTTAAGAAGCATAAGTAAGTAGTTAGCCTATCAGCATTAAGTAAGTAATTAGCCTATTTCATTTATCTCAAAGTATATGAAAAAAAGAGACTGGGACGCTTTCCAAACTGATAACTTTCCATCCCGAGTCGATTATTTTAAAACTTTAACAAAATATTGGTAACAATATTTTGAGTGAGATCACAAATTTGAAGTCAATATCTTTCTTTGTTCTTCTAATACTTGAGTCAAAAACCATTTCTTACCAGTTTTTGTAGGTTTTCCTGTTTCGCAAAAAAGTTGTCAATTGAATTTTTATAAGAAAAAATTATTAAAAGTAACAATATTTTGCATATAATAAAATAAGCTTGATTTTGATATCTGTTTTTGTTCACGAGATTTTAAGTCGAAACAAAATTTTTAACAATTTTAGTAGCATTGGAAAGTATATTACTTTTTGTATTAAAAATACGAATTGGATTTTTTTAAGATCATTATCTTAGGTTAACAATAGAAAAAAGCACAGAATGAAATCAATTTGAAGTCAATACTTTGGAAAATACATCAGTGTTTACTTCAATCATTAAACTATTTTAAAAATTTGGCATAATTTTTTTTATCCGATGGAAATCTCAAAAGGTAAGAATTGGTGCCGAGTAGGGTAGGACTCTTGCTGTACTTAAACCACTTGAAACAAGACCAATCTTTTAAAGATGGACAAATGATATTTGTATCGAACGCCATAAGTTTTAGCTTTGGAGTTCAATTTAGGAAAGAGATAACATATATTTTTTAATGAAATAATAGCTTTTCGAACTTTATTCGATCAAAGCTGAAAGATATTTGTAATGTAGTTAGTCGTGAAAGAATTGTGATAGGGGAAGGCCAAATAAAATATCGAAAGTGGTTCTTTAAACGTTCTGCTTTTTTTCACTTTAAGATTCGTGTGTTTTCTTTCCATTTATAATTGATTAAATTTTATTTACCATTGATTTATATCATTTTTAAGTTAGTGTTAAGTTCAGTTATGTTAAGTTAAAGCTTGTATTAAGCTGAATAAATAAATAAATATTTAACTTCCATTCAGTTTAAAGGAAGTTTGTTTAGTGTAATACGCCACTTTCGCATCACTATCTTTATTGACTCCGTTTTATGTAGATTCCGTAACGTAATGATCTGGCACCAATATTGCAGTAACATCAGCAAAGGTAGCCATAATAGCTTTGATGTCCACTGGCTTCAATTTTCTTTAAATTCGGGTAATTTTAAACGTACCGTACTTTAAAAAGTCAATTCGTAACACATATGGATTTCAGAATTTCATAGTACTGCCTAGAAATGCCCGTATGCAGTTTGTACTTAAATCACAAGTGTCACACCTTGAGCAACATCTAAAATTATTGCCGAGCATAGTTCGTTTTCTTAAAGTGCCTTTTCCACCACATCGGTAATTCATGTGCTTGGTCTATCGTGTTTACTTTTATTTCAAAATCTAGACTAATTTTGCGAAATTAGTCTTCTTTTTTCTATTATTTTCCCCAGTTTTTTTTTAGTAGCAATTTTTCGAAAACTTTTGCCATAGTTAGAAACAAAATTTAAATTAGTCTGTAAGATGTTACTTCTTTTGATGGCTAACCTAGTTTAGGTATAACGTATAATTATGACTTCTAAAATTTTTCAATGATGATATATACATAATGTTAGTTCAAGGCATGTGTTCATTATAAATTCTAATTTTTATAAGGCTATTAAAGGCATTTCTTTCAAAAACCTGAGCAGTTATAAGATCGTACCCTGGTGTTATTTATTAAAAAAAAGTATTAAGTTTCAGCTTAAGAAATATCTTGAAGAACGAAAGCTTCTTAATATCCGGCAGTATAGTGATCTCAAATCTTAACAACGTTTTGGAGAAACTAAAATGATTGCACTTGATATTTCAAAGCCATTTGATAGAGTTCGGCATCAAACTCTCTTATCGAAAATGCGTGTTTTTGTTATTAATGAATCTTTGAACAGCTTTCAGTTCTAGGTATTACAAGCCAATTTTTATAGAGTGAACACATATTCGACATCGCCAAAAATGCTGCGAAGTGTTTAGGTTTTCCCCGACGATGCAAGAAGTTTTTTACCCCTTCTGATCTGGCTATATTTATTTATAAAGCCTATATTCCTCCGAAACTCGAGTACATTTAACATTTATATATTATTATATCCTATATTTGTTGCTATTAAGTTTTATGTATTCAATGAAACATAATCAGTGATATTCTAAATAGCTTTAAGAATATGTAATTAAAAACCTACAAACTGAGCCACCTTTATTAAAAATGAAAAAAAAATGTTTGATCCTTATAATTGTATTTATTTTGTTTAATTATTGTATTGTACACAATAGCATACATTTTGCAAAAAAAAAAATTAAAAAGGTACTTACTTTTCGAGTTGATGCTACTTCAGCCGTACGTGCAATAGCTTTCACTAAAAAAATTGAAAAGAAAACATTTCGGATTATGTTAAGTAAGGAATGTGTTAAAATACAAAATATCATTTAACTGTTATGTAACTTAATACATATCTAATATATGTATATATTATGTATGAATATTTAGGTTTAAGCATTTATAGATCCACAGTTCTAAAAATGTTAACTTACACATTTAAAGCGTGTTATTTTAAGATGTGTGGTTCTCAAGAAGAAATAAAACGCATATTATTCAATGTTGTGGCCTAGAATTTAGCTACATACTTCTTACTCCTCTACAAAAAAAAACAATTTCGTACTCGTATCCGAAAAACTTTTTCATTTCAAATAGGGAGAGTACGGTAACTCAGGCGACAAAGTTTAATGACGGATTTGTAAAGAACAGTTAAGAACAAGCAATTTTTACTATGGGGGGGTCTATCTCCCTCGTTTAGACGGGAAAAAGTTTTGAAAAATTTCACTTTAAACCTTTGTTTAATTTTTTTGTCCAAATTTTGAGTTTATAACAATTTTTTCAAAAACTATGCATAGTTTTGACTTGATTTAAAAACAAGCTAATAAGAATGTTGGCATTAAAAAAAGGTATAATACTTCATTGTAAGTATTACCGTTATTTTTTAACTATTTTTTCCATTTTAAGTAATAATTTTTTTAAATTGCGCCTCCCGCCTAAACGGGGGGAGATATACCCTCCCTCCCATAGTAAAAAATGCTTGTTTTAACTGTTCTTAAAAAATCCCTTATAATATTTTGTCGCCTGAGTTATCGTACTATTGCGTTTCAAATTTTCAATAATGAAACAAAAATAAATTATGTATCGATAAATAACTAGTGTTTTTTTTTTAGATATGTGGGGTTCAATTTTCCAATACTTCGTAGAATCAACATTTTATTGAAGGAAACTTTGTTGTGAGCGCATTATCTCGCGTCGTCGCGTCGTCGACTTGTGGCGTGGTCTCTAAAATTGTGCACACCGCTGCACTATTTTTTGTGGGGTTATATAAATTAGCTTGATTGTATGTAGACAAGTACAAGACGATTGACGCTTTTTAAATTACCTTAAGGTGCATATTTAAAGCAAGAGCACCACACTTACAATACAAAATTTTACGTTTTCTGATGGTCAAAAAATATTAATTCTATTATTTGTTTCAACCTAGTTATCTGCCACATTTTTTAATAAATAAAATACTCGACTTGGTAGCACGAACTTGCTCTGTATACAAATAGTACTTATATTTAAACATTTACCCATAAAATATTTAAAATTTGTCTTCAAAAATGTTGGTTTATTAATTTTTTTCGAAAGTCGTTAAAAGAGGTTTTTTTCAAATAATTTTTCATATACATACATATGTATACAAACTTTAGTGAAAATATATTTTTAGCATGCTCTTATTTGGAGATTACTAATATATATTTGATTTTTATAAGAAAATGATTTTTGTCATTATCAAAATATCGAATTTTGAAATATAAAATAATATTTTTTTTAAAAATACAAAGAAAACAATTACATTTTTGAGCACCAAATATTATTAAGTTTAAGAGCTTGTACAAACATATTTTTTTTAATTGATAGCACACGTTAAAAACAAAAATTGAATACAAAATTTAATAAAAATCTATCAGTCTATCTATCATTCCAATTTACGTTTTTTGCACAAACATTTTGTATGGGGACTACTGTTATTTTCAATCTTTAACAAAAATGAAAAAAACACGAATCTGCTTAAAATCTTAATTTACAAATTTGAATTCAATCGACCAAAACGGTTCCTATATGTCGCAAGTAAAAAAGTGCCTTTGAACTCAAAATTAATCAAACTATTGTTTAAAAAAGTAAAGCATTTCGGCGTATAAACAGTGAACAGTGAAGTATGCAGGTTTGTAAGCTTTGATCATAAAAATATGTAAGGTAATTGCGGGAGAGATGCAACGTCAGGAGAGATAATGCACTGAACCAAATCTTACTTTTGGCCATCCAGGCAAACCTTTTGTTTTTTAAGTATTCAACCTAAAAAGCAGGGACAAAAATTGTTTATATCAGATATGTAACCGGATTTGTCCTTGTTTATTTTGATTTTGCTCCCTATGGGACCATGGAAGTTTTTTAAAGTTGGCTGCTAATAGTCAAAATGTGCTATAGGGTGTTTTGCCCAGTTTATGAGTTTAGTGTGGTTAATTCGAGTTACAAACACACAATTATGTATTTTGTATTTGTTTTCTTTTTAAGTGGTGCGGTATCATTCAAATCATACCTTTCTGTTTATACGCCTTAAGGCTGGGTGCTATATTTTATCAAATAAATATGTGCAGTACAGGCCTTATGGGACAGTTTTCCTCCGCCTCTGCTGCTGGGCCTTAATTTACAAGTTAGGGCTCAGTCGACCCAATGGTTCAGGGTTTTATAGTTTAGCATTAATAACTATGTTTAAAATTTAGTTTCTTTCGTAAAAAATGTATAATATTTATTATAAATATAACAAAAAGGTTTGCTTACCAGAGTCAGTATTAAAAATTTCTATTAGAAGAATGTTATTCCGCATTACAGCATTCACATTGTAAGTTGTTTTCTTAGTATACTTGTCGTAAATATCTTGTTCGAATAAATACATCTGGTTTACGAGTTCATAGTACTGTTTGAAAGTACTTCGCTTTAAGTAACTGTTCTTAAGATTTGGTGAATTTTCAAGCTAAATTTAATAAAAATATAAATACTTCATTAAATTAGCAGTTTATAAAACTCAAAAGTAATAATACTTAAATACAAACATTTTCAAATAAATTAAAGGTCTATAGTTGAAGTACAGTGGGTCACAGCTCATTTGACCCACACCTTATATTTACATTTAATCGTGTAAACTTTCATACTTGGAAAATAAAAACACAGAAAGGTGTATTAGGTTTTAAACTTGAACATGCTATTTAAATCAATTAATTTTATTTTAAAACACCACGTTTACTTACAAAAAAAAGAAATAATTAGATTTTCTGGTACTACAGCTTATTTGATCCACTGTGTTTAAAAATCACCTGCCTTGTTTTATATTCAAATAGAATTATCAGTTTTGTTTAGTTTTCGCAAAAGCCATACGGGTTACGAAGATGGGAAAACGAACAACAGTTGAACAGCAGCGTGGTCATCATAAAAATTAACTTTCTCGGCGAAAAATTGCCGAAATTGTTAACATGCCAGATGGCACTGTCAAAGCTACGAATCATATTGAAAATAAAGGAAGAAAACCTCCAAACAAAATATTTAGTGCATCCGATGAACGATACATTGTGCGAAGAGTAA
This sequence comes from Eupeodes luniger, assembly GCA_951509635.1. Lineage (NCBI taxonomy): Eukaryota > Metazoa > Arthropoda > Insecta > Diptera > Syrphidae > Eupeodes > Eupeodes luniger. The sequence goes on from OX608074.1 coordinate 60,784,799, forward strand.
AGCAAAATACAAAGCTATCGGCGAATAATCATGGAAAACCTTGTTGCCTTGAAATCAATCGCCAAATCCTTAGAGACAAAGAATTCCACGTTTTGGAAGAATGTTATATTCGCGGATGCATCCAAATTTAATATATTTGGATCCGATGGGCGGTCTTATGTGTGGCGGAAACCGAATACAGAGCTTCAAGAACTTAAGAGCAACAGTGAGGCATGGAGGAGGGCATGTCATGGTATGTGCTTGTATGTCTGCAACTGGAGTCGGCAAGCTGCAATTTATTGAGAGTACCGCACGGATAAATTAGTTTGCCTCAATATTCTCAAAGAAAATGTGCTCTAAGGAGCAGGCATAAAGGATACAATTTTTAGTTTAATTATTTTCTTGTTATCGAATTGAACTTGTAACAAGGAAATTTTCATATTTCAAGACAAGAAAAATAATTTCCTTAAAAACTAACAACTTAAAAGTATTCAAGCACTTGAACAATAAATAAAGCTTCAATATAGCAACTAGCTACCTACTTTACAATTGAGGTTTGTTAGAATAACAGAAACAAAACATTACGTTTTTTGTTACGTGATCTATACTAGTTTAATTACCTTCTTGAAAGCCAAAATAGATGTCTTCAATTTAATGTTTAGTAAACGAGTCCAGCGAATAGTTGCGATACTTGCTGGCTGATGCTTGCCAAGTGGAGGTTTTTTTTTGTTTCTCTTTTTTAATTAAAAAATATTAAGAAATATATAGGTAACCAGGTTGGAAATTCTTAATTATAAAAACTCACCGTAAACTCATTTTGAATAGTATTGATTTCGGTAAGAAAAAACCGAAGGATGTTTTCGTGTTTTTCAGATATATATTCAGTTAATTTCTCCCTCGTATTAATTTCATGAATGTCATTGATTAATTCAAGACCCAAGTAAGAAGATCTTAATGAAGAAATACAATGATCTATCACGGCTTTCGCTTCAGATTCAACATTAATAAGTTTTCGATTAAAACCATCAAATGTGTCGTCCCAATTTTCCCAGTTTGCGGGACGAAATATATCATAATCTATTCGCATTATGTCTCCTAAAACACAGTACAATTTTTCCATAATTGTATCAACAATTGATGGATCGATGAGGATTGATTTTAAGCGATAACCAAAAAGGTTTTCAAATTGCACAAAAACTTTTGCAATGTATGCAATATCCTGACTTATTCGACTGATGTGATCAACTTCATTAAACAGAGTTTTTCTATCAAATTCCCACCGTGATCCGACACCTGAATTTTCAATTTTTGCACGTGTTGCCATGTAGGAACTTTTCCAAGTGAATAGAAAACTAGAACAATTTCTTGCCGTCTCGTATGTTATTTTGGCTGGGTTTCTGCAATTAAATGTTAATCTGGTTAATCAAAATTATATAAAATGTTTAATGCTTTAGCTACAGAATGGAATGGAATAGAAAACAAACGAGCGTTAAGATATGTATTTACCCGAGTCGAAATTTTGGCCCTATTTTCGTCCCCAAAATTCAGGTTCTCCGAGGTTCAAAGAGATTCAAAAGCGGATCACTTACTGTTAAAATTTTGCTCCTCATTTGAACCTAATAGTGGCAGTTATCGAACAAAATACGATGTTTAGGATCAAATGAGGACGACAGCAAAAAGCCTCAAATGAACCTTTTTCATCTTGATCATAGCTTTTTTCTTTGTTCATTTACTCTCTCCCTCTTTCTTTCTCTTTCTCTAAGACTTGTTTATTAGACTCTCTCTCGCTCACTTTCTTATTTTCTTTTCTCTTTCTTTCTCTCTCTCTTTCTCTTTCCTACTTGCTTTTGCTCTTTCTCTATCACTTTCTTTCATTTTACTTATTAGAAAGCTTTTTTTAAAAAATAATACTAAATTATATTTTAATTTTATTCTTTTTTATTCTGTAAACAACGAAGTTTTTATTAACATTATTAATTAATTTAAAACTAATAATACTTTGTCGAAATCGTCTTCTTCGTCGTCTTTGTCGTCGTCTACGTCGTCGGAGTCGTCGTCGTTGGTGTCGTCGACTTTACTAGCTCTATCGTTACCATTTTCACTATCACCAGCTCCATCCTTGTCATTTCCACCACCATTGTTGTCATTGTTCATCATCTGCTGTGACAACAACAGCGACAACAAAAAAAAAAGCAGCTACACGACCAGGAAGGCTTACTAAGAATGAAAAGAGGACGATATCTATTTTCTATGTTGATAAACCTTCATTTAGAATGAAATGAGGTTCACAAAATATGCGTAGAAAAACGGAAATAATTCTAAAGATTCATGTAGGACGAAATGAGGACGATGAAAAATCGTTTAGGATGATATGAGGTTCATTTTGCTGTATGTAGGAGCAAATGAGGAGAAAAGATCCTTTTTAGGATCAGAATAGGGCCAACATTTCGGCTCGGGTACTTAATAAAAGGCAATACATGATTTAGATATGAATGGCATAACTTTTTTGCACTGCCATCAGACTGTGCGTTAAATCCGTTTGTTCTGATTTTTTGGTAAGTTTTTTATTATTTGGCCAAAAATAATCTATTATATATATATATAAAAGAAAGTCGTGTTAGTTACACTATTTATAACTCAAGAACGGCTGTACTAATATGGTTGAATAACAGTTTTTTCCAGGCGATCTGACGTCGTCAATCGATACTGTTGTTAATGGATATACAGAGTAGACATACCTGGAATGCCACCACATAATCTTCGATTTAAGTATGGTTCACCTATTGTTCTCCTGCGTGATTTAAATTCACCTTAATTATGCAACAATACCCGTTTAGTCACGAAAAAGATCACCGGAAATATTCTTGAAGCAACCATTTTAACTGGAAAGTTTAAAGGAAAAATGGTCCTGTTGCCACGTAGTCCAATGATACAGTCAGATTCTACCATATCTTAAAAAGGTTACAGTTTCTAATTCGTTTAGATTTAGATATGTATGTATATAAATAAGTCTAAAGGGTCAACAATGTCCATTTGTGGTTTAGATTTGGAAAATACATGTTTTTCTCATGAGTAGCTATGTTGCATGTTCACTTGTAGGAAAATCGTCGAACCTATTTGTGTTACCGAAAGACAGGTTAACTAAAAATATTGTGCATCAATTAGTGCTACATTAAATTTAAATTAAAAATATTTATAATTCAAAGTAATAAATACTGTTGGAAGGTTTTAATTTTAAACTATCCGCCCTACCTGCCTAATTTATAAGTTTAACTGTCACATGAACTAAAAAGTTTGTAATATACTCATTTGTTACAAACTTGAATACAAATAATAATGCATTTATTATAAAATACAATTCTTTTGTACTGATTTTTACTTTACATCAACTGTACGTACATTTTGATCAATTGTGTTCAAAGTCCTTCCGCTTCAAATCCCAAACCAGTACATTTTTATACCAGCTTTAACGTTTACATCTTCTTTTGTAAATAATAATTTTATTGTAATACGGGGTAACGTTATTTGAGAATCAGTCATGAAGGTTGCCATGAAGGTTTACATATGTAAAAAAGCATGGTGATGCCCATATCTGATGTTCTCCTATCGTTCCCCTTTAATAGTTCACAACAATATAACAAAGAACGTTCCACAGCAACGCGTGGCCGGGTCAGCTAGTAATTAATAACTAATAAATAAATAATAAAATTTCCGACATCAAGCGCGAACACAAAACGGTCTTTTATTTGTGATTTTAATCTTGAAAGAAAAGTTAAATTAAACGATTTTTGGGCTACTAAATGATCTTTAATTTAAAAATTGTTAAGAATATCGAAAAACTATCACGGACGTAGTGGAAAATATCATGCAAATTCGTATTACAAAAAGAGGCTGCGAGCGAACCACACTGATGACTTCCCATCCCATCTGTCGATTTTTCTTGCTTAAAAGGTTTGTAGGTTTTTGTGTTTTGTTAAAAAGTGCCAGTTGAATTTTTTTCGAAATTAACTATAAAGTACCAACGATATTTTATGTATGATGAAATAGTTTGATTTCAAAATCTATTTTTGCTATCGACATTTTTAATCATCAACCAATTTTTACCAACTTTTAGTTACTTTTTTCAAGTTTTTTTTTCGTAGAAAGAACTGTCAATTATTTGATTTTTCTCAAAATTTGACTGAATGTCAAAAACGTTATTCTTTATTGCATTATCTTTATGGGTTGGCTACGAAATCCCGCATCACGAAATCCCGCGTAACGAAATCCCGCGTAACGAAATCCCGCATCACGAAATCCCGCAAAACGAAATCCCGCAGAACAGAATCCCGCATCACGAAATCCCGCGTAACGAAATCCCGCCGTTTCGCTCCGTTTTCAAATTTTTTCGACACCGCTGTTTTCATAGGAAAGGAGACACTCTTCGATGAGAATCATGTATCATTTTTAGATTGTTTGGTAGACAGCACTGTATTGGTTTTGGCCAATCAAATCGCGAGAATCTGTAGAACGCCGGAAAAAAATTTGTCGTTTCAAAATAGTACTTAAGCAGGAATATTTTTGGAAATTATTTAATTTAGTAGACAGCGGGATTCTATGGATGGTGGTTGGTCGGACACGGATGCAGTTGTTCCAGGTAGGTATGGAATGAATATGAAATGTGATTGGCTGGATTTTTGGTATGCTGGGTTTTTGGTAATTTTGTGATTGGCTGGATTTTTGGTAAGCTGGGTTTTTGGTAAGTAAAGCATTGCTTTGGATGTTCTCAGCATTCAGGAATAGCAATATTCCTTGGATGCGTAAAGGACATTTTAAGCATGCCTAGGGGTTGGGTTAATGACGCTTAAAATGGTGTTTAAGCGTTAAAGAAATTCAAATTTTCTTTTGAGGTTGAAAACGCTTAAAATTTCGTTTAAGCGTTTAAGAACTTCAGAAATGGAGTGTTAAAATGTTCTTTTTAGGACTAAAAAAATTTTTAAAGAGTGAAACTAATTTCAAAAAAATTTTCTTAAAAAAAAACTTTCAAAAAGTGAAAATCTTTTTTGAATAAAAAGCACCTGCGGGTGGCCCGCTTCGCGGGATCTCAGGATTTTAACTCCACTTTTCGGGGTACACACCCGCTCACGCAACTCCGTTGCTTCGCTTAGGGTATGTAAAGTCGCCAGGCAGGCGCCTATATAAACAACTTCTTTCAATAAAAGCACCTGTAGGTGGCCCGCTACGCGGGATCTCAGGATTTTAACTCCACTTTTCGGGGTACACACCCGCTCACGCAACTCCGTTGCTCCGCTTAGGGTATGTAAAGTCGCCAGGTAGGCGCCTATATCAACAACTTCTTTCAATAAAAGCACCTGATGGTGGCCCGCTTCGCGGGATATCAGGATTTTAACTCCACTTTTCGGGGTTCACACCCGCTCACGCAACTCCGTTGCTCCGCTTAGGGTATGTAAAGTCGCCAGGCAGGCGCCTATATCAACAACTTCTTTCAATAAAAGCACCTGTGGGTGGCCCGCTTCGCGGGATCTCAGGATTTAAACTCCACTTTTCGGGGTTCACACCCGCGCACGCAACTCCGTTGCTCCGCTTAGGGTATGTAAAGCCGCCAAGTAGGCGCCTATATCAACAACTTCTTTCAATAAAAGCACCTGATGGTGGCCCGCTTCGCGGGATATCAGGATTTTAACTCCACTTTTCGGGGTTCACACCCGCTCACGCAACTCCGTTGCTCCGCTTAGGGTATGTAAAGTCGCCAGGCAGGCGCCTATATCAACAACTTCTTTCAATAAAAGCACCTGTGGGTGGCCCGCTTCGCGGGATCTCAGGATTTAAACTCCACTTTTCGGGGTTCACACCCGCTCACGCAACTCCGTTGCTCCGCTTAGGGTATGTAAAGTCGCCAGGCAGGCGCCTATGTCAACAACTTTCTTAAACAAAAGTAATTGACTGTAATCCTATATGATTGCTATCGCAAAATTTCCTACCTCAGTCTCAATCATGAGAATCAACACGAACGAAGGAGGCGTATCCAAAGCCAATTGAAAAAACAGCCATGCATCCTTTGAAAAGAGTATAAAAGTAGTGCTCATTTCGCATTATTTTCAGTTCTTCTTCTTAGAACTCCAAGAGGTAAACACCTCACTCAGAGATATGAACTCTTGAAGTTCAACCAGCGCTCTATTGAGAGTGGCGAAGCGCTTGAAGTGCTTTTTGGCGTTTTGGTTGATTCTATATGTGAATCTTCCTTTACGCTTAAAAAGCATTTTAAGCGTGTTGAGTTCGCTGCCCATTAATAGGCGTTTTTATTTTTTAAGCGTTTTAGAACGTTCATAATGGGAATGTTCTTAAACGCTTCAAAATTGATGCTAGACATTTACTAGCTTAAAACGCTGTTTGAGCGTTTTGAAAGTTCTTTTTAGAGCTAAAAGAAATATTCAAAGAGATAAAAACAAGAATTCAAGCTTTTGGAGCGTTTTTTCCAAAAAAATCGGTTTTAGCTTAAATACGACTCTAAAAAAAAAATAAATTAGGTGGCGCAACAGTCCGTAAAGAACCAGGGCCTAGTGACTTACAACTCTCAACCATTCCTGTGTGCGAGTACTGTTGTCAGGGATGGAGGGGACCTACAGTTTTATGCCGAATCCGAACGGCTACTTTTTGAGAAAGCACTTTTTCATGACAAGCATTACTCTTGGAGAATTTGTCAATTCCTCGCAAGAGGCAGTACCCGTTTTTTTTTTTTTAAATTAAGGTGGCACAGGCAGGGATCGAACCCAAGACCTCTCGCATGACAGTCCAACGCACTAACCATCATGCCACGGATACTACTAATACGACTCTAAGCGTGCTAAAAATCAATTTTGTCCATATAAAATATTCACACAAGATTTCTAGCTTTTGGAGCGTTTTTTCCAAAAAAAATAATTTTTTCCATACAAATACCCTGAAAAAGGCTAACTTAGCCAGAATAAGTTTGAAAATCAAATTTGCCATACAAATAGCCTAAGAAAAAAAATGACCAATCAAAATAATAAGCGAGAAGGAAAAAATATTTTTTCAGACAAAATATTTTTCACTACTTTTCAAAAAATATTTTTTCCAAAGTACTTTTTTATACCGTACTAGAAATCCTGCCAAAAAGGAGTAGAAAAATCCCGCCGGTCATCGGCGGGATTTCGTTACTCGGACCATTTTCTGCATTATTATCTGTATAACAAAATTTATTTGAAGTCGATATCTCCACTGGTTCTTGAGCTATGAACGAGGAAAAAAGTTTTCCGAACGTACGGACGTACCGTACGAACGTACGTTCACACGCACGCACATATGTACATCTACTTAAAAATCAAAATTATCAATTAGACAAATCGGACCGATTACAATAACTTTATGTGGGAAGTTAAAAATAATAAATAATGTAAAAACTTTATCGAACGAACTCTGCCTGTCGAGAATCGGATAACACGAGTCATGAATGATAACGTATCCCCATAATTAGATACATTGAGCTATATTGTCTCCAAATAATATGCGACAAAACATTAATGTAAGAAATTTGTTTTTCTTCAGCTGGTTACATTGCAACTCACTTCACTTTTGCTTGAACATCAATTAAAAACTAATGCAATCAAGTGTAACAGAAAGCTGTCAGCGCAGTAGAGGAAGACCGCAAATCAGGTGGCGCGCACAAGTGGAAGGTGACCTCACCCAACTCGGAGCGCGAAACTGGAGACATCTAGCTAGGGACCGAGCTAGATGGAGAAGTTTGTTGGGTGAGGCCCTAGTTCACACAGGACTGTAGCGCCACCTTAAGTAAGTAAGTAAGTAACAGCTCTACCGTTCTCAAAAAAACATGTCCACCATAGTTTGCTAGATATCATATTGAACAGTTTTGAATCACACAACAACCTCAAGCTTTACGTATCAGTGTTTCCTTTATTTAGTAATCAATCATGAAGGGTTTGGTTTTCCTATTTTGTCTGTTTTGTTTATAAATACTTTAAATAACTATTTAATTAATTATTATAATTAAGTGTGAACATTGTTATTTAAGTCGGTGACATTATATAAAACAATATAATAAATTTCAAAAACTTGAATTACTTTCCGTAGTTTCTTTATAATGATTACGAAGTAAAATGTTTATTTCAACACTTAACTATACTAGCAAGTTTGTGCTGTTTCGTGATATTAAAACTTATTAAAAATGGAGTTTTTTTTATTCAACAAAAAGGAAAGGAAATTAAAAGTCAAACATTATTGTGTTTTATGAACTTGGTAGTTTTTTTATTTAATCAACATTGTTTGGGGATTTCAAAACATAACATATTGACGTTGGATTGTTTTAAAAACTTAACCAATTTTGAATTCTTGATGAATTGATACAAGAAACACAAGACATTCTTGAATAATAACACATTTTCAAATGTATAGCATTTTTTACTGAAACTTATTTAATTTTCTTTTTCAAAAGAAAATTTTTTACAACAAAAACTTCTTCGTGAGGAATCCATAATTTGACCTGAGGTACCACTGCATTTGCATTCTTCAATAAGAACAGTAGCAAATTCTAAAACATAACGAACAATCCAGCCTAGGAGCCTGCCAAAGAATCAATAACAACAATATCCACACAACATAACTACGAGTAAAAGGAGGAACATCAATCACTCAAACTTAAAAAAACAAAAGCATTTGTATTTATTACAATGTCCCTTAAACTATTTTGCGATAAACAGATGGCTTAAGAAGTTGAATGGGTATTTTTTTACGGTAGGAAAAGCACACAATTTATAGTTTTTGAAACACAAATAAAGCTTAAATATATAAATGTCTAAATTACTTACTTGAATAAGTCATCAAGAGCAACAATGTTTTTTATCTTTTCTGTAAACACGTTTGAAATTTGATTCAAAAGTATTTGCATATTTTCATCCAGGCAATAATAACTTGACATTGTCCAAATATGATTAAGTCCTACCATTAAGTCTGGCAGAAGAAGTGTCATAAACTTGAAATTATTATAGGATCGAATTTTCTATAAGAAAAATAAAATCAATATACATATGCATAAGGATATTTAGAAAACAAAAATTACATACTTCAAGATAATCCTTTATAGTTGAAAGGTAATCAGAGTTTTCTTTTGCTAACTTAAAGTATGTTTCCATATCCGCAATGAATTTTTTCCAGATCTTAATAGTTGTTGAATCATTTGCTTCAAGAATATCTACACAAAAATATAAATGCTTTAAGAAAAATGTCTTCTATTTTCCATACTTACTTAACACCGATAAGACAAAATCAGTTTTTAACTCTTCTAAAATAGAATAAGTTTCCATTTCTCTTAGATACCAAAGTTTATATTCGGCCATTGGAGTAAATTCTTCAAGTTGCTAAATAAAATAAAAATAAATATTATTTATTACAAATAAACCATTTAGAGATCAAAAGGAATCACATAAATGTATAGGCAAAATTAAATTATTTGGTTATTTGCACAAAGCTTCTGGTTCAGTACATTTTTTGTATTTGCCATGCATTGGTTTTATTTTGCAGCAATATTTGACTTTTTTTATTAAACAACCAATTAATTTATTTTTAGCTGTAAAATTGAAAAATAAAGAATAAGTTAAGGTACAAAAAAGAAATCGAACATGACCCTATTCGCGAATTTATTACGAGAATTAGCGATCTTCAGAATGTTACAATTTGTATTATTATCTAGGTAGTGGTTAAAAGTCAAAATAGTAAATCTAATGATAGTATTTCGTTACATTGCTCTATGCTTTAGCTCAAATATGTTATCAAGAGATGGTTTGTGATGTACGGGGTTGTTCACGAGAACAGGGGCAAAAACAAATACTCGTAGATATAACTCATGATGTTTTTGACGTACCTAGTACCTACAATTATTTTATTAATATTTTATTATACACAAATAAATGCCAAGTTTTGAAAAGAACATCAAGCATATGACTTCCATCTTGTTCGTAGCACGAAGAAAATCGGTACAACACATATTAGTGAACACGCTTAAGCAAGTTTTCGTCTATTAATGCGAGTTTTGCTTTTATTGCATCCTACAGTTCGTCTAGTGTACCTGGTTTTGACTTGTAAACACGTGACTTTAGATAACCCCAAAGGAAAAAATCGCACACCGTGAAGTCAGGTGATCTAGGAGGCCAATGCATATCTCCAAGTCGTGAAATGAGGCTGACGGTAAACATCTCGCGTGCGACGTTCATTGTGGCTATCGCAGTGTAAGGAGGTGCTCCATCTAGTTGAAACCAGACATTTGACGGGTTGATAATACGCTTCTCATTTTAAAATTTTAAGAAGCATGTCCATGTAACAGGCACTATTGACGGTCACCGTGTTTCCTTGTTCCTCAAAAAAGTAAGGACCAATGATTAATTTTTTTGAAACTGCATACCAAACAGTCACTTAAGGGCTATGCAACGGTCATACTTGGAGTCTTTAAGGGTTTTCTGCTGCATAATAACGGATATTATGCTTATTTGCAAAATCCTCCAGGTGAAAATGCGCTTCATCACAGCATATTGTCATTCACCTCAAATAACGAGAGAATCTCTAATACAAATTCTGTAATAATCAGTGGGTTTCAATTGTTGAACTATTATGAACTTGTAAGGATGAAAGTTCAACTCACGCTTGACGATGCGTCGAAGGGAAGAACGATTAATTTGTAAAGCATGAATTCTAAACGCACGCAGTACTTTCACTACCGATTCGTTGTTTTTGACGAATGAATCGTACGCGAACACACGGACACTCCACTGTCCACACAGCGTTGAAGAACACCCGTTCAGAAGGGATACTCAGTGGGGCCAAGGCCAGGTACAGTCAAACTATGGGTTTTTTTAAGGTTTGATGGATTTCTTATCATTAGGGATGAAATTTCTCATTTCAAATAGAAGAGTAAATAGAATTTCATTTAAGTAAGCGCGAATTCAGTCTGTGACTTCGTGTTCAAATAAATATTCATATATCTGTACTCGACATCGCTACAAAGGATATACATTATGTAGGTATTGCCAAAGGGTTCTCATATAGGAGTTTTTTCTTTAACTCGCTTTTTTGACATGAGATATTAACTGATATTTTACAATGGTTGAATGGTTGTTAAAGGTAATAATTATAATTTATATTTTAATACACTGATAATATTGTGGTACAAGCTGATCATCATCCCCGTCCTGCTATACGGTGCAGAAGCATGGACTATGACAAAAGTGGATAAAAGCACCTTGGGTTGTTTCGAGAGAAAAGTTCTTCGTGTGATCTACGGTCCCGTATGCATTGAAGGGGAGTGGAGGAGAACATGGAACGGCGAGCTGTACGGGCTGTACAGTACAGCGACGAAGACTAAAGCCAGAAGGGTAAACATCCAACGACTAAGAGGGCTGGGTCACGTAGAGCGCATGGAAACCAATGCTCCGGCCCCGAAAGTCTTCGAATCCACACCCACAAGACAGCGCAGTAGAGGAAGACCGCGGATCAGGTGGCGCGCACAAGTGGAAAGTGACCTCACCCAACTTGGAGCTCGAAACTGGAGACTTCTAGCTAGGGACCGAGCTAGATGGAAAAGTTTGTTGGGTGAGGCCCTAGTTCACACAGGACTGTAACGCCACTTTGAGTAAGTAAGTAAATTCATTTAACTTCCCCTAAAAGAAATGTAATTATTTTAAGGTCCGTACTTGCCTATACCATTCAAAAATTATGTGATTCCAGCGGTATGTTTTGGGTCTTTTCGTTGCTGGAACCACCATATGAATGCAAATTATCATCAGTCTAACTTACTAGTTTTTCCTTTAGAATGTCTAGTTATTTTACAGCTTTCAGCGTCTGACTAATTTGAAGCATGAACGTAGTAGCAGGAAAAACAAAAGGAAACTTTTGATCGAGCTGCAGAGAAAAAAATGAATTTAATAACTAAGCGAAGAAATGTGCGTTTTCAATTTGCTGCCGACAGCTGTAAATGTCCCAAAAACGGCAAAAAGTGGCAAACTTTCTCATTTTCTGGGTTTTTGCATCTATATTTTTATATTGTTCTTCGCATCTATAGAAAGGCAAACAAGAACATTATAATTTTTGTAAAAAAGCTACGTTTCAACACAATTTCTGCGTGAAATGCATCAAAAACCACATGAACTATTCTATTTGAGCTCTTATGGCATATTAGAATCCTGTTGGAATCTTGGGATGCTTTTTATATGTTTTATATGTAGGGAGTCGTGCAAATTAAATAGATAGACCATGTCTTGCTGGACAACAGTGTTCTAAAATAATCTTATAATTCAAGTTTTCACTTTACCCCTTGAAATATGGAAATGTAAGCTTAAGGCTTCACATTATGTTATTTAAATTTTGTCAGCCCCCAGATTTTTAATATTTTTAAGCGGTGCTCAAAAACTCATCTTTGTGTTAAGTGTGTGAAAATCGGTGTCTGCTCCAGTGTGTGGTGGCTATGGGAAGCTAGTCTGCTATTCATAGCGTTAATCTACGCAATTGAAGTTGAATTGAATTAACGATTTATATATGTATACAAAGAACAATATAAATGATGTGGTATGGTATGTGGGTAATCAAATTATTAATATAATAATTCAATGTCGAGTTCCATTCAAAAACTATGCCTAATTGTTTGAGAGCTATTTTCATATTATTTAGTTGTTTTGAAAATTTATCGGTTAAATAATATTTTACCTTTTCCTTAAGCTCCTTAAGCTGTTTTTTAACATGATACATCCAACCATATGCTATATCTTCAAGCTGATTTTGAGTTAGTGAATTTAACAGCACATTTTGTGTATCTACTGTAATTTTCCTTTTCGATTCCTCGAATTCGATGTCTTCTTGTCCAGGTGCATTGTAAGCTGTTGGGAGATCAAAAGACCAAACAATGTGGTCAATAGTCCAGTTCACTTCCGAAAACAATTCATGCACCCAACTGAGCAGATTAGAAATATATAAGGATTTTCTTTTGAGAGCACTATTCTTCTGTTTGCTATGTTCGAAAGCTTTCGTATGTGTAATAGCAAGAAGGTTTTCCCAACGTTCAGAGATTGACAATGTTTCGACAACTGGCTCTGTGAATAAAAAAAAATAAAATAAAGTATTTGTGGGCATATATTTTTTTAATATCTATTCGAGTTCTATTCTACGGTTATGGATGTTATAAAAAGGATTCCAAATGATGCAGCAGTATTTAAGGACTGACCATACATAACTAATGAAAAAACTCTTCATCGTATACGGAGTTTCGATAAATAAAACCAAGCGTGGAATTCGCTTTGTTAACTAAAATTCGATATTTTTGTTAAAGTTCAATTTATGGTCAAAAACAACTCCAAGATTTTTTTTTTTCAGAAACTTTTTCTAATGGATGATTTCCAATGTTATAATTGTAGTTAATCGATAATTGGCGTCGAGTAAAAGGAATTGATTAACATTTAGGAATGTTCAGATATAATTGATTTATCTTACACCAGTCAAAAAGTCAGAATTTGATAGATTTTAACCAATATGCATATACTGACAACGATTAGATAAATATATGTGTAACCAGTTAAGCATATTAGAATAAAACCCGATTTTTTTAAGTTTTTTTTTTAACAGAATATGGTGATGCGCCCTGTCAAATGCCTTCGCGAAATCTATGTAAATAACATCCACTTTGTGATCCTTCTTCATTTCATTCAGTACATAATTAGAGAAAATTGCTAAGTTCGAAGAAGTGGATCTACTAGATATGAAGCCGTGTTGAAAATGAGATATTATTTCTTTGAGCAAAAATTTTAGTTTTCCGCAAACGATTTTTTCAAATAACTTCGGTATTACACATAGTTTACTTATAGAGCGATAGTTACAAACGTCTTCTTTGGAACCATTTTTATAAATTGGTCTTATAAAGGATGTTTTCCATTCAGAAAGAAACAAACCATGATGAAGTGAGATATTATAAAAGATGAATAATATTTTGCAACAAACCGAAGCACACTTTTTCGAAAGAATGGGGGGAATTCCATCAGGGTCAGCATTATTATCTTCGTTCAATTCCTTTAATGCCTTTTGTACTTCTTGTAAAATTATACTTAAGTGTCATATGTTTATATTGCTAATGGATAGTTCATCAGCAAAATAAAAGTTATCAATTGAATGTACATAATTCGATTTAAAAAACTCAGAGAATACTGCATACATTTTGGTATTCCATTAGATTTTATTTTATTTTTTATTAAGGTCCAGAAATATTTGCTATTGGATTTAAGTTTAGGAATTTATTAAGAACGCTAAAATTCTTCTCTAAATCACTTGGAGTTTCCGTGAAAGTTTGTATGCTTTATTTGTTTTATTATTTAAATTAGTAAATAAATAAATAAATCGGGTGGCGCAACAGTCTGTTGAGGACTAGGGCCTAGTGACTTACAACTTTCAACCATTCCTGTATGCGAGTACTGTTGTCAGGGATGGAGGGGACCTACAGTTTTAAGCCAAATCCGACCGGCCAATTTGAGAAAGCACTTTTCATGACAAGAATTACTCTTGGAGAATTTGTCAATTCCTCGCAAGAGGCAGTACCCGTGAAAAAAACTTTAAATGCCATAGGCAGGGATCGAACCCAAGACCTCTGGCATGACAGTCCAACGCACTAACCATTATCTCACGGGTACTAAATTTAAATTAGTAAACTGTCTTTTAAACTAAGGAGGTTTAGATGCGTTGAAACATTTAATTTTGACACGTATAGATTAATACCCTCTCTCAGGTAGTTTAAGGAGGTGGTTCACCAACTTTATTCTAACAACTTTTACGAGCCTTCTTTTTTCTTTTGATTTCCGTTACATATTAATCTTAAACTTAAAACATTGGCTAATATTTTATTAGTAACCTACAGATATACATATGTACAATAATAAGAGTACCAATTAAACGCTTTACTCAATAATATACCTAACTTTTTTGTTCCCAGTTTTGTTTTTCTTGTGAATTGAAATACTAATAAAAATGCAGGTCGTAAGGCTCACAACTTACCTCATTTTTAAATGTGCACGTAAGTGGTCCTTGTACCATTAAATCATGGTGGTCAATCATGTACGTTACGTGCGTTTATAAAAATAGAATTGCATGCATAGTACATATGTACGCCAGAAGCGATTTCGATGATTCGTATCAATTCGGACTGACAACAAATCAATTGTGTGACAACAAATGCTGGAAACCGAATTCTTTGGTTATGAGAATTTGCATGATATTTTTCACTACGTTTTTGAACACGCCCGTGATAGTTTTTCGGTATATGTACCAATTATCTGATTATGAAAATTCATGACGTAGTTTTCACTTGCAACACATAGGATCGAAAAAAATTCGAACTCGAGATTTTAATCAAACATGCCATTGCGATGGAACAGGACCTCATAAACCGATAATAATAATTATTCTAGGCACAAGCTTTCATATTATCTAAATAATTTTTGCCTACTACAAATATTTTTTAACAAAAATTGAATCACATTATGTATATGAAATTAATTTAAAAAAAAACCGGTCTAACGATTTAAAAAAAAAAATATGAAAACTTAATTTTTTCGTTTGACAAATAAAATGTTAATGCAAAACTAATTTTGCATTTGTATTTTTAAATCTTAAATTATGGGTACTTTTGTCTAACGGAGTTTTTGAATACAGGGGCAAAAATATAAAATAAATATCTTGAAAACGAATATTAATAAATCTGAGCTTAAGCTAAAACGTATTTTTTAAAACCGTGTTATTGCGGACATAATTTTTGAACTCATTGTTGAGTTGCCGGTCTACGTTGCTATAGAGACAGTTAAAGTCGGCCGTAGAGGTAGAGGTCAGGAACATTGCAAATGTTGTTCAAATTGATAATATAATATGTCTAGGATGTGATATGCCGCGACCTCAGTTCATTGGCTACATTTTTGTAGGTGATTACATTTAAGAGTGTTTCAAAACTTTGGATAAATCCCAAGAAATTTGTTGCATATTATCAAGGTGTTTATGTCAGATTGAAATATTGCGAATGAAGGTGTTGTTGGTAGATAGTGGTGGGCTATTATTAGTATCAACTCCGGCAATTTTGGCACAAGAGGTTTGAGTGTTGGATTATAGTTTGATAGAAGCGGTTGATTTTCAAACAAGTGGTTATCAGTATAACAACCAAATCTTATTTGTATTTGCTATATCTTAACTTACCCTTATGAAAATCAGTAAATTATTTTCGATAAACATTTTAATCAAAAGAATCTATCAAATGTAAACGTTTTAGCCGGATTGATTAACCCCTAATTGATACACTAACAATTTGATGGATCTAAATTTTCAATCCAAAATTTTCCTTTCATCCATTAAAAAGTAATACAATTAAATGAAACTTAATAATTTAAAAAGAAGAAATAATTTAAGATTACCTGAGCTTTCTGATGACCTTTCTGTTGTAACTGCAGAAGTGTCATCGTCTATATTTTCTTCGTCATTGTTTTTTTCACAATTTTCCGTCAATACACCCTGATTTTTATGAAGCTTTTCAATTTTCCTAATTAAATTTTAGGATAAGTCTTTTTCAGTATACACATGTATGTATGCATTCATATTTCAAAAACCTTACTTTCGTTGTTTCATTACAGCTAATGCCCTTAACTCAGATGGCTTTGCTAAATCTAACAATCCCAGGTTTTTGCTTTTATTATTAGTGCTCATATCATCTTGCGTAATCATCGATAATGGTTTGCTTGGCGTTACCGACACAGGTTCTTGAAAATGATATTTAATGACGTTCTCGTAAATCTACAAAAATAAATGAAAACTTTACTCAATTATTATCGGTATACATATCTATGTATCTTTTTCTATATTTTTAAAGTGGTCAACTACTAACAGTTTGAAAATGATATATTTTTCAGGTCAAATTATCATTTAAAAAACTTTAAAAAAAAGTACGTAATCGTTTCCCGGGTAATTTGGAATGTAGTGTAGGGCCTGAGTCTAGACCATTGGGTCGATTGGGTTTAAACCTGGAATTCAAGGTTTTAAGCAAATTCGCGTAAGTCGTTTTTTCATTTATTTAAGATCAAAAATGACAGTATTCGTCATATGAATTTTTTGGTCAAAAACCGACACTTCGAGTTAACTCGAAAACGAACCGATAGATTTGTATGACATTTTCTCCAATTTTTTTTTTATTTTGGATTCTTTCAATAAAAAAATATGTTTTGTACTGCTCCTAAAGGGTACCCCCATAGGACCGTTATTTTGTTTTAAATTTTTTCATGAACTCATGAACCGATTTCGATAATTTTTTTTCTGCACAAGCTCTTGTATGTAATAATATTTGATGATCAAAAATCGAAAACATGTCAAAATTTTTTACAAAAATTAAATACAAAATTTATAGCAATATGGTAATGCAGTTATTTAAACTGCATACTAAAAATATTTTTTAACAAAAACTGAAAAATGTTATATATGTATAAAAAATTAACAAAAAAAATGATGAATCAAATGGCGTTTAAATTTTTAAAGACAAACTAATTTTGCAGGATTATTTTTAAATCTTAAATTTAGGTACTTTTTTAAAATGAAATCTTTAGATACAGAAGCAAATTAATTAATTTTACACTATTCTTTAGAAACATCCACTCAACATTTTTTTTTACCACAAAATAAAAACATTAAAAATTATGAAAAATTTGTATCTGACTTAAAAACATTGAAGAAAAAAGAAAGGTGTTGACCTTAAACTTATTTTATCTTATATTTGTGATTTTGTTATTAACGCTTGGATACATTTTAATGGACAGTTTTTTTTTCAAAGACCAACAACCTGCCAAATATGCTTCTTAATTGATTGAAGGTCATGGAAACGCTGCGCTCGCTGATCGATTTTCTTCTTTCTGAAGAACGGTAATACGACTTTCGGAGCAATAGATCCACTGGTTATCTAATGGTTTTGATATTGATGAATCTCTTCTTCGTTGGGTAAGAAATAACCTTTTGGGCCGCTCAATAAAAGTAGTATTGGACAGGTTTTGTCTGCGAGACTCTTCCTTATTTCTAATAATGACCTTTTGTTGAACCTTCTAACCCACTCAATTGTTTCGCACAGATATTTCGTGTAAGGGTCGTGACCGAAAACGGACAATTGATCGTTATTTTAAATTTGCTTGATGAATGTTTTGCTGAAAACTTCAAAACACCGATCTGGGTGGACTCTTAAAAGTACCCTCGCCTTGAACTATTTTATGATTTTTCCTTGATATATATTGGTGGTATAAAGTTATTTCCACGAGACGGCGACGACAGTAGCTTCCAGAAAACTCCAATTGTTGTTAGATGAGAAGAAGGTATGGAATCTTCATTTAAGTTATAAATATAGAAAGCCGCATGCATATGAAAAAGAAGATCTGGTATTGATCAAATGTGCTATTCCGAACACAGGCGATAACGAAAACTCGACAATAAATACAAGAGCTCATACACGATAGTATAAGTCATTCGTTTTACCGATATGTTGTTAAAGATATACTATACGGTACTCCATTAAATTAGCGAAGTTTAGTACGATAGTAAGCAGTGATAAATTGAAGCCATGAGTCCAAGTATGAAGCTAATGAAGACGATGACGGCAATAGCCAAAAGGAAGTCCAGACGAGCTAAGTTATTCTCATATTCTTTTGACACAATTGTGTATCTTTTTTCATTTTTTAACTTTTGTATCTTCTATTTATGTACATTACCTAATTTTAAATACAACATATTCTAAGATTTTGATATCTTCACGACCACATTCAATAGCTTTAAAGGTATTACGTTCCTTAAACTCGATTTGGCAGATTAAACAAACTCATGATTTTGCAGATTCATCTTGACTAAACTTATATACTCGTAAACCCAATAGAAAACCCGGCTAAGAAATTAAAAAGTTTCAACATGGTGCTTTCTAAATATCTCCAAGGAGGTAGCATAACTAAATTATGGAAATTAAATAACTTTTAAGGTTAAAATATTCAATATAAGAAGTGTTTGTTCTTTTTCTGAGTGGTTTTGCTTAATTCATAGAATTTCCACAAATATCAAAAACGAGAACATTGTGTTAAAATGTGGTGGTTTCTTTTAGAGCGAATAATGCTAAATAGAACAAAGAAGAAGAAAAATAATTATTAATTATTTTTAATAGTGAACACTTTAGAGATTTTAACAATTTTGTACTTATTTCTAATGCAGACAATTATTGTGTTAATACATTAAAAATATTTAAAATTAAGATATATATTATATATGTACCTTATCCAGAGCCATTTTAAAGTTTTCAATGAAGTTTCCTTTCAATGTTCCGCAATAAAAGCGTTTTGGCATGTTTATAAAGCTATCTTCACGGTCGTCATATTTATCTGTAAAATATTTTCGTTTTTAATTAATGTTCTATCGATAATATACATTTCTTAATTTGAATTTACTAATTGGATCAGAATAGTTCCGTATTATATAAATATACTTCATGGAGGGATCTAATTGAGTAGCATTGATGCTTCCAAAGTGACAGTGTAGTATAGGCGTTTTTACGAAACTTTGAATTATTTTCTAGAAAAAATACAAAAAAATTCAGTTTGACTATTCTGGCTGTGCAATCTTATTAAAATATTGAAATCTAAAAATGTAAAATGTAAAATTTTAGGTTTTTCAAGTAAAAATTAAAATAGAATTAAATATTTTCTTTTCAAAATTAAAAAAGAAAAATACGTGAATCAAATAAAACGCACGATTTTGTCGCACGTTACTTCAAGCGATAATAATATGCGCAACAGTAAAAGCCTGATACGCTTCTTGGGTGTTTGAACATTTTCTTAAGCGGTAAGGCACATTTTGCAGTGACAGCATATGGGACTCAGAAATTCCACACGTCATTGAATAGGTGACTTTGCACTTAAAAAAGTCAATGGGTGTGCTCTATGGTCAAAAGTTGTCATCGATCCGTACTTCTTGGAAGCTAACAATGTATAAGGTCCAATGATTTATTTTGGCCGGTATTTGATCATGAATTGGACGATGAGTAAAAATATAAGATGGGAATTATTAAGAAATTTTAACAAAATTATGTAGGAATTACCTATGTTTTTTAGATGTTCAAATGTTAGACATGTGCATTCAAGAGGACACAAGCGTCCACAGGTTTTTCTCAAAACCCACCTCTGTCTATCAACTTCTACTCTCACCTCCCCGCGGTGAACATCGGGTGCCTAGTACCTCAACTGGAGATTGGGTTCTAACCCCAGTTGAAAGTTGTTGGGGGCAGCAAACGACAGAGGGGGGAGAGGTGTTTCCACTAAGGCACCTCTCCTTGTCCAGACGGCAGCGGACGAATTCTCGAGATGGAATCAACGGTGGCGTCTACAGTTCCAGTAAGGTTGAACTACTTAGTGAACACCTTATAGGGCTTCTACGACTTATTGGGAGCCCAGGCCTATAAGGAGCGGTTTATCCGGCTCCCGTCCTTGGGGTTGTACTAAGGATCTGGCCCTCCAGATTGGGGGTTGTGCCGTCGGGCTGACTTTCTGACCACGTAAAAATCTCCTAGTTGCGAAGCACCAACAAGCCTCGGATACGGACGGATTCACTGTTGACAACCCAAGCAAACGAAATAAGGACAACGAACTTCGGATCTGTACGTGGAATGTTAGGTCCCTTAACAGACCACGTGCAGCCGAACAATTAGCGGAAGCCCTAAACTGCTGCAAGGCAGATATTACCGCCATCCAAGAAGTGCGATGGGATGGACCGGGCAAACGCAAACTAAAAGACTGCGATGTATACTACGGCGGCTGCTACCGAGAACAAAGACAGCGTCCATTTGGGTGTGGATTGTTGTTGGAACTAGACTCAGGCAAGAAGTCTTCAGTTTCAACAGTGTGAGCGAGCGCATCACGACAATCCGTATCAAGGCTAAATTCGCCAACATAAGCCTAATATGCGCGCATGCCCCAACAGAGGAGAAAGATGAAGACACCAAAGACATATTCTTCGAGCTCTTGGACAAGACATATGAGCAGTGCCCTGGCTATGACATTAAAATTGTCTTTTGAGATTTTAACGCCAAGCTAGGAAGAGAAGACATCTTTGGTGGCACAATCGGGAGATACAGCCTGCACGACACCACCTCAGACAACGGATTCAGGCTGATCGATTTCGCTGCGGGGCGAGACGTTCTGGTAGCTAGTACGCAGTTCACACATCTCAATATCCACAAGGCGACATGGAAATCTCCTGATCAATCAACTGTCAACCAGATTGACCATATAGCGATTGAAGTGCTAGGTTTCACACGGCCACCACAGCGAAACCCCTGGTTTGACGACGAATTCCGGCAAGCACACGCAGCGAAACAACAGACATACAAAACGGCGCTGCACAGGAGGACCAGAGCCACTCGCAGCAGAAGAGGAGAGAGGAACACCGGCTTATTAGATGCAAAAAAAGAGAATGCCGCTGTAAGAGAGATAGAACCACTCAACCTAGGCGACGCAGATCAACAAGAAAGAAAGCATGTTAGATGAGTGGAATCTCAGCATAGTGTGCCCGATACATAAGAAAGGATATCCTCTAAATTGCGCCAACTACAGAGGCATTAGTCTCCTTAACATTGCATATAAGATCCTCTCTGCCGTATTATGTGAACGTCTGAAGCCGTTCGTCAACAACCTGATAGGTCCTTATTAGTGTGGCTTCAGACCAGGAAAATCCACTATCGACCAAATATTTACACTGCGGCAGATCTTGGAAAAAACCCAGGAACTTTAAATCGATACCCACCATCTCTTTATCGATTTTAAAGCCGCGTATGACAGCATCTATAGGGAAGAGCTCTACAGAGCAATGTCTAGTTTTGGCATCCCTGTCAAACTTATCCGTTTGTACAGAATGACGATGGAGAATGCACGCTGCTCTACCAAGGTCGGAAAAGATCTCACCGATGCATTTGATGTCAAAAAAGGTTTTAGACAAGGCGATGCACTGTCATGCTACTTCTTCAACATCGTTCTGGAAAAAATTGTGCAAAACCCAACCGTCAACACTAGAGGCATAATCTTCCAAAGGTTTATCCAATTACTCGGATACGCAGATGATATTGACATAATTGGAAGATCAAAGCGTGATGTCAGTGGAGCGTTTTTGAGCATTGCGACGGAAGCGAAGAAGATGGGTTTAGTGGTCAATGAGGGCAAGACCAAGTATACGCTGTCATCGAAAAAGGACATTGAACGACGTGGATGGACAGCCATGGACAGCTATAACTTTAAGGTAGTTAAGGACTTTGTCTACCTAGGCACCGCTATTAACACAGACAAACCAGCGCTGAAATCAAACGAAGAATAACTCTTCCAAATCGCTGCTTCTTTTGACTTAGAAGCCAATTGAGTAGTAAAGTCCTCTCTCGAGCATCTAAAATCATCATCTATAAGACACTCATCATCGCGTTTCTCAGTTATGGCACTGAGGCCTGGACCCTGTCAAAGAAAGATGAGAGCGTCTTAGGATGCTTCGAGAGAAAAATTCTTCGTGTGATTTTTGGTCCCGTACGCATAGATGGAGAATGGAGAAGAAGATATAACGGCGAACTGTACGGGCTGTAAAGTCCAATGGCTAGGTCATGTAAAGCGAATGGTCATCAACGCTCCAGCCCGGAAGGTCTTCGAATCTAATCCCGAGGGACGGCGCAGTAGAGGAAGACCGCGACTCAGGTGGCGCACGCAGGTGGGTGAAGACCTCAACCAACTTGGCGTGCGAAACTGGAGACAACTAGCTAGGGACCGAGCTGGCTGGAGACGCATGTTGCTTGAGGCCCAGGTCCGCCCGGACTGTAGCGCCACCTTAAGTAAAGTAAGTACCTGTGTTTATCAAGACGGCAACAAGCCACACAACTCGACCAATTATTGCTTTATTGCGTGAGAAATTTTCTGATCGTGTAATTTCACATTTTATTATTGAGCTATGCAAAAGACCGAACTCTAGACGCATTAAAAACCTAAATCACTCAAGAAATTACACATATACTAAGGATCTTCCTGTAGTGACCCGTTGAATAATATTGTTTTGTACACTTAATAGCAAAGTCCAAACTTTATTATAAAGTACTATTTTCATCAGAAAAATATCGCTGTGTGTGTTTTATTTAGCTCTACTTTTAGAACCGAAAAATTAATGACCATATTAGTCTAAATACAAATTAATTAAAATAATTTAAATCAACTCAAATATATTGCGATATTTATTTATTTACCGATGAACATTAATGCCAGGTGGCAATCAAAAACCAATTTTGAAACCACCAATAACACTCGTAAATTAAAAAACGGCTGTCAACAGTTTAGGACCACTTCAACTTCTTCTTTGTTATTTTATTGAAGTTAGTATCCTTCTGTTGATATATTTCAGAAGAGGTTTCCGTCAAGATAATATTGATTAAAATTAAATTGAATAAAAAAAATAGTGAAATTTATCGCGCTGCACAGCTGTTCAGTACAAACTAAATATTTTTGTATATATTTAGACTTTTGTATAATCCACAAATGTTAATCGCCTCTGTCAGCATAATGCGGCTACCTCAACACTTCGTCGGACATCTACATATTTGAACTCAGGAACTCGAGGGCTTTCAGATGCGACTAATTTCCCAAAAGTACACAAACGTAAAAAATTGCTTTTCCGTGACCTCTGCCACACAAAGTGTCCATTTGGACGTCTGTCGAAACCATATTTAAATCAATGAGTGGGAGGCGTCAAGATGCAATGCATTTAAAGTGGTGCCCTTACTTATTTCAATGTTGATGAAATTTTTCTCGGGAACTGAGAACGTTTCTATTACCACCTTTACTAAGACTACTCGTAACTTTAATATCTATACCGCTTTCTTTTCACGTCTCCTCAGCTCTCGCCGGAGGAGATAAAATATTCATGCGACTGAAAATTGAACACTTTCCATACAAGTCGTACTTACTATTTTCAAGGTAAGATACATAAGTTTGAAATAGTTCAAGCTAACTTTATCTTGATTTAACTGTTTTCAAATAATTTAAATCTTAATTTAATACCTAATTTTTACCCTCACTTGTTTGATTTGTGTCTGCAACTCAAATAAGAAAGTATGAATTATTTCTGTCAAAATTGTGTATTATGAAAACAAAACATTTAAGACGCTTATCTTTCGTTCTGAAAATGCTAGGGCAACGTTTTATATAATTGAAACATTTATAGGGTCGTAAAGTGAAACAAAGAAGTTTTATATATTGATTTACCTTAACTGCAACGTAAACAGGTTCAGGAGGAGTATCTCGTACTTTTGTCTTTTTACTTTTCTTTTTGAACTTCGTTGCTTTTTTCGCTAAATTTAATTAATCATTATAAATAAAAGTTATTATTATTATTAGTATTTAAGAATTATTTTTAAATTTACGAAGTACAATATGCTTTGCTAAATTTCAAATTTACCAATATCATCCTCATCTTCGCTCCCTATAGTGTTGGTTTTAGATGGAAATAAAGGTATGTTATCATATTTAAGATAAAGGATTTATTAATTAAAAAAATGTAAATACTAAACCAAGAGAGAAACATACCTGATGGAATAGAACTTTTTCCACTTCCTGGATCAGTTTTTGTTTCCGTGACATCCTTAGCAGATGGTTTCGGTTTTCCTTATTTTTACATATGTATAATTAAATATTTAATTCATTATTATTGTTATTATTACTATTTGGTACTCCGATAAATAATAACCATTTCAATATTACCTTTTAAATCTTTTTTCTTAGATTTTTTATCCTTCTTATCCGATTCAACGACTGGAGGAGGAAAAACTATAGAATAAATAAATATTCCTTTATTGTTGTTTCGTAAAAAAAGTTTGTTTTCTAAAATAAATGTAGGCTAAGAAAGATCCAAATATTTAAAAAGTTAGCGAAATAACAATCAAAGTTTAGAAATGTTGTAATATGGATTATTTGCCATTAATACTGACCAGAAGTCAATAATGGGATTCTTGAAAAAATTACATGCGCTGGGCTGTAGGGATGAAAACATATGTTTATTACTATTTCCATGCTAATGGAATATATAGTAAATTTTATGTGACTGATATTCAAAATTATTAAGTTTAGAGTAATAAAAGAATTATTTTTTGGGTTGTCATGGTTGTTTCAGTTGATATATACAATTATATTAATCCGCAGGTGTTTTTGAATACAAATGTAAAATTTGAAATAAAATTTGAAAATGCAGAAGGTCCCAAATTTTGGAAAAGTACCTGAATATTGAAGAAAATGGTTTCGTATTTTAAATTAAGAGAAAATGTTTTTTTTTTCATCACTGAGACGTGGTTGCAAACTTCTATTTTTATAATTGTAATAATAAGCCACACAGAGATTCTTCCTTTTCATTATTATGTTCAAGTTCTCATACCCAAAAATGTTTTCCGAATTCAGTCTAATAAAATCAACAATGTAAAAAAAAAACTTGGCAAAGGAATAAATACATAAATGTAGCACTTAAACAATAAATGTTTCATCATATTATATGGAACCTTTTGGGTTTTTAGCTCCTAACTTTATAACTTGTTATATAGTTTTAAGCAAGAGTGTACCCTTTCCTTAAGCAAATTTGAATAACCTTTAAAAAAGGTGTAAAAAATGCACTCTCTTTAAAGTTTCACACTAAATAAAACATGTTATGAAGTCATAAAACGAAGAATCGAAGAAGCCAAAATGTTCTATACAATGTGTATGGAAAATAGAAAAACACTTAATAACGCCATAAAGGATTTGAAGTTAAGCCAAGTTTCTAGTACATGATTGGCCAGCTGCCAAAAAATTGATTTCCAATTGGGCAATTTTATTAGAAAGTTGACTAGAAAGTTAAGTCAAGAAAATCTCCCTTACTATTAAGCTAAGTCTACTTAGGTGAAAATGTCAGCTTAACATGTTTTTTGATTCAACTGAAAGCTGAACTTCATAACTCTGTGATTTATTTATTTTCAGCTAGGTTCCCAAGAGTGAAATGTATGTAATTGAATTCTTGATTGAAAATCAAGTGAAATTGTTTCGATTTCGTAACTTCGAATACTTTTCGAAATCACTTCAAGTTAAATTAAAGACATGCATTACATCAGTCAATGAACAATTTTGTTCATTGTTCTGTATTTTTTAAAATTATAAATATAAAATATTAGTGCTTTTATTTTCATTTTGTTAATGCATATGACAGCTAGCTACATTTGCGGTTCTTTGCGTTAAGTAGTTTCCAAATATCTCTTGGTAAAGATTCTAGTGTTGAAGTCTAATATCGTAATGTTTCTTGAACGTTGTTTTATTCGAAATGTTATTATAGAGAAGACATGACGTGTTGAATAATCATTTTAAATACTTTGTCCGTTCCCTCTCATACAGAGTAGAAAATGCAACTTCTCAGGAATCAAGTGCATTATAAGAAGAAGTCCAAGTTTAATTCCTTTAAGTGAATCTCCTTTTGTTTTAAATAATTTTCTCATGTCCAATTTAAATCACTTCAACTGAATATGGTCGAAATCAAATCACTTGAAAATCGCAAAAACCGAAATGAAAAACACGTAAATTAACTTTGTTTTAAGTTCGAAATATATGAAATCGATAAAATTGAATTTCAGAACTCTAATTTATATTTTTAATCGATTTTAATTTCAATTCGACCGAAAGTTAAATGTAGAACAAAGCTGTTAGTGCACCATTTTATTGAAAGTTTAGAGTAAAAGGGTTCCTTGTCATATTGAAAAAGCGAGGATTTTTTTACAACACAAAACAAAAGTTATGAATGTCTTGTTACGTGTGTAAGGAGTTTCTTTGTAGAAATCAAATTAAAGTTAAAAGTTTAAAATTAATGACATCTGAAAAACTAACTAGCTGCCCTGGTCCATTCATGGTCTTACTTAGCGTTCAAAGAATACAAATAAAGTCCCCTATGTTATCTGGACCTGCCCAATCTAAGAAATTTAAGTTTTTTTTTTTAATTAATATGGTATAAACATCGTTTTTAAACGGAAATGTTTGCATAAAGTACTACGATATACACCTACATATGTACATAAAGTATTAAAGCACTAAAGAACTAACCTTCTTCGAGTATAGTTACTTCTTCTTCCACAAGTTTATCGTAAAACGTTCTCCATACAAAAACAACAATAGTTTCAAATTTCTTATCAGATTCGGGGAGTTTAGAATTGACAAAATTGTAAAATTTCTCATAGTTTTCTTCTATTAGAGGATTAACGAACTTTGCATCAAAAACACCCAGAACGTTTGATATGACATGTTTTATCCAATTTATTCTGTTATCTTCTTCCATGCTGCAATTTGGCAGATTTCTTTTAAAATTAAATAATAAACGATGAGAAATAATTGTTTTTTTTTTTTGTTTTAGCAAGTAAACCTTCTTAAATATTATTTCTTTTTCTTTTTAGGAAAATAAACTCATGAGTTGTTATGTTTTTGGAAATGAGTGTGTATTTTGAATAACAACAATTCAAGTAACAAGGTAACCAAACTCATGCGTTGTTAAGTTTTTAAAAATATTTTTTACGTGTTCATGTTTATCAATTGTTGCTTATAAAATTTTGCTTAGTAACAATTTCGGGTCATAAATAAACTATTGAAATGCACCAGTAATTATTTAGAAGTGGAACAGTGGCAGGCGGCAGTGTAAATTTTGTCGATGTACTTTCTATTTCATTCAGTTGTCGATGTCAACACGCCCCATCCTAGGATAACCCATCGCCACACACCCATTCAGCATTTACCTCAGAAAAAAGTTAATATCTAGACAACATATACCGGGATCGTTACGAAATCCCGCAAAACAAAATCCTGCGTAACGAAATCCCGCCAATTAAATTTGATATTTTTTGTGTGACACACGCACAGAAAATGGTCCGAGTAACGAATTTTAACGGATTTTTCTACTCCTTTTTGGCAGGATTTCTAGTACGGCATAAAAAAAGTACTTTGGAAAAAATATTTTGTGGAAAAGTAGTGAAAAATATTTTGTCTGAAAAAATATTTTTTCCTTCTTCTCGCTTATCGCTTATTATTTTCATTGAAAATGTAATTCGATGGAGTAGTCTTTTTTTTGTTAGGCTATTCGTATGGCAAATTTGAATTTAAAACTTATTTCTTCTTCTGCCTTCTTCAGGGTATTTGTATGGAAAAACATTGATTTTTAGTACGCTTGGAGTCGTATTTAAGCTAAAATCTATTTTTTTGAAAAAAAAAAAACGCCCCAAAAGCTAGAAATCTTGTTTTTATCACTTTGAATGTTTTATATGGAGAACATTTATTTTTAACACGCTTAGAGTCGTATTTAAGCTAAAACCGATTTTTTTGGGAAAAACGCTCTAAAAGCTATAAATCTTGTTTTTATCTCTTTGAATATTGTTTGTAGCTCTAAAAAGAACTTTCAAAACGCTTAAACAGCGTTTTAAGCTAGAAAATGTCTAGCTTCAATTTTCAAGCGCTTAAGAACATTCCCATAATAAACGTTCTAAAACGCTTAAAAAATAAAAACGCCTATTAATGGGCAGCGAACTCAACACGCTTAAAATGCTTTTTAAGCGTAAAGGAAGATTCACATATCGAATCAACCAAAACGCCAAAAAGCACTTCTAGCGCTGTCGCCACTCTAAATAGAGCGCTGGTTGAACATCAAGTCCATATCTCTGGTGAGTTCTAAAAAGAACTGAAAATAATGCATTTTTTTTACATTTATCTTTATTGAACTTTTTAACTTTAAACTTATAATTAAATACTAAATGGTTACATATTTTGTTGGCACTTAGGGTAGGGGGCCTAACTCTATTAATTGTTTGTTTTGATGAAAGAATAAACTGAAATATTAATGTTGTCAGATAAAAAAAATCGATGAAAAATTTATAAATCCTCGGGGTGTTCAGGCCCGGTTGTCTGTCCTAACTGAAAATAATGCTAAATGGGCACTACTCTTTTCAAAGGATGCATGGCTGTTTTTTCAATTGGCTTTGGATACGCCTCCTTCGTACGTGTTGATTCTCATGATTGAGAGTGAGGAAATTTGGCGATAGTAATCATATAGGATTACAGTCAATTACTTTTGTTTAACAAAGTTGTTGACATAGGCGCCTGCCTGGCGACTTTACATACCCTAAGCGGAGCAACGGAGTTGCGTTAGCGGTTGTGAATCCCGAAAAGTGGAGTTAAAATCCTGAGATCCCGCGAAGCGGGCCACCCACAGGTGCTTTTATTGAAAGAAGTTGTTGATATAGGCGCTTGCCTGGCGACTTTACATACCCTAAGTGGAGCAACGGATTTGCGTGAGCGGGTGTAAACCCCGAAAAGTGGAGTTTAAATCCTGCTTTTTTTCAAAAAAGCTGATGATATTGGCACCTGCCTGACGAGTTTACACACTCTAAGCTTTATTAAAAAAAGTGTTTTTTTTTGGTTAATAATGCTAGTGCAGAAAATTTCAATGTTAATTTATCTCTTCATAAATATTTGGTCGTCCTGTAAAGGACGGATTGGGTATCGTCATTGTTGAAGGCCAGCGTACCTTCTAAGCGAGGGTGAGGTTATGTGCCACATTTTTTAGGAACTGCACTTTTTCACCCGGTCTTCTCCTGCCCAGAACTCTCTGGAGTCTTTCGTTCCTCTTCATGGCCTTTGTTGTTGGTGGCTCTTCTCCTCTCCGAACTCTTTCGACTGCCAATTTTGCTACAAGGCATTCTTTCGAAAGGTCAGAAATTAGCTTGTAGAGACCTGCATGCCTTTGGTTGACTACAACTTTAAGGCGTCTATGCCACGCTTCAACATTGTTTTGCGTCCTAGGGAAACTGGTCTCACTTGAAGCGGCTCCCGTTGTCCAGAACTCTGGCTTGTAGCGTGGTCTTGATCTCGAATTGCCAATGTAGTTGGCCTCAGTGAATGCTAGGGCTCCATATGCTGCCTCGTAATAGGTCATTACCTCATCTGGAGGTACAAATGCCAGTTCTTTAAGCATTCGCACTTCCATTGCGAAGCTTTCATTTTGCCCATATTTGATTTGGAAGCCCAAATTTTGGACTTTCCGCCAAATTATCTTTCCAAAATAAAATAGACACCCGTTGGTCTGGGTGTTTGGAAAGAATGTTTGGGCGGATTTGATGATGGCCATTTCGAAGTCCGAAATTATCCTTTCTGGATTTAGCGGGATATTGAAATCACAGGCGGAGTTGAAGCCAGAACTCGTCATATGCCTCCTTTGATTTTCCATCTATATGGCCATGAACTGAAAACAGTTGCCCCATAATAGTTGGAACCACTGCAAACGTTACATCAACCAACCAGCACTTTGACTCCGAAAGTAGCTGGATCGTCTGTTTTGTACCAAGCAGGATCTTTTTTCCTCCCGAGTATATTTCCTCTGAAAGTACAAACAGATCACCGTCAGAAAACTTGATGTGCTCGGGAATTTTAATTTCCTCAAGCGTGGTCGGCTCCTTAACAAGGCTTTCTCGTACTCGATGTATCCTCATTTTTTGAGCGGTCTTTAGGGAAGGCTTGGACGACAAGCGGGCTCGACCATCATCACTGAGTCCCTGATGATTATACTGGGAGGAAGTGCCTATTTGGCTTTTAGCTTCATTTGGTGGTTGGCCTTATGGTCTTCCTTTTGGAAAGCCATAGGAGCGTGGATACGGTCGTTCACCTTGTTGGAAACCACCACCACGTCACAAACATCGACTGTGTGAAGTCTTGCAGTGCATCGCAAAGACTTCCTTTCAGCACAGCACCAGAAGCTTTTTTCTCCTCTTTTTTTCTCCAAGTGGAAGAGGTAACCATCTTTTTCTATTTTTCTTCCTCCTTTATTGGAGTGTACAACCTAAAAACAGTAGAAAATATTGACTTTAACACAATTTTTTTAAAAAAGTTAAAGAAAAAAACTTGACAAATATACATCCACTTGTGAAATTTTGTGAATCATTCAGTTTTATATGAATTAATAAGAACGCCTTTGCAACAAAAAATTATTATATTCTAACACTTAAAGACGGTATATAAAATCACTGTCATCACTTTTCAATTTAATTTTTAAGGTTTTACTGTCAGAATTCTTCACTTTTTAAAAACACACAGATTTAATATACATTTTGACTTTTTAATTAAGCACTTTTCGACCTTTTTGCACTAAGGTTCAAAAAATTTCACAATTGGAAACATAAGACACAATCTTATATTTACTCTACATACCTGGGCATTTCCGAAATCCATTTTTACACGTAGAAAATCACTATTTTAAGTAAATATCACTGTTTTTTCACTGTTTCTTCACTGTTTTTGACTGATAGTTAAAAAGGATTACGTTGAATTATTGATTAGTGTATTTAATTGAGAACCAAAAAGTCCGAACCATGAAAAAAGGACGAATTATAGTCAAATTTTACACAAAATATCACTTTTGAAATTTGACATTTTAATTACTACAACGCGCAAATAATTGACAAAAAAAAATGTTTAATAAAATTTTGACAATTTGTTGCGTATCAAAAATCAAAAATTTGAAAAATTTCGAAACTATTGATTATTAACCTGGAATATGCATTAAAGGACGAAAAATACTTTGGTTTCAAATAAAAATATTGCACTGACTAATTTTAAATGAAATAACATACTCTATCCATTTGTTTTTGTCCTTAGAATTTCTCTATAGGGAAACTATTCAACTTAGAACAAACATGTCAAAGGAAAGAAAAAATAATGGAATTTACCGAAGCATTCTATGAAGATCTCTTTTTGAAATTAGTTTCACTCTTTACAATTTTTTTTAAGTCCTAAAAAGGACATTTCTGAAGATCTTAAACGCTTAAACGAAATTTTAAGCGTTTTCAACCTCAAAACCTAGCGCTTAAACGCTTTAACAGCATTTTAAGCGTTCTCAACCCTAAACCCAATCGCAACAAAACGCTTAAAACGATATCCAAGCGAAAAAGATAATTCCATCCCACGGAATTCTAAAACGCTTAAACACCATTTTAAGCGTCCTCAACCCCAAACCCAATCGCCCCAAAACGCTTAAAATGATATCCAAGCGAAAAAGATAATTCCATCCCACGGAACTCTAAAACGCTTGAACACCATTTTAAGCGTCCTTAACCCAACCCCTAGGCATGCTTAAAATGTCCTTTACGCATCCAAGGAATCTTGCTATTCCTGAATGCTGAGAACATCCTAAGCAATGCGTTACTTACCATAAACCATACTTAGACTTACCAATCAACCAACCAAACACAACTCACTCCATAGTCCATGCCTACCTGTTACAGGAGCATTCATGTGCGACCAACCACCTTGGAACAAATCCCGCTGTCTACTAAATAATTTCAATTTAAATTTTTTTCAATTTTTGTTTTATTGAACATAATATACGATACAATTTGGATCTTAAATAATATGATACTTATGATTAATTTACATTTGTTGGCACATAAGGGGCCTAACGTTATAAAGTGGCTTAAGTTTAAAAAAATTATATAAATATAAATTACATGTAAAAAAAAAAAAAATTTGAAAAGTCAGCTTTCATCATTCTCAGGGTGTTCATTCCTGGTTGTCAATGTTCCTTTTGGTGTTGGTTTTGGGGAAGTGGTGTTTAGCCTCGGTAGAAGGCTGACCCAATGTCAGTGTAAAACGAAACTGCTTCCTCGTTGTCCATGATTAAGCTGTCATCAAGAGTTTCCATCACACTGAGGTACCTTGGCTCTGGATGTCGTTGTTCAGTGGTCATCCTTCTCATTAGTTGATTTGGGTGGTCGATGATGTTCCGTACAAGTTTCTTCGCTGACACTACTAGGTATTTGTCAAGCGGGATTATTTTCGCTTCGGAGTATAGATAATTGTTCCTGTAGTGTTTCCGTCGCTGCCGGTCGAAGTACAGGCCGGTACAAATTCTGAGCATCTTCCTTTCGAATACTAGAAGCTTCTTCATGGCTGTCTTCGAGATTGAAAACCAGACTGGAAAGGAGTAGCTGATGACTGGTCTTAAGAGCTGCTTGTAGATGAGTATCTTCGTAGGTTGACTTAGTCCTGTTTTTTTCTTCATCAAAGGATGTAGGCGGTGGAAGGCCAAACTGGCTTTTTTTAAAACATTCTTTAAGTGTTGGTTGAACCTTAGCAACTCATTGAAGTGGATACCAAGGTACTTCACATTCTGTTTGGCAGCAATGGAAGATCCGTCAGGGAGTCTCAGGACAAGGTTCCTGCAATTGGCAGCGGTGCGGCTACCTCTACCAGATGAGGGCCGCCTGAAGCAGACAAGTTCCGATTTGGAAGTGTTGATCCGGATGCCCCATTTCTTGTAGAAATTGAAGAGTCTGCTGATGTGGGCTTCTACTTTTTGGAGAGCGATAAGTGGTGATATGGATGATGCATATGTGAGCGAGTCATCAGCATATAGCAGGTTCTCGCATCCAATTGGTGTGGGTTGGTCGGATGTCATTAGGCTGTAGAGGAAGGGGCCAGGTTTTGAGCCTTGGGCGACTCCGGCTCTGAAGTTCTTAATGTTTGATTTGCAGTTGTCGAGCTGAACGAAAAATTTCCTGAAAGAAATAAAAGAAAAAAGAATTTTTATTAGTGGCGGAGGTACCTATAGTAGATGTAGTTTATGAATAAGGCTTTCTATCCAAACACTATCAAATGCTTTCTCCACATCCAGAAAGCATCCGACGGCGACACGATGACTGTTGAGGGAGGTAGTGATGTCATGTTGGAACTTCATCAGCGGATGCAACGTTGAGAGCTTTTCCCGAAAGCCGAACTGCATGTCAGGGATGATGGAGTTTTTACTGCAGAATTTCTTCAGCCTCCGGAGGATTACTTCTTCCAGTAATTTGCTGATATTGTTGAGGAGTGATATTGACCTGTAGTTGGATACTAGGTTGGATGCACCTTTTTTTGGGATTGCCACAATCTTCGCTGTTTTCCACGTCCGGGGGAAGTAACAGTTGTTGATGCAGTTGTTTAGGATGATTGTGATAAAAGTCATTACTGCTTGTGGTAAACTTTTTATGATTTCATTGGAGACACCATCTGGTCCAGCTGATTTTTTTGGTTTAGAATTGCCGATGATCTCTGCTACCTCCTCTATATTGCATAGATGTGGACTATCTGTAGGATTATTTGCTGGATTAGTGTCAACGAAACTGCTTAAATCCGGGTTTGGTTGTAGGGTATGCTGAATTGATGTCTCTACTTCTTGCATTAGCGATGGTTCAGCAGGTGGATTGGGCTTAAAGTTTCCTTAGAAGTAGTTGGCGAACGCTTCCACTTTGTCCTGGGTTGAGGTTACTTCAATGGTGTTGCTGATGATGGAATCTGGCATTTGTGGCTGTTTCCCAATAATCGCATTGATGTTTTTGAAGGCATCAGGTCCTGGCTTAATTGCTTGCAATCTTCTTCCAAACTGGATGTTGTTGTGGTGTCGAATGGAGTTCCGGAACATGATGTTGACTTGCTGTAGCTCATTCCAAACTGTCTGGTAGGTGTTGTTTGTTGTATTTAGCTCGGTTTGATGAATCCGTTGGAGTCGTTTTCTTAGCCGCTGTCTGTGAGCATACAAATTCTGAACGTACTCAGGAAGATGTTGGTACCTGTCCTTTGACGTCTTAGGCCTCTTTTGCTTCTCAAGGGCTTCAGATATAGCATGTTGAAGGTTGACAACATAGACACACCATATAAAGACCGGAAACCAATCTGTCATTCTGGTTTTGCCTACAAGCTGAAACGTCAATTCTCACCAGCGTTGCCGCGAAGACAAAAATTGTAGGGGCAATTTTGAGGGCCATTTCCAAAATGTGTGGGCCACTATCCCACTACCGTGGAAAAAATTTGTTTAAGAAAATAATAACAGTTTGTCTTTTCTAAATAAACTTATTATATTTCAGGTCTTTTTGTTTACGGTATTAGTTATCACACTTGTACAAATTCCCGATCGGGCACATTTTGGCAACGCTGCTTCTCACGCACCCTTATTTCTAATTCTAACATCAATTCACCACGACTAACATCAATTCACCACCCTCTAACATCAATTCACCATGAAAATTCGGTATAGTGATAAGAAATTCTTTAGGGGTGGCACCTAGTGGCTACATCGACATTAGGTATTGCATTTTTTGGGAAGAGTACGATAACTCAGGCGACAAAGTTTAATGACGGATTTGTATAGAACAGTTAAAAACAATAATTTTTTACTATGGGAGCGGGGTCTATTCTCTATTTTTAGGCGTCAGGGGCAATTTAAAAAAATATGTACGTTAAATGGAAAAAATAATGGTAATACTTACAACTAAGTCTTATACATTTTTTTAAAGACAACAATTTTGTCTATTAGCTTGTTTTTAAATCAAGTCAAAACTATGTAAATTAGAATAGTTCGTTGAGATATTCTATTTTTAATAAATATTTATTAATCCGATCATCTCAGATGCCAACTTAAGACTAAAATCGAAAAACATTTTTGCTGTAAACTGTCATCAAATATGGTTAAACAAAGATCTTATGGTTTCTTATACATGAATCACTTATTAGGAAAACAACATGTTCCTACGTGATTGTATTGAAATATAACATAATATTTAATATCATACTCTATGATCCAGAAGATCGTACTTATTGCTTATTATTATATTTTGGTTCATATTTTCTAATTACTAATGGAACAGACGTGTGTTAATCAGTGGCGATTCCTGGTCATAATTTTAGGGTTAGCTACTGGTCTTCTAGAAAATCAAAATACTTTTTCAAGAATAATAATTCATTTTATTCAAAACGATAGTTCAATAAATATTGATTTTCGCTAAAGGTTCGAGTATACTCTCTGTGTCTTTCCTTATGTGTTGATTTTAAATCTGTACATGCTAAAAGTAAAACAGTCGATTGGAATTCACTGCTCTTTATACTTACAGTGGTTAATAATTCCAACCAGCTAGATGGCCAAAGAATTACAATTCCATGGCTTCAAAGTGAAATTTGTATAGAATATAATTATTTGCAAATTAAACTTCATACAATTTTTATTATACTTTTTAATTGAAAAAGAATTGAATTTGATCCTATGCAGGTACATATGTAAGTCGTTATGTTCTCTTACTTTGTTATTTTTTCGTTCTGGTAATGTTAAATTTATCATATAGTTTTCAGTGTTTCTTAAAGAATAAATAAGCAACGAATTAAATTTTCATAAAAATCCAAAAAAAATGTTGACATTATTGATCATCAAATATTATAAAGACATTATAAGAGCTTGTGAAGAAAAAAATTATTGATATTGGTTCATTAGTTCTTGAGTACCCTTCTGAAACAATACCAAGCAATTATTTTTCTATAGAAAGAAATTAAGTTAAGAAAAAAATTAAGGTAAAATTTAGTAAAAATTTTTTTGGCATTTGTATGGAACTACTGTTATTTTTACTCTTAGAAAAAAAAATAAAAAAAAAATCTGCTTAAAACCTTAATTTTCCTTTTTGAACTCAATCGAACCCAATAGTTTGGAATGTAGAGATGAGGGCAGACAGACAGATGGACGCAAGTGGGGGACCCACCCTCTACCATTCTAATGCCTTGTTTGATTAAAATTTCTACCATTCTAATGCCTTGTTTGATTAAAATTTCGAGTTAGAATTTTTTTACGGAACCAATACTCGCCATATATGTACATAGTTCTTATATGTCGCAAGTAAAAATGTATGTATTGTAGATACTTAATTAAAACTTTGAAAAATTACACTTCAAACTGATTTTTATTCATTTGTTTCCAAATTTTGACTTAATAGTTTCACTTGAACCCGCTTATAATTCTTAGTTGTAAGTAGGTACTACTGTTATTTAAAAAAATGTCTTCCATTAAAAATTAAATGCTTGTTTTGATTTGAGCTGTTCTAAAAAAATCAAGTATCCTACCCTCTAGCATGTATGAATTGGTATGGAATTATGTTAATAATAATTGCAATAAGAAATATAAACATAAAAATCATACCGATCATAACACATCCAATATTCAACTAATAAAACACTATTTATAATAAAATGCACTTGCTTAAGTCACTTTCCTTTCAAGATAAAAAACGCTTTCACACAAAAACTATTTCTTATTTAACATTTGAAAAATCCGCCTATTAAACTCAAACACCACCTGTGTTCCATTTTCTCCTTCCCCACACATCGACACTAAAAATCAGTATTATCTCTAAAAAGAGCGCTAAACAACGAACATAATTCCTGTCGTAGTACTGGGTCAAGTTCGCTAGCAAACCTCATTTTCACACAAATGAAAATAAATAACACAATTTTCTCCTTTTAAAAACGAATATGATATGATATGAATTTCGACGATCATGTTCGATTCGTCGTCGGTCTTGTTTTTCCTCACATAGTCCATACGATGTATAAAGAAAGGAGACATCAAACTCATGGTTGCGACTCGTGCAACTTGTCTTTTGTGTCAGTTGTGTTTGTGTGCCTTTAATGTGTCGTATACTTCGCCGGGTTATCGCTTTTATTTGCGCTCACCCTTCTGTTTATTTTTATAGGGTTTTTTTTCGAATGTGTGCATAAATCTGTGTGTGTGGAATGTATGAAATTTGGTAGCGCAAATTTTTGCGCTGCCCAAAGCCCAATGCTTTAAGATAAATTATTGTATGCGAGTTTTATTTCATGAAATGAATGTATGAAATTTGGTAGCGCAAATTTTTGCGATGCCCAAAGCCTAATGCTTTAAGATAAATTATTGTATGCGAGTTTTATTTCATAAAATGAAGATTTGTAGAAAAGTTGCATATAATGGGCAGGTTCAGCCGACATAAGGGACTTGAAAGTAAGGCAAGTTTCTTGCATCTGATTGGCCAGCTGCCAAAAAATTGCCTTCCAATTAAGGCAACTTTATTGGAAAGTTGACTGGAAAGTTAGGCAAGAAAAATCTCCCTTACTATCAAGTCAAGTCAACTTATGTCAAAATGACAATTGTTCATGTTTTTTAATTCAACTAAAAGCTGAACTTTATTACTCAATGATGTATTTATTTTCTGCACAACTTCATTTAATGCTTTCTGTAAAAAGGTTCCTTGTAAATTTGGAAAAGAAATAAGTAATATTTCTTTAAAATACAAAATACAAATCATGATGGACTTGTAGCTTGCCTGAGGAGTGTTTTGTAGAAAATAATGATTTTGGTAATTTTTGTACTATGAACTTGAAGTAGAGGTTTGTGAAGTAAAGTTCTGAATTTTAATTTCATGACACTTGAAAAACTATCTAGTTGCCTTGGTCAAAATTTGCGTTCAAAGAATGAAGTTGACTGCAAATGAAGTCCCTTATGTTGTCTGAACCTGCCCAATGTAACTACAACTGAATTTTTTAACATTATAGTCAGCTGTTGAGAAATTCAATTACCAAATAATATACATATTAGAAAATTATATTTATTCTAAAATTCTTGGTTTAGCGCCGCTAAACCAGCTAACTATGAGGAATCGCCCCTGGTGTTAATTTGCATAGTTTTTTGAAAAAAAAATTTTCAAACTCAAAATTTGGGCAAAAAAAGGTAAAAAAGGTTTAAAGTGTGATTTTTAAAACTTTAAGATTATTTACTATTGTTTTTAGAATGCATTGCTTATATTTGTTTTTGATCAAACATTGAAAACTAGATGATTTTATGTCTTGTAGTTCTTGAGAAAAATTCCAAAAAAAAATATTATAATTAAATTATTTTTTCCTTGCTTGAGTATTTACGTAGTCTTATTTTGATAGTAATAATCGAATATGGATTAAGGTATACCCGGAATAAATTATTTTTTCTTAAATCCAGCTTATTTAAATACAAAAGAAAGTGTGTTATTACACCCAGACTTTTTGTATGCTGCGTGTTTCGCATATTTTCTTTTGAACACTCATCCCGTCAATCTCGCATTATTACACCCGGATTGTTTTCGGTTGCGTGTTTTTTGTCATTTTTTATTCTCATCCACAAAGTCAAAGTGTGAAAATAATTAAAGAAAACTGCACTTTTTACTACAGCAATGATTATTGACATCATGAATACGGATAATAATTCCGAATAATGTAAAAATAGGAATTGGATTGAAATCTGGAGA
This sequence comes from Eupeodes luniger, assembly GCA_951509635.1. Classification (NCBI taxonomy): domain Eukaryota; kingdom Metazoa; phylum Arthropoda; class Insecta; order Diptera; family Syrphidae; genus Eupeodes; species Eupeodes luniger. The sequence continues at coordinate 60,823,992 of OX608074.1, forward strand.
GAATCCTTCATTTTCTTGACAAAAGTACTAAAATCAAATGATAAACCATCGTTTTTAAATTATAAAAGGATGAATGAAGAAACTTTTAACCTGCTTTTCATTGAAAACGACATAAAAAAAATACAATTTTGAGGGCCAGAAAAGTTGGCTATCACTTTGTTTCAACGGGTGAAACATTCCAAAGCTTAAACTAAAAAGCTAGACTCTTTCAATCATTCCTTCATTTAATTTCATTATAAGGTCTTTGCTCTTTTTGAATTTGTCTGGCGGAATATTTCTTGTTTACTCGGTAACAATAGAAAGAATAATAAAGCAACGCCAAGAAACAAAGAAAGGCAAGAAAGAGAAACGTCAAAAACAATCCAAGAATCCCGAACCCAGAACTCTGCGGGTAGAGACTTTTTAAAGTATTTCTATTTCACCTACTTTCTCTTTCGCACTTATTTGAGTCTTTCCAAAAAAGTCTGAGTGTAATAACACACTTTATTGTCGTCGATCGTCGTTGTCGTCAATTCCTTAAATATTTATCTAGTCGTCTTTAGTGTTTAATAAATAAATAAAGTCGAAATGTAACAAGGGCGTTTGACGTTGGCCTTTTTGGAAGATGGTTTCCGTCTTTTTTGACCAGGTAATGGGGGATTCAGAGTTGTCTTCTTCGCAGCTCGTGTTTTCACTCGTTGGCTCTTCTTCAGTTGACGTTTCTTCAACGCTGCTATTTTCGGATTCAGTATTGCTTTCCATTTCCTCGGATTCCATTTCGTCATTGTCCTTGCTTGGTTCGTTGATGGTGGCAGGTAAGAATTTGCCGATAGTTTCACTAAGCCTCTGACTGTGTTCGGGACTGAGGTGCATGGCTATCCTGGCTAGCAATTCTTCTAACGAAGCAAGCTCTGCCTCCGGATTAAATGGTTCGCCCATTTCCGGCTTAACTTTCACTTTTTTTTTATTTTATAACACCGATTTAAACAAACAAATATTTAAAAAAAAAACCTTTGTTCTAGGAAAAGATCAGGGTGATTACTTGATTATAGCGCAGGTAGCCCGCAGGTATACCTGAGTTTTAGCCTTTTAATTTAGGGGTTGATTTTTATTTCTAAATTTCTTCCGCTATCGGTGTGTACTGTATCACTTAACTTCACTCAATGAACTGTGACTAAATAATTTCCAAAAATATTCTTGCTTAAGTACAATTTTGAAACGAAAAATTTTGTTCCTTCGTTCCACAGATTCTCACGATTTGATACACCAAAACCAATACAGTGCTGTCTTCCAAACAATCTAAAAAGTATCCATGATTCTCATCGAAGAGCGTCTCCTTTCCTATGAAAACAGCGGTGTCGAAATAATTTGAAAAGGGAGCGAAAAGGCGGGATTTCGTTACGCGGGATTTTGTTATGCGGGATTCTGTTCTGCGGGATTTCGTTTTTCGGGATTTCGTGATGCGGGATTTCGTAGCCAACCCCCTATACCAAATACAAAACTATCATGAGTAAATATTTTTGGGAAAACCACATGCCGTTGTCGCTAGTGTCGTGAGGTGCATAGATCTAATCGGAGAAAGAGGAGAATATTAGTTTGTATTATCATAAGTGTAAGGGATATATTTAATTTACAGCCAAAATGACAACAACATTATCTTTTTTTTCTTTTATGCCTTACCAAGGTAAAGATATTTTTGTTGCTGTTTATATACGAAAGCGATATTTGCGTCAACTGCTTATAGCTTTTATTTTATTTTATTATTTATTTCAATTCGTTAAATACTAACGGTAACAATACTTATACATTATACTTATAATCTAAATATATTTTGCTAAGCTGTTAAAGAACATGGTTTTAAATTTAATGTATTTTAGATTATCATTTATAGACTCTATTCAGAAGTTAAATTTATAATATACTGAAATCAATTGATTGAGGGGGCTATTTGCATCATAGCTTGATCTACCAAATGGTAGACTAACTTCGAACTGATGGATATGATATTGACTCACTAATAATGCCAACTATGGCTGGTGAGTGTTGGAAGGTTTATTAAGCGAGAGTAAGGGGGAAGTGTATGTTCATGTGACCATGGAAGAAAAAGAAGAAAAAAACACATACATCTACTCTGAATTGCTTCAAGTCTTGTTATATAAACTGAGTTGTAAGGTGACCACACTACACAACTATCTATATTCAAGCATAGGTCTTAGGTTAGCTTAGGTAAGGTTAAAGTGGCTGTCCATGCTGGAATAGGACACACTTAGGCCAATTTAATGGCCCATTGTGATACCACATGAATCTTTAGGCTTCCTCCTAAGCTCAATGAAACCAGTTTAAGTCGTTCAGAGTACACACCTCCACCAACCCCTTCTTTTGTTTTTGAACCATCTGTATAAAAGTGGACTGACTCGTCTTTCAGGAATGCCCTATCTTCCCAGAACAATCTGGAAGGTATAGAAATCTGTAAGTTTCAGTCGAATTGCAGTTGGGGGATGGTGTAGTCTGTGTGCTTTGGAATTGATTCTAAAAACCTAAGAATAATAGAGTAGCCGATGTTGTTGTTAATCCACCATCCGCAAATGGGGTCGTGCGAAGCGATCCGCTTACACATAGACAAGCTGAACGTTGGACTTTATTTAATTTGCGCGGTTTATAGGTTTCTCTAAAGCAGTCAATGTAATGTTTGTTGTAGAAATGAAGCTGATCAGTAGTTAATTTTGTCACTTCTTTTAGCTATCATTCTTTTTAGCTATCATTGGTTTTATCATTGAAAATTTTGTTTCAGCTTTTAACTTTCAACTTTTATACTACATTAACATCAGTAGTACCCGTGGCATGATAGCTATTGCGTTTTACTCCGTCCCGTACGGGACCAGTACGTTAGTTGTAAGTTATGGTTAATTAGGCTAGTTTTATGAATTTTTGTCTAGCATTAAAATAGTTTAAAGAATGAATTAATAAAAATGAATTTAAAAAAAAAGGGCGTTGGACTGTCATGACAGAGGTCTTGGGTTCAATCCCAGCCTGTGCCATCTAAAGATTTTTGACGGGTACTGCCTCTTGCGAGGAATTGACAAATCCTCCAAGAGTTATTCTTGTCATGAAAAGTGCTTTCTAAAAATATTATAACTTTTGGAAAAAAAATTATTTTTTTCTTTGCTTAAAATTTAAGCATTATTTAATAATAGAGTTCCGATGTTCCAATACAATTATGGACAACTCAGTTCGTAAATAATGCAATTTTTTTTTATTGAAAAGACTTTTAGAAATAAAGACAAATATTTTATTTAGTTTATTATTTTATAAATATTGTTTTATTTTTCATTCAACTGTTCTTTTAACTGTTAATTTGTAAGCCACTGAAAAAGGGGCTGATTTTTCTGAAAATTAGCTAAAAATATTATATAATCATCCATTTTCAGATTGTAGGGTTAAACCAAAATAACATACCTCTTTAATTCTTAACACTTTAATTATTTTTAAGCATAACAAAATAAATAAAAATAGAAACAAAAAGAAACAAACAAACATATTTAATTATCAGACAAAGTTTTAATTTTGATTATATACTCGTGTTCAACCTTTCACATTTTCAGACTTTTATTATTAAAGTTCATAAGTTAAACTTCGTTTGAATATAAAAGCCAAACATTTCTTCCTTAGAGTCTCAAATAATGTTTTGAATCCAAGAGAGTGCTCCTCGAATTCTACGTAATCGGGCGCGCGCCAAAAAACTACAAATAAGTAAATATTCGACAAAAGTTCTTCGTCCATTTTTAAAACTGACATCATTGCCTTGTAATCTACCTTCACATATGCATTTTGTTGTGAGTGAAAGAAGCCATTGCAGTACCTTTGAAATTCGAAACATTTAAATTTATGATCATTAATGGAATATTAAAATCTTACCTCAGGGCTAGACGGCATACCACCAGCCTTAAGCCAACTTGATGGGGCCCATAGAAATAATTGCATAACATTTGCGGCAACATCAGGACTGACTCTTTTTGTTGGATTAGGATTCAATATATTATAGATTAACTGCTGAACAATATAAGGACATTCATCTGTTATTTGTGGAAGATCATTTTCTTTATAATCCATATTTTTTAAAGAGGACTTTCCATTTTCAAAACCACTTCCCGAATAAAAGGGATTATTCATGCCAAATATTTCATAAGCAATAGCTCCACATGCCCATAGATCGGATTTGGCATAATTCAACACAGAAAATGCACCTGGCCTCTTGTTTATTATTTCGGGAGCCATTAACGCGGCATTTCCACCCTTATCGATATCAAAAGATGCATAGGGGACTTGCAAACCATGGGACTTATCAGCCAAACAGCACCCAAAGTCTGATAATACAAGAATTGGTGGTGTTCCATCATCATTTTTCTCAATCAAAATATTGTCTGATTTTAAATCGCGGTGAGCTATGCCATGTCGGTTGATGTGTGTAACAGCTTCGAGAAGTTGTGTAAACAGAAGAATTTTCGTTCGTATATTTAGTTCATTGGTGTCCAGAAGATTTCGAAGACTGTAATCGTATCGCTTCATTAAGAGGTAAAGACTCATATTTCGCCCATAACCTTGAGGATTTATTCGAGGAGGCTGAGCAATTGGATATAGTATATGACCATCACGAAAATTTCCCACTTCTGCACAAAAATATCCAAACATTAAGACAATGTTAGGGTGTGGAGGTAAAGTATACGTTTGATCATGTATTAGTTTCTCCCATTCTTCAGAGGATTTATTTAATGCGCGACGGCGAGCTGGTATGGTTTCTTTGTACATAGCACGTAAAATTGCCATTGCATTACTTTGAATGTCATAATTGAACATCATTTTCATTGCCAAAGGATAACGATTGATGCTGGAATTCATATTATGCATTGGTTCCTGCAATTAACAAATTAAATATACAAATAAATTAGTCTTGGCTCTTTAAAAACAGTGTTTTTTGTTAATATACAAATATTTGCTAAATTAACCTTTATTCATGATCATGTTCGATTCGTCGTCGGTCTTGTTTTTCCTCACATAGTCCATACGATGTATAAAGAAAGGAGACATCAAACTCATGGTTGCGACTCGTGCAACTTGTCTTTTGTGTCAGTTGTGTTTGTGTGCCTTTAATGTGTCGTATACTTCGCCGGGTTATCGCTTTTATTTGCGCTCACCCTTCTGTTTATTTTTATAGGGTTTTTTTTCGAATGTGTGCATAAATCTGTGTGTGTGGAATGTATGAAATTTGGTAGCGCAAATTTTTGCGCTGCCCAAAGCCCAATGCTTTAAGATAAATTATTGTATGCGAGTTTTATTTCATGAAATGAATGTATGAAATTTGGTAGCGCAAATTTTTGCGATGCCCAAAGCCTAATGCTTTAAGATAAATTATTGTATGCGAGTTTTATTTCATAAAATGAAGATTTGTAGAAAAGTTGCATATAATGGGCAGGTTCAGCCGACATAAGGGACTTGAAAGTAAGGCAAGTTTCTTGCATCTGATTGGCCAGCTGCCAAAAAATTGCCTTCCAATTAAGGCAACTTTATTGGAAAGTTGACTGGAAAGTTAGGCAAGAAAAATCTCCCTTACTATCAAGTCAAGTCAACTTATGTCAAAATGACAATTGTTCATGTTTTTTAATTCAACTAAAAGCTGAACTTTATTACTCAATGATGTATTTATTTTCTGCACAACTTCATTTAATGCTTTCTGTAAAAAGGTTCCTTGTAAATTTGGAAAAGAAATAAGTAATATTTCTTTAAAATACAAAATACAAATCATGATGGACTTGTAGCTTGCCTGAGGAGTGTTTTGTAGAAAATAATGATTTTGGTAATTTTTGTACTATGAACTTGAAGTAGAGGTTTGTGAAGTAAAGTTCTGAATTTTAATTTCATGACACTTGAAAAACTATCTAGTTGCCTTGGTCAAAATTTGCGTTCAAAGAATGAAGTTGACTGCAAATGAAGTCCCTTATGTTGTCTGAACCTGCCCAATGTAACTACAACTGAATTTTTTAACATTATAGTCAGCTGTTGAGAAATTCAATTACCAAATAATATACATATTAGAAAATTATATTTATTCTAAAATTCTTGGTTTAGCGCCGCTAAACCAGCTAACTATGAGGAATCGCCCCTGGTGTTAATTTGCATAGTTTTTTGAAAAAAAAATTTTCAAACTCAAAATTTGGGCAAAAAAAGGTAAAAAAGGTTTAAAGTGTGATTTTTAAAACTTTAAGATTATTTACTATTGTTTTTAGAATGCATTGCTTATATTTGTTTTTGATCAAACATTGAAAACTAGATGATTTTATGTCTTGTAGTTCTTGAGAAAAATTCCAAAAAAAAATATTATAATTAAATTATTTTTTCCTTGCTTGAGTATTTACGTAGTCTTATTTTGATAGTAATAATCGAATATGGATTAAGGTATACCCGGAATAAATTATTTTTTCTTAAATCCAGCTTATTTAAATACAAAAGAAAGTGTGTTATTACACCCAGACTTTTTGTATGCTGCGTGTTTCGCATATTTTCTTTTGAACACTCATCCCGTCAATCTCGCATTATTACACCCGGATTGTTTTCGGTTGCGTGTTTTTTGTCATTTTTTGTTCTCATCCACAAAGTCAAAGTGTGAAAATAATTAAAGAAAACTGCACTTTTTACTACAGCAATGATTATTGACATCATGAATACGGATAATAATTCCGAATAATGTAAAAATAGGAATTGGATTGAAATCTGGAGAGAATCCTTCATTTTCTTGACAAAAGTACTAAAATCAAATGATAAACCATCGTTTTTAAATTATAAAAGGATGAATGAAGAAACTTTTAACCTGCTTTTCATTGAAAACGACATAAAAAAAATACAATTTTGAGGGCCAGAAAAGTTGGCTATCACTTTGTTTCAACGGGTGAAACATTCCAAAGCTTAAACTAAAAAGCTAGACTCTTTCAATCATTCCTTCATTTAATTTCATTATAAGGTCTTTGCTCTTTTTGAATTTGTCTGGCGGAATATTTCTTGTTTACTCGGTAACAATAGAAAGAATAATAAAGCAACGCCAAGAAACAAAGAAAGGCAAGAAAGAGAAACGTCAAAAACAATCCAAGAATCCCGAACCCAGAACTCTGCGGGTAGAGACTTTTTAAAGTATTTCTATTTCACCTACTTTCTCTTTCGCACTTATTTGAGTCTTTCCAAAAAAGTCTGAGTGTAATAACACACTTTATTGTCGTCGATCGTCGTTGTCGTCAATTCCTTAAATATTTATCTAGTCGTCTTTAGTGTTTAATAAATAAATAAAGTCGAAATGTAACAAGGGCGTTTGACGTTGGCCTTTTTGGAAGATGGTTTCCGTCTTTTTTGACCAGGTAATGGGGGATTCAGAGTTGTCTTCTTCGCAGCTCGTGTTTTCACTCGTTGGCTCTTCTTCAGTTGACGTTTCTTCAACGCTGCTATTTTCGGATTCAGTATTGCTTTCCATTTCCTCGGATTCCATTTCGTCATTGTCCTTGCTTGGTTCGTTGATGGTGGCAGGTAAGAATTTGCCGATAGTTTCACTAAGCCTCTGACTGTGTTCGGGACTGAGGTGCATGGCTATCCTGGCTAGCAATTCTTCTAACGAAGCAAGCTCTGCCTCCGGATTAAATGGTTCGCCCATTTCCGGCTTAACTTTCACTTTTTTTTTATTTTATAACACCGATTTAAACAAACAAATATTTAAAAAAAAAACCTTTGTTCTAGGAAAAGATCAGGGTGATTACTTGATTATAGCGCAGGTAGCCCGCAGGTATACCTGAGTTTTAGCCTTTTAATTTAGGGGTTGATTTTTATTTCTAAATTTCTTCCGCTATCGGTGTGTACTGTATCACTTAACTTCACTCAATGAACTGTGACTAAATAATTTCCAAAAATATTCTTGCTTAAGTACAATTTTGAAACGAAAAATTTTGTTCCTTCGTTCCACAGATTCTCACGATTTGATACACCAAAACCAATACAGTGCTGTCTTCCAAACAATCTAAAAAGTATCCATGATTCTCATCGAAGAGCGTCTCCTTTCCTATGAAAACAGCGGTGTCGAAATAATTTGAAAAGGGAGCGAAAAGGCGGGATTTCGTTACGCGGGATTTTGTTATGCGGGATTCTGTTCTGCGGGATTTCGTTTTTCGGGATTTCGTGATGCGGGATTTCGTAGCCAACCCCCTATACCAAATACAAAACTATCATGAGTAAATATTTTTGGGAAAACCACATGCCGTTGTCGCTAGTGTCGTGAGGTGCATAGATCTAATCGGAGAAAGAGGAGAATATTAGTTTGTATTATCATAAGTGTAAGGGATATATTTAATTTACAGCCAAAATGACAACAACATTATCTTTTTTTTCTTTTATGCCTTACCAAGGTAAAGATATTTTTGTTGCTGTTTATATACGAAAGCGATATTTGCGTCAACTGCTTATAGCTTTTATTTTATTTTATTATTTATTTCAATTCGTTAAATACTAACGGTAACAATACTTATACATTATACTTATAATCTAAATATATTTTGCTAAGCTGTTAAAGAACATGGTTTTAAATTTAATGTATTTTAGATTATCATTTATAGACTCTATTCAGAAGTTAAATTTATAATATACTGAAATCAATTGATTGAGGGGGCTATTTGCATCATAGCTTGATCTACCAAATGGTAGACTAACTTCGAACTGATGGATATGATATTGACTCACTAATAATGCCAACTATGGCTGGTGAGTGTTGGAAGGTTTATTAAGCGAGAGTAAGGGGGAAGTGTATGTTCATGTGACCATGGAAGAAAAAGAAGAAAAAAACACATACATCTACTCTGAATTGCTTCAAGTCTTGTTATATAAACTGAGTTGTAAGGTGACCACACTACACAACTATCTATATTCAAGCATAGGTCTTAGGTTAGCTTAGGTAAGGTTAAAGTGGCTGTCCATGCTGGAATAGGACACACTTAGGCCAATTTAATGGCCCATTGTGATACCACATGAATCTTTAGGCTTCCTCCTAAGCTCAATGAAACCAGTTTAAGTCGTTCAGAGTACACACCTCCACCAACCCCTTCTTTTGTTTTTGAACCATCTGTATAAAAGTGGACTGACTCGTCTTTCAGGAATGCCCTATCTTCCCAGAACAATCTGGAAGGTATAGAAATCTGTAAGTTTCAGTCGAATTGCAGTTGGGGGATGGTGTAGTCTGTGTGCTTTGGAATTGATTCTAAAAACCTAAGAATAATAGAGTAGCCGATGTTGTTGTTAATCCACCATCCGCAAATGGGGTCGTGCGAAGCGATCCGCTTACACATAGACAAGCTGAACGTTGGACTTTATTTAATTTGCGCGGTTTATAGGTTTCTCTAAAGCAGTCAATGTAATGTTTGTTGTAGAAATGAAGCTGATCAGTAGTTAATTTTGTCACTTCTTTTAGCTATCATTCTTTTTAGCTATCATTGGTTTTATCATTGAAAATTTTGTTTCAGCTTTTAACTTTCAACTTTTATACTACATTAACATCAGTAGTACCCGTGGCATGATAGCTATTGCGTTTTACTCCGTCCCGTACGGGACCAGTAAGTTAGTTGTAAGTTATGGTTAATTAGGCTAGTTTTATGAATTTTTGTCTAGCATTAAAATAGTTTAAAGAATGAATTAATAAAAATGAATTTAAAAAAAAAGGGCGTTGGACTGTCATGACAGAGGTCTTGGGTTCAATCCCAGCCTGTGCCATCTAAAGATTTTTGACGGGTACTGCCTCTTGCGAGGAATTGACAAATCCTCCAAGAGTTATTCTTGTCATGAAAAGTGCTTTCTAAAAATATTATAACTTTTGGAAAAAAAATTATTTTTTTCTTTGCTTAAAATTTAAGCATTATTTAATAATAGAGTTCCGATGTTCCAATACAATTATGGACAACTCAGTTCGTAAATAATGCAATTTTTTTTTATTGAAAAGACTTTTAGAAATAAAGACAAATATTTTATTTAGTTTATTATTTTATAAATATTGTTTTATTTTTCATTCAACTGTTCTTTTAACTGTTAATTTGTAAGCCACTGAAAAAGGGGCTGATTTTTCTGAAAATTAGCTAAAAATATTATATAATCATCCATTTTCAGATTGTAGGGTTAAACCAAAATAACATACCTCTTTAATTCTTAACACTTTAATTATTTTTAAGCATAACAAAATAAATAAAAATAGAAACAAAAAGAAACAAACAAACATATTTAATTATCAGACAAAGTTTTAATTTTGATTATATACTCGTGTTCAACCTTTCACATTTTCAGACTTTTATTATTAAAGTTCATAAGTTAAACTTCGTTTGAATATAAAAGCCAAACATTTCTTCCTTAGAGTCTCAAATAATGTTTTGAATCCAAGAGAGTGCTCCTCGAATTCTACGTAATCGGGCGCGCGCCAAAAAACTACAAATAAGTAAATATTCGACAAAAGTTCTTCGTCCATTTTTAAAACTGACATCATTGCCTTGTAATCTACCTTCACATATGCATTTTGTTGTGAGTGAAAGAAGCCATTGCAGTACCTTTGAAATTCGAAACATTTAAATTTATGATCATTAATGGAATATTAAAATCTTACCTCAGGGCTAGACGGCATACCACCAGCCTTAAGCCAACTTGATGGGGCCCATAAAAATAATTGCATAACATTTGCGGCAACATCAGGACTGACTCTTTTTGTTGGATTAGGATTCAATATATTATAGATTAACTGCTGAACAATATAAGGACATTCATCTGTTATTTGTGGAAGATCATTTTCTTTATAATCCATATTTTTTAAAGAGGACTTTCCATTTTCAAAACCACTTCCCGAATAAAAGGGATTATTCATGCCAAATATTTCATAAGCAATAGCTCCACATGCCCATAGATCGGATTTGGCATAATTCAACACAGAAAATGCACCTGGCCTCTTGTTTATTATTTCGGGAGCCATTAACGCGGCATTTCCACCCTTATCGATATCAAAAGATGCATAGGGGACTTGCAAACCATGGGACTTATCAGCCAAACAGCACCCAAAGTCTGATAATACAAGAATTGGTGGTGTTCCATCATCATTTTTCTCAATCAAAATATTGTCTGATTTTAAATCGCGGTGAGCTATGCCATGTCGGTTGATGTGTGTAACAGCTTCGAGAAGTTGTGTAAACAGAAGAATTTTCGTTCGTATATTTAGTTCATTGGTGTCCAGAAGATTTCGAAGACTGTAATCGTATCGCTTCATTAAGAGGTAAAGACTCATATTTCGCCCATAACCTTGAGGATTTATTCGAGGAGGCTGAGCAATTGGATATAGTATATGACCATCACGAAAATTTCCCACTTCTGCACAAAAATATCCAAACATTAAGACAATGTTAGGGTGTGGAGGTAAAGTATACGTTTGATCATGTATTAGTTTCTCCCATTCTTCAGAGGATTTATTTAATGCGCGACGGCGAGCTGGTATGGTTTCTTTGTACATAGCACGTAAAATTGCCATTGCATTACTTTGAATGTCATAATTGAACATCATTTTCATTGCCAAAGGATAACGATTGATGCTGGAATTCATATTATGCATTGGTTCCTGCAATTAACAAATTAAATATACAAATAAATTAGTCTTGGCTCTTTAAAAACAGTGTTTTTTGTTAATATACAAATATTTGCTAAATTAACCTTTATTCACAAACAAAACATTTTAAAATACTTTTGAAGAGCGGAGAGAAAAAATCATATATATGCATAAACTAATATGCTAAACTGATATTTTCGTCGAACTCGATAATCGACAAAGAAGTCAACCTCACATTGATCCTGAAAAGAAATTATAAGACACCATCAGCCATTTTTACCATCCTTCAATCCGGTAACTCTGAACTTCCAAAACAAGAGTTGTTAAAAAGAAAAAAATCTGCTCTTCTGGAACCTCCTTGGCTCATCGACTCCAATTCCTTTATAATGAACCTCGCATCTCAACGGAACACCCATACAAATGTTGAGATATATCTATGTATATGAAGATGGTAACATGGTACTTTTTGGATTACTTCTACAAACCGTATCCAACTTAACTGCAGAAGCCTTTGCCATTTTTACTGCCATTCAAGAGGCTATAAAAGAAGGAAATAAGCAAGTTATCTGTACAGACAGTCTCTCTACGATCAAAGCTGTTATAAATACCAACAACAACACCATCAATCTTATCAACAACATCCGCTCCTTATTGGTAAATTCAAACCAGCACATAAAATTAATGTGGACACCTGGACACGTTGGCATCCGTGGCAATGAGCTTGCGGATAAAGCCGCCAGCCTTGCAAGCAAGTCACCAAACTGCCTTTATAATATTTATACCAAGAATGATCTTGTGAAGAACCTCACAAGAAAACTGGTCAGCACCCAAGAAAACGAATGGAGAATATACAAACACCACTATGTAGGAGTGAATCCAAAAAAATCAAAACCTATATACCTGACAAACACGCAAAATTTAAATAAAAAGCTTCATCTGACTCCGACTTGCCCATACCTCTGCCACCCAACTCCATCTTTTCGAAAAAGAACCTCCTCCCTAAATTCTAAATTAAAACGACTTTGTGCAAGGTTTTTTGCTGAGTTATTTTTCGCTAAACATTTATATTTCGATTTTCCGGACGTACATTATTTTCCTGAACAGCTGATACTTTTATGTTCAAAAGTGAAACGATTTTTGAAACATCGTCAAATATCGACCAAAAATGTTTCCGAATCGATTTCAATGATAGCTATAACTGGCTCCTTAGTACCTCTTATTAAATGACCTTAATTTACCGATTTTTCCATAAACGCTGATTAGTAAAACACTTCAGAATCACTTCAATGTGAAGACAATATATTGGGTGCGTCAATTTTAACTGAATTGTATAAAACACAAACAAAATAATTAATAATTTTTTGATGTTGCCACTAAGATTTTTGCATTCGAACGATGTGTTAAATTTTGCAGTCTTCAACATTTTTTTTATAAAAAATATGAAAAACGACAAAATCCCTCCACCTGGAAACAATGTTTTCACAGGAACATTTTTAGCTGTTTGGAATACACTTTTTTTATTGGATGAAATTTTAAAAAACGTATAATTTAAATTTTTAAATTCATAGCATAGGATTAATTAAGGAATAGGTTCAACCCCTTTGAGTCACCACTAGAATTGTGATTCAATTTTAACGCCGTGCCAAATTAAAATCTCAAATCAGATTTATCAAGAATTATAGAATAAATGAAGTTTTATTTGAATATTTACTGGATAACCTGTCTGATTATTTCCCTATGGCAAAAAAGTCATTCGCTGCGCTTTAAATAGTAAGGCTAAATGCATGTCTGCGTTTTTTGCCCAAGAGGAATTAAGAAAATGTAATTATTTACCAAACAAATTCCAATTGAACTTGTATTGCTCCATCTTGCTTTGATTTCTCCACCAAAATAAATGCGGACAAATTCCAAAGAACTTAAAATACATTTCCCATTATATTGGGATTTTCAATTAAAACACAAGAACACTTTTCAATTTTAAACGATCTTTTTAATGATTTCACTAAGGCGTTCTTACAAGGAACAATTGTATGAAAACATATTAGGGAATTCCCCATATAATATTCAAAAACTCAGACTTTGATTTGAATTATATCTATATGTATAAGTGATGACAGTGAATATGAAAGAATAACTGAAGTATTTTATTTTGCCTTAATCCTTTCGGGACGGGAGTGGTACGTTTACATATAAATATTCTTTGTTCTGTCCCACTCTCGTACCGAAAGGGTTAAGGTGCAAACTCAATACATTGGAAGATTGTTCACGATAGCAATACATTCTGAGGGAAATTTCAAACATCAATCAGGATACGAATTTTTCGAGCTTGGGAAATACATACAATAGCCGCAGTTAGATAAATATCTAAATGTATATTATTCTCTTTTCTTTGAAATCACAAACAAAAATCTAACCTGAAATGCTTGATTTAAATCAGCACTTGTCGAAGAAATTCCGACGAATGAAAGCTATAAATGCCTCTTATATGAAACTTATTTAGAGAACAAACAAAAAATGTAATTTGTTTAAATAATTCATTTAATTAATGGTAAATTAGCAACAAATTAAGAAACCATAACTATTAAATAAACAGTTCTTCTCTAGTAGGGGTATTTAAGACATCTAGAATCTAAATCTAAAAAAAAACAGGAAACATTTAAAAACAATTTTTTTTTGTATGGGCGGTTAACTAACGACAAGTTAATAATCTATCCATAAACTCGTTTCGTGCATATACAACATTTCAGAATTAATTGAAATTGTAACAACTAATTCACAACGAACGTAAAAAAATGATTTTATTAAATAATATATGTAGGTTTTATATACAAATATGTGAAATGTGAAATTAGCCCAGATAGAAAAACGAGGACCTATAACTGTTGTCTTAAGGATTCAAAATCAACAAAACTCCAATAAGAACCTTTATATGGGCTATGAACTTTCTTTCATAATTTAGATATTACTTTACTTTAAATAAGTATTTTGATACTTTACATTCATAAACTCAAAACTTGAAATTTTGTTTGTGGATAATAATAACACCTCTTGTATGGAATATCTCAATTTGATCAATATTTGCTTGATAAACACTCATTTAACAAAAATTGGTAATGCTTATCTTAATTGATACCCATTATGAGAAAGTAGGCGAAAACCATGCATCATGAATCAAATTTAGTTTTGTTCATTTGTTTTTTTGTTTGTACCAAAACACTTACCTTTGTGTAAGTTAAGAATTATACAATCCTTTTTTGAAATTAATTTTTTACCAATAGTTCCAAATTTGAAATTTCTGACTTATTTGTATAGTGGAGTTAGAAGTGGTCAAATCGACAGCATTTCTTCATGTTAAAAGAGCTTAGTACCTAAGGATCTGTTTAGGCAATAACGTGCCCTTTGGTTTATAATTTATTTGTTAAATGTACAAAGTAAAGGTTTTCATAACCTTTCTTTTGTTTTCAAACGACGTGTAGTAAACAAAACTCACCACATTATGGATTTCCTCCCTGTCGACACCATCAAATTTTGAAATTCCAATACGCTCCAAAGGTTGTTGCCTATTGTTATCCTCCTGTCTTAACGATTCGTTTCCAAAAAAATCTTCGATTGCTGCCGACTGACTACACAAGTTAAGGTTATCTGCACTTCCACCGAAATTATGAACGAATCGACTTATATTCTGAATCGGTGACATCATTTCGGGACGAAAAGAAACTTTTTGCAATAGGCTTGACTGCGTTTTTACTTCCATATTGGCGTCTGCATTCTCAACTGTATTTTGTGTTACATTTTCCGTTTTAAGCGAAGCAGCATATACAACGGCTGCACAACCTTTTGCAATTGGAGGTCCAACATCCAATTTGTCAATGCTGAAGTCATCGTCCATTACTTTAGAAACCTCACCATAGTTCCACGATGTTTGTAAACGATTGGCAGCTTCCCTAATTTCCAAGCATACACCTTCGAGTTCATCTTCTTTTGTTAGAACTCCCGCCCCGGAAGCTAAGCTCACACCAATTAAAGCGAAAAATGGAGCAGAATCCCCATAAAAAAGTTTCTTTGTTGCCTTATTTCTAAGTTCCTCTGAATATGGAGCTGTAACTCGATTAAGTATGCTATCTACAAAGAGTCTTCTAGCATGTTGACCAAATCGAAAGATACCACTGCTGTGGTGAGCATTTAAAGTCTTTTTAATTGTGTCGTTTCCAGCCTAGAAAAGTGTAAGGCAAAATATGTAATAACTACTTAATATTCAATGGGACAGATAAGATATGCTTTAATTCATATGACATAAGATAGGATAGGTTAGCTGATAAAATATGTCTTTAAAAAATATATTGTTTTTTAGTTTATCTGGAAAATCAAGAAAAATTGAACTGACAATTAAAAGTTTCACTTCAATTCTCAGTGATTTTTGTTTATGTAAAATTTAGAGCTCTGTTTATGTTACCAAAAAATTGTATATATATGTACAAATATAAGCTAAATTTATTGAACATATCTTTTTATAAAAAGTTTTGCAAACCAACAAAAACTACAAAGCCATTGACACCTTAAATCAATGTTTGCAAATGTTTCTCTAATCTAATTTTTCTAATTTCTCTAATCTAATTTTTTATTAATTAGTTAATTTTGTTTTGTCCATTGTACTTGCTCAAAAAAATTTAACTTTACATGTACATAGCATACCTCTAATCGAAATAATGACTGGTTTTAAATAATATAATATGTACAGCGCAACTTCATACGTTTCGCCTTAAAGGGGCTACTATAGTATCATCCTAACAACCTTCCTTCTTAAGAAGACCGAATAAAGCTTCGTGAAACGCAGTCTCTAATGATGATTATATGTTTATTCAACAACTTTTAACTGGCGTAATCAAAACATCTGATCTATTGTATATTTTTAAGTACTATGGATGTAATTTGTAGATTACAATTAATGCGTGTTTCTCAACACCGCCATAATTATGGCATGCATGACGAATTTACTCACTTGTTCAAACTTTTTAATATGAAATCAACCCTCCTTGATTTCAATGTAATCGAAAATTTTCAAAAATATATACATTAAAACCATGGTACCACGCATACAAGTGTTTTATTAATTGTATGTAATTGTCATTTTTATTTGTTTTTAAAGTGAACTATCTGTAGTTCTTTATTGGTTACTAACTCGATTCAACAGCTAAAACTTATGAAAACCATAAAATTGCTAAGCAGTTTTTGTAGTTATTCGATTTAAAATGAAGTCCCATTTCAATAAAAACAAGATGTTAGTTTAGGAGCAAAGGCTCCTTGAAAAACACGGTTTTTCGAACGGCATCTAGCAGCGGAATGATTGCTATGTAATTCCAGCCTTGTGGTAGCAAGTTGTTGTATTGTGTTGTAGTATTCAAACCCTACTAATGTTCTAGACATGAGCCAATTCAGGGAACGGAATAGGTTATTCAACAAATTTTATTGCACTTCGTCATTGAATGCGTTATACCAAAGTATTTTATTTTTTTTTGTATCACTGCTGCTTTACATACTTCTAAAACATTGCATCTTTTTTCTATTATAGTTGTGGTTTCGGCATTATTAATGTGAACGGTCCAATCTCTTTTTGCTCTCTGTTTTCCAAGACGATAGACTTCTACCCAAAAACAGGATTTCACCAACAACCAAAATCACAAATACCAACAGAATCTCTACCAAAAAATCTTAACGCAAGAGTTTACCTTCTACCAATGTGTTTTATAATTGTGTCCAATTTCAATAAGCTCTAAATTCCATCCGAAACTTTGAAAACTTTAAATTATGGAACGCATCGTTGTTCAAGTCGTTGATATTAGCCTTAAGCGGTTGAATCATTTCCAGATTATTTGCTTTTTATGGTTTCTCACAAAAAAGGCCAAAAGGGGTCAAATCGTAGCGTCTTAGAGACAAAACGCTCATCATACGGTATGGGGAAGTACGAATATCAACGACAGAGATGAGTCTCTTTTTGATTATTATTCTTGGTACTAACCTCTTAGTAAGTAATGTTGGAAGTGAACCAACCTCCATAACTAAAACTCGACAAGAAGTCTTAGATATAACTCTTGTCTCAGATACTATACACCATATGATCTTGGACTGGAAAGTATACAAAGAACACTCGTTCTCTGATCATAGATATATCCAGTTCAATATAAATGTGGATGATAACCCGAGTCCATTGACTTTTCGAAATTATCGAAAAACTGACTGGGCTTCACACAGAAACTCATTACAGAGTTTACTAAAACCTGGACTATCTAGTCCTTCCTCTAACCCTAATGAACTTGACAACAAAGTCAATGACCTTACCTCAGCTATGAACAGATCGCTAGAAATTGCTTGTCCACTTATACACACACATAAGAGGAAAGAGGAAAGAGGAAACCACAATGTTGGGCCTCAGAGCTTGACTCGCTCAGGAAAGATTGCAGGAAACTTTTCAACCGAGCCAAAGCCGCAAGACTAGCCTCTCACTGGGATTCTTACAAAGAATCCCTAAGAATTTATATGAAGGCACTAAGGAAATCTTAGCGATCTTCTTGGCGATCCTTCTTGGGCACGATAGAAGAAACTTCTGAAGCCTCTAGGTAACGGAAAATTCTTTCAACTAATCCAGCGATGCCAAGCTGCTTGAAAAATGCAGACGGCTCCAGGACAAATTCAAGTAATGAATCGCTGAACTTACTACTGGATACTCATTTTCTTGGTAGTTCTCTTACCGAGACTTGCAACGGTTATATATGTACGTTCAAGTCCCAATACAACATATCCACGAGGTCTAATCACAAGGGACAAGCTTTAATGGGCTCTCAACAGCTTCAAACCATTTAAATCTGCAGGACCAGATGGAATAATACCAGCCGAGCTACAAAAGACTTCCGACATAATTGCACCAATCCTTGAGCCAATTTTTACCAGCTGTCTTTACCTGGTCCATGTTCCCTCGGTATGGAGAGAAGTTAAAGTTGTTTTTATACCCAAAGCAGGTAAATGCTCGCAAGTCAATCAGAAAGATCTACGACCTATAAGCACAGATAATTTTGTACAGATGTCTCACCCTTATGGCGAGAAATGATATATGAAACTGAAATCAACCAAAAAAAGAGCTTTTTCAAAAAGCTTTAACTCGTCTTCTTTCCTATGAATGAAAACTAAGGCAAAGAAAAAACTGAAATCATTTTTGTATGTTCTTTTCCTCTCATAATCCTAATGCACAGACACACATAAGACAACACGATCATTCGTCACAAATGAAAACAAAAATCGTTTTATTTTGGTTTTTTGTGGTGTGGTGTGGTTGGTGGTGATGCGTTGAAAACAAGTGCAGGAGAGTTGATCGCTTGTCGACGACGCCCGAGAAAAAAAATATTTACAGTTGCCTTTGGAAATAGAAACAAAGCAAGGACAAGGTTGTCTTTATAGCTCGAGTTCGTATAATCGGATATTTAAATGCTAGCTGCGTGCATTCATGTGGATTTTTTTTTTATAAATTCATCTTTTTCTTCAATTTTCTAAAATCTCGAATACATTTTTCAGTTATAAAGGGTGATTTTTAAAAGCTATAGGAAAGTTTTTCAAAAAAAAACCCATACAATTCAGAAAAATGCATAGAATCTTTATTTGAATCGATAGTACGATCCATATAATTTAATGTTTGAAGATTATTTCATGCAAATGTTGACCTTAACTGCGCCTCAAATGGTCCATCCGCTTAGTCAAATATTTCCAACATTTCGGCCGGTATCTCACGAATAAATGCTTCAATGTTGTCTTCCAATGCGTCAATTGAAACGAGCTTGTCTGTATAGACATGAGCTTTAACATAGCCCCACAAAGAATAGTCTAAAGGTGTTAAATCGCACGATCTAGGCGGCCAATTCACCGGTCCCGAACGTGATATAAAATGTTCACCGAACTCGCCTCTCAATAAGCCCATTGTTGTGCGTGCTCTGTGGCATGTGGCACCGTCTTGTTGAAATCACATGTCATGCAAGTCAAGCTCTTGCATTTTGGGCAAAAAAAGTAGGATATCATCTTACGGTAACGCTCATCATTCACAGTTACGTTAAGATTCCCATCATCTTTGAAGAAGTACGGCCCAATGATGCCACCAGCCCATAAACTGCACCCACCAAACTGTGACTTTTTGTGGATGCATTGGTAGCTCTTGCAATGCTTCTGGCTGATATTCACTCCAAAATCGACAATTCTGCTTATTTACGTACCCATTGAGACAAAAATGAGCTGAACACAATTTTTCGGTAAAAAAGTGGATCTTCGGCCCATTCACTAAAAATTTTACATTGCAGTAGGTCGTTCGGCTTCAATTCTTGCACCAGCTGTATTTTGAAAGGCATCACATCACACCTTAATCCTTCCCCAAAATTGTCCACGTTGTTGAATAACAGAAGCCCAATTGCTGTGAACGGCGACGAATCGATAATAATTGATGGTCATTTTCTTCAGTTCGCACTCTACGTAAGCGTGTTGGTGGTTTAATGTCCAACAATGTAAATTTGGTGCAAAATTTAGTCACAATAGCCCGAATAGCCGCTTCAGTGGGTCGATTAAACTGACCATAAAATGGAAGAAGCGCGCGATGAACTTTCTTAACAGAGCACGCATTTTGATAATAAAATTCAATAATTTGCAAGCGTTTTTCGTTTGTAAGACGATTCATGGATAAATTATAGACCAAACTGAAGATGTTTGACAGTGAAACAAAACATGAAACGTGGCGTCAGCTGTTTAAACCAGTGTTGCAAAAAAGATAACAGCTAAAAAATCACCCTTTATATCTTTTTAAACGTAATGAAGTGTTGTTGACTGGTGTCAATTGGATGATGAGGTACTCATGTACAATGCACATTTATGTACCTCATTGTACATAATGAGTCAACAATTAAAATAATATTTTTTTTTCTAGTTTGCAAAGAACTGATCTTATTTTTGTATTATTTAAAAGATAACTTCCTCAAAAATGGACAAGTACATTTTGTTCAGCAAAAAATAAAATATGTAGGTACTGTTTTCTGTGCAAATAAGGGTCTTCCTGTAGATTTGTATTGCCCCTGATTTGTTTGTTTCCTTGACATAACTGTATAAAAAAAAACGTGTTTCCTTTTGATTTATTAACTTCCCATAGCAAGTTATTGCAATCGGTCCGATTTGTCGAATTTTAACATTTCTCGACGTTTTAAGGTCTCTAGAGTCGAAATAAAAGATTTTTGGGAAGATGTCTGTGCGTGCGTGAGTACGTACGTTCGCGACGTTTTTTTCGTCGTCCATAGCTCAAGAACCAGAAGAGATATCGACTTCAAATAATTTGTGTTATACAGATAATAATGTAGAAAGAACTCTCAAAAAAATTGAGTGTGTGTTTTTTTACCATAGCAATTTAAAAAAGGTGAATATTTTGGTTAACCCAAATATCTCATGAACCAATAAAGCTAGAGACTTGAATTTAGTTTTAAATTATATATTGTAACGTGGTACCAAACTAGTATATTTTTGGAAAAAATCCAATTAATTGTTTTTTTTATAAATCAAAAAAAAAAAACTGAAAAAAAATATTTGTCACCTCGAAAATTTTACGAATGCAAAATGGTTTTATCTCAAAAACAATTTTATGCAACGAAGAATAACGGGGGAGAGTACGATAACTAGGCGACAAAGTTTAATGACGGATTTGTATAGAACAGTTTAAAACAATCATTTTTTTACTATGGGAGGGGGGTCTATTCCCCCCGTAGGGGCAATTTAAAAAAATATGTATGTTAAATGAAAACAAAAATAATTAAAAAATAATGGGTATACTTACAACTATGTTTTATACATTTTTTTAAAGTCAACACTTTTGTCTATTAACCTGGTTTTAAATCAGGTCAAAACTATGAATAGTTTTTGAAAAAAAATTGTTTTAAACTCAAAATTTGTTAAAAAAAAGTTAAAAAAAGAGTCGAAAATCAATTTTTATCAACTTTTATTAATTTTTGTTTAGGTTTTTTTTATATTTTGTAAAAAAAATTGTCAATTCCATTTTCTCAAATTTTTTCTGAATATTGAAAACAATATATTTTATAAGATAAAATTAGTTTAAAGCCATAATCTCAAATTTTTGAAAAGATATTTACTTCGAAAAACAATTTTTACCAACTTTTGTTTAATTTTTTTTAGGTTTTTAATTTTTTGTAAAAAACTGTCAATTCGATTTTTCAAAATTTAACTGAATGTTGACAACAATATGTTTTAAAAGATAAAAGTAGTTTAAGGCCAATATCTCAAAGTTTTGAAAAGATATTTGAGTCGAATATCAATTTTTATCAATTTAAGTAGCATTTCTTAAAAGTTTTTATTTCTTATATAAACAAATACAAATTGGATGAATTAAATTAATTTGAAGTCAATATCTTCTATCGTTCACGAGATATCGAGAACCGACCATCATTTTTTACCCATGTTTCGTACTTGTAGAGTTTTTTTATGAAAAAATGGACATTTGGATTCTTATAAAAAAATGATTGAATATCGAAAACAATATTTTCTGTGAGATAAAATTAGTTTGAAGCCAATATTTTTAATTTTTATAAACATATTTGAGTCGAAAGTAAATTTTTGCTAAGTTTTATTAGATAATGTTTTTATATTTTGTAAGGAAACTGTTAACTTGATGTTTCTCAAAATTCTTGAGCTATGGACGACGTACGTACACAGGCACGCACAGACATCTCTCTAAAACTCTTTTATTTCGACTCTAGGGACCTTGAAACGTCGAGAAATGTCAAAATTTTCAATTCGACAAATCGGACCCATTACAATAACTTCCTATGGGAAGTTAAAAATAGAAAACACAGAAACCAAGTCATGTGCACATTCACTTGTCCCTACTTGCCCACACAATTTTCATATATCAATACACAAGCAAATTCTTCTATTCTCCTTACCGGACACCTAACAATCTAACATTCACAAAAAAATAAACAAAAATTATCACCCCTTTCTTCTTTTACGCACCAAAACGCGCATAAAAAAACAAGATACAGACATAACCTACATCAACTCCCATATACTTCCTTGTAAAAAAATAGGGTTGTTTACATTTGTTTTCAATGGACCGAACTTTGTTTCATTGGCCAACCAAATGACAAAAGAGAAGAGAAAAGTTTCTAAAAAGAAAAAAAAAATATGCAAAGCAAAAAGAACTTTCTCAGCTTTATTTTTAAAAGCTCTTGTCTGTTAAGGCTTGTTAAGGGAAAAAAATGTTTCATTTTTTCCTGCAGGGATGAGACATCTGTATAAAATTATTATCTGTGCTATAAGTCTATCATCATTTCTTCTTAAGACCTTGGAAAGATTGATTGATATCCATTTAAGGGCAAGTATTGATACAAGACTTCTATCTTCGTCGCGTTACCCACCTTAGTACGCACCGTCGAATATTCCCTCCATCATAAAGCGTTCACTATGGTTGCTTTCCTTGACATTGAAGGTGCCTTTAACAACGTGGACACATCTGCAATCACATCTGCACTAACATCTCTAAATGTAGAGAGTTCGCTTCGGGAGTTAATTCATTTAACGCTTACTAGCAGAATAATTAACTCAAAACTGGGCAACTCTTCTGCCAGACGATTCGTTAGTAGAGAGACACCGCAAGGTGGTGTTCTATCCCCTCTCCTCTTGAACCTAATGGTGAATGAAATCCTAACTGGTCTGGATGCCGAGCGCTTCAGAGTGATAGCCTATGCGGACGACGTTGCTATAGCGGTTTCAGGAAAGCATCTTAACACCCTAAAAGAACTCTTACAAAATGCCTTAGACAGACTAATACTTTGGGCTGATCGGTGTGGACTGGGTGTTAACCCACACAAAACCGATTTAGTCTTATTTTCGAGGAGATACAAAAATCCATTTGTCAACCCTCCCCATATTAAAGGAATCCAATTAAAATTCTCAGACGAGGCTAAATAGATAAAAAACTAAATTGGAAACGCAACGTACAGGAAAGAGTCAAAAAAACTACTGTAGCTCTCTTTTCTTGCAAAAAAGCTATCGGTAATAAATGGGACTTACAACCCAGAATCACGCATTGGCTATACACATCGGTAATCAGACCGATTTTAATGTACGGTGTGGAAGTATAGTGGACTGCTTTAGAGAAAGGCATAAACCGGGATAAATTAAATAAAGTCCAACGTTCAGCTTCCTCCTCTGGGGTTTCCACCTTGCAGTGGTGGGGAGGCTTACGCTTAAAATTCTCAGCTGATCAGCTGTAGACTTTTATTTCTTAAGTCCTCAGCTGGCCAGCTGAGATCTTTTAGGCAAACCAAGAGAAACCCAAAAGACGAAAAACCATGAACAGTACACAACAAAAGAACGAAAAACCAGCGGGGATATACGCTGAAACGTCGACAGAAGTCACGGCTGCCGGCGCGGGCTTTGCCTCTCTAACAGTAAGAGGGGAGAAGTCGCCAGTGACAGACAAGCACGTACACAAGGACAAAACTACAGAGACGACAGTAACGAACATTACACAGGAGGAAGAAGACCTTCTTCTCACTCCTTTTTCCAACCTCGGTGTAGAGGATGGAGCTAGCATCGGAACACTAGACGACGACGACACATGTTCAAATGCTAGTTCTACCCTCTCACGATTGTCTACCACTTCAGTTCGGAGTAGAATCTCCAACTGTAAGAAGACAATCAAACGACTTGGGAAAAGGAAATGGGAGGAATTGACGACAAACGAACAGATAAGACTTTTCAACGCTCGTGCTTTCCTAAAGAACGAACCTCTTATGATGGGGGGGCCACATGCCCAAACATCGGGGGAGGCGAATTCCAAAGGGAACACTGACATGGGTGCGCTGATGGGACCGCCCAATCCGCCGATTGATATAATTCAATCCAGGAAAGGAACGACCCCTTCAGTTGCACCCCCGACTAGGGAACAGACGCCGTTGCAACCTTCGAGGCCGTCTACACCCACCAGACCCAGTAAGGGGCCATGTGCAACAACGGGCTTGGAGGATGGTAAGACGGTCTCGAAGGAGAAGAATCTGGAGGTTGCTTGTGAAAGCAGTACAAGGGGCCATGTCCCCGAATGCAGCTCTAGCATAACCCCTTCACCTTCGTCAAGCAGCGGTGTCATGGACGTAACTTCACTAAGTACTAGGACGACAAAAACGGTGATCGAGAAAAAGACAACCAAAACTCTCACCGTAGACAGAATACTACATAGGAGAATACGCAACACTGAACGGACAATTCGACGCCTATCCAACAAAGATCCGGACTCCTTAACGGCAAGGGATAAGATAGTGCTCGAAAACGCTACACGTAACCTTAAGACACTGACAGCGACGAACAAAGACAAAAATATAGGGACTAAGAACCTGATGAAGGAGAAGGAGATGGTGGGCCATGTGCCTCCCCTGGACCCTGATTCAGTGGCAAAAACGTCCAAAAGAACAAGGCAGGATGATACACTTTCACCTACGAAGAGATCACCCCTGCAGAAAAGAAAAAAGACCTTGGCTACAGATGAGACGTTGGAGGCGCGCAAATTCGCCATTGCGGATTTCGGCAATCCCTCTAGAAAACTCTCAGAAGACCAATGGCAATTATTGGAAATGAGAATCCTGGATGAGGTTAACGATGCTATCGTTAATAGCAGGCCACCACCACTCTTTGGGAACCTCAAAACCATCCATGGGTTCAAAGTTTTGACGTGCGAGGACGACAATACCCTCGTTTTCCTGCAGGACTTCGTCAAGAGAACGATAGCTCCCTGGCCCAACGCTGATCTCCGCTTGGTCGGTCCGAACGAAATCAGCGACTTCGTCAAACCTAAGGCCAGAATGACGATCAAAGGTCCCGCGATACCCCGAGATCGCGTAGAACGATATCTCCAATCTCTTAATACGGAACAGCTAAGTCAGAGCTGGAAAGTAATAGAGATGGGAGAAAGAACGGAAGAAGGTACAGAAGTGGTGGTGCAACTTAGCCACAAATCTATACCCCTTTTGCGGAAAATAGGATTCAAGGTACGCATCGGCATAAACCGGTGCAAACTGCGGCTAATAACAAACAAACCAAAACAAGTAAGTAACAAAATATGAGCATGAAATTGATTCAAATTAATCTTCATCATAGTAAAGCCGCCAGCTCCAATCTTGTCTACATTTTGGGAAGTAGACAAATTGACATTGCCCTAATTCAAGAACCCTGGATTTCAGGTGGCAGAATTAGAGGACTACACACATCAGACTTTACACTATACAAAGCCACACAAGTAGCTAATAGTAATATAAGATCTTGTATTTTAGCCAGGAAGAAGTTTAATCTCTTTCTTTTAGCAAATTACAGTGATCCAGACCAATGTGCTGTAAAAATAGAGAGGAAGGGACTCCCACCACTGATCCTGGCATCGTGCTATATGCCGCATGACGGACAAGAAGGGCCTCCCGCTAATATCACAAGCCAGCTTGTAGAGAAAGCTGCCTCTGAGGGATGGGACGTGGTACTAGGCTGTGATACAAACTCACATCATTCTCAATGGGGTAGTACCGACATCAACAACAGAGGTGAGTCTCTTTTTGAATTTATACTAGACCATAATCTTTTAGTAGCAAACAGAGGTAACGAACCCACTTTTGTAACTAAAAATAGAAAAGAAGTGCTTGACGCTACCATAACCAATAACTCAAGCACACTAGTAATAGATCAATGGAATGTTCTTAAAGAGGAATCATTCTCAGACCATAAACTGATAGGGTTCTTGATACACAATGAAGTAGCAACTCCAAAACCCTTTAGGAACTTCAGGAAAACCAACTGGAATATATTCTGCAGGGAAGTAGGACAGGGGATTCAAAACCCGGACACACTTCTAATTCAAGAACCCTCTGACATAGATATTGCGTCAGAAAAACTCAGAGTTGTTCTGAATAGCGCTTTAGAAAAAAGCTGTCCCATTAATCATATGGGAAAAGGTAGGAAAAAACCACCCTGGTGGACCACTGAAATAGGCAACTTAAGAAAAGAAACTAGAAGACTTTTCAACGTCGCCAAAAGAACTAGGAAAGAAGCTGATTGGGAACATTATAAGGCCAGTCAACGTATTTTTAAGGTCGAAACTCAACGGGCAAAACGTAGCTCATGGATGACCTTCTGCGACGAAATAGAAAGTACAAATGTATCAGCAAGACTCAGGAAAATTCTGACCAAGGATTCAGTCGCTCTAGGATCCCTCAAAAAACCTACAGGCAGCTGGACTGAATCTGGTGGCGAAACGCTTGAGCTCCTTGTGAATACTCACTTTCCTGGCTGCGTAGCTGATATCCGCAGTCCAGAAACAGAGTCTCATACAGAAACCCTAGTACCATCGGATATTATAACGGAAGAAAGGATAAAATGGGCCATTCACTCCTTTTCCCCGTACAAATCCCCTGGTCTAGACGGAATCTTCCCTATGATGCTTCAGAAATGCATAAACCTTATCATCCCACACCTAATTAACATCTTCAATAATAGCCTTAAATGGGGGTATGTTCCCTTATCGTGGCGTGAGGTAAAGGTAGTTTTCATCCCTAAGGCTGGTAAACCTAGCCATACGGAAGCCAAAGACTATAGACCCATTAGTCTAACATCTTTTATTTTGAAAACTTTTGAAAGGCTAATTGATATACACATCCGAAGCACACTGAAACCGGACTGTATATCGGAATTTCAACATGCCTACATTAAAGGAAGAAGCGTTGAAACAGCATTGCACAGTGTTGTCAGCGTCATAGAAAAATCACTGCATGACAAGGAATACACCCTTGCAACGTTCTTGGATATTGAGGGAGCCTTCAATAATGTGAAGAACGAAGCAGTGAAACAAGCCTTGGACGACCACAAAGTCGAAAAAGTAATAACACAGTGGATAATGAGTATGCTCCGAAAGAGACAAATTAACTCTGAGATAGCGGAAGAAAAGGTAAGAGTAACCACATCCAGAGGCACCCCTCAGGGTGGGGTTCTCTCACCGCTACTCTGGGTTCTTGTCATGAACGGCATACTCTCTAAATTGAAATCAAGTGGAGTAAGGATAATAGCCTACGCTGATGATCTTGCATTACTAGCGACTGGCAAGTTCCTACCCATTATCAGTGAACAAACCGAATACGCCCTCTCGTTGGTAAGCAAATGGACTAGGAGCTGTGGGCTGACAGTCAATCCAGCTAAAACAGAACTAGTGCTATTTACTAACAAGCGCAAAATACCTGATTTTAAAATTCCTTCGATTGAAGGATGCCCTCTTAAAATCTCTGATCACGCAAAGTATCTCGGCGTGATCTTAGATAAAAAACTAAATTGGGGGCTGAACATAAAAGATAGATTCAAAAAGGCATCGATTGCCTTTTACTCCTGCAATAGAATTTTCGGGAAAACTTGGGGACCAAACCCTAAAATTATCAGATGGATGTATTCGGCAATAATTAGACCAATACTAACCTATGGTAATTTGGTATGGTGGAAAGCTTTAGAAAAGAGCACGAACCTGAAAACTTTGACAAAAATTCAAAGACTTGCGTGCACTGGCATTACGGGAGCAATGAGATCCACTCCAACTGCGGGACTGGAAGTTATACTCAATTTGATTCCCCTAGACCTCTTTGTTCAAGAATCTGCGGCCAAAAGTGCCCTGAGACTTAGTCAAACTAAAGTCTGGATAAACAGTTCCATAGGACACGCCCAGATCCTTCATAAAATTATGGGTCATAGTAATACAGCAGACTATAAAATACCCGTACTTGATTTTCATAAACCATTCCAAACTGCCATCCCAAGCAGAGAGGAATGGATAGATAATATACCATACTCCAGTGAGTCGTCAATAGCTATCTATACTGATGGCTCTAAAATGGACACTGGTGTAGGGGCAGGCTTCTATTCTGAATCTCTCAAGTTGACCGCCTCGCTTAGGCTTCCAAACCACAGCAGCGTCTTCCAAGCGGAGGTCCTGGCAGTGACAACGGCTGCTAAAAAGGTATCAATGATGGCGATACCACGAGCTGATATCACCTTTTACATTGATAGCCAAGCGGCAATAAAAGCGATTACTGCAACTGAGGTGAAATCAAAGCTTGTTTCATGCTGCCGCGAAGAGCTTAAGGTTCTTGGCGCACAGCACAACATTAGACTCTGCTGGGTCCCAGGCCACAGCGATATAGTAGGCAACGAGAAAGCCGATGAATTAGCAAGATTAGGGTCAATGCTTGACGTAAGCCAAGCTCAGCTAGTTAGCATCCCTACCTGTTATTTAAAACAGGAAATCTCAAAAAGAATAACAATTAAGGCCGATGAAAGATGGAACCTTCTTGACACCTGCGGCACTACAAGAAAGATCTGGCCCTGTTTTAACAAACAAAGAACGGAAAGAATTATGCAGCTACAAAAGGGATCACTTCGATCTCTTGTAAGCATAATCACCGGACATAATCTGTTAGGTTATCATATGAAAAAGATGAGAATCAGTTCAGATGATCTATGCAGAGGATGCGGTGACGAGGAGGTGCATGAAGATACTTCGCACTTTCTGTGTCACTGTCCCGCACTCTCCCATCAAAGGAAGAAACTGCTTGGCAACTATTTCTTCGAGGATTTAAAAGAACTCTCTAGTACGCCAGGTACTAACATTCTGAACTTCGTCAAAGCCTCTAAATGGCTTGACTCACTGAACACATAGGTTTTTCTTATTAGCTTGAGTAGCAATATTCATGGGTATCACAATGGATCTGTATTGATCTAAGTGTGACGGTAAAGACATCAACTGTCAGCCCCTCAACCTAACCTAACCTAACGTTCAGCTTGCCTATGTATAAGCGGATCGCTTTGCACGACCCCATCTGCGGCACTGGACACCTTACTCTACCTAACACCTCTTGACATTTTTAGCAAACAAATAGCTGCAAGCTCTGCTATTCGCCTCAAAGCTTCGTCGCAGTGGACTAACAACAACATTGGCCACTCCGTAATTCTTAGGTATTTAGAATCAATTCCAAAGCACACAGACTACACCATCCCCTAACTGCAATTCAACAGAAATTTCTAGATTTCTATACCTCCCAGATCTTTTTGGGAGGATATTACATTCCTGGAAGATGAGTCAATCCATTTCTATACAGATGGGTCAAAAACAAAAGAAGGGGTTGGTGGAGGTGTGTACTCTGAAGGACTGAAATTAAGTCTCTCATTCCGCCTTCCGCGTGTTCCAGGCGGAACTTTTGGCGGTAAAAGAAGTCTTGTCCTGGCTTAAAGAAAACGTAATATGAACATCTGATATCCGTATTTTCTCAGATAGTCAGGCCGCTATCAAATCCCTGGACTCTGTCTCTACAAACTCTATAACAGTCCATAACTGTCGATCATCTCTAATGGAGATGGCACAACAGTTTAATATTCACCTTTGTTGGGTGCCGGGCCATAGAGACATTCCAGGTAACTGTAAGGCAGATGAACTCGCCAGGAACGGTACAGTACAGCCCATCCTACCACGTTTGGCACGTACTGGCATACCAATCGCTACTTGTAAAATGTTGCTAATGCAAGACGCTGTGAGGAGGGCAGGCACCAGGTGGAACAACATCACCACGTGTCAAGTCACAAAGAACATCTGGCCAACACTGGATTTAAAACGTTCAAGGTGCTTGCTATCTCTAAGCAGATCGCATATAATCTCGATAATAGGTGTCATAACCGGACACTGTCTAATAGGATAGATAGATAGATAGATAGATAGATTCATTTATTAACCAGTTTTTAAATATTTTACATGATCGTGTTACAATTCTTTAAATGAAAAAGAGATGACAATGGCCAAAATAGCCGTCTGTCAGAGTGAGTAACATATACATATAATATTTTAAGTAATTTAATTAAATTCTGAAATAATTAGTTTTCGGTAGCGCAAAGCTACTTCACAGTATTTATAAATAACGTCCCAATTCGGACCATTAAGTAATTTTTTAACTTCTTCTAAGGTTAATGTTGGTTTTTCAAAATACTGGATCCTCCAGTTTCTCAATATTGGACAAATACCTATGAAATGAAACGTGTCCTCTCTAGCATGTTGGTTACAAAGTGTGCAGCAGTTGGTTTCAGCGCTGTTAAAAGATGTTCCATTCAGGTTAAGGAGTTCTCCTCTTGATCGAAATAACAAAGATATTTTTCTGCAACTATTTGTATCGGTGAAATAGTTATTTTCGTTGAGATTATAGATTAATGACGGGTATATAAGGCGATTTTCTGATTCATTTGCTTTTTTCATATAGTTTTCTCTGTGTTTTATATCTATTTCTCTTATTATTGCATACATTTGATTTTTTAGTTCTAATGGTCTTTCAAGGTTTATAGCCAAAGGAGAGGCAACTGACTCCGCTAGATCTTTCCATTTTTGTATAAAGGGATGGTTCCTTCCAATAGCGTACAGTCCTAGAATGTGTTGTAATCTTTCTTGACTATAGGTTGAGATAACTTTTATAATGTAGTCAACATGGAGTTTTAGTGTGTATATGTAGAGTGCGGCCAATCCAGTTTCAAGATGAATCATGTAGTTTGGTGTATTTTTAGGTAGCTGGAATATCTTTTTAATGAAGAATCTTTGAAGCTTTTCGACTTCCTGGTATTCTTGAAAACCCCAGACCTGGGCTCCATAGCACATCATTGAACGTAGTACCACCTCATAAACTTTGTATTTGGCTGAATTCGGTACCTCTTTCTTTTTTAATAGTAGATTCCAACTAACATTAATTGCATTTTTTGTTGTGACTAGCTTTGATGCAAGATGTTGTTTCATATTGAAGGATGGAGTTACATCTATTCCAAGGTATTTATAACTTTTGACGACTTCAATATTTTCTCTACCGTAATACCATTTCTCTCTTTGTGAACAACTTCCTCTCGTATATCCTGCTATCATAACTTTAGATTTATCTATGTTGATAATAAGATTCCAAAAATTACAATATTCCTTCAACTTATTAATCATCAACTGTAAGCTTTCGGGTGATTCGGCAAGTAGTATCAAATCATCAGCATAAAGAAGAGATTTTATTACTGTATTAGCTATGTTGATTCCGGCAGGTAAATAAGATGTCACATCATCTATGAAAAGGATAAACAACATGGCACTCAATAAACATCCTTGTTTTAATCCAGTTTTAGTTTCAAACCATTCTGATGCTTTTGTTCCATCCCATACTGCTGACTTAGATCCGTTGTAAAGTTCTTTAATTATTCTTAACATTTTTGTCGAAATTCCCAGTTGGTTTAATTTGAAGTAAAGAGCTTTTCTATCTATAGTGTCGAAAGCGGCCTTGAAATCAATGAAGAAAATGTATAATTTGCGTTGACGAAGTCGGAAGTCCTGGATAATTGTATTTATCACGAAGATATTATCTGTTGTCGAGAAACCTGAGCGGAAACCTGATTGGTATTTACTGAGGAGGTTATTTCCGTCTACCCATTTTGTTATACGTGAAAGTAACACTGCTGTAAACATTTTTGCTATTGCATTTGTAAACGAAATACCTCTATAATTTGTTGGATCATTTAAGTCTCCTTTCTTATGTATGGGGAATACTAAAGCTTCTTTGAAAGAGTCAGGTACTTGGCCCGTGTTAAAAATAAAGTTAAAACTTTCGCATATTTTTAGAAGAAATTGGTTTGTTGCGTTTTTGTAAAATTCTATTGGGACGCGATCTGGTCCTGCAGCTTTCCCTGTTTTTGCTTGTTGAACTATCATAATTATCTCATCTAGCGATATATCTTCATCAAGAATTTGGTTTGCTACAAATGGTTCTGCATATTGTATAGACATGTTCAATGTATTTTGGTTGAGCAATTTTCTGAAGTGGTCTCTCAGTACGGTTCCATTAATGTTAACTCCACATTTGTACCCTTGTCCTTTCAGGATTTGTAATTGCCTCCAATACTCCTTTGGATTTCTTTCGGTTGCGAGGTTTCGAGCAGTTTGTTGTATATATTCCTTTTTCTTTTTCCTAAACAGTTTTTTTAAACTAGCCTTTGCTTGGCTGTAACTCGAAAGAAGTCTTCCATCAACATTAGCTGAATCCCTTATTTTGTTCAATAAATTGAAAGATAGTTTTCTCGCCTCTCTGCATTCATTATCGAACCATTTTTGTTTCCCTACTTGTTTAGCGTTTTTGCCAGGGGTTGGATAAGATTTTACGATGCATTTTATAAGTTTTTCCAACGATTCGTGGTCTGTTTGTGTTTCTATCTTAGCAAGGTTCTGGTGAAGTCTGTTCTTAAAACTGCTTTTATTACTCTCTTTCCATATGAGTTTTCGTGGAAGGTGAATTGATTTTGTTTTATTTGTATCTGTTTTTGAAAATGTCACTTTAATTGGCATATGGTCTGAACATATGTTTGGTTCAACTTTGAAATGATTAACGTAATCTATCCATTTGCCAGAAATAGCACAGTAGTCTATTACCGATTTTCCGTGTCCACTGATGTAGGTGAATTCCCCATCTACATCACCCTCAAAGCAACCGTTTAAGACAAACAAATCATTATCTTGACAGAGCTCGGCAAAAGAGTATCCATTAGCGTTACAAATAGCATCTTTCGAGTTTCTGTGTTCTTTTACTTTGTAAGATGATATGACATTGTTCGATGAATTAATTTGTTTGTCTCCAGTACGTGCATTCATGTCACCGAATAGGAAAGCACGCCACGCGACTAGGCGTATTCTCAAATGACTTTTGCAGAAGCTGTATGAACGAGGAAGAGGAGGAAAATACTCTCCACCTTCTCTGTACATGCCCTGCTCTGGTTCGAAAACGCAAGAATTACCTAGGAGAATTCTTCTTTAACGATCTGAACGATCTAAATCATATCAACATAATCAGCCTCTCACGTTTCGTAAGGGACTAAAACTGGTTCCATTGAGCTTAGGAGGAAGCCTAAAGATTCATGTGGTATCACAACGGGCCATTAAACTGGCCTAAGTGTGTCCGTTTCCATCTTGGACAGCCACTATAACCTAACCTAACCTAACCTTGAGACAAATTGATATCGGCAAGACGACGATTTTCGAAGAAATATAGTTCAATCACAATCGGACTCAAACTTTCACTCTCTGCCGATGTAGGACAATAACGAAACAAGGTTAATGGTCGTGCGCCCTCTATTGCGAACAGCAGTTACAGTGGTTGTTGCCACTAAAACTTCTTTTCAAAAACGAGCTGTTACTGCCACACAGGACTCACGTTGGAGAAGGTTCTAATTTGTTCCAGTTTTATTCAAGCGTAAAGCGATATTTTTCGTAAGTGATTTAAAAGATTAGATTAAAATGGGCGTCATCAACAGATGATTGACAATCACTGTTTGTGTTACCAGGATTTGAACTGATTCACGTCACTTCTATAGGACCAGAGGTAAAAAAAAGTTTAAAGTGTTGGAAAATTGACCGGCAACGTCTGTATTTCGAGTTCGATTTAAATCAGCAATCGGTTGTTGTTTGACCAAAAAACGAATCCCAGAAGAATTGTATAAATTAAAATCGTTCGCAATGACGTATGTACATACGTTGGACGGGGCACCAAATCCATTAAAAGTTGAATTTCTATTCGTGTCGATTTGGATTTCCATAAGGAAGTATCGGAACTACTTCCACCGAAACCTGTGAGAACTGGTGAAGAAATGTGCTTTACCACATTAACAATGCAATAATGGGAAGCGAACTTTTTACAACATAACATGGACATATCCTTTTTAATCTAACCTCACTCTGGCAGTGTGACAATGATAAGTGAATATTAGTGAGGCTTCCTTAAAGATAGAAATACTACTGATTATCTTGTAGAATATACATCTCACATTCTTCTCGATATGAAAAAGGCAACCAGGTTTCCATTAATTTAGCCATGATTTTCTTTTTAAATAAAGACAAATTGTTATGCATAGAAACTTGCCAGAGTGGATTGAATCATATTTCTCTAATCAGACCCTGTATTTCAAATTTTTTAATGTTATCCGTTTCCGCATCTTGGTCATCCTTGTTCCTTCTCATTTTCAATATTTAAAAGTAATTATTAATATTATATTTACAACCAATTGTTTTTAACCAAAAGTTACTATTAAATTTGATTTTAGCTTTAACATAAATTACAATAAAAAACCTAATTGGTTTTAAAAGACCATATCGACAAAATTCACTTTTAATACATGTGTATGCTGAGGTGCATGAATGCACAGATCGATGCTTTTTTTTAGATAGTAAAATCAATATACCTACAAGTGCCAACTATGTCGACGAATTTAAAATTTTACATTAAAAAATATAAGTCAGGGTTCTAAAAGTTTAGAGTATTGTTATACCTCATTACTCTCAATACTTAGTACTCATTCATGCGTGTAGTCTTCTCAATCCTAAAGAGTTGTCTAGGGCTTTTAAAATGTAATGTAAGTTTTAGCTCAATGAATTGTACTAAGTGATTCTTATTAACCAAATCTCAAAATATATGATTACCTACAACTCTTGTAACTAGCAGTTAAAAGAAATCAGAGAACTGAGAGATATTTGCTATAAATACGTAAATTAGGAAATATTAATATTACTCACCTTTGTTATTGTCGCCGGAATACAACGTCTGTTTGTGTGTTCAAAAATGTTGGTGTATATATCTCGTTTACAGTAACTTTGTAAAAAATGACGACCATGGTTGGCAAGTCGATGGCTAAGCAATCGGAAAGACATGATCCTGGCCTAAAATTATCTTGGCACCCTTGATCACACCCAAAGAATAACCAACTTACAAATATTTTTTTCAGATTTATCTAAAAAAAAAGATACAATAATCTAGAACTGCGATTTTGTACGACTTACCTTTATGCCTTCACCTACGCTGTACCGCTTGAGCCCCCTTTAGGGGATTCTTGTTGCTAACATCAAGTGTATCTTTTGATAGTCGTATTTAAAGTATTAGATAACCAAGGGATTGATACGCTTTTTTAAATGCTGGCTTTTCACTGTTCTTGCAAATAATTATCTTATTAATATGTTTCTCAAGTTTGAATCAAAATTAAAACTAAACTTTATTGCGTATTTCAATTAAATATTGAGATGTTATGTTCCGTGGAAAATAAAAACCTTAACATACAAATTTTAATAACAAGTGAAGTGATTTGTCAACTGTCAAATGACGGCTGCGTTTACACATTTGTAGACTTATTTATAGCTAAGCCACAATCAGGCGTTCGGTTGTGCCGACTTTGACATATTGAATAGAAACAATTGACTCTTAAGGTTGATTTACATATATCTGATTTTGATTTCTGCCAAAAAGGGATACTGCATATAAAATTAATGTTTGTGAGATAGAGAGAAAATACCAAAATTCAGAAGATATTCTTATGCATTATAAGAAGTCGAGAATATTTTAAGGACAAACATGTTCGTGCATGCATGTTCACTAATGCATCTTCGTCTGCATTAGTGTTGCCCTTGCCACATGTTGCTACTGTAACAAAAGTATTACATTTCTTCTTTATTTTTTAATGTTGTTTTTTTGTTACACCTTTTCTCAAGAGTTTCATTTAAATTTACTTTTAATTTGGAGGTTCATGCAACTAATTCCAAATTTTTTCTTAGCAGTTGTGTCTCCCCTTCCGTTGTTTAAATTATAAAAAAAGGTTTTAAGCTACAATACGTTTTGCAAACTTTTACGTCTTGCTTTATGACACATGATATCGTAAAGTTGGTAAGAGGCATGTCAAAAGCCCGACCGGCCTAACGCGTGGTTGTGGTTTAGCTTTAATATTTAAGTCCATTATGTCATTGCTAACAGTCCTTCTATAAGCGGAAATATTGAGAAACATTTGGAACTTCATTTTTGTATTTTGTTTAACTTTATAATAATAGATGTCCTTAGTTTCTTTGAAAAAAAGCCAATATAAAATTAAATTATGTTAAATATCAGAGCTAATAGTCCTCGCAGCTAGGCTCTATACAAAAAATTGTAATTACCTTGTAGCTTTTAAGTATCTGCTAATAAATAATTCAAAAAAGGTTACTAAAATTGGTAAAAACTGATGTTCGGCTTAAAATATCGAGAACTTTTTTTATTTTATATAAACATTTTTTTTGGCTTTTAGTTAATTTTTTAGAAAAATTCAATTGGCAATTTTTTTTTTCAAAATACGAAAACCTTCAAAACAACAAAAAAAAACTGACAAGAAATGGAAATCAATATTGATAAAAATGAATGTCAGAACTCCAATTTATATTTTGAATCGATTTCAATTTTATTTCGAGTCAAAAGTTTAATGTAGAACCTAGCTGATTGACTTAAACTTTTTTACAGTTACGGATGGGAAGTTATCAGTGCGGTCGCCTCTTTTTTATTTTAAAATCAGAAACCCCATGAGGCTAAGCTAGAACAAAACAAAAAGTAATAATGAAAAGTTTTGTCTAAATCGCCTTTTTATTTGTTTAATAGTTTAATCTTAAGAGTTAAGAGAGTTATTACCAAAAGGTTATTTATACAATTTAAAAAATAGTAAACAAACTCAAACTACAATTGATGTACTAAAGAACTCGGTCCTGGCATGAGTTCAACTTTTGGTTTTTTTGGTAGTGTCGCAGCTCTCAAGTACGGGTTGTCAATGTTGGGATTATTAAGTATAGCGTTGTTTGTGGTTGAGTTTGGTTTTATCTCCGTTTCGGCTTTTTGATCTTTTTCTTGCTTTTCAGATTTACTATCTTCACCATCGTCTTCATTGCCACTTTCTATCTCATTATCTGTGGATTACATTATTATTAAAATTAAGATTAGAAACTTTTCAAAGTCACCTTTACTCGGAGCGTCTTCTGTTCTGTTTGCCACTAAGTAGTGGTACTCCAATTCTTCAAAGTCGAACACCTGATCCGTAGGATTAAGGGCTGCTAAGTAGGGAGGGAATGCGGGTCTGCATGCAATCACTGTAATGCAATAATTATTAAAAAAATATAGTGAAACAAAGCTACTTCAAAAATTACGTGGAAACATATTATCTTCAGTATCGAATAGACTGTGCGTTTCTGAAGTCTTCGAGAGGAATTTGGTTAATGCCTTTTCAATATCTCTTTTTTGATTTGCTGCCTTTTCTCGAATGGCTTCATATTCGGTTACAGGTTGTTTATGAGTCTAAAAAAATAATTTTGAGACACAATTTTTAAAACATAAATCACATATTTGCTTTGTTCACTTACAGGAGTTCGAATGTATGCATGCGGGTCAGGAAGGACGGGGAAATTGCTTGGTATATGAGGAGGATGCGAGTTTTTTGTACCAGCTTGTAATAAGTTTAATTGTTTCTGTTGCGAAGCCTGCGGTGGCAATGGTATTACTTGACGATTATCACGTTTAGCAAATGCTTCAAGTCCTTTTATTGAGATTCCCATATTTATTAGTGCTACAACAACATCTCCAAGTACAGGAATTGTCCGACCGGAAAGTTCACAATAACTTCTTGCTGAGTTTCCCACCTCTGTTATCACTTTAATCGAAAATTATTGAATATTCTAGTCTTTTCAAGAAAGAACTTACAACTTTGTATCATTTCAGTGAGTGTTTCGAGGCATTCTTTGTCAACGCTATCGAATCCTTTTTCTAAAAGGATTCCAGAAACTGCCATGTTAAGAATTTTTCTGCGAGGATTCCCATTGGGTATAGTAACTTCGGGTTTTTCCATTTTAATTAGGATATAACTTGTGGAATATTCTTGCTCTTTGAAAAAACAGTAAATATAATGTTAGCGTCCACGTCGTGCCGCACGTCCATAGATCTAAAATATTATTTATTTATTAGTACAATTTATTTTAATACAGCAACAACTATCAAAAATAAACATCCATCCATAATAACAAATACACAAAAGACTCGTAAAATCAAAAATACACAATTCTCAAGATAGAAAACCTATGCTGCCATTTATGTTTGCTTATTCATATGTAAGAAAGTGTTCAAAAATCATACCAAATCCAAACACATTTTTTCCGGCCAATCAAATAGCTTCTTTTTCATAATCTCATGGGCGTGTTCAATATCGACTTCATGGTTGTAAATTGGATGTTTTGTATAGTTTATTTAAATTCAAGGCAAATAAAAATTTTTATTTCATATTGTAAGTTTAAGTGTCATATTAAATTTAAATAAGATGAACAACATCAAATTTAATATTTTTTTAAGCCATAGTAGTATCTTTCAATATTTCAACAAAAAGAACAAAACCTTTAACTCACAATATTAACTTCTTGTTAGCAGTATAATTCTTAAAAAGACAATCTATTCCAACAGTTATTGAACTTGCTAGAATTGTAAAGCAAGCCATACATGATAGAGTCAAAGAGCCAAATGGACCCGAATCGATCCAAAATCAACCGTGTGTGGGAAAATGTGATGGCTCGGCCTGGCTCTGTCAATCAATTTCGATTTTCAGCAAATTAACGGGCCCGAGCCAAAAATCCAAGGCTCGGCTCTGAATTGTGTGGAGAATCAACTAGCCAATTAGTTCTGCCTGCTTATACAATCTTATTTCGCCAAATAAAAACTACATAACTATCTCAGTCAATCTCGTACAAAAATTCAAGGAAACAATTAATGTTGTTAATTACAACATTGATTGTATTGAAATGATTTTGTGCAGGCTAATTTTATAACAAAACATTTCGGCTAGTATCAATATAATGCATTCAAAACTGTATCATTGTATTATATTTATTATAGTACTCTTATGAAGAGGAACGATCGAAGCGACATCTGAGAGGCGTGGAGATGATTGAATTTGATCCCTTTTTTTTATACCCCTCAATAGTTGGGAAGAGTTGAGAATGAGGGAAAATCAACAATAATTAAAGAATAGAAAATAGAAAAGAACATATGCAAATGTAGTAGGAGATCGAGGGAGACAATAGAAACAACCTTTTGACATTATATGTGTGTATGCATATTATACTTGAAGAGGAATGATTTTACGGTTATGCTTTGGCAAGAAATAGAAAAAGTAGAAGAAAAACAATAACAAAGCAAAAATATATTTTTTTTTTTCAATTCAATAGGGTGTTCCTGATAATTGTCTTTATTTTTGATATGACTCTTAAATTAAAAGAAAATTATATTTTATCTTTTTTATACCAAAAATTTTGTGTGATATAATTCCTTTAGTTTGTTCGTTTTATATGTATATGTATATGTATATAAAGGGTGAATTTTTAAAAGCTATAGTAAAGTTTTAAAAAAAAAGCACATAAAATTCAGAAAAATGTATGAAATCTTTATTTGAATCGATAGTACGGTCCATATAATCTTTGAAGATTATTTCATGCAAATGTTGACCTTGACTGCGCTTCAAATGGTCCATCCGCTTAGTCCAATTTTGGCATACTCTTTCCAACATTTCGGCTGGTATCTCACGAATAAATGCTTCAATGAGCTTTAACATAGCCCCACAAAAAATAGTCTAAAGGCGTTAAATCGCACGATCTAGGCGGCCAGTTGACCGGTCCCGAACGTGAAATAAATTGTTCACCGAACTCGCATCTCAATAAGTCCATTGTTGCGCTGTGTAGCATAAGGCACCGTCTTGTTGAAACTACATATCATGCAAGTCAAGTTCTTGCATTTTGGGCAAAAAAAAGTTGGATATCATCTCACGTAGCGCTGACCATTCGAAGTTACGTTACGATTCGCATCATCTTTGAAGAAGTACGGTCCAATGATGCCACCAGCCCATTAACCGCACCAAACTGTGACTTTTTCTGGATGCATTGGTAGCTCGCTTGCAATGCTTCTGGCTGATATTCACAATAGCCCGAATAGCAGCTTCAGTGGGTCGATTAAACTGACCATAAAATGGAAGGAGCGCGCGATGAACTTTCTTAACAAAGCACACATTTTGATAATAAAATTCAATAATTTGCAAGCGTTGTTCGTTTGTAAAAAGATTCATTGTTAAATTATAGACCAAACTGAAGATGTTTGACAGTGAAACAAAACACTAAACATGCGTCAGCTGTTTAAACCAGTGTTGCCAAAAAGATAATAGCTAAAAAATCACCCTTTACTTTAAAAGGGACTACGTTTGAATCTTTTACAAGAAAAGACCTCATAAGTTAAAAACCGAAAAAAGTAAAATGTTCTGGACTATATGAATCGAAGAGTCTCACAGAAGCAATTAATGTTATCATAATGATATCTCCACACAAGAAACACTTCCATTCTGTCCAAATTACTACCACGTCATCATGATACCTCCTATATTAAGCTTATACCTTTCCAATTTAGACATTGACACTTGTAAGGTTAATTTTTCAACGTAGTTTTATGTTATACTAGCGGCCCCTCCCGGCTTCGCACGGGTAGACATAAATAGGTACAGATATTTAAGTTAAAGGCATGCTAATTAAAACGATCATGAATCACTAAATTAGAAAACATTTTTTTGTCCTATCATTAATACTCTTCGCAGCGTATGCGATGAAAGACATTTTATGGCTAATTTTTTACACATTCGGTTGGTTTTAATAGGAATTTCTAAAGATTTTTATAGTAATCTAGTACTAAATATAGCCTATGTTACTCAGTGATAATGTAGCTTTCTAAAGAAAAAAGAATTATTAAAATCGGTGCAGTACTTTTTGAGTTTATTCGTTACATAAAAAAATACAAATCTTTAATCTTTATAATATTAGTGTAGATATAGCCTATGTTACTCAGTGATAATGTAGCTTTCCAATGAAAAAAGAATTATTAAAATCGGTGCAGTACTTTTTGAGTTTATTCGTTACATACAAAAATACAAATCTTTCCTCTTTATAATATTAGTGTAGATTATATTTATTTATTTACATGTTTTTATAAGAAAATTAAAAATAAATGCAGTACATCCTGTTAAGCCGTTAAAAAAACAAAAACGACCTAGTTTTGAAAACCTTTAAATGTATGCAAATTTGATTGTGTTTGTACTTGATACGTACAAATAACAAATAATAACAACAACAAAATAATTGAATATATTTAAAATCTTCAATGCATCATATGCCAAATATGGCAACATTTCATTTTTCACAAAAATTGAAAATTTAAAATCAAACGAGAATTTTTATATCCAAAATACCTACAACGTTAAAGTATACATAGCTACAAACATATGTACATATATATATGCACATATCCTCTTTGTTCACACGTCAAAGCAAAAAAAATGTGAACAAATATTATTGCGTGGTTCCCATTGAGTGAACACACATACATTTTTCATATCAGAAAAAATTTCTTTAAATACTTAAATTAAATTGTCAAACATATAAAACAAAAGCAATATAAATAAAATTCTGTGTAGCCTGGCCAGTTCTAAGTCGGCAATATAATAATTAAGTGAAATAATGTATAATCTATAAGATAAACAAATGTGTAAAAAACAAGAAACTCATGAAATAAAAAATTTCGTCTCATAATAGTACTATAGGAAATATATACAATAAGTGTAGCTGAAAACGATATTATTTACATAAAAATATTGAAAGAAAAAAAAGGACACCAAAATTAGATTTGTCAATATTTTGTTTATGTCTTCTCAAACTCTATTCAAATTATACCTATGTAGATATGGATGGGTAGTAGCCAACTTTGTTAACTACCCAAGATTCAATTGAAACAATTCAGTTATATATAAGAGAATAGTATAAACAATTTATTGTTCGATGAAAAACAACAGCACAGCAGTAGAATTATTTCAGAAGTAATTCATAATAATAAAAATATTGACACACAAATATTTAAGTTCTTCGATGTTTTTGATTGAATATAATAAAGTTTATTTATAGCAAGTGTAATAATTCAACACTCCTCCTCAGCTTGATGATAAATTCTTAACTGTTTTCGTAATTCAGTAAATTGAGCTTTAGGTAAAGCCTTTGTCATCATATCTGCTATCTGATTCTTCGAAGGTATGAATGATATTTTAATTTTCCCGAGTTGAATAGCATCTCTTATAAAATTATATTTTATGTCAATATGCTTCATTCGTTTGTGCTCTCTTGGTTCTTCTGCTACTTTGATGCATGCTTGATTATTTTCGAATATGTGAACGGTGTCTACTTTTATACCAAGATCACAAAGTAGTTCCTTTAGCCAGATTCCTTCTCATGCAGCATTACATAAAACTACATATTCAGCTTCCGTTGAAGACAAGCTAACTGACTATTGTTTTCTGGAACACCAAGAAACTGTACTATTAAAAACTTTGAACACATACCCTTAGATAGATTTTCGGTCATTTGTGTCATTTCATTTCAAATCTTGTCAACAAGTTCTTTAAATACTCCTTTTAACTCAACGTCATTCCGCTTGCCTTTCGTTTCATGTGTATGCCAAGGAAATGTTGAACTTCATTCATGTCTTTCATTTGAAATTCCTTGGATAGAACTTTCTTTACGTCGTCTATTTGTAGAGTCGGTAAAATTTGTTTCAAAACATTCACTCAGTTTTTATTTTCAAAAACATACTTTGCATTTCCTACAAGAAAAATATTAATTGAAGCAACCTACGTTGTTGCCATTGTTTTTCTTGTAGAGAATAAGAAAATGAGAGAGTTAGTTTTTGTTTGGAATGGAATTTGTTTAAAGAAGGTTTGAAAGTAATTTGCTAGTGAAAATAAAAGAGTTTGTTTGGAATTTTCCAGAAGTACACTCATAGTTGCAAAATAGTGTTTTTGTTCCACTCAATTGCTTTCTTAACCCAAAGAAACAGCGGTTGGCAAGAGTTATTCTTCGTTTGATCTCAGCGCTGGTGTTGTTTTCTGCGTTTACAGCGGAGCCTAGGTAGACGAAGTCCTTGACTACCTCAAAGTTACGTCTGTCGATGGTGACGTTTTGACCAAGACGTCGGTGTTGTAGGTCCTTTCTTGATGACAGCATGTACTTTGTTTTGCCCTCATTAACCGTTAAACCCATTTTTGCCGCCTCTGCCTCAATACTCACAAAAGCCCCATTGACATCACGCTGAGTTCTTCCGTTTATGTCAATGTCATCAGCATATGCTAGTAATTGGACAGACTTTTGAAAGATAGTGCCTCTAGTGTTGACGTGTGAGCTTTGCACTATTCTTTCAAGTACGATGTTAAAAAAATCACATGATAGCGCATCACCTTGTCTAAAACCTTTTTTGACATCGAAAGGTTCTGTTAAGTTGTTTCCAACCTTTATGGAGCAGCGTGAATTCTCCATGGTCATCCTGCACAAACGGACGAGTTTGGCAGGGATGTCAAAACTAGACATGGCTCTATACAGTTCGTCCCTGTAGATACTGTCATATCGTTACTGTTAGTGCAAAAGGTCGTATGTGAAAGTTAACTACTTTACAGGGGAACATAAAAACTGATTAGCTGCACAACATACGACTTTTTTATATTTGACCATAACTTATAATAGATCA
The DNA here is from genome assembly GCA_951509635.1 of Eupeodes luniger. Taxonomy (NCBI): domain Eukaryota; kingdom Metazoa; phylum Arthropoda; class Insecta; order Diptera; family Syrphidae; genus Eupeodes; species Eupeodes luniger. Next base: position 60,868,137 of record OX608074.1, read on the forward strand.
GCTGATGACAGCCAATATTTTTGTAGCAGTTGCAGACTGCAAAATGTCACCTTTAGCACAAATAAAATAAAAATGGACAATTTTTACATACGACCTTTTGCACTAACAGTAACGATATGCTGCCTTGAAATCGATGAAAAGATGGTGGGTGTCGATTTGGTGTTCTTGGGTTTTTTCCTGGATCTGCCGTAATGTGAATATTTGATCGACTGTGGACTTTCCTGGTCTAAAACCACACTGATAAGGACCTATCAGGTTGTTGACGATGGGCTTTAGACGTTCACATATTACGGCAGAGAAGATTTTATAAGCGATGTTAAGTAGACTGATTCCTCTATAATTGATGCAGTTTAGAGGGTCTCCTTTTTTCAGGATCGGGCAAACAATACTGAGGTTCCAATCATCGGACATGCTTTCTTCCGACCATATCTTACAGATAAGTTGATACATGCTCCTAACCAACTTATCTCCAGCTGCTTTAAAGAGCTCGGCATTCAAACCATCCGCTCCAGCGGCTTTGTTAGACTTCAGCTTAGATATAGCAATCTTTACTTCGTCTGAGTCGGGAGGACGGGATTGTTGGCGTTCGTCGTCTATGTTGAATGGATCATCCTGCCTGACAGCGGAATTCGGTTCGTCGTTGCCGTTATACAGTCTGCAGAAGTGGTCTTTCCATATCCTCAGCATTGACTGCGGTTCCACTATGATGTTTCCACTTTCGTCTTTGCAGCCTTTGGTTCTAGGTTTATGTACTTGTGAATTTCGTTTCACCTGTTCATAAAACTTTCGAACTTCATTCCTGCTTTTAAACCTCTCAACATCTTCGACCACACGCTTCTCATGCTCTCTCTTTTTCCTTCTGAGAAGTCGGTGTTCCTCTCGCCTCTTCTGCTCATAGAGCTCATGAGCAGCTCTCGTCCTTTTATGCAGCGTCGCTTTGCGTACCTGTTGTTTTGGCTGCATTTGCCTGCCGACATTCCTCATCAAACCAGGGGTTCCTTGTTGGTGGTTGCTTGAAACCCAGCACGTCAGAGGCGGCTTCTCTGAGTGCGTCTTGGCAATGTTGCCACTGGTTTTCTATACATTGTGTTGGCGGCACAGAACTTCGAGAGAGGTTACTTGTAACTCGGTCGGAGAAGGATTTGGCGATCTCTTGCAATTGTAGCCGTTCGACGTTGTATCTTCTCCCAGTATCTCCCTGTTTTGCCTTGGGCCTGGAAACCAGAAGTGCTACCTTAGCTACAACAAGGTAGTGGTCCGAGTCGATGTTAGCTCCTCGGAAAGTTCGGACATCCATGATGCTGGAAGCGTGTCTGGCGTCGATCGCAATATGGTCAATCTGGTTGACGGTAGATTGATCTGGAGATGTCCAAGTTCCTTTGTGTATGTTGAGGTGTGGAAAACGCGTACTGGCTACCATGACGTTTCGCCCCGCAGCAAAATCTATGAGCCTGAATCCGTTGTCGGAAGTGTTGTCGTGCAGGCTGTTTTTCCCGATTTTTCCACCAAAGATGTCTTCCCTTCCTAGCTTGGCATTAAAATCGCCCAGGACAATTTTAATATCGTAGCTAGGACACTGCTCGTTTGTTTTGTCTAAAAGCTCGAAGAACATATCTTTGGTGTTGTCATCCTTCTCATCTGTGGGGGCGTGCGCGCATATCAGGCTAATGTTGCCGAATTTAGCCTTGATGCGGATGGTCATGAGGCGCTCGTTGATGCACCTATAGCTCAAGACTTGTTACCTAAGTCTGGCTCCAATGGAAAAGCCACATCCAAATAAGCGCTGTTGGTTTTCTTGGTAGCAGTCACCATAGTAAATATCGCAGTTTTTCCTCCTCTTTTTGCCCGGCCCAACCCATCGTATTTCCTGGATGGCGGTGATTCTGCTTTATAGCAGTCTAGGGCCTCCGCTAATTCTTCGACTGCAAGTGGTCTGTTAAGGGACCTAACATTCCACGTGTATATCCGAAGTTCGTTGTCCTTAATTCGTTTGCTTAGGTTGTCAACAGTAAATCCGTCCGTATCCGAGGCTTGTTGGTGCTTCGCAACTATTAGATTTTTAAGTGGTCAGGAAGTCACCCTGACGGCACAACCCCTAACCTGGAGGGCCAGATCATTAGTATAACTCAAAGGACGGGGAGCCGGATAAACCGCTCCTTATAGGCCTGGGCTCCGAATAAGTCGTAGAAGCCCTATAAGGTGTTCACTAAGTAGTTCAGCCTTACTGGAACTGTAGACGCCACCGTTGATTCCATCTTGGGAATTCCTCCGCTGCCGTCTGGATAAGGAGAGGTGCCTTAGTGGACGCACCTCTCCCCCCCTCTCTCGTTTGCTGCCCCCAACAACTTTCCACTCGCGTTGGAACCCAATCTCCAGTTGAGGTACTAGGCACCCGATGACGGGGAGGTGAGAGTAGGAGTTGATAGACAGAGGTTGGTTTTGAGAAAAACCTGTGGACGCTTGTGTCCTCTTGAATGCACATGTCTACCATTTGAACATCTCTAAATAAAGTTGGTTTTGAGAAAAACCTGTGGACGCTTGTGTCCTCTTGAATGCACATGTCTACCATTTCAACATCTCTAAATAAAATTGCATGTTGAAAAATGGAATGAACAGTTTTATGATTTTCATTTTGGAAATTTATTTTAAATAGTGATTGATGGCAGATAGGATATGAGAGTCCGAAAATAGTTGAGTGTTTCCGCGGGTGAGGCTTAGGCCTATATTTAGGGGCTGTCGTAGTTTGTGAGCGCGCGGCAGCCAAGTTGTCTTCTCAGCAATGAGATAGGCAAAGGGGTGGGATGCTCAAGGGTACCAATAACACCAAATGTACCCGTGCATTGGAAGGACAATTAAGTAAATTAGTTCAGAAGAATTCTTTGCTAGTTTCCAAACATCCTTAGATTACATACATTCAAAGTAGCTTATTTTCAATTGTCCATTTTGTTTGTTTGTTTGTCAAATTTTTATTTGCTGTCCTAGTTTATTTTAATCTTATTTTTTATTTTTGTGTTGTTAATATTATTTTTAAAGTCAGGCATGAATATTATGTACGGTGGTCCAGATAGGCAGGCCAAAAGAACCCACTCCACATCCGACGAGCTTAAGCAAATTTGCAAGCATGCCTGCCCGGTCCTCGCCTTCTGGACGCCCTTCCATCCAAGAACAACTTACAGAACCTGTATCTGTAAGATGGAAGGGTTGACAACTTTTGTTGTTGTCTATACCGTTACATATTTCTTGCAAGTCTTTTCCAACTATCAATAGGTCATCGACATAACATTTTCTTTCTTTATTCTTGTATAAAGACAATAGTCAAAATTTGTTCTTCTGAAAACAATTGAAATGATAAGTTTCTGAAATCGCTCGTTCCACATTCTTGAAGCTTGTTTCAAACCATACATCGATTAATTTAATTTGCAAACGAGATTGCCTGTTTCAAAACCTTCCGGCTGTCGCATATAGACTTCTTTATTTATGTTGCCATTCAATAATGCCGACTTCACGTCCATCTGATGAATGTACGTGCCAGTTTTGTTCACTTCAGCTAAAAGTACTCGTACAGTCGTTAGTTTTGCTACAGGTGCATATGTTTCGGTATAGTCAAAACCAATCCGTTGGGCAAAACCTTTGTCAACCAAACGAGCTTTATACTTGCTGATATTTCCAAATTGATCCTTTTTTATTTTGAATACCCATTTGTTGCCAATGGCCTTTTTGAAACAGGAAGATTTGTTAACGTTCATGTACGAGCTTCTTTCAAAGATGTTAACTCCTCCTCAATGGCACTTTTCCATTTGTTCCAGTCGCTGCTCTTCTTTGCTTCTTCAATTGAGATTGGCACATTTTCAACAAAACTTTCAGCATTTAAAGCATAGACAATGTGAGTTGTCATATCAAATTCTTTGAATCTTCCAGGTAGTTGTGATGGTCATCATTTGAACTTGCATCTTCGTAATCGGATTCTTCATGATTAATTGCTTCAGATGGTTCTTTGTTCATATCTTCATATTCTGCCATTTCCCCTCCTGCTTCGGACATAACTTCGACTTCAGTTTTTTCTTCATCTCCATTGCACATGGTAGATTGTTCCCAAACGTACAGTTTTTCTTCTTTTTCGTATTTCGGACTGATTAGGTGCTGTTCATTAAAAATTACGTCACTTGCTATGACAATTTTCTTTGAGGTAGGGTTCCATAAACGATAACCATTGGAAGAATACCCAACCATAATGCATTTAAAACATTTTGGGTCAAGTTTAGTCCGAAGCTGACCAGGAATATAAACATAAGCTGCACAACCAAACACACGTAAGTTCCTCAAGTTTGGTAGTCTACCATACCACAGCTCTGAAGGAGTAATATTCTTTTCTTTTCTCTTCTGAAAAGCTCGTGTGAAACTTCTATTCGACAAGAATACCGACATCAATAGAGCTTCTCAGATGAAGAATCATAGTTCTGGCCTTCTCCATTATAACGCGATTGAATCTTTCGGATACACCATTTTGCTCGGGTATGTATGGGACTGTATACTCAAGTCGAATTCCAATTTGAATGCAGAACTTCTTGAAGTTGTAAGAAGAGTATTCACCTCCGTTGTCACAACGCAAACGAGAGACTTTCCTCTCGAAGTGAGCAGTCACCCAAGATGTATACTCAATGAATTTACTAAGCACTTCATGTTTGCCTTTCATCAAGTAAGCCACTGCAAAATGAGTAAAATCATCAATAAATATGACAACGTACCTCTTGCCATCATAAGTTTTGGGTGTTATGGGTCCAACAACGTCACTATGAATTAGCTCTAACGGTCTTGATGATCTGCCCACGGAAATACTTTTATTGTCGTCTTTGATGTTGTTTTCCGGCTGCACAAGGCTCACTAAAGTAGTTCTTTTCATTGTTTTCCAGGATATTCAAGCCATCTACAGTTCCAGCTTTCTTCAATTTTAAAATGTCAGCAATATTCGAGTGTCCCATTCGTTGATGCCATAAACCAAGACTTTTCGCAGCACTTATACCAGCAAACCCAAGTTTGTGAACTTCAATGCATACTTCATATAGCTTACCATTGCTAACAGCCTCAGTCAAAAGATGTTTTCCTTTCCAAATTTGCGCCTTTCCATTTTCAAAAATTGTCTTGATACCTTTCGATTCCAGTTTTCTAATCGAAAGCAAGTTACAAGATAATTCTTTTACGAATAAAACATCTTCGATGACACCAGTACTTTTCTTATCATTAGCGTATAAATTTCCTGATATAGCTCCAATTTTAGTTGCCATTAGATGCACTCCATTCTTTGCAACTGATATTTGAATTGGATTTTCTAATGTCTTACACTTCATCAAATATTGTTCGTCATTGATCATGTGGTCGGTTGCTCCGGAATCCAAGTAAAAATGTAAATAGCTTTGAGCTTCAGCTTTTAGACTCATCTCTGAATGTGCAACAAAAGTAAACTTTTCAGCATCAGTTGTTCTTATTTTGGCTTTTCCAACATATTTCTTTTCATTTTGTTGATTTCGATTTTTTCACTCAAAACGCTAGTGCCCAAGCTTTCCAAAATTGAAGCATTTTATTTTGCTCTTCGTATACATTGATTCTTGAATTTCTGGATCTGATTTTTTTTTAGTTTCATCTAAGATCCGACTTTTGACAAAATCAATTGTCAACTTCTCTATTTCCATTGTTTCCAAAGCGGTCACCAGTGTGTTGAATGAAGGGGGCAATGTATGTATGTACGTAGTAGGTGACAAACAACGTCAGCATTTTCTAAATTTGCTCCTGTTGAACGCAAATCTCGAATCAATTTGTCAAGTCTAAGGAGATGTTGATGCATGTCTCCTCCTTCTGAACACTTAAGGCTCAGTAAGCCGTCCGCAAAAAAAGTTGCGAAGCAATGCTCTTCCTCTTGAAAGTTTGTTCAAGGCTTACGAAAATTTCCTTAGCCGTTAATTTGTCCTTAATATACTCTAAATGACTATTTAATAATAAGGGATAATAAGGGATTTGCATTTCTTTTCTCTTCTTTTAATTAAACTTCTTTTTCCTTCATCTGATTCCGCTTCCAGAATCTTCTCCAAATCTGTGTAAACAAATTCTTCGAGCTCATGTTCCTCGAGCAATCAATCGGAATTTCCAATTGTTGAAATTTGTCCCATCAAACCTGGGCCCATAACCTGTTAACTACCCAAGATTCAATTGAAACAATTCAGTTATATATAAGAGAATAGTAGGTATAAACAATTTATTGTTCGATGAAAAACAACAGCACAGCAGTAGAATTATTTCAGAAGTAATTCATAATAATAAAAATATTGACAAACAAATATTTAAGTTCTTCGATATTTTTGATTGAATATAATAAAGTTAATTTATAGCAAGTGTAATAATTCAACAAACTTCACGTTGGTGTCAACTATTTTTTAAAGCTACAAGCCCTTCTGTAGGTGCAGCGGAAATATGGGGAATCTTTTGAACTTGAACTTGATTTTGTATTTTGTTTATTTTGTCAAATTTTATAATAATAGCTGTCCTAAGTTTATTTGACAAAAGCAGCTTTTGAAGCAAATAAACAACAGATGGCGTTTAAAAACTAATTATGTGGTGTCTTTTATTGACACCAACTAAACGAGTGCCAAAGTCACCACAGAAACAAGTGAACCAAAGAAAATAAACACTGAGATTAGTTTTAACAATTTTAATAATAATAATAGTAATAATAATTCAACAATTACAAAAAGTTAAATGAATATTAATTTTTAAATTAAAGAGACATCAGAAAATCAGACCGAGTTAAACAAGAATGAAAGTGCGAATGGTTAGTCCGGTATTACACAGCGCATGTTTTTCCTTACATCAATGAAGTGCGAAAGAGAAAGGAATAAATAAAAAATGAAATAGAAATAAATCTGTCTCGGCATGCACGTACAAGCAATTCCTTGCATGTTTTTGACGTTTGTCTTTCCTTTTCTTCGTATTTTTTCGCATTTGCTTCACTTCGTGTTTGTTTTTAGTAGAGCTAATACCTCCATATGGCACACGGAAGTGAATTCAAGTGTACGATAGGTATACCCACGATTGCCACTGCTGGAAAAATTTGAAAATAAACATGAAAACTTGTAGGTAAAAATTACCTTACTCAAATTGTCGAACATATTTTTTCGTTTCCGAAACGACCAATGTGGTGAGTTGGGTACACCAAGCGAGCAACGAAAGTAGAAATAAAGGATATCTGTCAAAAGAATGCACAGACTTAAAAACCCGAAAAGTCTTCGTGTAATAATGCGCGCATCACCGAATGACTCTTCAAACCAAAAAAGCCAATTAATGCGCATTAAATACATGCACTGTGTAATACCGGACTTAGGAAAATTCAAATTTCAGTTTGTATCTGCCCACTTTAGCAGTTTGGTTTTTTGTACACTTTGAATTAAAAATTTGTTCTGTTCTGGAATTTTCTAGTTCAGGTTTTTGTACACTTTGAAGATAAAAATGTTGAATGTTGGAATTCGCCAAAAGGAGCGTGACTGTCGTTAGAGTTTCCACCAAACCTACAAGAGGGTAAGCGTACCTAAAGAGGTGGAATCACTTTTAAGGGTTTTTCTTATATGAGAATTATTATCGACTAGCAGCCCAAAACTAGAATGTCAATGACAAAAAAAGTCTCAAAACGGACCCTCTTTAAATTTTCTATGGCTACGTTCGTGCAAGTTGTTTCTCACTCAGATAGTCTGAAGAATTTTTTTTCTGTTGGCACAGCTGCACAGATAATAATGTGTTCTTCTAATTTGAAATTATATATATTTTTTGTAAAATTCACACGAAAACTTTTTTGTTTAATATCAAGTTTTGGAGTATAGTTGTTTTTAATTGCATTGAATAAAAAACCGTGAACATAATTTTAACTCAAGTTGCATCCTACCGTTAAGGTTTAATCATATTATTTTAACAATTTTCTTACCACTTCAGACATTTGGACCCGGTCCAAATGGACACCGTTCAAATTTGCATGGCATACGTGACCGAGTCAAAACCACTTTGACAGATTGAATATTTTTAGATTAATAAATAAATTTATTAAAATATAGTTTTGATTTAATTGGCATCTTTAACAAAATAAAAAAAAATTGTAAATTCAAAACTCTCCTAGCGCTAGTTTTGAGTAAGTTCAACAAGTAATTTTCTACCAGGCTACAGTGTATGAATGAATAGAAGAGAAAGTGAGATTGGTATCACTTTTCATATCGAGGTGAATAATTCTGGTAATTCTGCACTGAAAATACTTATGTTATCACTATCGGTGAAACTCCTGTTCAAAGGTGAAACATTAGATATTATAATTTATAAGAAAACAATTGAGTAATAAAAATAGTAGAATAAGCCCATTTATTCCCAATGAAGTAAAATATATTCGTACTGTTTTATTGGCAAACCAAAGCAAAACAAATAAAGGCAAACCCATTAGTATTATACTGTAGTTGCGGCTTTACAATTTTCTTGTGCGTCTATATATTTAGAAACTAGTGGGTGCCTACTTAAGTTTGTACATCTCTTATCTTTTAGTTACTGAATTCTAAAATCTATGCAGATTATTGCACCTTTTTTTAGATCATATGTTCTTATTTTTTATATTACTTATTTAGCTTTCTTGTGCCAAAAATAAACTTAACCTTGGCAATAACACGTAGGACGTTTCTAACCAATTTTTTGCATGTTTTTTTCATTTTGGATTGTTTCTTAATTTTTTAATTGGTTATTGTTTTTAACACGATTAGAAATCTTATAGCATCATATTGAATATAAAACGAGATAAATATGATGAACGTAAGGAACATGAACATCGGAAGCCTCGTCATCAAATCAGGACGGTATATCTTTTAATTCTAATCATAATATCTAAAAATAAATCAACATTTTTGAATTGCAAGTGGAATTTCGACAACATCCCAGCATTTAGCAGATGCGGACTCTTGGCTGAGTAAGTTATTGGTGCGTAGAATTGAGCCAACTAAGGAGCCCCACAGTCGCATGTTAAGTGATAAAGAAATTATTTATGCACTTCATACCCACAATGTTAGGACTGATTCCATGAAAAAATATATTGACAACTAGTAAGTGTAAAATATTGTAGCAATTTTTTCTTGTCTGGGAGTGATTGGATTTGTATCGACAATTTGCTTATTTCATAGTAAAACCACAGTGCAGCTTGTTCAATCGAAAAAAGACGACCTAAGCTGCTCCTTAGTTGCGTCCTGGAACGTGCAAGTAGGTGATATGGATCAATGTTTGCATTTATGGAGATATACCGGTGGTTTTGAAAAAATCGATCAAGCGAAGGAAAATTTGTGGAATGACCCGGTAAGTTGGCTAAAAAAAAATAAGACATTACTATGTAAATTAGTAACATTATCTAATTCAAAAAATTTGGTGTTCATATTGGGGTTTATAAACGAATACATATCTTCACCTTATATTTATTATTTAAAGAGCACCTTAATTCTATTCTATTCTATTATTTACTAATCGCACAATATTACTCATAAAAGGTGTATAATGTATTATTTAGCCTAAGAGATAAATAAAAGCTGATTTAAAGGTGAATTTTTATTCTGTAAGTTAAGTTTCTTTAGAAATATGGTTTAGAATCATGCACATAGAGTAGATTTTCTGTAAGATGAATACAAAGCTACAGCCCGTAAAGAACCAGAGCCAAGTGCCCTACAACTCTCCACTTTTCCTAGGTATACGAGTAATTTCATTAATGTGGAATCAGAATGGCTATGTAGAGAAATCACTTTGTTGCAATTAGATTGTACAGTTATATACTTCTCTAACTCTAATAGCGGTTTGATTTTACCTATCGTCAAGCATTATATTTATGACTGCACTGAAACCTGCGTATATTTAAATTTTCAAAAATGTTGACACTGTCGCAGTTAGTTTCCTCGCCCAGCCAAACGGTTCTCATAACGTTTATTTTTCTTCAACTGGAGTTTCTGACACACAAATTTTCGGATATGATAATGATCTGATGTGCCTAGGCGATATTTATGGTATTTTTTCAAGATCAGTGGTAAGGAACAGGTGTAAGGTGTTGGTGGATCAACCTGCACGTCAGGGACCCGAGTTGGCTCGTCAACAAGTTGTTTAGGTTTGTTTAACGTAGCAATAATCTCAACATACCTTCCTTCGGGCGTTGGTAAATAGCGTAGCCACGAAGATTTGTAAACAACGATCTAACTGCCAATTACTATTCACTTATACTATACTACCCACTATTGCTTATCAAGACTTTAAACCAACAAATCTTACCATCAATTGCAAACTGCTGCTGTTTAAGACTCATATCGGTACTCACTTATGGATTCGAGACTTGGGTGCTCATTTAAAGACACTTTAACCTTTTATCCAAGATAACAGAGAATAGTCGGCCCCATTTATGAACCAATAATGAGTTATGCGAAATATACCGTTAAGCTAAAATAGCCACAAAGATAAAGCTTGATAGAATGCGGTGGGCTAAGCACGTTGTAGACATGAGCTATAAACCCGCCCTACCTGACTAAACTTAAACTATGTGAAGATCGGATAAATTGTGGCTCCGTCGGTCGCAAAATTTAATAAAAAATAAAAATAATTGTTCAATTTTACAATAAAAAAAAACAAATATAATTTAATTGATATTTGAAATATAGTAAGAAGCAAACTAAATAGAAAAGAAAGAAATAACCCACTCAACAATGAAAGCAGCCAACAAAAACAGCACCATAAAAAAACAACATACATAGGTTAAATCATTAAGTGAAATTTAACACATTTCTTTAAGCTTTTATCATTTCCCTACAATTATGTAGCTTAATAGGTGCATGCCTTGTGCTTATAATAAGTTCGCTCAATGGTTTGCATGTGTTAGGTAATTTAACAACAGATGAATAGTATATTTAACCTCACTATTAAAGGCATAACACCAGTAGTGATTTTCTGATGTAATGAATTTTTAATTAATCAAAATATGATAAGCTCATCAAATTCTGACCTACACATAAATGTGCAATTGGGAATATAAAACCATGTAGAGGCTTTCCACAATGAGTGACACTGGCATCAATAAACCCTAACATCTCGGTATGTGCATCAGCTCTTGTGGAACGATCACATACGCGATGTTGCCAAAAATGCATTTTTGTGTTTTTGGGAAGATGCAAGAAATGTGTCTTTTCTTCTGATGTGGCTACAGTCAGCAAAACATATATAGGCATATCCACAGAATCTTTCATTTTCCACAATTGAATTTTTTTTTTTTATTTTGAGGCACATCTATAAACAAACATTTTCTTGATTGTTTATAATCTAAATGATAAAAAAATACTTGCGTGATTCATTTTGAAACATCGTTAATATCCGTCACGTAATATCCGGTACGTTAGATCAATGAAAAGCATTCAATGAAAAACCCTCATTTCATAATAAATTTTGATTTTGTACTGTTGTACAAACTTTGAAATTTCAAAATTTAGATCAACAGATTTTTTTACTATTGATTATTCGTAAAATTATCATTCACAATAATTTATTTAGCTGTAAGATCTTATCGATAGGTGTGCCGCTAAAAAAATCACATATTTTATACCAATCACGTTTTCAATTTTAATAGAGACACATGATCCAATTAAATTTTAATTGATTTATTGATTGATAGAGAATAATTTAAGCCTATAAAATACTACCAGAATCGATCATTGAGAAAGTTATATAGAGAAAAAGATCAGATTTTAATATTTGTAAAAACGGAGGTACTCTAATTTAATTGCTTTGTTCTATTTTTTAAATGGTAGCACACCTTTCTTTCGAGATTTTTCTATCAGTGTATATTATAAATAATTATATGTATATTAATAATGTTAAGTTGTTTCAAAGGTCGTTGAAATGTTTTTTTGTTTATAACACTTAATAAATTTGCATCTGGTACGCTTGAAATTTGCAATATTTGAGCCTATTTTTTATTAATTTTAATTAAAAATTTTAGTCCAATCAAGTCACAAGTAGGTTACATAATTGAAATAAGTCATGATACGAAAATCTATCCACTTAGAAAGTGCCAATTTCATTTCTAAGGCTTAATATACTGTGGTAACATGAAAGTTAAAAATACTGTGGATATGCCCATATACGTCCAAAACTTGAGACAGTTGGGGTATTTCGGCCACACGGGGTTAATCGCTGCTACGATTCTAATCAATAAAATTTATGAATTTAATATTTGCACCTTCCGGTTATATTTTAGCTATTATTTCTAAAATATTTGTAATTGATAGCTACTAATAACAATAGTAAACACACATACGTTAGAAAGGTAACACGGTGACCGTTTACGTTGACCGTCTTATGTACTGTCCACCTTTGGCTGTGCGAAGTTTTTTATTCAAATAATGAAGTTTTCTTCATAGTCCTTTTTTGCTTTTGTTATCTTAGTAATTTTAAACTTTTTGTTTGGGTAAAGCTAAAGATTATAAATATTAAAAACAAATTGTGTTTTCTTCTTATCGTTTCAGGAGTACCTACGATTGATGAATGAACGTGGAAAATTTTTGAGGTCTCGTCATCTACAGTATTTGCTTGCGTTCAGCTACTGGCCACAAATCATGAATAGATCTGGAAAAAACATTTACGAAATGCGGTAGGAAACAAATACAGACTAGGCTATAGATATGCGAATTTATAGTTTATCACCAATAGAATGGTGTCTGAGTACCGCAGTAAAACCACAGACTAAATGTCTAATTGTCGGTACTACTGTTCATAAATGTTCGAAATCGAATATGCCAAGAATAATTTTCGAAATTATTTTTGAGGAAGAAATTATTGTACATTATGGGGTTATCTACATACATATGTATATACATATTACGTTTTTAACATCACTTAAAAAAAGATCAACCCTTTTAACCTAAAGGAGAGTAGATATTTTTGAGTGTAAAATTATTGTCAAAACAGAATTATATTTTTATTTTTCCCGTAGTACTATTTTTTGTAGTACTCTTAATTCAATTTTGTTCAGTCAAAGTTGAACCTGGCTGGAGGATTTTTATCATCAACTCGTGATTTTGTTTTTTTTTTGTATTTACTCAAAAGTTGTCGTTTTGACTGAAATTTACAGACTCTTAAGTTAATCAACATTCCCAAAATCCCAAATAAATTAGGACTAGAATTTTGTTTAAACATATCTTAAGTGAAGTTGGAATTTTCTTATTTTAATTGGTTGAAGAAAAAATAAAACAGTGAATGGTTGAAAACGTAAAACAGAGTGGCAACACTTATTTTTTTTAAAACGAATACAGCTCATGATACTCATTATCAATAACGAATAAAATATTTGAAATAACGTTTTGGAAATTCAAGGTGCTGTAAGACTTAGAAAAGTGATATTTTATATTCAAATAAGTTTTCTTTGCTAAGTTTTTATCCTTGTGGTTCCCAAAATGTTCATTTGGCTCTAAACTGTTGAAACATACAAATTTAACGACTTTTATTTTTAGTTCAAAAGGCAAAAACGTGGCAAAGGAAAACATTTTAATGTAAAATTTTACTTGTCTAAGTTTTGATAATGAGTCACAATCTTAATACATTTAAAAAAAATAAGTGTTTTCGCTCTGTTTTACGCTTCCAACCATTCTACTTCAAAATCACAATTTGATAATAAAAATCCTAAGTTATGTTCTACTTTGACTGATCAAAATCGGCCTACATTTTATCATTTTTTGAAAGTTGAGAAAATCTAACGTTGTTTTGAAAAAAATCCTCAATTTGATTTCATGTAAAGAAAATCCTTAAATCTTTAAATCATGAAAATTGGATAAAGTAGTGGAGCGGTCAATATGTGATGTTGTAGATTATTGTACTACCTACAAGATCTTAGATCGTTGTTAAAAAACAATCTTGAAAAAATGTATATATTTTTCTAAGATAGTGGTCCCTTCCAGTATCTAGTATTTTTTTATTTGCTTGTACGGTTAAACCTTTAATGACGGTTATAATTATATGATAAATATGATTGGAAATTTATTTTCCACAGTACATAATCACAAGGAATATATAATCAGTTATTGGTTCTAGCGCTAGGCTTAAATATCCTAGATTTCCCATGATGTTATAGTTCAGTAACATTTATTTTGGTAACACTTTTTTGTCCCATATCTCTGTTAATATGGTAAGGACGTAGACTCTTTCCGTAGAATCATTTCAGATTGTTTTTTTTGTGAATTAGGGGACACTACATGTGTACTACACATATAAAATGTTTTTATTTTTAGCTCCTACCGTCTTAAACCAGGAACAATGATTGAGTGGGGTAACAACTGGGCACGAGCTATAAACTATCGTCAGAATAATAACGAAGCTTTTGCTGGATTCTTCTCACAAATCGGTCGTCTCTATAATGTCCATCACATTTGGTGTAATATTTCTAAACTTGCTCAACTTTTTATTTATTTCATCCCGAAAAACACAGCGCGGTTGTTAAAAAAGCAGATGTGTAATCGTCTTTAATTAGGATTGTTACTGCATAATATAAATTCATTGTATATTAAATGTGTAGCACTCTCATGGAATATGACATTTAAGTAAATTTGAGGGTGTGCTTGTGGTGTCGGTAATTTTCCCCCATTCTCAACATTACCAGAATAGATTCCTTTGGTCATTCCGCTTCATGAGAGTACTAAAGACGCAAGTCTAGGAGCCTTTTGTATTCATGAACTGAAAGATTTAAACCATAGAGTTTTTTTATCGTTTAAATTATAAATAGTGAGTTAATATATTTTTAAAAAAATCCACCATAGCGAAGAGATAAACTTATGAAAGAGCCACCATAGCGAAGAGATAAACTTATGAAAGAGGAATTATTTGTGTGACATGTTCCCATGGATGAACGGATTAAAAATATTGCTAAACAGGTTTGTCATCTGCATTCTTAAGTATGACAAGTATGATTTTACCAAACAATATGACCCACAGTCAGTCAAGTACCCTGAAAATAAATGAAAAACTTTTACTCAAAATGAAATTGAAATCGCTTCAAAATATAAATTGGAGTTCCGAAATTCACTTTTAGAGATATTCATACCTATTACCGATGTCGTCTCGTTTTTTCGACGACTCTCGTATTCTTTGTCGTGTCGTTTTTTAAGTGGCATTCTATAACTTTTTCGACGCGACTATTTTGTAGCAGATTTTTAAACGATGAAAATGTATCAGAGATCTGTCAAACTAAAATCAAATTCTAAATCATTTCATTACTCGATATTCAACAAATGTGTTTTTATTAAATTATTACCAAATAAATACATTAATAAAATGATAAATGTATTACAACACAAGCAGCGATAGTGACAATGATGAAGAAGGTAGAGAGCGAAATATTGCAAAGGCACAATTAATTGTACAAATAGGACAGTGAAGCGTCGGCATCTGCATTTGTAGCCTGAATTTGCTTTGACTTATGTATGTCCAGATGATGAAGACGTTGAAGTGGTTGGGAGCTGCGATACACCAATTGCATTTCCACTCGGGCTTAACCATCTGTTAATATTTGAGTAGATTTGCAACAGCATCCTCAAGCGCAAATAGGATGTGCAATTGGTTTGGCCTTCCTCCATTTCCTTTCACTTCTTTTTTGAACAATTTTTTTTTACTTTAAATTCAAAGTCAGCCCAAACCTGAATAAGCAAATATTAAAAATGTGTTAATGTAAATAGAATAAACTGATTCAAACCTTTTGCCAACCATCACCATCTCTTATTGGAGGACCTTTGCTGTTGAGTTTATCAGCTGTTACATTCCATTCTTTTTTAAAATCGGCTTTGTTCA
Organism: Eupeodes luniger; assembly: GCA_951509635.1. NCBI lineage: Eukaryota > Metazoa > Arthropoda > Insecta > Diptera > Syrphidae > Eupeodes > Eupeodes luniger. Next base: position 60,884,001 of record OX608074.1, read on the forward strand.
TACATTTCAAGAATCCCCTAGCCAACTGCTCGTTGCTTTCCATCAGCTGGACAAGCGTCTCGAATTAGTTTTGCTTTGTTAATTTTAACTGAAAATGTGTAAAAATATTTATTTTTTATTTATCGCAAATAAAGTACTAATAAATTCCATAAAATGAATTATTTAACAAGGAAACTTACAGTGTTGCGAACTTCCATTTCTTCGTCGAGAGCAAATTTTCAAATGAGAGATACCGTCGTTTTTTTTCATTGTCGTCGTTTCCTTTCGTCTTACAGAATGCTGAATTAAAGCGTTCAACACAGTTGACGTTTACACACGAGAACAAAACGAGTGACAAAAGTTGAAAACGACTTATGGAATGCAGATTGTGTCGTGTCGTATATTTTGCTGTTGTTTACGACATCGGTAATAGGGGTGATTGATTTAATTTCTTTCGAAATCAAAACGAAGTGAATTTCAATGTTTCGATATTTGAGTTAGTGTGATTTGATTTCGAGCAGAGAACACTTTTTAAAAACAGGGGTGGAATCGGCTACGATGATTGTTGATAAATGACAGTCAAAATAATCGAATTTGATCTATGTGAGGTGAAGTCACAACAAAAATGGGATAGCCATTTTCCTACAAATATGTCATTCTGAATAGAGCTACTTGACGCTTACAAAAAAAAAAACGAATGGAAAATGAAAAACTGTGATAGAAAATTATCACCTAAGCCGATTCCACCCAGTAGTATTTTCACTTAAGGGAAATAAACCTTAACTTTACTGACGGCTCCTAGGCTTGAGTTAAAGGCGAATACATATACAATAGGGCTGTGTTTTTACGTTAAATAAAATCAGTTGTTTATATGATGGTGTAAAACCACAATTTTTTGTGTAATCGATCTAGGTTATAAAAATCTTCAAGAACGCAAGGAAACTCGAGAATCAGCATGGCGTTCACCGGGATGGGATGAGTGTGTTGCCTATACAGTGCCATTAATAAGAGAGAGCCATTGTCGTGTTCTGACTCCAACTGAATTTTCTCCAACCCAATAAGAATCACGTATGCGTATGAAACGTGCATTTAAATAATAATCTATTACATTTTATTTACTGTAAGCACAAAAAATGATTCCGTTGCATACTTTAAACAACAAATAAATCTTCATATACATTACACTCATTATAAATAAAAGGAAAAGACTAAGGACATGTCTATTGAAAATAGTCGACAAGGTAAGGACCAGGAGAAGGTTTCGTTTAAAACGTGCATGTCCGTAGCCACTTCCTAAAGAAATTCCTGAATCTGTAATTTATTTTGTTTAGTAAAAAATTTGCTTAGATAAAATGAATTGTTGTATATTTCAAAAAATGTGTATATTTTTGTTAAAATTTTGTTCAAGTTATTAAAAGTGGATAATTGTTAGTATAAGAACAGCATTTATAAAAACGAAATAAACTGAAAACTCAAAATTGAAATTCGTGACATTTATTTGTTTATGTTATGTTACAGAGGGTGAACTTTTCGATTAAAATCCTACGAGTGTATAACATGTTTATAAATTGTTTCGAAAAGCTTAGAGATGGAAGAGATTTTTTATTTTTAAAAACTTTTCTGAAAATCAAAAAAGGGCGGATAGTTTAAATCAACAATCTTAGTTTAAGTGAAATTCAATTTCTGATCTAACTTTTTTAGTAAAATTCATGATTTTCCAAATCTATAATCCCTTCAATATTCGCTTGAAATAATTATAGTATTTTATAAATTCTTTATAGATTGTTAGATCTCACCTGTCTTATAAAAATTTGAAAGAAACGCTAAGCCATTTGTTTAGCACACATGGTTAAGCGTTTTGAACAAAAAAAAAGAAAGGATTGGAAGTAGTTTTTGCAGTACTTTTTCGTAGTTTAAACAATTCTATTGTATATGTATGTATAATAAAATACAAAAATAATGTTTTGATTTGTTAAACGCTGGTCTAAACTATCTATGTAACACGTTGTTCATCCAATCAAAGAATCCACCTTGTCTTGCCGAAACTGCGAGCATGATGTGGTCATAAATGGTTCTTTTGTTCTTTATTCATTAGTAGGACATTGCGAGCAACAATCGCTGCCATATCTACAGTATTGTATTGTAGTTCACGATTCTATTCAGTGTCTATTAAATAAGATGCATTTCGATTTGGTGAATGCATACCGAAATGACTGACTGGTAAGTTGGCAATGATAATGCAAAGATCCTCCATAATAATCAATGCTTCATTGTACATAGCGTCACTGAATACTATCGTAAGATCGTTGCACCGTGAACGATGTTTATGCAATTAACCCTTGCACTTAGGAATATAAAAATAGATAAAAACCTATTCTCAGACCTACCGAATGTATATGCAAAATTTCATTGAAATTGGTTAAGCCGTTTCGGAAAAGTATGGCAACTAACACTGTGACACGAGAATTTTATATATTAGAATATAAGTATGTATACTAAAAAAAAGGAGACAATAGGATTTAGACTTACAAGACAAATAGTGTTTTTATTAAAAGTAAAACTATTATTAGAGCTGCTTAAGATCTTCATTCAAGGTTTTTTGTGTTACACACTGTATACAAAAAAATTAATTAAAATTATTCTCCTTCAGCAATTTTTTCTGACGTATAACATGATTTAATAAATTTGATTTTTAAAATAGCATTGTACTTAAAAAGGACAGAGTGGATAAAAATGCTTTGGATTGAATTTTAATTTATTTTATATATTATTTCACTTGCAACCTACATTGTTAGATTTTATTCAAAATATCCTTTACAATAGGAAGAATTTGTTTCCTTGTTGGCTTAATATTTTCTTGTTGAAAGAACCTACCACCAGGAAAATTACAATTTTCGATTTCTCTTAGGTGTAAATTTGGTTTATCATGACTTTTAATTTTTTCTAAGATTTCTTCAAAAAGTCCATCGTTATTAATGTTCACCAACCCAATATCTCTCGATACCATCGATCTATTTGATATTTTCATACCAATTAAGAGAATCACAGAACAATTATTTTCTTTGGCAAATATTTCTATCGACTGCATGGCATTATTTCGTTTTAAAAACTCCTGCACTGAAATTGGATATCCAGGAATCCCCACATTGATACTGCCATCTGAGTTCGAGACCAATTTTAAGTCTTTATATAGTAACTGCATGGCTGTTAATGAGCTTACATCTTCACGCGCTTTGATTAACTCCAAAAACAAAGTTTCTCGTTGTTCTACGCGATTCGTTATTCCTAGAAAATCTTCTATTTTGGCTGCAACTTCCAAGTCCATATCGGTTTTTCTACAAGCTTCAGGCGAAAAGTTAACAGTGTCCATAACAATAGCGCCATACAATAATTGCAATGTTAAGTTAAATTCAGCGTTTAAACATGTCGATCGCATTATTAAGTTACCGATAAGAGTGGCACATGAGCCAACCTCTTCAATAGTTGTTTTGCAGGATTTGGGTAGTCCACATGCTTTGTCAATAGGACGGTGATCAAATACTTCTATAACTGAATCTCTATATGGCGAGACATGATGATCCACTAAAATAACAGAGTTCTTTTGAACGAAATCATTAGTTGTGTCATCTTTGAACACCAGCATTTCATCTCGAATATTAAATCTTTTGAGGTAGTACAAAACTTCAGTTTTAATAGGAAAGTTTGTTCTTGGAATATTGAGAATAGGCAGAAAGTTGCATGTTTGTGGATGTATCTTAGAATAGAAGAAAGCAAGTGCTAATGCTGACACAGCTGAATCCAGATCACAACTTTCATTCCCAAGAATAAAACAGATTTTTTCCTAGAGTAAAATTTGTATTTCAAAACTTATTATCAAAAAGTAAAATACATACAGATTGATTCAAGAGCCGCCTACTATTTTTTAAGAAGGATAACATTTTGTTTTTATTGGTTTGTAACTCAGTAAGTTAGTAGATAGAAAAAAGAAATAACAAAACAAAACATAACTTTCGCAAGAAAGTCAAACTACAAACCAAAAAAAATACTCCATTTATCGTACGTTTCACTCTCCAAAACCCGATTGTTTACATTGTTGTATTTGTAATTTTGACAATTAGTCCATTAATAGATGCAAAAACCAACAACAAAACGATGCGGTGGGCTAGCGGCACTTTGCAAAGAAACAACTAAATGGGGAGGTGAATAAGTTTTTTTCATATTTTTCTTTTTACTTTTTTGATGAAAAAGTCAGTTTAAAGCTTTACTTTTGCAGTCATTTTGTTGATAGCAAACCAATGTACATTTTTGTCCTGAAAAAAGCATGTTCAACATCAGTTTATTATAATTAATTCATTAATTTACAATAATCACCACAAAATTCTGGCCGTGTGTGAATTGCGTTAAAATGTGTGTTAAAATTTAACCAGCGTTAAAATTTGACACTAATGAGGTGAATAAAATGGGTTAAAATTTATTGAGCTGTGGAGCAGGTTAAAGTGTGTTAAAATTTGACGTTTCTATTGATAGAGAAATTTGCTCTTGCTTTTGCATTCAATTTTTCAGTGTTACCACACCGAATAAATCAATTACCTAATCAAAATGGGAATTTTGTTCAAATATTTTTGACTGTTGTTTTAAAATATGACATTAGAATCGAGAACAATTAATAAAAAAGATTTTTTTTAGTTTCAGAGACTTTTTGTTACCCCTGTTTTCTTAAAAATATGTTTTGTAAGAGAAATTATTTTTCCGCGAAAAAGAAAACCAATTTTTGTTCAGGGAAATTTCTTAAATTATCGAGGGAAATTTTTTTAACCTTCGCAGAAATCTTGGTTAAAATAATTGTTTTAACGCTATTCACACAGCTAATGGCTAAATTTGATCCCACCTCAAAGAAGACGTCAAATTTTAATCGTGGTAGAAGTTTTAACGTACATTTTAACGCAATTCACACACGGCCTAAATTTTAGATTTCATATAATGCGTTCGAAGAATCATCAAGTTAAGGGTGCGAGCGCAATTTATTGAACTCTACTAAATTTTCGTTAATGAACGGCCCAAATATTTATTTTGCAATTAAAATCTCTATCAAATTAATTAATATATGCATATAAATAGTTTTTTTTTTCTCCATAAGCTTGCAAATATTTTTCAATTTCATTTTGGTTAATAAATATTAAATTTAAAAAAGATTTATAAGCGAAAAATACCTTACCTATGCATAACATTCTTGATTGATGGAAGCATACATGTATTTGCTATAAAAAAAACTATGTAAAATATCAAAGGAACACCAATGTGTTAAAAAAAATTATCAGAACGATTACAGCGAACCCGTTGAATAAATGCAGAGCAAATAAAATGCAAATTTTGACATTTATCACAAAATGAAAACGTCAACAAAACATTCTGAATTCATGCACTACTCATTCAATAGATCATGTAATCGAAATGAATGTTTATTGTTGACTAAAAGACATTTTTTTTATTGAACTCCCACAGTTTAACGCAAAATATAATTTTGATTTATTCCTTAAAAATGTTTAGTTACCAAAGGTCAAGTTTACTTTTTATTGTTTAAAGGTAAAAATGCTGCTAATAATGAAAATAAATTAACACTAGTTTTCAGATATGAGGCATAGGTTAGTGTAGACCAATATTTTTCATCAGAACATTCAGATGAAGCCGTTGTCACCATAGTTCTCTGCTGTTATGTTAAAAAATAAATAAATAAAATAAAGTTTTTGAAAAAAAAACAATTTAAATTGAAATTGGTTGTGAGAAACACTTAGAGGAGGGTAATTCTGACTTTTAACCGTTGCAATTATGTGAAAGGTTCAAAAAGTTTCGGACTTCGTAAGTGGTATAAGCCTAGGGATAAGTATAACAAGGTACATTTTTAATTATTTTAACCATATCAGCATGGTGTTTTGCTATAATTAAATATGGTAAACATAATAATTATTTTATTTAATTTACCTGTTATCATCAGGAGCACGGAAAGTATGGTTGAAAACTTTATAAATAAGGATGCATACGGGCTTCCTTCGTAATTTGTCCATATTTTCCATATAAATCGAGTAAGCATAAGCTACGGTACGTCAATTTATTATGTGAGCACTTAGCACTATGATTTAAATCCAGTTTGTTAAAAAAAAAACAATTTTAATCAGCCCTATCAGTAGTTTCGCCCGAATGTCATTCCAGGGGAACATCGTAGTAGAAACGCAGTCTATGTTGAGAATATAATATGAAAAGACCACTTCTCCAAATTATATAACGGCGATGACGAACCGAATTCCGCTGTAAGGGAAATAGAACCACTCAACCTAGGCGACGCAGATCAACAATTCCGCCTACCCGACCTAGACGAAGTGAAGATAGCTATATCTAAACTGATGTCAAACAAAGCTGCTGAAGCTGACGGCATAGCTGCCGAACTATTTAAAGCAGCAGGCGATGACTTGGTAGGGAGCATGCGACAACTCATCTGCAAAATATGGTCGGAAGAAAGCATGCCCGATGAGTGGAATCTCAGCATAGTTTGCCCGGTACATAAAAAAGGAGACCCTTTAAATTGCGCCAACTACAGAGGGATAAGTCTCCTTAACATTGCATATAAGATCCTTTCTGCCGTATTATGTGAACGTCTGAAGCCGTTCGTCAACAACCTGATAGGTCCTTATCAGTGTGGCTTCAGACCAGGAAAGTCCACTATCGACCAAATATTCACACTGCGGCAGATCTTGGAAAAAACCCAGGAACTTTAAATCGATACCCACCATCTCTTTATCGATTTTAAAGCCGCGTATGACAGCATCCATAGGGAAGAGCTCTACAGAGCAATGTCTAGTTTTGGCATCCCTGTCAAACTTATCCGTTTGTACAGAATGACGATGGTCATTACCAAGGTCGGAAAAGATCTCACCGATGCATTTGATGTCAAAAAAGGTTTTAGACAAGGCGATGCACTGTCATGCGACTTCTTCAACATCGTTCTGGAAAGAATTGTGCAAAACTCAACCGTCGACACTAGAGGCACAATCTTCCAAAGGTCCATCCAATTACTCGGATACGCAGATGATATTGACATAATTGGAAGATCAAAGCGTGATGTCAGTGGAGTGTTTTTGAGCATTGCGACGGAAGCGAAGAAGATGGGTTTAGTGGTCAATGAGGGCAAGACCAAGCATATGCTGTCATCAAAAAAGGACATTGAACAACGACGGTTTGGACAAAACGTCACCATGGACAGCTATAAATTCGAGGTAGTTAAGGACTTTGTCTACCTAGGCACCGCTATAAACACAGACAACGACACCAGCGCTGAAATCAAACGAAGAATAACTCTTGCAAATCGCTGCTTCTTTGGACTTAGAAGGCAATTGAGAAGTAAAGTCCTCTCTCGAGCATCTAAAATCACCATCTATAAGACACTCATCATCCCGGTTCTCATTTATGGCGCTGAGGCCTGGACCATGTCAAAGAAAGATGAGAACGTCTTAGGATGCTTCGAGAGGAAAATTCTTCGGGTGATTTTTGGTCCCGTACGTATAGATGGAGGAGAAGATATAACGACGAACTGTACGGGCTGTACAGCAACACTGACCTGATTAGCAGAGTAAAAGTCCAACGGCTTAGATGGCTGGGTCATGTAGAGCGAATGGACATCAACGCTCCAGCCCGGAAGGTCTTCGAATCCAATCCCGAGGGACGGCGCAGTAGAGGAAGACCGCAACTCAGGTGGCGCACTCAGGTGGGTGAGGACCTCAACCAACTTGGCGTGCGAAACTGGAGACAGCTAGCTAGGGACCGAGCTGGCTGGAGACGCATGTTGGTTGAGGCCCAGGTCCGCTCCGGACTGTAGCGCCACCTTAAGTAAGTAAGTTAGTATTAGGAGCATTCAATTCGGGCGAAATATCACACATTTGACAGCTAAAATGTTCACTTAAATTTTGGTGGCGAAGAGGAAGGCAACAGCGTTAAAATGTAAGTTTTTCGACGAAATTGTTTATTATTAGCAAATATGTATTAATTTTTTGTTTTATTTTTAGGAGTCAACCAAATGAGAACACAGAAACGTACCAATCGGAAGTATTTTACTTATCCGATGAAAATGTATATGAAGAGGAACAGATAGAAGACATCGAGGAGATCACCATTGTTTCGGCTCCACCACCTGTTCCTTCTCAAATTATCGACAATAGTGCCTCCGCTCTGAGAACAACATTTCAAGAAGGCCAAAAAAAGAGGATTGACAAAGTCAACGCGCAGCCAGTTTTTATTCTTATGGACGAACTGGAAGTCCAAAAAGCACTTTGTGTGAAGGTTGATGAAGCTATTGTAGTGATGAAAGAGCATAACAATCAAATGGAAACTGGTGGAAAATGGATATGAAGTAGTTGTACCGATCACTAGATAGCATTCATTATCAACAAAAAGAGCAGAAAAAAGAACAGAAGCGGCACAATCATGAAATGGAGAAGTTAAGAAAAGAAGAAATTGAATTTAAAATAAAAAAAAATAAAAAAATAATTGAACTGAAAGAACTGAAAATCAAACTTATGGAAGGAAACGAAAATATGTGAAGTGTTTTTTATGTGTTAGTTGTTTTTTTTTAAGATTATTGTTTTCTATTTGGAATTTATATTTTAAAATTTCACACATTTTGGCTTTCAAAGAGGATCTGATATGAAGAATTGTCGCTATCAGTCTGCTTACTCGTATTTTGCTTTTAGTCAACAAAATAGTAGAGAAATAGTAGAGAAAAATGTTTGGTTCTTGAATTTAGCCATTAGTTTAACAAAAGTCATGACCCCTACGACGCCCCCCCTGGATCCACCATTGCGATTGATTTAATCATTGTCAACAACAACTGTCAAAGCAAACATTCAGATGGTAGGGTTGTTCATTTTCTGAATACGAAAAGGCACCCTGCTTAAGAACGGAGGGGAAATTTTGTATGTCGGCTTACTCAGAAAGTTTTTGTTTTTGAAGAAATCGATTGGAGAGGGATTAAAAATCGTACCATGGCTCTCAGTGGCCACAATTTTAACAGGAAATTGCAACATCTCATTCGTTTTATACTTTTTTTATGTTCAAGAAAAAACTTAGGTTCAGATTTCATTCTCTGTTTCCGTAACAGAGATGGAAAATTTATTGAGAGCTCAGTTTTTTTAACATACCTATTTTTCGAACTGTCAGTTTTAAATTCGAAGTGAAATTCTATTCGGGCGAAACTCCTGATAGCTTTTTAAAATCCGGGGGAACAAAAATATTTCGGGTGAAACTCCTGATAGGGCTGAATAGATTTTATAAAAAATCAACAAATTCGTATTAGAATTGAATCCAAAATTCAATGAAATTATTGACGTTTCATAATTCATCACGAAAAATTACAGTTAATATTCCGTAGGAGAATTTTTCAAAGTGCTTATTTGAGGTGCCTTCACACTTGTTTAAATTGGTTTACACAAAATATAACTAGTATTTTTAATATTATTGCATTTTCCTAATTTCATTTCTTTTGAGTGCTGTGCACAGACAAAAACATCTTGTTTTGTTGTTTTAGTGTTTAAATGATTGATATTTAAGATATTTTAATAATCTCTTATATAAAGTTGAACCAGTTGCAGTAAAATGTTTGAGGAAAACAAACCAATGCTCCATTTAAATGGCGATACAGTCAAGTTTATTAAATGTTATAAATTTCACACTATATGTCGGGTTCTAAACTTAAAAAAAATCAAAGATTCAGCATAATGTTTGACAATACGAAAAATAAACAATTAAAATATATTTCATATCTTTTTTTTATAAAATTTAATTAAGAAAAAATATAAAATAACATGTTGCAGCATAGAAATAGAGCACAAAAATAAAAGGAAATTCATAAAATACACAAAAAGAAACTACAGCTGAAAAAATTGCAAAGTTTGTTCTTTAGTATTTTAGGTTATTATATACAAAATATGTATGAGCAAGTCTGTTTTGTTTTTTTACAAAGTATTGGGTTACACTTTTGTACATTTCCAATTATACGTAACCAGTTACAGCGCATATTGCGTTCACAAATAATTTAAGTAAACAAAATACAGCACTAATAAAACATTAAATATGTATTTGGTCAATTTTATTTAAATTAATATACATTTATAATATTTATTTGGATTGAAATTAAAAAGCTATACAAATCATCCAATTTAAGACCATGTCAGCACTTCAGGTTCTATTGGTTAGGATCATGATACAACTAATAAGATAGCGCATTGCGCATGTAAGGTTTTGGCTGTCAAAATATCGTGACGTCACCAGCACTCAATTAATTGAAGAGAGCTAGTATATTTGGCGCAATTTCAATCTATTTTTTGTTGTGAATGTTAACGGAAGTGAATTTAAAATATTTTTAAATCAATAAAGTTATTTAAAGTGATATTGTTCATAATTTATACAAAAAAAAAACGTTTACTAATAAACATGGGTGTTTGTTCTGTTTTTGACTGCAACAATAACGAAAGAAATAAGATAACGAAAGATTCCAGTTTTCATACATTTCCAAAAGGAAATTTAAATCTCTCGAAGCAATGGGTCTTGTTCACTAAACGCAAGGATAAAATTAATGTTCAGCCTGCAAGAATTTATAGTCTCCACTTTTTGAAAGAAGATTTTATAAACAATACAAAGTATGAAATGGGTAAGTTAATAAAAAAAAGTAGTTCAGAATAAGAATCAGAAATAGATTTATATCAATAGGATTCACACGGTGTCGGATTGTGAAACCAGATGCAGTTCCTACGGTTTACCCAAAGCAACTGTCTGTAGCGTCTGAGCCTGACACAACAAAGCGCTCGAAAAGAATGGAGCTGAAAAAGCAAAAAGAAGTAGTGAGTGGGTTGCTGGAAGTTCCCATTGAGCTCGAGCATGACAATTTGCCTGAACAGCAATGCAAAAATGATAGCTTGATGGAAAATATTTCACATCCACAATTAGAACAAGCTCAATTTGATGTGTTAACTGAAGAGTTGTAAGTACCTTATAATATTTGTATGCATTTATGATAGGAACAAAATCTTAATCGTACTATCCATGCATTCTGAAATTGTATAAAATAATTTGTTTTTATAAACTTATTAGAAAAACCTTACGCGAAGAAAATGAGAAACTCAAAGCAGAGTTAATGGCTAAGACCAGGAGGATAAATTAGTTGGAGACTGAAGTGAAAAAAGCCAAGTTTAACCAGTCCAACTTAGAAGAAAAGCTTCTAACAATTTTCACTCCTGGTCAAATAAAAAAAAAATCGAATGGGCGTAAAAAGATTAACTTGGTCTGAAGTGAATGAATGAAGGTGCAATTTCTGACAACGGAAATGTTGGTGTGGATAATACACCAGACTTATGTTTGGAAGAAACTTCTTTGACAGGTTTGATCTCACAATCTAATAATCGATTCATCTTAACAATATTCGCTTTTTCAGGAAGGATTTTTGTCGTTGTCAAAGTCGACAATAGTATGCCTATTGCTTCTGAGCCAGAAGAAAATCTCCCATTTACTTACGATGGTTTGGAAAACTTGGCTGGCTACATTTGCCATCGTTTTAAAAACACTATACCAAACCTGGAACAAATTGAACCAGACGAATACTCTTGGGTAAATCATTTGGACGAAGGAGGCTTGTCTAAAGCAAATCCCACAATGATGGCTCACTTTTCTGCATTGGAAAATGTTTTTAATGCCGTAAATGGAGAAGGTGAAGGCATTTACATGAAGTTGCCGAGAAAGCAAAGATCAAATGCGATGAGAAGATTATGAAGCTTTTCTTTCACTGTCGCATGTACTTCCGAATGCGAAAACTAAACAGACAAATCACTGAAAGCAAACTGGCCAGAAAAAGAAAATACAAAAAAATTATTAATTAAATAAAAGGTTGAAAAACCACTGACTAAAAAAGACCATCATATCTTTTATTTAACCATTTATCACTATTTAAACAATCTTCCCAGGTAATTCAATGGAGAAAAATGCATCCGAATGAAAATGAAAAAAATACACCATACTCTTCATTTACTTCGATTTTTTATTAATTTCTTTCACTCAAACACACAAATTTTCTTTAACTTACGAATAAACACAAATATTAACAATTTAAAACCATTTATCTAAATTAAAAATATTAGAAATATTAACATTTTATTATAAAAACAAAATATCCAAACAAATTAATGCCATCGTTTTGTTTTGATTTCACATACTGAATAATAAACGTCAAACTCGTTGAGTGCTTGTGACGTAGATGCGCAGAACGCAACAAAAATAGAAACGCGAATGCGCTATCTGTTTTAGTTGTATCATGGGTTAGGATTGTTTCGTTTTTGAACGAAGGCCATGAAACATTCAAATGAGCCTGAGGATTTAGATGGGCCTGAGCACTAAAATGAAGCATTTTGATGGGCCTGAGGTCTAAATGTGAGAATGGGTTAGGTTGTTGCATCATTTCACGCACACTTTCTCAGATTTAGTCCTTAGTAGCTTTTGGCAAGCCGAAATGTCAGTCTTACATTCCCATCTTGTTATATGGAGTATTTTTGCTAGAAACCTACAAACAAATAAGAATATACATAAATCATTATCAAAAATACTCAATCAGAGAATAGCAACATTTTATACGTTTCACCCTCCAAAACCATTTGCTTAAACAGATGTTTTGTACTTTTGACATTACGTACGTAAATAAATGTGAAATACAAAATTGGGCAGGTTCAGTTTCTAGTATCTGATCGGCCAGCTGCCCAAAAATTGCCTTCCAATTAAGACAACTTTAATGGAAAGTTGACTGGAAAGTAAGTTAAGAAAAATCTTTCTAACTTTAAAGTCACGACTATCAAAATGACAGTTGATCATGTTTTCTCATTCAACTGAAAGCTAAACTTTTTTACTCTATTATTTTAATTATTTTTTGCACAATTCCATTTAATTTTTTGTGTAAAAGGGTTCATTGTCAAATTTGAAAAAAATAAGTAATATTTCTTTACAATACCAAATGCAAATCGTGATGGACTTGTAGTTCGCCTGAGGAGTGTTTTTGATAGTTTGTATTGGATGAACTTAGGTTAGTTCCAACTTTGAAATGCATGACACTTGAAATGTATGACACTTGAAAAACTAACTAGTTGCCATGGTCAAAATTTACGTTCCAAGACAGCAGTTGGCTACAAATGAAACCCCTTATGTTGTTGCCCATTAAATGCAATGCAGGGAGCTATTCTTGGTTTTCGATGTTTTTAGATTTTAGTTTGGCTCAAATTTCCTTTACGACAGCACGAATTTTCACATACGGTTTTTTAATTGATAGATATGTGCAAATAAATGATGCAATTTTAGAGCCAGGGAACATTCATTTATATTGTAAAGTTCACTCAAACTGGTTACATTGAGCTTAGGAGGAATCCTTAAGATTCATGTGGTATCACAATGGGCCATTAAACTGGCCTAAGTGTGTCCGATTCCATCATGGACAGCCACTTTAACTTAACCTCTAACAGTGGTGGAGGTTGATCTGCCAATTTGTAGCCAAAATGCTGCAAATACTACAGATTAATCTCCAACACTCCAAAACGGCTTCGGCCTCCCTTCTTCTCCGCCTGACAAAAACTGGAGAAGATATCGTTCTCATCCAAGAGCCCTGGATTGTGAAATCCCTGATTCGAGGATTGAGAACTCCTGGCTACTACGTGATATATGTAACAGGAAAAGGTAACCCAAGGTCCTGCATACTAGTAAAACGTAATCTAAATGTATTTTTACTCCCTAATTTCAGTGATAAAGACGTCAACGCAGCCAGTATGGTAATAGACAACCATACCTACTGGCTGGTATCAGCGTATTTGGGCCACGACCATAAGGGCCCACTACCTGGTACCATTCTGGAGAGGACGGTCGCTGAATCAACAAGATGTAAAACCAACATAATTTGTAGGAAACCTAAAATAATAATAATAATAAAATAATAATAGCATAACTTAAAATAACATAATACTAATAATACTAATAATACATAATAATAATCCTAATAATCCATAATAATAAAAACAATATAATATTAATCATAATAATATAAAGAATAACAATAATCAACAAATAACACTACTCCTAATAATAATACACTAATAACCATAATACCTACAAATAATAATAATACCTACCTATAAAAATAATACCACCTAATAATATACTTCTGGCTACTAATAATAGTACCTACTAATAATAATCATACTTATAATAATAATAATAATAATAATAATAATAATAATAATAATAATAATAATAATAATAATAATAATAATAATAATAATAATAATAATAATAATAATAATAATAATAATAAATGGGTCTAATTCGCCGCTCGTGACTGTTAAAACCCAAATATCAACCTAACTGCACGATCGCAAAACCATAACATATTAATAACACCTCATCCATCAGGCCATATGATGCTCCGTTCTTTAATCAGACCACTGCCTAGACCTCCGCTAGAGCCCAGTGAACTCATAAAAGGACCGTTGGCCAAAAAAACTGTCAACTACAAATTTGCAAAAAAAAGTGCTGGAAAAGAGGCGGAGCATCACTATGGCCATGGGAAACAATTATCATTTGCAATAAAAGCAGTTTAGTTGATATTTGGGAGTAATACGGGTGAGCCGCAAAAAACTTAAAAATTAATAATTGGCAGTGAAACGGGCGAGCGCCAAAACAATAAAATAAAAAAAAAAAATTTACCGATCGATGAAAGTAAAGCAAGTTGCATTCCGAAACGTTTATTGTCTGATTGAATCGTCGGTTCGCATAATTTAACCAATTTCATATTTTAAAGTGTCCAAAGTGACAAAATAATTAATTTCAACTTATAAACTAAATCAAAAACAAAAAAAAAATAAATCAAATAAAAGTGGAGTGAAAGTTCGTTTTTATACTTTACCTACCTGTGCCCCGTGCCTTTAAAAGGTTATATATTTATATAAATATAAAATACCCACCTGTGACCGGTGCACCCTAAAAAGAAAAAAAAAATAAAATACTTACCTGTGACCTGTGCAGTGTGCAGTGTGCCTCCAAAACAAAAACAAAAAAAGTTATATATATATATATATTTAATAAAAATACCTACAAAATAATATAATACTTACCTGTGACCTGTGCAGTGTGCAGTGTGCCTCCAAAACAAAAACAAAAAAAGTTATATATATATATATATTTAATAAAAATACCTACAAAATATTATAATACTTACCTGTGACCCCAGTGCATCCTTAAAGAAAATATAGTACTTACCTGTGCCCCCAAAGCATATATATATCGTATACCTATAATTCCTACAAGTGCCCTCGTGCCAAAAATGAAAGAACAAAAAAAAAAACATATAGACAAAACATATAGACAGTGAAACATACCTACCTACCTGTGCCCATCACCATCATCATCAGCAGCAGCAGTAGCAGCAGCAGCAGCAGCAGCGCCGCAGCAGCAGCAGCAGTAGCAGTACCCCCAAAAATTTGTCCCTGTAAAAGTGCATATAGTGTCCCAGTGTACCTTTCCTCAACCTATGTCATAAATCTACATACCTACCTACTTTTTATTCCCCCCTGATTTTTTTTGTCTTACCTAATCCAATTGTGTGAATTCGTGTAGTGTTATATAGTTTGTGTTTAATTATAAGTTTTGTTTAAAGAAAAACGGAAAAGTCTTGAATTTAAAAAAATAAAAATAAAAATAAAAGAATAATAAGGAATGTGAAAAAAAATGAAAGCAAATTAATAAACCAAAACAAATAAATAAATAGATCCTTGAAAAAAAAAGATTAATTGCAGGTGGAGGAGTATCCCGGCGGTAGTGCACTACAGTGGGGCTGCCCACAAAATTTTATGAAACCAAACCCAAAGTGAGTTTATTTTCTTTTTTAATTCTTTTTTATCGATTTTGGTTTATGAATTTTTTTATTTATTCCACATTGCGGTAGATGGCTTTTTCTTTTTCCCTTATTGCTTCAAACCTTATATTTAATTTTTTTATATTTGATTTTTATTTAATTTTTCTTTAATTTTAATTTAATTTTTTTCTTTAATTTTCCTTTAATTTTTATTTAATTTATATTTAATTTTTTTTAGCATTTTCATATATTCTTTTCTTTATAAATTGTATTTTTTTGTTATTTTAGTTTAAGGTAATAATTTGTAATAAAGAAAGTTTATAACGTTTTTTAAAACAAAAGAAAAGGAAAAAATGGTCTTTCTTTGAAGGGAATTTTCAGTTGGTTTTGTGGGTTGATTTGGGATCGGGAAGGCGGTTGTTTTTCTTCCTTTTTTTTTTTTTAACTCTAGCTAGGATGGCCAGCTAAATATCTAGGACTGAGGTGAAGGTGGCGCACATGGAGTAGGGTGCGTCTGGCGGAGCTATAAGGGTGAGTTAGGGGCTACTACATAAATAGGAGGTTGTAGTAGCCAAGGTGGTATCCGTTGGATACAAAGGGTGGGCAAATCCTCCGAGGGTCAACTCCATCAACGACCCTCCCCCTCTATAGGGATCACTTTCCCAACACCAGGACAATTCGGGACTCCATTTTTTTTTTTTAATTTTATGGATACATGGCATGAAGTCGTAACAAAGTCCAGGTCAGCGGTAGCAAGAACCCCCCCTCCGGCGAGCTAGCTCGTGCTTTATGCAAGCATGCCAAGCTGCCGTTGCCTGGACACCCTCACCTTCCTGCTGCCAGGATCAGCCTCTAGAGCCTGTAGCTAGGGGTTGGAATGGTGGTACGGTAAGGGAAGGTGAGGTACAACAGCTAGTTTCGTTACAGGTGGCGCCCAACGTGGGGCCCGAATTTGTCCTAACTTATAACATCATTTTGGGGAAGTACGATCAGGATTCTACTTAGTGATTGTACTGGGTACACCTATAGTATTTTGGTTTTTTGAATGGTTCTTGTAGCAAATAAAATCCTATTAATCATTTTTATTTTATTTTTTTTTGTCTAGCAGTGGTAGGAGCGTCCGCTAAATAGGTTATTCTACCATGGTTTAGGCAGTAGCGTTTTCTACCACAGCAGACTTTCGTCAAGTTATTTTCAACTTTTTCCAAATCCTAAGTTTTGCGATGGTTTTTAAGTCAGGCTTCAGTTGTTTGGAAGTACAAATTTTTTGGAAGTATTTGTTTGGATTCGCTGGTGCAAGGGTCTTGAGGCTTGGCTGTCAGCTTGGCTGGGGAAGCCAGCTGGACAATGCAAGCACAAGCCCTGGCATACAAGGACGTTCAAGAACCAAAATACAATATTGTGGGCTCAGTGTAATTACTTGTAGCCTGATCTGACTTCAGTGATTTCATAGAGGGTATATTTCTCGTACCTGCTCCGTCGATGAACGCATTGCTTCGGTTGTTGTCATCTTCACCTCAATCTATTATGATATTGAATTTTTTTCTTCGTTCTTCGTTCTTCTTTCTTATTCTTTAACTTTTTTCTATCTCCTTATCTAATTTTTTTTTGGTTTCGGTTTTTTTTTATTTATTTTTGTTTTCGATATTTAATTTCTTTTTATTTTTTGATTTCGGTAATTTAAGTTTTTTCTAGTTTTGATTTCGATTCGCGATTTCTTTTAAAATTTAGTTTTTGATTATTTTTGAATTTCGATTTCGTACTTTTTATTAATTTTTATTTTTTTTATTTTTTTGAAATTTCGTTTCGTATTTAAATTGATTTTTTTTTTTTTCATTTAGTTTAGATTTTAATTTCCTTATTTCATAGATTTTTTATTTCGGGTTTTAATTCTTTTATTTCGGATTTCGGTTTCATTTTTAATTCTTTTTTTTAGTTCTTTATGAATTTAGCTTTTACTTTTTTTTAATTTAGAATTTTTCTGGATATTTTTTTTTTATTTGGTTTTTACATTGATTTAAGGTATTGTTTTTTTTTAATTTTTTTTTTAAGCTTTGATTCTTACTTTCCCTTTTCTCCTCTTGTCTTTTATCCTTCCTTCTTCTTTTTCCGTCTTTCTTCTGATTTTCTTTTCATTCTTCACTCTTCTGCTTTTGTTGCTTTCCTTCTTTTGGATTTTCTTTTTTATTTTTTTTTGGGTCTGCAAAATAATGCGTAAGCGTGTGACAAGGTCAAAGGGTAAGGCTCCCTTGCGAAGCCAGGTCCTGAGGTCACAATTCCTGACCGACTCCTTTGCGGACTTAGGTGTCACTCAAGACACACCTCAACCCCCGCCTCCACAGGAAACGGATGGTGCAACACTTGGTGAAGGAGCAGCATCCTTGTTGGCTCAGGGTCATGGGACAAGGTCGCGTCAACCGGTAACCAATCCACGGGCACGTGAGTCATTGGGAGGAAATGATGAAGAACTCACCGGATACATCCAGGAAGTGGTCACTGCTGCTGTTGGGGCAAGTCGCGCGGAAGATTTCCGGTTCTTTTCTGGAGAGATGGAGCGAACAAGGACGGCTCTTCGTGATGAAATGGCCAACATCATTCGAGAGACGCTGGCAGCACCAACTCCAGTTGCCAAGGGTTCCAGGCAAATGAACCCAGGGGAAGCACCCAGCCATTTCTCGACGTCTCGTGAGCCTGTCCGAAGATCTTCCTCTCCTCCTCAGAGCAGAACTCCTCCTCAGATGCAGCCTCCCCCTCAACGGAATGCAGCAGCGGACACTTCCAATATGGATGAATTCCTGCGCCGGTTACATGACCTCACGTTGAGTGAACCAAACGACCCCATCCAAGCACCACCCCGTTCTACAGGCACCCGCTACAACAACTTCCACAAGTGGGGGTTGAAATTCGACCCAAAGAAGATGACGGTGGACGAATTCTTGTTCAGGCTGGAGAGGATGAAGAAGGGTAACAAAGCTTCTTGGGACGAAATAGTCCTAAATTTCCACCACTTTGTTACTGGACAAGCGGAAACGTGGTTCTGGGTTTACCTGAAGGGTAATCCGGAAGTTCCGTGGCTGACGCTCAGGGATGCCCTCATCGAGCAGTTCCGGAGCTTGGAATCAGACTCCGAGCTGTCAAGGAAGCTGTACGACAGGCATATGGGTCAAAACGAGTCCTTCGATGACTTCTATGCTGACATCCAGAAGCTCAACAGCATGCTTAGGATTCCCAAATCAGATCTGGAGATCATTGAAGTGCTGAAGACAAATGTGAAAAGGCAGATGGGAATGTTGCTCATCACGTACGACACTCGTACTCTGACCCATATGGTTCATGTCTGCAGGAAAGTCGAAAAATATCTCCTTGACCGTGAAGCCGGAGCTCTGAGACCAAGACCTGGAGCTGTTCCTCCGACAAGAAGAAGCGCAGTTTCTGAGCTGGTTGTCGAAGACAGGGAGGAAGAGGAATTTTCTCCCGAGCTCGAGGCATTCCATCCGAAAACGGAGAGGGACTCTCGCAATTACACGTGTTGGAATTGTAAGGGTAAGGGTCATTCCTTCGTTAAATGCCCTGACCCGCAGAGAGCCCTCTTCTGTTTTAAGTGTGGATGGGACAACACCACCACGCCTCAATGTCCTCGTTGCTCGGGAAACGAACCGAAGAGCAGTTTGAAGCCCCGGGGGAATTGCTCTCTGGAGAAGACCCCGGAGTCCAAATGAAACTCGCTTCCACTCCTTCTTCACAACACAACAACACCTTACCCAAATCATCATCAATCCCTCCAGTCCCAGCCGTCAGGATCCTGACAAGACCGAAGACCATTCCCGAATCTACACCACCTGTTACTCCCAGAAGACCGCTGAAACCCCTGCACGAAAGACTCCAAAACTATCTGGAAGTCCGGAAAAGAATTTTCGGAAGTCAAAACACCGTCGTTTCCGAGAAAGTGGCTAAGCTGAGGAAGAAGTTTCGAGAAAAGAAGGAGTCGTACAAAGCCATTGAAGCTACCACCTTATGCAGTTCAGACGATCCCCGTCCTTATGCTACGGTTCACATCTTCGGAGAACCTCTACTAGGGTTACTCGATAGTGGAGCTAGCATAAGCTGCCTAGGTGCGGATGGCTTCGACTTCCTTCGAAAACTCGGCAAAACCTTCTCGAAACTTACTTCCGAAGTGAAGACTGCTGACGGTAAGCAACAGGCTATAGTGGGCAAAATCTGTGTGGAGATAACCTACAAAGGGAGGACGAAAACAATTCCCCTGTATCTGGTTCCATCCCTGCAGCAAAAACTGTACCTGGGTATCGACTTCTGGAAGGAATTTGACATTGCTCCTCAGTTGATCTCCGAAATCTCTTCAGTTCCTTGCCCGATAGAGACGGATCGCAATGCTCATGTGCTGACCGAACAACAATCAAAAAGGTTACAAGATGCCATTAGCCTGTTTCCTTCCTCTGCTGTACAAGGCTTAGGAAAAACCACGCTAGAGGTACATACCATCGACACAGGGGATGCTGAGCCCATTAAACAGCGTCATTACCCGATTTCCCCAGCAGTACAGAAACTGCTATATGAGGAATTGGATCGCATGCTTAAACTCGGAGTTATCGAGGAAAGTACCAGTGCATGGAGCTCTCCTGTGGTCTTAGTGCGAAAGCCCGGCAAAAATCGCTTATGCCTAGACTACAGGAAAGTTAATGCCAAGACAAAGAAAGATGCGTATCCTCTTTCTCATATAGAGGGACTGCTATCGCGTCTTCCAGATACGCACTTCATTTCAAGTGTGGATCTGAAAGATGCATTTTGGCAGATTCCGTTGGAGAAGTCTTCTCGGGAAAAGACGGCGTTTACTGTGCCCGGTATGCCCCTGTTGCAGTTTACTGTTATGCCCTTTGGCCTCTGTAATGCGCCACAACGCATGGTCAGATTGATGGACAAAGTGGTACCTCATCAACTGCGAGAGAAAATCTTTCCATACCTGGATGATCTGTTGGTCGTGTCAAGCACGTTCGAAGAGCACATCGAGCTGCTGAAAATTTTGGCTGGTCGACTGAAGGAAGCAGGACTCACGATGAACGTCCAGAAGTCGAAATTCTGCTTCAAGGAATTAAAGTACCTGGGATACATTGTTGGAGATGGTTGCCTGAAGACGGATCCAGATAAGGTGACGGCCATCTCAGATTTTCCCACTCCCACTACGGCAAAACAAGTGCGACGATTCTTGGGACTAGCAGGATGGTACAGGAGATTCGTGAGAGACTTCTCTTCACTGGCGGCTCCCATCACGGATACGCTAAAGAAGGGAAAGAAGTTTATCTTCAACGATGAGGCGGTTGAGGCTTTCGAAAAACTTAAAACGGCACTTACCACCGCCCCGCTTCTTGTCAATCCGGATTTCAACAAGGAGTTCATCATTCTTTGTGATGCTTCCAACACCGGCATCGGTTGTGTGCTGAGCCAGTTAGACGAGAGTGGTAACGAACGCCCCATTTACTACCACTCACAGAAGCTCAATGCGGCCCAGCGTAATTACAATGTGACCGAGCGTGAATGTCTGGCTGCTGTCATGGGAGTACAGAAGTTTCGCGCATACGTAGAAGGACATGCGTTTAAAATTGTGACTGATCATGCGAGTTTGAAATGGTTAATGAATCAGAAAGATCTCAGCGGTCGTTTGGCGAGATGGAGCTTGAAGCTTCAGGGATTTGATTTCACCATCGAGCACCGAAAAGGATCTCAGAACGTCGTACCCGATGCGCTTTCGCGAGTGCATGGAGTCGATGCTCTGATTTCCGAGGTTTCAATGTTGACAGATCCCTGCGATGTGTTGCATATTGATCTTGAGGATCCTAGCTTTAAATCTACGGAATACCTCAAGCTCATAGACAGCATCGAAGAACAAAAAGATAAGCTACCTGATCTTCAAGTGTCGGAAAATTTCGTCTACAAGAAGGTCAAACATTGCACAGGTAATCCGGTAGAGGATGACCTCGTTTGGAAGCTTTGGGTTCCTCAATCTCTAACCGAACGATTGATCGCACTCGCTCATCAGCCACCAAGAGCTTCGCATGGCGGTATCGCTAAAACATTGTTCCGACTACAGCGTCAATTCTTCTGGCCTAACATGGCAGCCCAGGTGAAAGCATTCATTGGGAGGTGCGACATCTGTAAGGCCACGAAAGCCCCAAATGCCACCCTGAGGCCTCCGATGGGTAAAGCATTTTTGGCTGAGAGGCCCTTCCAGATGTTGTACATCGACTTTTTGGGTCCGTATCCTCGCTCGAGAGACGGGAACACGCATATTGTGATTGCGCTGGACCAGTTGACTAAGTTTGTGGTAGTGAAAGCTCTTCGCAAAGCAACAACAGATACGGTGTTGAAGTTTTTGCAGGAACAGGTGTTCTGTTTTTGGGATTCCGGAAACCATACTATCAGACAATGGTAAGCAGTTTACAAGCCGTGAGTTTGAGAAGCGAATGACATCGTTGGGGATAAACCACATTCGAACAGCCGCATATTCCCCTCAAGCGAACGCCAGTGAAAGAGTCAACCGGTCAATTCTTGCAGCAATCAGATCCTACATAGATCCCGACCAAAGGAACTGGGATTGCAACTTGCAGTCCATAGCCAGTGCCCTCCGAACGACGATTCATTCGGCGATCAACATGTCGCCGTATGAAGCGTTGTTTGGACAAAGTTGTATAGAGCATGGGTCCGACTACAAGTTGCTCCGCAAAATTAACGGGTTGAACAACTCTAATGTGGAAATTGTTTCAAAAGCGGCGCAAATGAACATCTTGCACGCCTATATAAAGAAGGCATTGGCGAATGCTCACTCCAAATATGAAAACACCTACAATTTGAGGAGCAATAACGTTAAGTTTGCCGAAGGAGATATAGTCTTCCGAAGGAATTATGCCCTAAGTGACGCTTCCAAAAAGTTCTGCGCGAAACTAGGGCCAAAATTCGTGAAATTGAAGATAGCCAAGGTCGTAGGTAACAACCTGTATGAGCTGGAGGATCTACAAGGAAAAAAAATAGGTATTTTTCACTGCAAGGATTTAAAAAAATGAAATGCGAAAGCCCGGCGCAGTCTGTGCATGAGACGCAGAGGAATTACAGAAAAATAAACAACAAGGTTTCTTCTCTTCTTCTTTGAGTTCGTAAGAACTCACTGAAAGAAGAAGCTTTGTAGGAAACCTAAAATAATAATAATAATAAAATAATAATAGCATAACTTAAAATAACATAATACTAATAATACTAATAATACATAATAATAATCCTAATAATCCATAATAATAAAAACAATATAATATTAATCATAATAATATAAAGAATAACAATAATCAACAAATAACACTACTCCTAATAATAATACACTAATAACCATAATACCTACAAATAATAATAATACCTACCTATAAAAATAATACCACCTAATAATATACTTCTGGCTACTAATAATAGTACCTACTAATAATAATCATACTTATAATAATAATAATAATAATAATAATAATAATAATAATAATAATAATAATAATAATAATAATAATAATAATAATAATAATAATAATAATAATAATAATAATAATAAATGGGTCTAATTCGCCGCTCGTGACTGTTAAAACCCAAATATCAACCTAACTGCACGATCGCAAAACCATAACATATTAATAACACCTCATCCATCAGGCCATATGATGCTCCGTTCTTTAATCAGACCACTGCCTAGACCTCCGCTAGAGCCCAGTGAACTCATAAAAGGACCGTTGGCCAAAAAAACTGTCAACTACAAATTTGCAAAAAAAAGTGCTGGAAAAGAGGCGGAGCATCACTATGGCCATGGGAAACAATTATCATTTGCAATAAAAGCAGTTTAGTTGATATTTGGGAGTAATACGGGTGAGCCGCAAAAAACTTAAAAATTAATAATTGGCAGTGAAACGGGCGAGCGCCAAAACAATAAAATAAAAAAAAAAAATTTACCGATCGATGAAAGTAAAGCAAGTTGCATTCCGAAACGTTTATTGTCTGATTGAATCGTCGGTTCGCATAATTTAACCAATTTCATATTTTAAAGTGTCCAAAGTGACAAAATAATTAATTTCAACTTATAAACTAAATCAAAAACAAAAAAAAAAATAAATCAAATAAAAGTGGAGTGAAAGTTCGTTTTTATACTTTA
Source organism: Eupeodes luniger (assembly GCA_951509635.1). NCBI lineage: Eukaryota > Metazoa > Arthropoda > Insecta > Diptera > Syrphidae > Eupeodes > Eupeodes luniger. The sequence goes on from OX608074.1 coordinate 60,908,090, forward strand.
CCTACCTGTGCCCCGTGCCTTTAAAAGGTTATATATTTATATAAATATAAAATACCCACCTGTGACCGGTGCACCCTAAAAAGAAAAAAAAAATAAAATACTTACCTGTGACCTGTGCAGTGTGCAGTGTGCCTCCAAAACAAAAACAAAAAAAGTTATATATATATATATATTTAATAAAAATACCTACAAAATAATATAATACTTACCTGTGACCTGTGCAGTGTGCAGTGTGCCTCCAAAACAAAAACAAAAAAAGTTATATATATATATATATTTAATAAAAATACCTACAAAATATTATAATACTTACCTGTGACCCCAGTGCATCCTTAAAGAAAATATAGTACTTACCTGTGCCCCCAAAGCATATATATATCGTATACCTATAATTCCTACAAGTGCCCTCGTGCCAAAAATGAAAGAACAAAAAAAAAAACATATAGACAAAACATATAGACAGTGAAACATACCTACCTACCTGTGCCCATCACCATCATCATCAGCAGCAGCAGTAGCAGCAGCAGCAGCAGCAGCGCCGCAGCAGCAGCAGCAGTAGCAGTACCCCCAAAAATTTGTCCCTGTAAAAGTGCATATAGTGTCCCAGTGTACCTTTCCTCAACCTATGTCATAAATCTACATACCTACCTACTTTTTATTCCCCCCTGATTTTTTTTGTCTTACCTAATCCAATTGTGTGAATTCGTGTAGTGTTATATAGTTTGTGTTTAATTATAAGTTTTGTTTAAAGAAAAACGGAAAAGTCTTGAATTTAAAAAAATAAAAATAAAAATAAAAGAATAATAAGGAATGTGAAAAAAAATGAAAGCAAATTAATAAACCAAAACAAATAAATAAATAGATCCTTGAAAAAAAAAGATTAATTGCAGGTGGAGGAGTATCCCGGCGGTAGTGCACTACAGTGGGGCTGCCCACAAAATTTTATGAAACCAAACCCAAAGTGAGTTTATTTTCTTTTTTAATTCTTTTTTATCGATTTTGGTTTATGAATTTTTTTATTTATTCCACATTGCGGTAGATGGCTTTTTCTTTTTCCCTTATTGCTTCAAACCTTATATTTAATTTTTTTATATTTGATTTTTATTTAATTTTTCTTTAATTTTAATTTAATTTTTTCTTTAATTTTCCTTTAATTTTTATTTAATTTATATTTAATTTTTTTTAGCATTTTCATATATTCTTTTCTTTATAAATTGTATTTTTTTGTTATTTTAGTTTAAGGTAATAATTTGTAATAAAGAAAGTTTATAACGTTTTTTAAAACAAAAGAAAAGGAAAAAATGGTCTTTCTTTGAAGGGAATTTTCAGTTGGTTTTGTGGGTTTGATTTGGGATCGGGAAGGCGGTTGTTTTTCTTCCTTTTTTTTTTTTTAACTCTAGCTAGGATGGCCAGCTAAATATCTAGGACTGAGGTGAAGGTGGCGCACATGGAGTAGGGTGCGTCTGGCGGAGCTATAAGGGTGAGTTAGGGGCTACTACATAAATAGGAGGTTGTAGTAGCCAAGGTGGTATCCGTTGGATACAAAGGGTGGGCAAATCCTCCGAGGGTCAACTCCATCAACGACCCTCCCCCTCTATAGGGATCACTTTCCCAACACCAGGACAATTCGGGACTCCATTTTTTTTTTTAATTTTATGGATACATGGCATGAAGTCGTAACAAAGTCCAGGTCAGCGGTAGCAAGAACCCCCCCTCCGGCGAGCTAGCTCGTGCTTTATGCAAGCATGCCAAGCTGCCGTTGCCTGGACACCCTCACCTTCCTGCTGCCAGGATCAGCCTCTAGAGCCTGTAGCTAGGGGTTGGAATGGTGGTACGGTAAGGGAAGGTGAGGTACAACAGCTAGTTTCGTTACAAATTATCGGTTGTGACGCCAATGCGCACCATACTACGTGGGGAAGTACCGATATAAATGACAGAAGTGAGTCTCTTTTTGATTATATTTTAACAACTAATCTGGTAGTAAGTAATGTAGGTAGTGAACCAACCTTCGTTACTAAAAGTCGACAAGAAGTTCTAGATATGACTCTTGTCTCGTTACATCTCTCAAATAAAATATTGAATTGGAGAGTATCAAAGGAGCACTCGTTCTCCGATCATGGATACATCCAATTCACACTTATTGAAGAGTCCCCAAAACCGATCCAATTCCGAAACTATAGGAAAACAGATTGGCCAAAATATAGGACGACTCTGAAGAATCTGATTAAATCAGAACTTTCTGATCCGCCCTTGTGCGCTCTTGAACTCGATCAAAAAGTCGACGAGCTTACAGCAGCTCTTAATAAAGCCATGGAAACTGCCTGCCTCCTCACTACAGTGCGGGGAAAGAAGAAACCATATTGGTGGGTTGCTGACCTGGGAATACTCCAGAAAGGCTGTAGAAGGCGTTTTAATCGTGCAAAAAAGACTAGACATCCCCAAGACTGGGACTCCTCTAAGGAATCCCTCAAAAAGTATAAACAGGAATTGAGAATAGCCAAAAGATCCTCTTGGAGATCCTTCTGTAGTTAAATAGAAGAATCCTCGGAGGCATCAAGGATAAGAAAGATTCTCTCGACAAATCCAACCATGCCTAGTTGTCTTAAAAACTTGGATGGTACTTGGACTAACTCTTGTGAAGAAACGCTAAACCTGCTACTTGACACCCACTTCCCTGATAGCTCCAAATCCGTTAATACAACAAACCATCCTGGGTCGGGTATTAACTTAACTTTTCCTCAAGGTCTTATTACAAAAGAAAAGTTGACTTGGGCTCTGAATAGTTTCAAACCTTACAAATCTCCAGGGCCAGACCACATCGTACCAGCTGAGCTACAACTTACGACTGACATAACTTTGCCCATCATTAAGATGATTTTTAAAAGTTGTCTAGATATGGTCTATATAACTCAGCGATTGAAAGAAGTAAAGGTAGTTTTCATTCCCAAGGCGGGCAAATGTTCGCATGTCAACCCTAAAGATCTAAGACCTATTAGCCTATCATCATTCATTCTCAAAACTCTGGAACGTTTGATTGATATCCATGTACGTAACAGCATTGATAAGAAACTATCAATGTCTCAGCATGCTTACTGAAAAGGGAAATCGGTAGAAACAGCCTTACACACTCTAATACTCCCTAGAACAAAAAGAATATACTATGGTGGCCTTCCTGGATATTGAGGGCGCTTTCAACAACGTTGACACATCCGCTATCACTTCTGCTATGACGACCCTAAACGTCGATTACTCACTCTGTGAGTTGATTAATCTAATGCTAAAAAGCAGGATCATCAACTCTAAGATGGGGGATTTTTGTACGAAAAGGTCTGTCAGTAGAGGCACTCCGCAAGGTGGTGTTCTGTCCCCTCTCCTGTGGAACATAGTGGTTAACGAACTACCAATATCCCTTGAGAGAGAAGGCTACAGAGTGGTGGCGTATGCCGATGATGTTGCTATCGCCGTCATAGGAGAACATCCTAATACACTGAGAGACCTCCTCCAAAACGCACTCAATATGCTCACTAGATGGGCAGATAAGTGCGGACTTAGTATTAATCCTCAAAAAACAGACCTCGTCCTTTTTACACGGAAATACAAGATCCCAAAAATTGTACCTCCTTCAATAAAAGGTATACCACTAATTTTTACAAATGAAGCCAAATATCTTGGTCTGATATTGGACAAAAAATTAAGTTGGAAACCTAATATTCAGGAAAGAGCGGGGCATTAAGAACCACACCCTCAGCAGCGTTGGACACTCTCCTCCATCTGACACCCCTCAACATATTCAGCAAACAAGTGGCAGCGAGTACAGTTATAAGACTCAACGCCTCATCTCAATGGACCAACAATAATGTTGGGCACTCCATCATTTTGAACCTCTTTGGTTCTATTCCAAAGTACATAGACTACACTATTCCAAAACCCCAATTTGGAAAAAACTTCCAGGTATCCATTCCATCTAGAGATGAATAGGAAGACAAAAACTCCTGGATGACAAAAGCATCCATTTTTATACAGATGGATCCAAGACAAATGAGGGAGTTGGTAGTGGTGTGTACTCAGAAAAGCTTAATCTAAGCATCTCATTCCGCCTCCCTAATCATTGTAGCGTCTTCCAAGCGGAAATTTTAGCGATCAAAGAGGTTCTCTCCTGGCTAAGAGAAAACGTGATATCAACTTCTGATATCCGCATCTTCTCTGACAGTCAGGCTGCTATTAAATCTCTTGACGGTGTCTCAACCAAATCTCAAACGGTCCTCGATTGTTGATCGTCTCTTATGGAGATGGCGGGTGCAACAATTTAACATTCACCTATGTTGGGTGCCGGGCCACAGAGACATCACGGGAAATTGTAGAGCCGATGAACTCGCTAAAAATGGAACCGTCATGCCTATTTCACCTGAAAGGGAGAAGATAGGTATACCGATAGCTACATGTAAACTCATGCTAAAAGAAACAGCTTTTTCGATAGCAAACTCTAGGTGGCACAATTTGCCAACATGCGCAGCCACAAAACTCATATGGCCTTCACTGGACCTAAAGCGCTCTAAAGACTTGCTATCTCAAAGCGGACTTCATATTAGCTCCCTAATAGGTGTCCTTACGGGACACTGTCTCATAGGCAGACACGCAATACGACTTGGTGTAGCCTCAAATGACTTCTGCAGGAGCTGTATGGACCTTCTCTGCACTTGCCCTGCTCTTTCACTAAGACGCAAACTTCATCTGGGAGACTATACTCTTTTGAGAATCCCAGTGAACTAGCTAAAAAGGATATCAAATATCTTCTTCGCTTTATAAAAAGCTCAAAATGGTTCGACTAGTAAGAAGTAATTCTCTAGATTCAGGTGGTATCACAATGGGCCTTTTCTTTTGGCCTAAGTGTGTGGTTTCTAAATCCGCAGCCACGTTAACCTAACCTAACCTAACCTTAACCTCGCACTCGTCCCCAAATACTATACAGTGCCAAGACGGAGGTTTGAAGGGGGCATATTCCAATAGAAAAAAACCCTAAAGGGCCATTCACATGAGAGCGACCGGTGAATGAATAATAAAATCTGATTTTAAACAGTTTATAACACTAAATTCTGTAAAAGTTGTAAACAAAAAGGTAGAAACGTAGCTTTAGTTTATCTTAAGGTTTTAGCTTTTTTCTTTTTCATTGCCAAAATAAGAGACATTTAAATAAAAAAAAAAACAAATTGTTCGGTCAATCAAATTCAATTCACGTTCCACATGCGATCGCCACTTCAACGAATAAAATTGCTGCGCACGTCGTAAGAGGGATAGATAGATAAATAGCATTGAGCTTGTTGCGCAGCAAGAGGAGGTAAGGAGGTGGGAGAAGTGGAAGGATAAGGATGAGGTAGGGAGAAGTGATAGGAAGAATTTGGAAAGGGTAGGTTGGAATGTTAAGCTCCGGGGGACGTGGCCTGCTTGCGGTGCACGGCGTCAGCTCGTCGGACGTGAGGATCTTGCCCCCGAAACTTAACCTCGCCTGCAAGCAAAAACATAAATCAGGCCAAGGAATAAGGAAAAGGTAAGGAAACATGAACGGGTGGACTAAAGGCACATCAGGGCACTGCGGATGTTGGTGCAGTGAGGCCATTACCCACCCTACCTTTAGGTATCAGCGGCCAGTGTTGGATATCCCCAAGCTGTTGGTCGATGATCAGGTTCAGGTCCGCTACCCTCGACACCCCTAAAACGAAACTTAAGTTTTCAATGTTTCGCTTGGGCGAAACACAAAAAAACTTTCTTTCTCTTTTGCCGGCGTTTCGTTGGAAGTTTTATTTATTTTATATAACCAAAACAATAATGTTTTAAAAGTTTAATTAAACTAAACAAAAAAAAAATTAACGAACAAAAGATTTTAACAAAAAAAAATTATCACAATAAATCAAAAAAAAAAGACACAAAGAAAATGGTAACAAAAAACCACGGTCGGTCGTCGAGCGTATTTTCTACTACTCTACCTTTCCGTAGAGTTATCCTTTGCGGGCACCGTCGATCGACCGTCGGAGCCCTAATTCCCTACCCCTACAGAGCTCTATGGAGGTATCTTTTAGGACCCGACCCTATAAAAAAAATCTTGGGAAACGGACGCGACGCTTCCTCCAACCGTTTTTTTTGCACCTCACAAGCAAAAAATAAGAAACAAAATTATTGAAATAAACAAAAAAACAACTTCCACGCCTTAGAATCAATATTAATTAATTAATTAACTTTAAAATTGCAAAAAAAACTTAAATATAGGACAACCACAAACACAAAAGGATCCACCGGGTAGGTATGGTTATATATGTATTTAAATTAAGTTTACGCGTTAACTTTTCGTTTTTAAAAAAAACTTTATTTATTTAAACTAAAAAAAATTAAAAAGATACAAAATTATTTCGTAATATAAAAAAGATTGCTGTTTTTAAGATGCTGACCGGAGTAAGTCACCTCGTTATTTTGGATCTGATGTGGTGTGGGTAAGGGATTGAAATATGAGCCGATGCACATGTTTAGATGTCGTTCCGATGCTCAAGTGTTTTTTTTGATTACGGTATCGCTTGGGTCATAAACAATTATGTTTATGATTTCCAGATTGCATTTGTTTGTGATGTTTGTTCTTTGTTTCTATTATTGTTGTGTTGTGTTTTTTATAATAGGATCGAAGTGTTAACTTATATAATGTATAGATGTTTTAGCGTATCTATTATGGATCGTTATTTCCACTATCGCTATTTTGCTTTCTAGTTTGGAATTCCAGGTATCTTTAAACTAGTTCTTTTTCTGTTATTTTTAAATTTTCTTTCTTCTAAATTCCTTTTTTTTGTTCTTTAATTTGTTTAACTTCCTTTTTTTTCTTATTTTTTTTTTTATTTTAAAATTTCCTTTTTTTTCAATTTTTTAAATTTCCTTTAATTTAAATTTTTTAAATTTCCTTTTATTTAAATCTTTTCAGGTGGCGGCCCCGCTCTCCGCGAATCAACTCGGGCCGCCGAGAAATAAACTGGCATACAAAAATAAAAACAATAAGTAACTTTCTAGACTTAAACAAATTTAAGACACTTATCACCTTTTCTTGTTCTTAGTTTATTTTGTTTTTCGTTTTCCTTCAGGTTAGTGGTATTCCGCCCACAAATTATTTTTCACTGTGGTTATCTTTTTTTTTATCTTTAATAATCACTTTCTTTTTTTTCTAAAAATATTTTAATTTAATTATTTTTTATATTATTTTCATTTATTCAAAACAAAAAAATAGCAAGAAAAATAAGAATTCACCAGAAATCCGATTTTCAACGGTATTAATGTCAAAAGAACCAAGGGTGTGTTCCAAAATTGCGAGTGAAATAAATGAAACAGAACACAACACGAGACGAGAACACTACAAAAATCGATGCAAATAATTACAAAATAACAACAAAACATATAAATACAAATCACCTAACCACCGCAATGACATGTATTAACACTTAACAGTCAGTAATGGAAACTGAACACGGACATAAAACAAAGTTTCATTCACATGCAACTTAACCCTTCAACTTAAACGACAATACACAAAACCCAGATCTCCTCCGGAAAGCACTCATTGCTTTCCCAGGGAATTTATCTCCACTAAGGTATGGAGAATTTCCATGGAGAACAACAACGAGGCAATTGACAGCTACTCAGTATTACAATTACAAAACATGAACAACACAACAACATTTGGGTAAGTATGAAAGTTATTTTCTTGATTATTAATCTTATTTTGTTTATTCTTTTTCTTTCTTTCATATTTTGGATTGAGGATGCAGTTCCTGACCAGGCGTCCACAACAAGCTACTGGTATGTCAATGATAAAAAGATTTTTAATTGCACAATCATTTTTTAACAATAATAATATTCCTTAAGAATAAAAGCGTGGCTTTTCTGCGTCTACCTGATGTGACATTTCATAATAGCATTAAATATATAAAACAAATTGTAAAATAAAATTAGCTAAACATATGTATATAAATATTCAATAATAGTAATCAAAGGGTTTAATTTAAGTTTTTCCAAATAATTAAAAGCGTTACCACAATTTTAATAACAAAAGATTATGAAATGATTTGAAACACAAAAAGATATCAATTTTAAAATGATTTAAAACCCAAAAAGTTTTATAATTTTGGACGTTTTCAAAGCAAACAATCCAATTTTGTTTTTCAATTTTAAAATGATTTGAAACACAAAATAAGGTGTTTTGATCTGTATGAACTAAAGGTATTTAGCCTCAAAACTCTTACGAAAAGTAAAGGCGTGTTTGCAATACTTATTTAAAGCAGACTGCAGATCATCCTAGTGCTCTCTTTAATATTTCATAAAGTCCTATCAAAGACACTCCATAACTTTCGTACGTTTCACCCTAAAACGCCCATTTGTTTACATTGTTGTATTTATAATTTTGACATTAGGTCCATGAATAATCCAAGTCCAACAACAATTCGATGCGGTATATTTACTTGTTTTGAACGATGTTGTTGTTTTTTTATTAAGTTGCTGTGGTGAGGATTTTAGATTTGATGTTATGTGGGATTTTTTCTTAATTGAGGAGATGTCACACTTTTATGTGTTTTTTAGTTTAGTTTGAAAAACTTAAATTATAGTGAAATTGTTAAAACTTTTTTATAATAATCAAAATACTTTTATGAAATAGTCATCGTTTTTAAATTAAAAAATAGAATTATTAGAACATTCAAAAAAGATAATTTTTTGAAACCTTTAATTTTACCTGGATCAGAACTCAACATTCAAAATTAAAAAAAAAATGTTTTAATTTTTTGCAAATATTTATTCAAGTTTTTTTACATAATACAAGAAATGTCTTGTTCGGACAATTATAAATTTTTATTGAATAATTAATAGTACTATAGGTTTTATATCCAAAGATTCCACCTACTGAAGTATGTATGTTTGGTTCGGTGGAACAAATTGTATTTAACTTTTAAACTCTATCTCTTGTTTCTTAGTCGCAACAAGCATTTTTGTTCCAGAAAGAAGTTTACTTGTAAGGTTATTTTACGCTAAAAATGTAATTTTTTTGAAAACGTATGGTAGCTATAACTGTGTTCGAAATACTTCGCCGATATTACTTCATTCTTCTTTTAACATATAAATTTAAACAAATTATAAAGAGTAAGAAAGGCAAATTATTTATTTTTATAAGTTAACGTTATATAATTATACATTTTGAAACAACTTAGGAACATGATATTTTACTGGTCCATTTGTTCTTATTAGCATTACATCAGTTTTCTTTTTAAGTTTAATTTATTATCCCTATATTCTGCATTAGATTTAATACATTTTTCCTTATCAACCAATTTTGCAACAAAATTGTCCATTTGAGGTCAGGTAAGGACTATACAATTCATTCTTCGTATTTTCTCATCAATTCGTGGTTAATTTAATTTAGCAGTGGTGAATTGACTATAGCAGTGGTGAATTGACTTTAGCAGTGGGGAATTGATATTAGTTTAGTTTCAGCTTGCAGGCAAACCAGAATGACAGATTGGTTTCCGGCCTTTATATAGAGTGTCTTTGGTTCCTGTATGTATTCCTGGAGGATGTAGAAGTTGCTCTGGATAGATGGTGAGTGTAAAGCTTCTCATATTTTTTTTGCCATGGCATTTGCAAACATGCCTGCCATTCACCATGTTGAACTTTGATAGATTCATGAGCAATGACAGTCATTGTTCATGTAGATAAACTTCATGGGAATCGGCTATTTCATTAAATTTATTGAATGGAGACACGTCACACACCTCAAAGAACACATAACCAAAGACCAGCTACTATAGCACAAACATGTGTTGACCGTTGCATGAAAGACACTGTATTTTGACTAAAGATCCATAACCTGGGTAACAAAAACCTAGGCCACATTATACTTAAAGCCAGTTTGGCCTCACTGGTTTTTTGTTTAGCCTGCTTTGACAAAATTAAGGTTATGTGTAATTTAAACACCCAGTGTAAAGTAGGACTTTCACTTGCATCTCGGCAAAATGTATTCCTCCTGGGAGAACATCACAAATTTGATCAATAAATAAAGCAAAAAGTAATGGACTTAAAATGCAACCTTGTGAAACATCTTTCGATGTTTCAAACCATTCTGAGAAATTCGAGCTAAAAAAGTTATCATCACGGATTAATATTTATGGATTTAGAGGAATTCAAAATAATCAAACTGCAGATTTGACCCACTGTGAACAAACCGTCCCTAACTATCAACTAGCAGTCCATATCTAGTATGTCAATGACAGAAGAGCTTGTAGCGTAAAGGAATAGATGAAACCAACGCTAATTAGTATGTCAATGGCAGTGGTCGAATCTAGGCTAGTGGGAAAATAGCACCAAATTTTGAAACAGGGCATACTTTAAAGCCACAAAGTATTTTAAGCTAAGATAAAGGCGTACAAATAATTACGTTAAGTTTTTTATTGCCAACATAATCTTGGCTAAAGAGTCAAAAACCACTATGTGCGGGGAAATTGAGGTGTCTTGGTTTGGTTCTGTCGATCCATATTGGATGTTCACGAAGTCAAAAATCAATTCGGTTTTCCCGCTAAAATTTTCTTAATTTAAGTATTTTTTTCAAACAATCCTTATCTAATTCCCTATAATCTGTATTTTTGAAGACGTCGGCAAATTTGATCTTCTCTCTCTAGCTATACAACCAGTGTGATTTCATTATTTTGCATCTTCTTTGTCCGCAGACTTCGGATTGCATGTAGGTATATGTAGACCCATCATCACTACTGGACTATATAGAAACCAACTTATTTGCTCGCTTTAAGTTGCTTGCGACTAAGTAGCCCAATGAGCGCAAAGCTTAAGCATAATAAAAGTCGCCCTTGAATCGAACCATATCCAACTTAAGTAATAAATAAAACTCTAAAACGCAAACGCCAGGCCAGGCAAATTGACATTCCTCTTTACTTACGACTTATCACGTCATCGAATAGTTTTCATTTTAAATTTACGGGCGCCATGTTTAGAAGAGTACATTTTTTTTCTGAGGATATTAAAGCAATTGCAGCCAGTATATTTTTCTCACAAGCTTCTTAAATCATAACATAATACAAAATTATACCAATCAGAAAAGAAATAACATTTCTTTAAATATAAATACATAAAAAGTGTGATTGTTAAAACAGAAGAAAATACTTTTTGTTTTTAATTAACTGCAAATTTAAAGTGATGTGCATTAATCTTCAAATTTAGAATGAAATCTTCCCTGTGATATATATGTACATGAATAGTCAACTTTTTCTTTTTTCTTGCCGTTGTCAGTCCCATTTTGCTAATTTAATTGAAATTGTTAAAGCTAGGCCAAATAATATTCCACTTTGTTTAATTCGTTCTCGTGCTTGATACTTGATTTAGTTTTCTTATTTATTTATCTCTCTTCACTGGTATATGGTGATCCCAAAAGACACTGCTGCTGCCATCAATTTCATCTTAAATTTTAATAATTATTTAAAAGAGCGGAGCACCTGTACACGGACACGGACACCTCATACACATTGCGATGGCTGACTTTGATCTGAACGTGGACAGTCTAATTCAGCGTCTTTTGGAAAGTAAGTTCTTTGTATCCATTATTTTTATACACTAAGCTATGTATCACACGACTTGTATCCTCTTATGGATACCAAACTGCTAAAACTGTCTTTTTAGAATTTGGTTTAATTGTACTATTTTTTTATTTTTCTTAAGCAAATGCTAATAGCTTTGGATTGCAATTTTATGCATGTGAATGGAAGTGTGATAGAAAAATGAAGAGTCAAGTTTAATTTATTTTAAAATATTTAGTTTCTTACATTCGTAATATTTGTTTCCCTCATGCTTAAAATGTTGTCGTTATATAACATCAATTCTCAAAGCCTTACATAGTAAAAATAGTGGTGCTTACAGAAATTAAAATAAAACAAGTGAGAAAATGGTATACTGCAATTTTTTACTATGTATGGCACTGTGTATGGGAGGGGGGGGAGGAAGTTTTTCAAAAATTAACTTAACATACAAAATCAACTATTGGAAAACAAAGGCAATATGTTCATTATTATAATATACTTTTTATTGAAGATAAATACCCATTCATAAATGAAATTGTTGTGTATAAACTTAAAAAAAAAAAAACAATAGAAATTCGATTTTTTTTTCAAATAGGTACATACATACATAATGTACTTATCTATTTGTTTATCAAATTTTGTTGTTGCTGAGTACTATTTTTGTTTTGAGTTCAATTTATCAATAATTACTTGCTGACCCGTCAAACTTCGTGAAGCCTAACGTACAACTAATGAAGCGATACCTTTTATTGAAATAAATTGATAAAATTCATGCACAATCTGTATTTATTTTAATAATTCATTCATTGGAATAAAATATGAATATAAATCAAATCTCAACACAAATCTCTCAATCTTGTGACTTAAAAGCACAATGCCAGACACACTAGCGATCGCTAGAAAGACTGACTGCATTACGGATTTATTGGGGAAAATTAGATTTTCTTTGAACGGGATTTTTAATTATAATACTCACACCATACGCATACCAACAATCTATGTAAAACAATTACATATGTATATACATACATTTGGGTCATAACTTCTTGGTTTGGACAGGTTAGAAGGCTTTTCCATTTTTCATTGGTTTCTTGAAATATATTGTTACAAATGAACTGTTTTAGTTCACATGATGGGGTGTTTGTACTTGAGTCTCTATCTCATCAGCTCTCTCGTTCCCAGGCACATCCCTGTGACCTGGTACCCAGCAGAGACTAATGTTATGCTGTGAGCTAAGAACCTTTAGTTCCTGGGGACAGTAATTTACAAGCTTCGATTTGATTATTGTGTCAGAAATCGATTTTATTGCTGCTTGGCTATCAATTAAGTTGATGGTATCTGCTCGTGATACCGCCATCATCGAGACCTGTTTTTCAGCGTATGTATGTCACTGCCAAAACCTCGGCTGAAAGACACTGCTTATATCGACAAGTCTGAAGAAGTTTGAAAGATTGAGTGTTTCAGAAAAGAAAACTGCACTTACTCCATTTTCGAGCCATCATACTCGTATAATATGGATAGGATATATGTATATGTATATCGACTCACTCATGTGTGGAACATTGTTCCTATCAGGAAAGGTTTATTGAAGTTCAGACAGAGTGTGCTTATATTGTTCCTTATGCACTTTTGTAAAATCTGTGATGTGGCTGGTTTTTCAGCAACTGGTCTGGCTGAGCCGTAACGCACTGTGTGTACATATGGGTCCAGGGGTAAAAAATTGAGTATTGCCTCCATTCCTGCAGTAGGAGTGGTCATCGTCGCCCCTATTATGGCTATACATACCATTCTCGGCACCCAATTGAGGGTTTTTAGATTTTTATATACCATGTTACCATAAATGAGTACTAATCTGACGATTGCAGTGTGCGCACTGTTTTGTACTCTGTTGAAAGACCCTTCGGTGTCGTAGATCGCTGCAAGTGTATACTCCTTATCATGGAGTGTTTTTTCTATAGTTCTCACCACGTAGTCTAATGCCGTTTACACACTTTTGCCTTTAGAATATGCATGATTGCCGATGTGATTTTCTAGAAGTCTCTCCCATGTTTTAAGGATAAACGATGTGAGACTAATTGGTCTGTAGTCTTTAGCACTAGTTTATCTGGGTTTACCAGCTTTATACAAATTGCTCTACCCTCGCCCCGCAACTTAGGAACATATCCTCATCAAAGACTTTTATGGAATAGATTGTTGGACACTCCAACCTAAAATTCATAAATTATGGTTATTAAATGTTTAAGGCTAATTAAATATTACGTAAAAATATATAATAATATTATTTAATGGTCTACCATAGTAGGCCACACGTGCATTGGTGTACAAAAATAGGGCGCGTGTACTCCAGTGTTAAAAAGACTTCTTGTATCTTTCCTGGCTGCTTAGAAGGTGATTCTAGAAGACAGCACTTTTCAAACCGCTTCTCGCAAGATTACTGTGAATTTGGTTGTTATTTAGGCTTTAAGTTTTGGCTCAAATATACATATTTGACTAGCCCAAATAGTTTTTCTTAGTTTCCAATTTCCCCATTCAACTTTCCTTAAAGTTTTACTAAGGTTTCTAGATTTCTGAATTAGGAATTGAATTGAATTATTGAGGAATTAAATTATTGGAGAATGAGGGTTCCACTAGCACACTCATTGGTCAATAAGGCAGGTGTTTGAATTACTGGTTACAGAATATAAAGTACCTCCTTTCGATTCTTAGTGACAAAAGTTAATGTATTACCTCTATTTGCTGCTAAAAGACGATTTTCTAAAAGCTATTCGAAAAGAGTCTCGCCCTTGGTGTTAACTTCAGTGTTACCCCACTGAGCATGATGTGCTTTGACTTCGCATCCTAAGACCAGATCGAGTCTGTTCTTGTCTGCGTAGGATACCAACTGATTGGTAAGGTTCGTCCCTCCACTCCATCATGGGGCATATATGTATTTATATATTGATCCTGATCTTTATCACTGAGAGCTGTTAAAAGAAAGATGCTTAACTGTTTCCTAGCTAGTAAACTTGTTTAATTACTACGTCACCTGTGTTGGTTTTGTACAACACGAGTTCTTCCTAATTTAGGCAACTAATTCTGCCACCCGTTGTCCAATGTTCCTGACTTAGGGCCACATCATATTGTCAACTATTCATTAAGTTGACAAGTTTGCCTTCCGCAGAATTGGTATTGATTTCTGGATCACTTCCGTGCCTTCTTTAACTCTGATAACCTCCCAGTCTTGGCTTTGCAGATCGGTATTTAAAAATAAGATGTATCTTTCAAGCCGATCCTTTGTCAATCTTGGCTCTTTTATCAGGAGATTTCTCGTTGGTCGGTTGAGATTCCTGATCTCCTAAACGTCTCTAAAACGCATAGGATCCACTCTAAAGTTCTATCATCCTCGCCGTCATTGTATTGAATCCCTGGACCGTAGCGTGAGGTTGCCAAAGAGTGATGGAGCGCCTGTTCTTTACGATCGTCTCATTGACCTCTTCCAGGATTCTCAGCTCCAGCAGCTGCCATTGGTTTTCCAAAAGTCTACGTGTATACTTCCCGAATTCGACAATGGCTACTTGGTGACATCCCTTAGCTTAAAATGCTTTGAATGTTTTCCTCATCTAAGGTTAGGAAATGTGTGGCGACGAGCTTGTGTTCCTTGCTCATTTGGAGGATCTCGTCAAGGGTCGCTGGTTGATCGGGGGATCCTTAACCTCTCCAACTATTCCGTTTGTATTGTCTTCTTGTCGTTCGTCTGTTTTCGCTGTTAAAGTCTTTAGTCTCTGATCGCATGTGCTCAGGGCTAGCAAAGCAGGATACCGGCTATAAAAGATGTTGGTCCCATCAATGTCTTGATACCAGTGTCAAGTGATTTCCCTACCACTCTCTATCAAGAAGGGCACGAGTTTAGTGTGTTCTTCTACGTTCTAGTTCGATCTTGCCTTACTTGGTAAGAAATTTCTGTTCAAGACCAAAAGGAGGCCCGTCGTTTCGTTTGCGTTCAAGTTTCATCTTTTTATCCCAAGTCATTTTCCCTAATCTCTGTATCGTCCTCTTGCAGTTAGATATCTTATTTTGCATAGAAGATGTCGATAAACCCGAGAGGTTGGAGCTAGCAATGGAGCAACTGTCGCTGACACTATGAACTTCAATTGCCCCGATGCTAACTGCATCCTCCACGTCTAAGTTAGAGAAGTTGTTGAGTAGGAGATGCTCCTCGTCCTTTCAAGCTCACACCATATATACATATATAGGAAAGGAATTTCTCAAAACGATTTTGAAAATATTAAGAATATATATATGTATGTAGTATGTAAATTTGGCTAAACATTATTTTTATTTGTGTACGCACTGGGGTTAGACTTTTTTGGAAAGTGAAAATTTACTTTTTCAATACAAACCAAACCGATGACTATAATAGCAATATGTAAACTGGTAAAGACAAATAAATTGCTTATTATATTATACAAAATGTACACCGCTTTCACGCTGCAGCATTTGATACAGGCTCAAAAGCCTCCTCCAATTGATTGAGTAAACTAAATAAAAATATATAATATAGAAGAAATATCTTGTTGATAACAATAGTGATGTGAACTCAATCTCGTTGTTGCAGACAGCGTGGTTCTGCCTCACGTGTTTTTTATTTATATGCCAATTGAAATGAAGTGTGCAGTTAATTTGATGATAATTTCTTTGGCTTCTCTGGTATATAGTTGGCGCTTTTTCAATGTTGTTGAATATGCTTCATCTAACTGTAATATTGTTGTTGGCGTAGAATGAATTGTATGATTGGCTGTATGTATTTATTGTTTATGTGCTTTATACTCATTAAGCACATTCATTGTAGTTCATTTGACTATGTGTTTATATTCCGGTCTATCAACGTTAATTTCTTGCAAAAACAAAATTGGTGTTGTTTATAAACCATATAGTTAACGTCCTATGGACAATCCGCTTATTAAATATTTTGAGGTTGAAAAATAATGGTTTTCCCCTAATTACATCATAGTGGCGTGATAAGAAAAATGTTAACGTTGCAACGTAGTGCCAGGAAAAACAAAATCAAGCGTTTTATCGAACCATCTAATTTCTTGGCCACTGGTAAATCTTATTTCGAAGTAAAAGCCGCTGAACCTCCGCATTACAAAAATCGGATGTGGGAAGATGGTTAGTGGTATTTTCGGCAGCCGAAAAATGTGGTCAGCATGAAAGTGGCTCAATCAAAAGTTTTCGTTTGTTTTCCCTGGCACTATGTTCATGTAGTGCTTCAAATCAATGAGAGGATGACAGCAGTTAAATACATGGCATTCTAAAAAAACGACTAGTTAATTATCCCGATGAAAATTATGGAAGTTCCAGCAACTTTAATACGCAAAACATATCGCTGGAATGACACAAGAAAGTTTAGGGCCGGATATATCACAATTTTTGAATGGTTATAGGCAAGTACGGACCTTGAAGCAATTAAACTTCTTTTAAAGGACGTTAAATAAACTGTTGCACTAAAATATAACACCGACTTTGATGTTCTTAATTCGAACATTGAAGCCTCTTGGAAGACCTAACTCCAAATGTACTGCAAATATACGAAATTCTAAAGCAAAGAGGTTCCACAACAAAATGCTTACCTACCTAATTTTTAAGTAGTGATATCTTTAAATTAAAAATTGTTGGGAGTAGACACAAATTTTCATGCTGTTTCTAATTAGATGTCCTCTACAAAAAGCTTCTTTATGTGATAAAACTGCGTTTTTAAAAACTATTGCTTTGTGCAGTTATTTTATAAAATACTGTAAATAAACAAAATAAAATTGATAAACAGTCACCGACTAGCTCTCGTGCTGTAAGCATTGTTTCAACCGGCGGCTTTCTATTGTGTGCAAGTTCATACATTTTTTCCACTCTCCGTTACCTATTACTTCTTATATTACTTCTTTCTCTTTCACTCTTTTTGTAGTACCCAGTTCCTACTCATCTCGCGAGTGATAGTGCTTCTCAACCATCATAGTCCCCAGGGCCGAAAATGAAAACGGGAAATAGGTTCAGCGCGCTCGGTGAAGTCGCACTTTCTAAACCCCAGTCGAAAAGAAATAAAACAACATTTAATCCCCTTGAACCATTCCTCAATCTCCCTAAAACCTTCAATTATAAAAACCCTAGATTTATTGTTATTGCCCCTCAAAGTGAAAATAAACCTCTTTCATCAGTGAGCATTTTTGCATTGAGGAAAGCTATAGATGCCATAAGCACTGAATATGAGCAGATCTCACAACTCAGAGACGGTAAAATATTAATCCTTACTAAAAATCAAACTGTTGCAGACAGATTCATTTCCACAAAAAATCTATCTAACCTTTGTCCCGTCACGATCACCTTGTATAACCAACTCAACTCGTCTAAAGGCATAGTCTACGCTCCCTGTCTTATTAACGTTCCCGAGGCAGAAATTATATCGGAAATGAAAATGCAAAAAGTAACGGATGTCTACAAATTTACAAAACAAGTAGATGGAAACCAACGTCCAACAGGCTTGATGCTTTTCACTTTTGACACTTTTCAAACTCCCAATACTGTTGAAATCGGCTGGTACAATGCCAGGGTCACTGAATATATTCCTAATCCCATGCGGTGCCGGAACTGCCAGTTACTTGGGCACACCACCAAACGATGCAACGGTACCCCCATGTGCCAGATATGTAATCTTCCACCACATGCTAACTCGGAGTGTTCCAGAACTTTGTGCGCAAATTGCCTCGCCTCCCATCCCTCTTCATCCAAAGACTGCCCAAAGTTCATTCAAATGAAAGAAATTTTAAAAATCAAAACTCAGAAAAATTGCAGTTTAGCAGATGCTAAACGCATCTACAATGACCAGTTTCCCTCCCAACTTAATACAATTCAAGGCACATTTGCCAGTAAAGCAAAACAATCTAACCCCACACTTACCTCTTCACCACCAACTGAATCGATATCAACCACACATGTGACAAACAACAAAAAAATACCTGACCTACAAATAGTAACGGACAATCATACAAACAAAAAGACACATTTCATCCAAAGCAATAATACTGAACAAAATTTACCTTCATCTTCCAAACTTCCACCACCATCACTACCCCCGAAACCTCTTCAAATATCCACACAAGCAATTGCAGCTGGACTAAAAAAAATTAAACAAATTTACACAACTACATTTACTTCTAACGAATACAGTAACAATACCTCATCAAATTCTACACCAACAACAACAAATAATAACAGGAACAAGACAGACAAAAACTCAAATTTAAATACCTCTCAATCGAGCTCAACTCAATCAAGCTCCTCCCCCTTATCCAAAACAACTCAATCTCTTATCGATAACAACCAATACTTTGTTCCCACTCCAATGGATGACGATGACAGCCCATAATACCCACAAAATTAACTTCACAGACAACGGCTCTGCTGCCCAGGAATTGAATCTTCCGAGCTCCTCAAGGAGCTACTGTGGAAAACCTTATCTCATTTAAGAAAGCCAATGCAATCTTTGGAAGATCATTAAAAGCTAACAAAATCAAAAGTTTAAACGAGTTCACCTCATCCATCAATCCTAATTCTTCCATAGCAAATATCTGGAATAAATGCAGACGATTCAGTGGCTCATTTTCTCAGTCAAATAAATGCATTGAAACCGACTCCATATCGCTTAACACCCAAGCAATCAATTTGCAACCACATGGTCCGAATACTCCAATGACACTAATTTCCACAACAACTTTAGACTACAAAAAGTTGAAAGTCTCCACAACACAACAATGCTTCCAACAAATTTTGTGAGTATTCACCTTGAGCAACCAATATCTTTATCGGAACTAGAGTCGTGTCTTAGCAAACTGAAAGGAAAGACACCAGGAAGAGATAGGCTTTCATATCCTATGTTCAAAAATCTACCCACGGAGACAAAAATGGTTCTTATCGAACTCTATAACAACGTTTTTGACATGAGTGTGATTCCTCAATACAGGAGAGCCACCACAGTCATTCCAATTCCCAAACCCGACAAAGAGATTAATAAAGTCGATGGGTATAGACCTATCTCACTGTTACCATGCATCTCAAAGATTCTTGAAAAGATGATAGCTAAGCGTCTCCTCTGGTATACAGAATCCAAAAAACTCATTGCCTTAAACCAAGTAGCATTCAAACCAAAAAGGGGATGTCAAGATGCTTTGCTTCATATTGACAGCTATATTTCAAACGCTATCTCAGCCAAAAAACACGTTTCAATACTCTCACTCGACTTCCAGAAAGCCTTTGATAGAATAGGAGTTCATCTTGTTCTAAAAAAGCTGAGAGAATGGCAAATAGGTCCCAAAATGTTTGGGTACATAAAATCTTTCCTTTCTAATAGAAAATTTTGTGTGAGGGTAAATAATACATACTCTCCAAACTTTCCTCTACACAATGGCATCCCACAGGGATCACCACTTTCAGTAATGCTGTTTTCTATTGCATTTGATGAAATCAGCAACATTATATCTAAATATAAAATTCTTGATCATTGTTGTTATGCTGATAACGTGTACATACTTTGTAAAAATAATGATTTAGATACAACTAAAACGATTTTTATGCAAGTATTAAAAGATATTGCAGATTGGTCCACTTTTTCCGGTGCCAACATTGCATTACAGAAGTGTAAAACATTTCATATATGTAGGAAAAAATCTAGCCCTAACTTAAAATTAATTATTAACGAAGTAGAATTACAAGCTGTTAATAATTTAAGTATATTGGGATTAACTTTTAACAATAAACTTAAATGGACCGATCACTGTATAAAACTAAAAAAAAACACTTGCTGCAAGGCTTAACATTATCAAATATCTATCCTCAAAAAAATGTATAATTCACATAAATACACTTTGTTACCTTACAAAAATGTTAGTATTAAATAAAATAGACTATGGGTTCAACATTTACGGAAGCTGTCCTAAATCAACACTCAACATAATAAAACCTACATACCATCAAGCTGCAAGACGATCAATCTACGCATTCCAAACTACACCAATCAAAAACTTATTAGCTGGATCCGGGTTGCCTTCACTTAATGAGAGATATGAGGAAACGATTTTAAAATCAGCTACAAAGCTTTTGTTTCCCTCCAGATCCGTTATAAACAAAGATGCTAATTCAGCCCTTCGATCCACACGCCAAAAAAGAATCCCATCAGTAATTTCATGTATATGGAACCACATATCAACCTTTAACTTGCCCACTAAAACCTCCATTATTCGAACATCATCATACCCTCCCTGGATGTGCAGACCAGAATCTTTTGAGTTGTCATTGGCCAATTACTCTAAAGACTATACACCAAAAATCGTTTACCGAAAAGTATTCGACACCATAGAAAATGAACTCATAAGCAGGAATTGGAAATTAATATTCTCGGACGGTTCTAAAACAGAGCACCACACAGGCTTTGCTGTAACATCACAAAATGGCAAACTACTCAGGATAGGTCTCCTCCCTGAATAATCATCAGTTTTTGCCGCAGAAGCTCTAGCTGTCTACGAAGCTTTAAAATATGCAAGCAACACCAAAGGACACTGGGTCGTATGTACAGACAGCCTCTCTGTCATCCATGCTATCATGAACTTGAATAACAGCTCCCCATCAATCACAATTCTTAGGGATATTGTTATCAAGACAGCAAACAAAGCAAAAATTATGTGGGTCCCTGCCCACATCGGCATCATGGGTAACGAATACGCTGACAAAGCTGCGAATTCTGCCAACAAATCCCCCTCCTTCTTATTTAATGCATTCGATGAGTCGGATCTTATAAAAACCATCAGAACTTAAATCGAGACAATCCAAAGGCAAAGATGGTCGACATATACCCACCACTACTCTAAAATCAATATTAACAAAACCCAACCCATATTTCCAGCTACTATACCCAAGGAAAGTATCGTTCGTCTTCGTTTAGGCCACACATCTTTAACTCACCAACATCTTCTAAAAAAAAGAAAACCCACCGATCTGCTCTACTTGCACAGTAACAATGGACATGCCACACCTACTAGCCCACATAAACCGACTTTTATCTAACAAAAATGTTAACATTTACGAATTACTTAAAAGTATAAATGTACAAAACCGAGAAACTATTCAAAAATTAATTTTAAAACTTAACTTTAAATTATAAATCTTTATCAGCGAGCCGAAGGCCTATGCAGCTTGTGCTCTCTAAATTTTGTACTAACTTAGCAATTTAAGATTACTATGTTAGTCTGTATAAATAAATAAATAAATAAAATTGATAAATAAATAAGCAAAAAAATGTTCTCATAGTATATACATTGCGTGTTTATATTTAGATTTACATAAAACAGACAAAAATATTTAAAAACATTACGATAACACCTACAGAGTTATATGACATTTTAAAAAAGCCGAAAACCTATTTTTTAGTTTTATTTTTAATAAACTAAATACCTTCGCACAGTTATGAGAATTTGGAAGCTCCTAGGTTGTGCAAGTTTGATAATCAATCCCTCTTTAACTTAGATACATTGTGGGCCTTCTTGTAATCTACTTAAAAATTATCTTTAGTAATTGTTTTTATTTTAATTTTTTTTTTACAACTTGTGTCTTGGCTTAATTCATTAACAACATTTTTACAAAGATTCTTTAATTTTATACATCAATGTTCAAAAACACAGAATATTTTGTTTGTCTTTTTTGTGCATATTATAAGTTTTCTATATTACTAGATTATGCTTTAATTTTTTGTATTTTTCAATTTTTCGAATTAAAAACAAACTTTATTTTTAAAATGCAAAACAAAAAAATTTTCTACAGATTATATTTTTATACAATATGGCGCAGAAAAAGAAAATATTTTTTGTGATAAAAAGAGGACAATCCCGGATTCATATACTCAAATTAGTACATGTCCGGGAAAACCCGCATGAATGGCAACGCTAGGTTCTTTGTTTTTTGCAGTTTTTTTTAATAAAAAAAATTACTGATAGTTAAGTAGTATGTTTGGCAGAATTAATGAAAATGTTGGTAAACAAATGGGTTTACTCTGGAAGAATAAATAATATTATTTGTTGTTATAGTACAATTTGAATGTAGAGCACGCGAAGAACTTTTCTCTCAAAACAACCCAAGGTGCTTTCATCCGCTTTTGTCATAATCCTTGCTTCTGCAACTTTTAGCAGAATAAGGATCATAATGGTCTTACATAGCGACACTTTGGTTGCTTTGAGAGCTTTGCTACTGTCTTAGCAGCCTAAAGAAACAACATTAACCACTTGACTCATTTTTGCAGCCTCTGTATCAATACTATACTATTTCAGTAGGAGTATGAACATGGTTTGATTTCGGGCGCAAGGTATACAGCGAATTTTTGGCCAACCATGATGCGTTGGTACAAAACTTAATTTATTTTGAAGTATATCCAGTGCATTAATAATGACCAATACTTTCATTTTAATGGAACACTATTGCAATTGAAATTTGCTCTAGTTGCAATCTTTGTTGCCATATATTGCCCTTACCCCATGGTTAGCATGTTTGTGCCCATACAAACAAATGATTTACTAAAGATAAGCTTGACAACAACATATTACTCAATTGTGGGCAAAAGGTAAACCAAAATGCCATTCTTCTTTATTAAGATCAAATGTATAAAATGTAAAATACAGTTAATGCACTTTGATTTGGGGCTGTTTTTTTCAGCAACTGGATTTGGGTTAATTTTTTGAATGAATGCTAAAATATTTATTGTGGGCTAAAACGTACACTAAATATCCGTAATTTATAAATTTTGTGGAAAAGAACATGCTACTTAGATAGAATTTCACAAAAAAATAAAATAAAATTTGGCAAACAAATTTGAAGATTGAAGATTGAAATGTAAACTCTAATCTTTTTTTCATAACATATGTATGTAATATTGTACAGTAATTTAACATACATTTTTTTTTATTTAAGAGCCAAAAGCTCGAAGCAGCTAGTGCTCATTTATGCATTAACATGTAAATTCTAATTTTATGTTAATAAATTAAACACCGGACCTTCAGTTTGGAAAATTAATTCTTCACATGTTAAATTAAATGAAATTAAAAACTAAGGAACAACGCCCAAGAATAAGGTAAAAGACTGTTGGCTTTGGGTATCTGCGTTTCTAAAAAAAGGTAATTTTCAAAGTTTAAGTGTTCTTAAAATAATTTAACAGGATAAAGTTTCAAAAAAATAACATAAAATTGTGCGCAACATTTTTGTGATTTAAATTTTCGAATATCATTCAGGTCTGCAACTCTAAAAGAAAAAAAAAATAGTGTTTATTTGTTCTGAAGATGTTTAGGTCTAAAATCAGTTTTTATCAATTTTTGGTAGTATTTTGTAGTCAATCCAATCTGTGTACAAATTTAACTACTTGCCAAAAACTATATTTTCCGGTGCAATTATTATGTTGATATATATAGACCCGATAGTAATCTGCACAAGCAAATCCTGCTTATATCACTCCATTGTGGATATTCCCCTTTTAGAAATTGGCATGCTCTTGCCACAGCACATAATTTAGCAATGAATCTAAATGCAAACAACAAAGAAGAATGGAGAAATACCTTTTACAACTGCATTTCGATGGTTGATGAGGAAATGTACAAAACTAATCTCGAAAGGGCTAGGGAATCACTTTCTAGAGCAACCTATAGCCGTATTAATTTGACTTTGGGCGATTATAATTATTTCTGCGAGGACCTTTCTGCTTCTGATATAAGTTTAATATCCAAAATACGGACTGAAACTCTTGAACTCAACTACAGGCCACATATAGAACTGACTTAGATGCAATTTGTTCACTCTGCAACTCAAACCAAAACGAAGATGTTTACCATTTTTTAGCAACTTGTCCTATTTTACAGGAAATCTGTAGACTTCATTTTGATAAAAGCTTCTTTTCGTCGGAAGAATGTTTACGTGTTTTGAACGGGGAGTATGGTTGGAAATTGCTGGTACGCTATGTCTCCCATGCAAATAATTACAGGAATTCCTATTTGAGTCTGTTTTGAAGTATCTACTTAAGTAAAAAAAGAAATTAAAGTTTTGTTTTAGCTAAACTAAAAGCCCCAATATTCCATAACTTGAATCTCTAGAGTTCGCCTTTTTTCGTTTTACTAAACTAAAAGTCCAAATTCTCCGAAACTTTTCCACTTCCTCGCCATCTTCGGTTTTTTTAGTTTAAAAAAAAATTAAACTTAAATATTTTGAACAATCATTTAAAGTACCTAATTGTTAATTGTTTTCTTTTTTCATTGTAACACATATTTATTGTTAACTATTCTTTTTCTTCTTTAAATTACTTTGCCACTTTAACAAAACAACATTTAAAAAGTTGATCACATTTCTGTAATATTATTTATATATATATGTTCTTTATTTTATATTCCATAATTGTATACTCTTTTTTCTCAATGTAAATGTCTTGATAATATTCGGCAGACGGCTCTAATGCCATGCTTGTAAGTTTTTTTTTTTTTCTATTGTAAATTATTATGTATCGTTTTAATGAATAAAGATTATCTATCTATCTAATAGGAAAAAAAAATATTTTTAAATTAATGTAAAATATGTCAGTTGAGTTTCTTCCATAAATTATGGCGATACACTTTAAATGCAATGCAAGACGCAGATGACGATCTTTTATTTTTTCCATCAATGTACATACAATATGTAATTAATTATAAATTTCCACAATAGTTATCTAAACTGTATCTCTCACACTACAAATGTGTATATATTTTTATTATACATAAAACAAAGCCGCATTCTAAGTATTTTTATATGTGTAAACTGTTTTGTAAATACAAAAAGGAACATAATTTTAATTGATTTTTTGCTAACGGTATTATGTTATTTAGTTTTATTTTATGTTTGTTTGTTATGACACTGGAAAGCAATAAGTGGCAAAGTGAAGGTGAAATGTTGTGTAACCTTTAAGAACAAACAAATATATTATTTCTTTATTAGTTTTTTGTATGTGGGTCGTGATTGTGAGTGCGTGAAATAGGGATTTTTAACAAATATAAATTGTTGTGGAATGAAAGTTTTAATTTGACTGGAAATAAGAAATTGTAATCTTTAAAATATCAAATGTGGTTTACAATCCAATTAGACATGGTTGGTTTATTAAGTTTTTTTTACAAATTACTCGAAACGGTAGTTTTTTTTGTGAAAAAAGTCGTGGGTACCCTTGTACTTCAAAATACAATTGATAGATTCAGACAGAAACTTTTTGAAATGGAATTAAAGCAGAAATAGGAAGGAAAAAAATGTTGCCCATTGTAAATGTCTTATATATGTACATACATACATTATATAAGTCATATGTACATATTTATAATAGCATTGATGTTGTGTATATACTTGATATCTCTAAAATTTGCTTCTGGTTTGACTGCTAATATGTTTCATTTCGGCTATGTTTTGACTCTATAATAAAACAAAGGCTCTTTTAAAAGTAACTGCATTTATTTGGTCCAAAGAGGATATTCTGATTTTTTTTTATTTGCTATGAATCGGATAACTGACATGTACAGTGGTATCGTGCTTATACAAAATAAAATTTACGAAATTCGATTCAAAAACATATACAAGTTAAAATGAGCAGTACTTAAGGAGAAAGATTATATAATTGTATGAGTTGCGTTCCATTAGGTGCCTTGAATCTAGGCCCAGTGAAGATTTGACAATGTGGTCCTCCGAGCAGATTTTCCATGTTAGACATTCGAGTCAGGGTTGCGTGTTCATAAGGGGTTTGATCAGTGCTCCTTTATAATGACAAAGAGACATATTTTGGGACTGAAATATTCATACATTGTATCGTTATATATTATGAATTGTATTGTAATATATACACTTCAGAATTTTCAGAAAGTAGTTAGCTTACAGCAAGCGTCACACTACGATCAGAGGCTCATCATTAGTGCATGTGTTAGTTGTTAGTAAGATAATAATACAATTAAAGCCTAACACACGCACAAAATACAAAACATAATTAACATTTAACATGAATTATTACAGAACACTGGTTCTAAACAATGATTTTAATCCCACCTTATTTAAATTTAAATCTATCGATGAACAGTTTAAGTTATATAAAATGCTCATTCGACTTAAAGCTTCATTCTTTCCATAGTTAGTTCTATGGAAGTCAATATGTATAAAGTCAAAAGTACGCAGGTGATGAGTTCCGCCTCGGTAATTTAAATGTATACAAGATAGCAAATAAGGTGCATCAATTTCACCAATGAAAATTAAATCATTATTAACACGCCTTTGATGTAGAGTTTGCAATTGAAGAAGTTGAATACGATGTTCATAGGGAGGAAGATCATTAGGATCTTCCCACGGAAGACCCTTTAGGGCGAAGCGAATGAAATTATGTTGAATTGATTCAATACGTTTCTTATGAATTTCGTAATAGGGATTCCATACCTGCGAAGCATATTCAAGATGAGGACGAACATGACAATTGTATAAAGAAAGAGTAACATAGGGATCATTGAACTCCTTTGCCCAGCGTTTTATAAAACCAAGCATAGAACTTGCTTTATTAACAATCAAATTAATGTGATGTGTAAATTCTAAGTTGGAACAGAAATGAACACCTAAATCTTTAAATGTGGAGACGCGAC
Organism: Eupeodes luniger; assembly: GCA_951509635.1. Taxonomy (NCBI): domain Eukaryota; kingdom Metazoa; phylum Arthropoda; class Insecta; order Diptera; family Syrphidae; genus Eupeodes; species Eupeodes luniger. The sequence continues at coordinate 60,935,379 of OX608074.1, forward strand.
AGAGTTTTTGCTGTGATATACAATAATCAAATACACTACCGATTCGTTTTTTAGTAAAAGTTATCGTCTGGCATTTTAGAGGGTTGAGTGAAAGGCTATTTTTCCCACACCAAAATGTGAAACTATCAATGTCGGCTTGTAAAAGAATACGATCATGGGTGGACTTTATTATTTTAAAAATCTTCATGTCGTCAGCAAAAATGAGTACTTCACTTGAGCGTAGACATGACGATACATCGTTAATAGACAGGATAAACAGAAAAGGGCCAAGATGGCTTCCCTGGGGAACACCTGATTGAGCAACAAAAGGTTCAGAATGACAATTTCTAAATTTTACCTCATAGGATCTTTTTTCAAGGTATGATTTGATCCAAGCTAAGAAAAATGGTGGAAAACCAAGAGCTTTAAGTTTAAATAATATATAGTTTAAGCCCAGATCTTCTTAAAAGCAAAAGAAACTTTGCATTCACCTAACCCTGTATCTACCCCAAATTCTATATTGTGCCCAAGCAGGGGAGTTTCATATTATATTTAATTGCGTATACTCACCGTAATGCTAAGACTAGGGCCTCGTTATACCTACAAGAGGCTGTTTTGCATGCCATAGAAAAACTTGTGTCTACACTTCAATACAATACTAATTGAGTTATTTCTATTAAATAATTTTATAGTTTCAAAAGAAACACATGCAAATAATTATTAAAAATTGTATTTCTTTAAAAATGTCAACATGTAATAATTGGAAATAATTAGTTTTGTATACAAACACATTGTGGAAATAGATCACAAGAATAATATCAGAAGTAGATAGATTAGATTTATTGTTTTTTTTCTTGTTTATGTACATAAATAATATTTACAAAAATCGATAAGCATGGCTTTGCCGTCTGCCTGATTGACATGAAATTAAACATTTTATAATAAGTTTTTTTTTTTGTTTTCACAATAAATAAAAATATGATAAATAAAATAAATACAATTCTCTGTTTTCTCTTTAAAAAAGTTAAAAATCTTCATTAATAATTTGGCTTCTATATTTTATAGCTGTTTGATAAAAATTAAACAATAAGTTTATATCATTTTCGCAGTTGAGATGTGCTAAAACTTCTTCTTCCGGTATTAAATTGCTTCCAAGGAAATATGTTCGGATTTCTTTTAGTATTGGGCACCTGCCAATGAAGTGGATGATAAGTTCTCTCTCCGATAGGTTGCAAAGACTACAGTAGATTGGTAAATCAGTGCGGTGAGGGATATAATTAAGTTGAATAAGTTCTCCTCTCATTTAAAAAACTAAATTGGAAACGCAACGTAGAGGAAAGAGTCAAAAAAGCTACTGTAGCTCTCTTTTCTTGCAAAAAAGCCATCGGTAATAAATGGGGCTTACAACCCAGAATCACGCATTGGCTATACACATCGGTAATTAGACCGATTTTAATGTACGGTGTGGCAGTTTGGTGGACTGCTCTAGAAAAAGGTATAAACCGAGATAAATTAAATAAAGTCCAACGTTCAGCTTGCCTATGTATAAGCGGATCGCTTCGCACGACCCCATCTGCGGCACTGGACACCTTACTCTACCTAACACCTCTTGACATTTTTAGCAAACAAATAGCTGCAAGCTCTGCTATTCGCCTCAAAGCTTCGTCGCAGTGGACTAACAACAACATTGGCCACTCCGTTATTCTTACTTATTTAGAATCAATCCCAAAGCACACAGACTACACCATCCCCCAACTACAATTCGAAAGAAACTACCAGATTTCTATACCTCCCAGATCTTTTTGGGAGGATAGGACATTCCTGGAAGACGAGTCAATCCACTTCTATACAGATGGGTCAAAAACAAAAGAAGGGGTTGGTGGAGGTGTGTACTCTGAACGACTGAAATTAAGTCTCTCATTCCGCCTTCCCAATCATTGTAGCGTGTTCCAGGCGGAACTTTTGGCGATAAAAGAAGTCTTGTCCTGGCTTAAAGAAAACGTGATATCAACATCTGATATCCGTATTTTCTCAGATAGTCAGGCCGCTATCAAATCTCTGGATTCTGTCTCTACAAACTCTATAACAGTCTAGAACTGTCGATCATCTCTAATGGAGATGGCACAACAGTTTAATATTCACCTTTGCTGGGTGCCGGGCCATAGAGACATTCCAGGTAACTGTAAGGCAGATGAAGTCGCCAGGAACGGTACAGTACAGCCCATTCTACCACGTTTGGCACGTACTGGTATACCAATCGCTACTTGTAAACTGTTGCTAATGCAAGACGCTGTGAGGAGGGCAGGCACCAGGTGGAACAACATCACCACGTGTCAAGTCACGAAAAACATCTGGCCAACACTGGATTTAAAACGTTCAAAGTGCTTGCTCTCTCTAAGCAGATCGCATATAAGCTCGATAATAGGTGTCATAACCGGACACTGTCTAATAGGAAAGCACGCCACGAGATTAGGCGTATTCTCAAATGACTTCTGCAGAAGCTGTATGGACGAGGAAGAGGAGGAAACAGTTCTTCATCTTCTCTGCACATGCCCTGCTCTGGCTCGAAAACGCAAGAATTACCTAGGAGAATTCTTCTTTAACGATCTAAACGATCTAAATCATATTGGCATAAGCAGCCTCTCACGTTTCGTAAGAGACTCAAACTGGTTCCATTGAGCTTAGGAGGAAACCTCAAGATTCATGTGGTATCACAATGGGCCATTAAACTGGCCTAAGTGTGTCCATTTCCATCTTGGACAGCCACTTCAACCTAACCTAACCTAACCTCTCCTCTCATTTTAAAGATAGCAGATATGATTTTATTACTGTTTTCGTTACGAAAATAGTTCTTTTCATTTAAATTATGCCTCAAAATGCTATATGTAGCTCTGTGTAATGACGAAGTAGCTAAATTTAAGCAGTCAGCTCTGTATTGCTCATCTACTTTTGAAATCAGGTTGTTGATTATATCCTTACAGTATCTTTCATTTCCATTTATGCGATTGAACTCCATTCCGCTGTAGGTTGCAAGCTCTTCTAACTGTTTGTACCATAGTGTTCTTCTCTCTATTACCTTTCTTGCAATAATTTTTGGAAGTCTCTCCTGTGGTAATTGCAGGACTTCAATTACATATTCTGCGTGTAGCTTTAAAGTTTTAATAAAAAGTGGTGATAATCCTGTTTCAATGTTTATCATATAGTTGGGCGTTGTGCTTGGCAGATTGAAACATCTTTTGATGTAGTACCTCAGCAGTTTCTCCACTGTTTCATATTGGCAGTATCCCCAAGATTGTGCTGCGTACAACATCACCGACTCAGATACAGATTGAAAAACTTTATATTTGACATTATGGTCAACTAAATGATTTGAAAAACACCTCTTCCAGGTAGCAGATATGGCACTTTTAGCTTTTATTAGTTTTTCTTTTAAGTGGGATTCCATACTCAGATTACTAGTTACCGTTACTCCAAGATACCTGTATGCTTTCACGATTTCAATGGCCTGTCCATTGAGATACCATTTTTCATTGCTGCAATTTCTACCTGCTCTTTTCTTAAAAATCATGACTTTTGACTTGGTTAGATTAACTGTAAGATTCCATAATTGGCAGTACGAATCAAGACGGTTAATCATAAGTTGCAAAGATTCTGGGGAGTATGCAAATAAAACCACATCATCTGCAAATAGAAGAGCTTTTATCAAAATTCCATCTATCTCTATGCCTCCTGGTAGAGAGTCGGTAAGGTCGTTGATGTACATGGCAAAGAGATACGGGCTAAGTGTACATCCTTGTCTTACTCCCATTGTTGTCTCAAACCATTCCGAAATCTCCATTCCGTTCCACACAGCCGATTGATTGTCTTCGTATAAGCTTTCGAGAACCCTTCCAAATTTTTGACTCATTCCAGCATTGTATAGCTTATATATTAAAGCTTTTCGGTCGATATTGTCAAAGGCTGCCTTGAAATCTACAAAGAGGGTGTATAATTTTTTTCCTTGGTCTACAAATATACCCGCGATGTTTTGCAGAACAAATATGTAATCTACTGTGGGGTAGCCGTTCCGGAACCCAGCTGACATTCCTTAATAAGATTATTGTTTTCAATCCAGTTTGACAATCGGTAGTTTAACAATTTTGTGAATACCTTATATACAGAATTTAAAAAGGATATTCCTCTATAGTTTGTTGGGTCTGCTAAATTGCCCTTTTTATGAATCGGAAATATGATTGCTTGTTTGAACTGAGTAGATATTTCTCCTGTTTCAAACATTTTGTTAAAAATCGCAGCTAGCTTATTGATAAAGTTGTCCGTCGCATATTTGAGACATTCTATGCGGATCCTATCCGCTCCAGGTGCCTTTCCATCTTTGAGATTTTTTAAAGCTTCACATACTTCATCTTGAGTAATAGGTGCATCCAATATTTCATTTGCATAAAAGGGTGTAGCATAGTGAATAAATGGTATATTAGTGTTTGAATTCAATAGCGTTTGAAAATGGATCTTAAGTGTTCCAGCGTCTAATTGAATGCTAATTTGGGGTGATTTGCCGTTAAAATTATTCACTGCAGTCCAGAATTGCTTAGCATCTTTGCAGCATGTGAGTTTTAGTGCTTCATTTTCAAAATGTCGTTTCTTTTTTTCGCTGCAGATTTTTTTAAAGGTTGTGTTTGTTTGAATGTACAATTTTGACAATTGACCACCAAATCGTCGAAAAACCTATAGCCATCCAAACGATTTTCGCCTTTCATTTTCACATTCAGAGTCAAACCATTTTTCTTTATAGAAACATCTTTTTTTGTGTTGCACTCTGCTGACCGGGTAAGACATATTTATAAGATTTTCCATATCCATTATGTTGTACTCTATATCTGTCTGCAAGTTGTTTTCAAGATTGAGTCTGTACTCCGTTGCGAAAGCTTCTTTCCACTGCAATTTTGGGGGTAGTTTTATGGTTCTTGCATCTTCTCTTTCAATCAGATAATTTCCAAAAGACGCAACAATGGGCATATGGTCAGAATACTGTTCCGACAATACCTCAAAATCACTAATAAGGGATAACCATTCACCTCGTACTAAACAATAATCTATGACCGAGCAGCCTTGCTGTCTATGACCGAGCTGCCTTGCTGTCCGACGAACGTATATTTTCCACTCGTATCTGATTTACTGGTACCGTTCAGATTATGAAATCCAAATGAATCACATAACTCCAATAGTTTAACTCAGTTAGCATTAGTAATTGCATCTTCTGAATGTCTTATTTTACCTGAGAATCGATTTTCTCTTCCCTCTTCGTTTCCAATTCTGGCGTTGAGATCGCCGATAATCATAATATTGTCGTATTGATTGAGTTCGATTAGTTTGTATAACGAATCAAAATCTCTCTCCCAGTGATTACAATTAACGTAACTTGGCAGTATAACTAACTTTGATAAACCTAAGGTTATTTTCAAAAGTTTCACACTGAATATACTTATAATTTTGTTTCTTATAATCAAAGAAGCATCCACCACTTGCTCTTCCTCTTGTGTTTTGTTTCAAGGCTGGTATCCAAATAAATTCAAAGCTTTTAAAACGACTTAGGTATAATTTATAATCATCTTCTGTCAGAAATGTTTCATAAAGTAAAACTATATCATAATTATTTAAAAAATCATAAAATCCTGCGTATATTGACTTATTAGTGAGACCTGCAATGTTATAACTTAAAATTTGTATATTATTTATTTTTTTTTTAAAGATTTAATTTTATTTTGGCAGACGGCAGTTACACCCTATAAAATACAAGTTGAATTGGTTGATGTCCTTGCTAGGAAGTTTCCATATGAAAATGTAGGTACGAAAAGAGTGGAGAATTGTACTAAGAAATCTAGTACAGCTATCCACTAAAATGACACATTTCGTCGTTCAGCAGCGTACTGAAAAACGAAAAGCACAGCGAAATTTTTCGTTTATGATTTCGTCATGTCACTTTTGTATGGGAATTTTCGTTTCGCATCAGCAGCGTACTAGGCTTCAATTTAATTGCCCAGCACATTAATTGCTTGCGAAATTTTGACGTTTAATTTTTTTTTATTGAAAAAAAATTTGTTTACTCGTGACTTCGGTGTTTTGACTTTGATTTATATTTGATTTAAAATTTAAAATAAAATGGATTTGTCTAATGTGTACCAACATTGCATTTCTGAATCGGAAACTCAGGATGTTATTGGTGATGTGCAACAAGTGATGAAGACAAGCAGTGAAATTCAACTTCCAGACAGAACTCTCCACAAATATTTTTCCGCTGTGGTTTTCGTTTTCATTTCGCTCTGCACTTGGAGACCACCGAAAAATTTCGTTTCGCATCAGCAGCGTACTAGGCTTTACAATAAAATTCTTGACGTTGTTGTTGTTTGATTTTATTTCGCGAATATGTTGATTTTCAATGGCCGGGGTTGGTTGGATGAGCTTTACCAATGAATTTTTGATGAGATCTTTTTCATTTATACCTTCCTGTGGAGTTATTCTTAACATCAGATTGTTTTCTGTATTCTTTTTTTGTATTTCATCCATCTGACTTTCAAGGATCTCGTTTCTTTTTTCCAAAGCTATTATTTTGTTGGACATTTCAAGGTTAAGTTCCATAATTTTTTGGTTTCCGTTTGTCATTGCTTCAATGTCACTCCTCGAGGCCATATTTTTCCATTTTTATTCGAGGAGAAAACAAAGTAATTTTGTAAGCTCAGACTTGCTCATAGATCCAACTAATTCTTCAGACATTGTATCAAAGTGTTGTGGTATTTTTTTCGAATTATAAGCTTCAGGAGAAGTTTCAGATAAATTTCTTTTGCTCTTCGCTGACATAGATATATTTGTTGAGTAGAGATATGATCGGCGGGCAGTTGTGTCACTTTTTCACAGCTTATAATAATTCTTATAGTTCTAAGACTCACGTGAATTTATAAAGGTGGTTTTATTTTCCTTGATAACACTTTAATACACTTTTAAGATTTATTTTAAGTTGGAAATTTAGCAATTTGGAACTTTTTCACAGGAGCAATTTGTAAACGAACTTTTCTGTAATTTGACAGAAATGTCAATAATAAACTATGTATAATAAACTTAATTTTATTACTTTCGTCATTAGTAGATATTTTTTTTTTATGGGCTGATGTTGACTGAAAATAATTATTTGGACTTTAGTATTTCGCCTAAGCTTACACTATTCCTAGAACATTAATAATTTCTGAACGCATGTATTTTTAAATTTTAGTTTTTTGTGTTCAGTTGTTTTTTTTTTGTTATTTGGTAATTTTATATGTACATTCGTTAATACACACATATTCATGTTTTAGTAAATCGCCATTTCTAACAAGCATCATTTTAGACGAACTTAACAATTGATCTCAATTAAAAGTGCACTCAAATATAAATCGTACTGATATATATTAAATTGAAAGAAATTCCAGTCGGTTTATACACCAAGTGTGGGAAGGATTTATATCTTTTAAAGTTTTATACATGCTTATATACATACATACATATGTACATACTTTTAACAGTATAACAATTTTCTTTATTTTTTTTTTTTTTTGTATGCATGTGAGTGTGTGGGCAAGTAGAAAAATGTGTAGTTTTTAGAAAATAAATTTGTGTAATTATTTCTATACTTTGTAATTATTTTCTTATTTCAAAACCTTTTCTTTTATTCTTATATTATAAAATTAAAAACTTAACAAAACACACAACAAAAATAAAGCCTATAAAAAGGAAAAAGAGCGGGAAGCAAGTGCTTTGAAATTGCTGCAAGAAGAAAATCAAGATTTAATTTCTTCACCATCAAGTGAGACACATGTATCGGCAGAAGGCGATCAAATAACAATCCACCATCAGCCCAAGGAAGAAAAGAAAAAGCCGCGCCTCAGAGACTTCTTTATATCTGAATTCGGTATATGAATTGAAAACCACACTGCTCATTCTCAGTTGTATACCTTTTCCACTGACGTTTCTGTGAACAAAAACCCTTCCTGTATATTGCTAATATTAATTTTGTAGTTGGTAAAAAATGTATAAATACATTCTTTGATATTGTGACTGTTCCCACTTACAAGAATAAATCGAAAACATTTATACATATGTATGTACATATATTTTTTTTCACCAGAAGGAAACTTGTTACATCCGGTAGTTCTGTTTTTTTTTTTTTTTTTTTTTGGCTAAATGTATATTATGTTGACCAAAGTAATAATCCATGTTCAAAACTACGAGCGACGTGCAAAATGCAAGATAGCGTAGCATTAAATTATCGCACTTTTTCACTTATTGATGATTTTAATTATTTAAAATCGTTAATTATGTAACCCTGAAAGTTGCGTTTAGACTGATGAAGAAAAAAATGGCAAAGAATAGGGTATAATTAGGTGTAAGAAACAAATTACCTTAGAGGGTCACCTAACATGAATATTAACTCTTGGAAAACAACTACAGCATCTACATACATACAAATCGATTCTTGAATTATCTTATAAACTGAAAAAATAAAAAATAAATATAAGTATTTGTCTACATATAGATGTGTAGGGTTTGAATACTACACCATTAATTTGATTGTCTTGCCACATAGCTGGAATTATAAGTTTCACGGGTTACAACCGATTATCAAATTCCTTTACTTGCGTTACTTAAGCTACAGTTACATGGTCAAAAATTAAAATTTTCTTTGTCAATGTAAAAAACATTGGCCGTCACACGAATGACAGTTTGCGGTCAATATTGTCCCAAAATGCGTTGACGTGGGGACGCGTATATAGGTCAACCTAACATTTATTTATCTCTGTCAAAGCGTTTACTCGCGAAAATTTGACGATCACACGATTTGACAAAATTAAGTGTATATGAGTCAACATTATTTTTACAATCCATCTAGGCTGGGAAAGAATATTTACGTTGCTATAATGGTACATAATTTTTGGGTGGTTTTTAATTTCGTCTAATAAAATTCTAATATCAGGAACATTTTATGAAAAGTTATTACCTTTTTTATAAAGCAATGATGTTTAATGTATACAGCAGGTAAAATACTGTTGAAGAGCCTGCAAATTTGGAAATTAGTAAAGAATCAGAACAGTAGATATAAATATTTGAGGAGTAACTCTTTTCCAATTTTATTATTGATCTCCTGTTTGAAACTTCTAATCGACTTATGTACCTACTTTGCTGATTACAGTACCCTCAAATTTTCTTATTCGGTTTTAGACTCAAAACTCTGCTCTTCGGATGCGGATCTTCATCGTAATATGATAAACTAATTAAATTTTGATCTTAACATAATTTTTAAATGAGGAATGTTAAATTTAATTGCGTCGAAAAATCAATGTTGCCTGTTGTCGCTGGAGCGTCACTATTCTCTGGAACCAAAGAAACCAAACATCTTGCACTTCTCGGTATGTACATTGTACACAGCTGTTTGAAATAATGGGGAATTACTTTGACAAGGCAAACGTGGTTTCCCCACATTCTTCGAAACGATGAAAGAAAAAAAAATTTGTTTGGGTCTGACTTCAAAAGAAATGTTAGGCTTCCTCAAGGAAAGGAGTTTCATTTCCGTTATACAAAAAAAAAAACAGGGAGGCAGTAGCATCATAGATTGGGTTGTCTGTCTTGGTTTAGTGTTTGGGCCTAAATTCCAAATTCATGATAATCATGACCAAGGAAACATATCGTGATTCTGAGGACTATATGTCATTAAGATGCCATTTTAAGCAATATAACGATCGCAAGCACTCTTCAAAATTGGTGAATGCTTAGCTTCGCGATCCAATCCAATCTCTGTCTTATCCTGGACAGCTCAATCCGATGGACAAACAAAAAAATACAAAAAGCAATAAAACACCATTCTGTTAAGTAAATGTCAACAACTTGTTGAGTCCGCGTCTCACAGAGGCAGTCAAAAATACCCGCAATCTCCCTGTTTGCTTTTTTTAACTGTTATATTGTACAGTAAAGAAACTCAGAATGTTCGGAGATCCAGAGAAAAGAAAAAGACAAATATTTATTATAAAAGAAGTATTTTACTGTTTGAAGTTTAAAAGAAGACTAATTATATTTTACAAATAAAAGAAAACTTGAATCGAAAAGTAAACTGAGATTAATGTAGTTTCGAATAAATTACTGAAAGTAGCTTTATACAAAGTACAAACTAACACCGCCTCTTAATTTAATAGAAACTATAAATTCAAGTTAAATCATAAGTAGGTACATTAATTAAACAAAATCCAAAAAAAAAAAAAACTAAACTAAATTTAAACCTCTACGATGTTTTAGGAACAAATTTCTTCCTGATGCTTTCGTCATGACGTCAGCTAGTTGATCTTCAGTTGGTTTTTGTTCTAGTCGAATAACGCCCTTTGAAATTTCATCTCGAATAAAATGGTATTTGACGTCTAAATGCTTCATTCGTTTGCTTTCCTTGGAATCTTTAGCAATTTTAATACAGGAATTATTATCTTCATATATGATTACTGGAATCGTGCATTCTACATTGAGTTCATTCAGCATCTTTCGAATCCATTTGAGTTGACATACTGCTTCAGTTAGGGCAATCAACTCAGCTTCTGTTGATGACAAACTTACTGTTGATTGCTTCTTTGAGGCCCAGCTCACGGTATTTCCAAATAACTTGAACACGTATCCTGAAGTAGATTTCCGGTCATTTTTATCTCCTCCCCAGTCAGCATCACAGAAACACACCAGGGTCTCGGCAGTATCTTCTTTTCGGTAAATCATTCTCAAGTCGATTGTTCCACGAATGTAGCGTAGAATATGTTTTGCATAGTTGTAGTGGCGTTCATCAAAACAACTTTGGAATCGACTCATGTATCCAGTTGCAGCACATAAGTCCGGTCTTGTGGTCACAGTTGCGTATATTAAGCAACCAATCAATTCGCGGTAGGGGTGATTTGTACATCTTTTCTTGTCACCCTCATCGATGTGCAGACCCTTTTCCATGGGAGTAGCTTTTGGCTTGCAGTCTTTCATTTCGAATTTATGCAACACTTTCTCCAAGTATTGCCGTTGACTTAGTTCAATAGTTCCATCTTCGATGTTTTGCTGAATGTGCATTCCCAGAAAAGTACTTGCTCTACCCATGTCAGTCATGTCAAATTCCTTTGACAACAGCTGCTTTATGATGATAATCATTTTAATATTTTGACAAAACAGCAATATGTCATCGACATACAACAGGACGTAAAAATTGCTTCCGTTTTGGTCCTTGACGTACACGCATTGATCTGACTCACATCGCCTGAATCCAATTCTAACCATGAAACTGTTGAACTTCTCATTCCAGGCTCGCGACGCTTGCTTCAGCCCATACAAAGCCTTATTGAGCTTGCAGATTTTATTTCCAACTTCAATACCTTCCGGTAACTCCATATAAATGTCTTCGGACAGTTCACCATTCAAAAACGCACTTTTGACATCCATCTGGTGAATATACATGCCCTTCTCATTTGCAATTGCAAGCAATATTTTTAATGTAACCAACTTTGCAACTGGCGCATACGTTTCGGTGTAATCGAAACCAGGTTTTTGGGTAAACCCTCGCGCCACCAAACGAGCTTTGTATTTTTCAATTTGCCCATCTGCTTTGCGTTTCAATCGAAATACCCATTTGCTGGTTATGGCTTTTCGATTCTTTGGCAAACTACAAATAGTCCAAGTTTTATTATGTATCAATGATTGGTACTCACTTTTTATGGCATTTTCCCATTCTGGCCAATCTTCTCTTGCTTTTGCCTCAGTAATGGTTCTTGGGTCATCTTCGACGTACTCTTCGGCACTAAGAGCAAAGTTGTCTGATTCAGCTGAATAAGTGCAAAAACCAAGTCGCTCAGGTTGTCTTCGCGTACGTTCGCTTCTTCGTTGAACATTTGATTCGAGGTCTTCAACACTATTTTCGCTTTCGCTGGTACTGTTGTTACCGATGCCGTTTTCTTCGACATCGTGGATTCTTTCAATGCGGTTACCAGCCCAATCCAAATTAGAGCTGTGGACTATTCCATCGCCGCCGTCAACAGGTAGATTTTCCAGAGCTTCATCATTTTTGTTCTCACCAAATCGTTCCGCCTCTGAAGTCGATATTTCTGTTATCTTCGGCCTTCTCAACACGGAATCTTCATTGAACGTTATGTGTCGACCAATAACTAACCTATTCTCTTTCATGTCCCACAGCCGGTATGAACCAATCGATGAAGCATACCCAAGCATCAGACATTTGTTCGACTTACCTTCAAATTTCGATCGCTTATCTTTTGGTACGAAATTGAAGCATTCTGAACCGAAAATTCTTAAATGGGACAGATCTGGTTTTCTTCCGAACCAAATCTCAGCCGGTGTCTGCTTCATAAATTGCTTCCCAACAGCACTCGTTGGCGATCGATTCTTAATATAATTTGCTGCAAGAATCGCTTCGTTCCAGAATTTATGATCCAAACCACTTGCCACCAGCATAGTTGTAGCTTTTTCTTGAAGTGTTCTATTCAATCGCTCAGACACGGAGTTCATCTCTGGATTGTAGGGAACAGTAAGCATCATTTGAATACCCTTTGACTTACAGAACTGTCTAAACTCATTTGAAGTATATTCTCCACCGTTGTCAGCTCTCAGCTTCGCAACTTTCTTGCAATGTAGTGCTTCAGATATGGCTACGAATTCTTTGAACTTGCTAACGACTTCACTTTTTCGTTGAATGCAGAATATCATTGAAGCTCTGGAATAGTCGTCAGTGAATGACACAAAATATCTGCTTCCATCATATGCCGACGTTGGCATAGGACCACAGACATCACTATGAATTAGTTCCAAAATGCGATTGGATCTAGAATTTTTGTTCCTTGGAAACGAAGAACGTGTTTGTTTTCCAAAAACACAAGATTCGCAGAATGTTAATTCAGTGTCAACATTCACTTCTTCCAAACCTTTAGCCATCTGATGATTGACCATCTTCTTCAAATCATATGTATTCAAATGTGCTAATCTGTAATGCCACAAAGATTGTGAATCATTTTTCTCACCTGAGATGCCAGCGAATTTATTTTGTTCAACATGCAAATCTACTTCGTACAGCTTGCCTCTGGTACTTGCTTCAAACATAGGTGTTCCATCGATCGATGCATATGCCTTGTCACCTTCAAAAACTATACGGTAACCCCTTTCTGTCAGACTTCGGATAGACATCAAGTTGCATTTCAGATCCTTCACAAATAAAACGTTCTTCATAGTCTTTGGTGCAGAATCACCATTATGAAACGTTTTAACAGAAATATCACCAATTTCAGATGCTGATATGCTTTCGTTTTTCTTGGCAACTGAAATTTGAATTTCCTCGATGTTCTTCAAAACGTTGAAATAATCTTTGTTGTTGACCATGTGCTGGGTAGCACCAGAATCCAAAACAAACTTCACTTTATCATTCATCGGTTGTACAGTTTGCGCTGCATGCTCTTTTTCTCTTGCTTTGTCAACAACTGCACACATTGTCGAGTCCTTCTTTCTGAAAGCTTTGCTTGAACCCTCTGAGTCCTTCTTTTCCTTTTGCTTGGAAAAACATTTGGATTTGATATGTCCAGGCTTACCACACCCATAACATACAATCTTCTTCTTAGGCTTGACACTCATTGCACCGGACTCACTAGACCTTGCCGATGCACAACCATTCCTCTTGTTGTATTCGTCCATCAACCGAGTCTTGACAAATTCTAACTTCAAGTCACTTTGATTCATGGTCTCTAGTGCAGTTACTAAATTGTCATAGCTTGCTGGCAAAGTAAGCAACAAATGGACAACAACATCAAGCTCTTCCATCTTAGCTCCGGTTGATTTCAGCTGACGAACCTTCGTATCGAATCGAAGAAAATGTTCAATGATGTCTTCACACTCATTGTACTTCATCATCAGAAGCTGTTTACGGAGTAGTAACTGGCTCGAAATGCTTTTTCGTTCAAAAATACCACACAATGTGTCGAACATCTCCTTGGCAGTCCTCTTCTCCTTCACATATTCCAATTGTCCATCATGAATAGTCTGGACCAAAATTGAAATACACTTCTTTTCTTCTAACTTCACACTGTCTTGGTTAGCAGGCTCAATCTTCGCAAGAATTTCTTCTAAATCTTCCTCAATGTATTTTCGTAGAACCTTCTCGTCCAACAAAATACCCACACGATATTTCCAGTTGCTGAAATTCGTACCATCAAATAATGGAAGCTTAGAAACAGGATGATCAGCCATTTTGCTATTATTTTTTCTTTGTCTCAAATCAAAAACGATCTCGGAAATGCAGTGAAAAATAATTTCTTCTAGAAAGATTCAAAAATTAATTTTTCTTCAATCGAATCCTGGGCCCATAACCTCAGAATGTTCGGAGATCCAGAGAAAAGAAAAAGACAAATATTTATTATAAAAGAAGTATTTTACTGTTTGAAGTTTAAAAGAAGACTAATTATATTTTACAAATAAAAGAAAACTTGAATCGAAAAGTAAACTGAGATTAATGTAGTTTCGAATAAATTACTGAAAGTAGCTTTATACAAAGTACAAACTAACAGAAACTTAATTAAAAAATGATATTACATATAAAATGATATTCAACCTTACTAATATACACAAAAATAAAAGAAAACAATTCAGTTTCTTTAGCTTTGGCTATACAAATTGACTTTCCTTTTCAAAAAAAAAATGAATAAATAAAACTTTTGATTTTCTAATAAGGACTTGACAACTTTTTTTAAAAATAAAACGCAAACCATTTGAGATATTTAACTGTATTATCGGCTTTAAGCACAATCAAAATATTTATAAGTGGAACCCACCACCGCGGACACGTTTGTAGCGGTAGATTTATTACACCCAATTTTTCAATGACTCGACCACACATTCGTGCACTTGTAACGTGCATAAACGACTTGTTGGCATAAACCCATGACTTAACGGAGCCCCAATCAAAATAGTCTTTGAGACTTTAAGCCGTTTGCACGAGACTGCCAATCAACTGGCCTATTCCTTGAGATAATACGCTCGTTAAATTACTTTTCAATAAATCGATTGTAACGCGCTGTGTGGTACTCACCATCCTGTTGAACCACATGTCGGTCCAAAAATAATCGGTAATCATGTCACGATAACGCGAAGTTCGTTATGATCGACAAAAAATATGGCCCAATAACGCCGCCGGCATGCAAACCGACAACAAAACAATTATTTTTTGTAGATTTAAACACGACCAATAACACATATTTTGCTTCTTGACGAACCCATTGAGCCATTCAGATAGAATTAAAACCGAAAATTGAAGTTAACGCTCTTAAAGTTGCGTCTATCCGTTCGGATTCGGCAAACAAACTTTAGGTTCCATCCGTCTCTGGCACACAGGAATGGTTGAGAGTTGTAAGTCACTAAACCCTCGCTCACTTTGGAATGTTTAGTCATCTATTTATAACAATGGAAATGCAGTGCAGGACTTGGTCGCACGAACTTGTTCATTTATCCAAAAAATAATTCCTGTCTTTTAAAACTTAAAAATGTGTCTGCATTATTTTTAAAAAATTAAATGTCATTTGATTTCTCAAAAAAAAAAAATTAATTTTTCAAAATTTGTATCAAAAAATCATTAGAGCGTTTTTTTTTTATTTTTTGTTTATATTATTTATTTATTATTTAGAGTTAAATTATTTACGTTTTAAAATTTAATTCCGTTGCCGATTCCCGTTTAAAACATGGTCCAGACATGTTTGCGTCCTATTAGTTAACACTTTTTGACCTACAAATACATATTTCACCTGAAAGGTCATAAAGCGGTTATTTTATTCATGAACTTTAGCCTTCATCTCTTGCAGGGAAAGCAATATTACACAGATGTCACGCTTTATGTCCACTCTTCTTTATATAGTAGTATACGAATTATTAAATTTTATGGATATTATTATAAAAGATTGTTTAAACTGACGTACAATTATTTTTCATCAATCAATCAAGAAACTGGCAATTGCGTTTCACTATTAGCAAAGTTATAACTCTTTGTTCTGTTTTCGTTGGATTTAAATAATTTGTTATATGTTTAAAGTAGTTTCTGTAGTAAAAACCCTTCTTGAGAGACTTTATACTAGTTTTGTATCTTATGATTCTTTGAAAACATCCGCGTTGCATGAAAATATGATTTATTGCTAAAAGTGCAGCTAGCACATGTTTTTAAAAGCTTTAAATTTAGTCTAAGACCACCATCATATCCAAAATGCAGAGCTACATCACGTTTTGCGATAATAATGTAAACTGTTGACTTGGCTATTTGCAGCAATTTTGTTTTCTTTTTAAATTTAATATTTATTACTTCTAAGTGCTTCGAAATCAAAATTCATAAAAAATGTTTAAATGTTAATTTTTTAATTCATAACACTGACAACCACATGTTTGTACTCGTATGTGTTCTAGTTTCTGAGACAATTACCTAAACTATCTTTTATTCCATTTGTATGGAAGCTTGATTTAGCAGAGAAAAATATTTAAGCAAGCTAAAATTACTTCCCAAAAAATAATTAAATATAATAAAAAAGTGTTTTTGGCAGTTTTTAACTTAAACTTAAACTAGTACAGGTTCGATTAAGATTTTGCAGTGACACAAAATAATTGAAGCCAATTCGGTGCCTAATGTATCAGTTTTGAATAATAAACACTGGCATTCCTGTTTTTTAGATACATTTTGAGTTCGAAAGTAGTTTTTTTTTTTCAAAAACTATTAAAACAAATAACTAGGTTGAAAGAAATATTAAAAAAAAAACAAGTTGTTGTCTTTCAGAAAATCGTAAATTACTGCCGTTTTTTTTTTTTTTTTTTTAAATTTAAGTAATTTTATAGCTTTAAATAAGTACCAAAGTTTTCGGAAAATCAATCAAAACGTAGAGAGTATTATAGAATAACGTTATTCTATTACTTAATAAATCTTATAAAATTAAAACAACAATTTGAATCCAAACAATTAGCAAGTGCAAAGATAAATACTTTTTGGTGAATAATTCAATTTAATTTGTTTATATGATGAAAGTTATGCAATAAATTTGAAAATATGAAAACCCCATTGCATTTTTGGCTAATTATCGTTATGCTTGTCTAGTCTGTCATTCGTTGCATACTATTACATAATTTTGTAGGAAACATTTTATGCATGTAAAATCACTCACTCCTCTGTAGTATTCATAATTAAATACAACGTTTATTCATTGCATTTCTCATTTCTTCTCAAACAGTGCGAGGATGTCGTCAAGGTAAAGCTGTACAAATGTCCGAAGCTGAAGTACGTGGCCTTTGTCTAAAATCACGAGAAATATTTCTGCAGCAACCCATTTTGCTTGACTTAGAAGCTCCACTTATCATTTGTGGTGACATTCACGGGCAATATACAGATCTACTTCGTCTTTTTGAATACGGAGGCTTTCCACCTGCAGCCAATTATTTATTTTTAGGCGATTACGTAGATCGAGGCAAACAGTCACTAGAAACGATATGTCTACTGTTGGCATATAAAATTAAATATCCTGAAAACTTCTTCCTCTTGCGTGGTAATCACGAGTGTGCTAGTATTAATCGAATCTATGGTATGATCACCAAAACGCTTTTATATACATTTTTGAATGTAAGGTATATACATATTTTTTAATTTAAGGATTCTATGACGAATGTAAACGCAGGTACAATGTTAAGCTTTGGAAAACCTTTACAGACTGCTTCAATTGCCTACCGATAGCGGCAATTATCGATGAAAAAATATTCTGTTGCCATGGTGGATTGAGTCCCGACCTCCAGAGCATGGAACAAATAAGGCGCTTGATGCGACCAACAGATGTACCAGACACAGGTCTGCTCTGTGATTTGCTTTGGAGTGATCCAGATAAAGATGTCGAAGGCTGGGGTGAGAATGACCGAGGCGTAAGCTTTACTTTTGGGGCAACAGTCGTATCAAAATTTCTGCGAAAACACGACCTAGATTTGATATGTCGAGCTCATCAGGTATGCTCTTATACCATAACTGTAATTTAATAATGTTTTATTAATATTAAAACTTTTTGTAATAAGGTTGTTGAAGATGGATATGAGTTCTTTGCTAGACGTCAATTAGTTACATTATTTTCGGCACCGAATTACTGCGGAGAGTTTGACAATGCTGGTGGAATGATGACAGTGGATGATTCCTTAATGTGCTCATTCCAGGTGAGTAAAATGGATATGGTTGATAAATTGATTCACATATATTAATGTTATTATTAAAATTCGTAAATTTAAAAATTCTTAAAAAAATTAACGCAAACACTTTCATGCACGATCTTTAAATAGTTTGGTAAATATCGTTTTTATCAGGAAAATTCAAGATTTTTTTAGCAATTCTGTTATTGTACAACTTAAGAGTATGTTGTATTGCTGTCAAGAAATATGTATAATTTGGTCTAACAATTTATTCTACAAACATTGCTGAGTGGTACGTACTTTGTACCTTTTTTCTCTGAAACGGTTGAAAATGTTTAAGAACTTTTTCAAAAACCCTAAACCCAAAAGCTCCCCATAAGAAACCTAAGGATAAAAGAATTACCTAGCTCCCAATTTTGTCTGTAAATATTTAATAAGCATGTTCGTTTGGGATTTATGTACATTATATACTTGTCACCACAGCCATCAGCCATAGAACGTTTAAGTTTTACTCTCCAAATTTTAATTAATTTGTCTAAGAAAAAAAAAAGTTTTTAATTGTATATTCTTGCCTATGTTTTTAAAAATAATTTTGTAATCCTAATTGCCCAGTAAATTTCACGAATACATATCCATAGTTCATTATTATTATTTATTGAAATATAAAATAAATTTACATTATAATATATAATTAACAGCACTAGCTACCAGAGACTTTAGGCTGGAAATTAGAAATCTATTTGGAATAAATGTTTTAGGATAGATAATTACTATGCATGGGACTGTCAAAGGTTGGAAGACCAGCGATTGGAGTAAAATCGGAGGTAACCCCGTGCATATGGATTTACAAAGGTTAATTCAGATAATAGACTCTAGTTTGAGCATACGTAATAGTTTATAAACATTTTTAATGTTTGCGATTGTTGTTGTTGACAGAAGGTCAGTTAATTTTTTATTGAAAAGTGATGAACATATATAATTATAATTACCTTTAGAGCATTCGGATGTAAGATGTTTTACGGATAGAATTTGATTGGATTGTCAGAGGTAACAGTTTGGAGGGTTTTCCTTTTTGAGGAGATAGCAATGAGTTGATTGTGTGTGTCCGAGGCGTAAGCGGAGAAGGCATTTGTTCATGATGGTTGTCGTTTCGGAAATCTTTTTTTGTCGGAGGGATAGAAATTACATACGATTGTTCTGAAGCTGTTTTGGAAGCAGTGTCTGCGAACTCGGTCCCTTTGATTCCTGAGTGTCCTGCATAATTTTGTGTTTGTACTTGAGGATAATTTTACGGATATTGGTAATGGTTAAGGCACAGTTTTGGGTTCTGTTGATTGCCTTGAGTGTAGAAAGGCTATCAGAGCAAATAACAATGTTTTTCGGTATTGTATTTGCTATTTGGGTCGCTTTCAGGATTGCGTACGACTCAGTGCAAAACATTGAAAAGTAGTTAGGTAGTCTTGTACTGTATAGAATATTGCCAGCTTCTGAAACGATTGCAAGTCCAGATCCAGTGTCAGATCATAATCCATCTATATAGATGAAATCCCATGAATCGTTTTTGTATATGTCAGTTATTTCATGAAACATCTATGTATACATTTCTTTAGATGTAGAATTCTTTTTTAATCTCGCTAACGAGGTATTTATTATATCAGTTGGAAACTCCCATGGAGGTATGTTACCAGGACTGAGGGTACATATTAATGGAGTAATACCAATTTTGCTGGATTCCTTCAGAGTGATGTAGATAGCAGAAGGGCATTTTGGTGTTTTTTTACGGTTTAAAATTTTCTCTGCATCCTCTTTTATTGGGGATCTGTAAGATTGACATATCTTAGGTGCGAGACGTGCGGTTAAAAGATTTCTGCGATGCTCTATGGATGAGAAGCCTGCTTCAGTAATGATGTTCTTTATTGGAGTGGTTGCAAATGTTTTCAAGCTCGTCCTGATTGAGGTTTTGTAGATTGGTTTGATGATGTTGAGTGTAGATTTGGCGCATTTCCCATAGACTGTCAACCCATAATCAATTTTGGATAGAATAATGCTACGAATTATAAGTATAAAGTGTACTAATATGTATTAAGCTATTTTTAGACGATAAGAATCTTATTATATTGAGTCTGGTAGCTAGTTTACATTCTGAATTTTGAATGATAATAAAAAAATGTCAAAAGTAGGACAATTTCTTTTTTTTTACATATATGTACCCATTTGGTTTTATCAATTGATATAAAAGCCCCTGATTGGGCACACCAATGATTAAGATCGACTAAGATGCTATTGAAGTTTTTTCTTCTTCGATTGTCGTCATTGCATATTTATAAGAAAATCAAATCATACGCATACAGACAATGATCTATTTTTTTATAACTCCATATGATTTCACTTATGTCATTGTAGACGATTATGAATAAGGTCACTGAAAGGGGTAAACCTTAAGGAATACCGTTGAATAGTTTGTACATATTTGAATAGAAGTTGTTTGCTTTTACTCTGATTTGTCTATTTGAAAGAAAAGATTTTTTCAATGAAAACATTTTTTTAATCCTAATTGCCCAGTAAATTTCTCGAATATATAACCATAGTTCATTATATTGGGCTACCACGGACCAGAAATACCTTGCCTTTGCTAGAATTTAAAGGACATATGTATATGTATGTCTCATCTACCGCATTGGTCATATAGAGAGCATTACCCTTCCCCAATCACTGCCACTATTCTTGGATTACATTTGCAATTGCAAGCCATCATTATCTACGATTAATTTTATTTTCAATTTGTGTCTCCTTACGTTACCGATTGTGAAACGTCAAAATCAGTATCCACTAACTCTGAAGCCGACATTTTTACACTACGTTGGAGGGGAAGTTTCAACTCACTCTTTAGTTTCATTTAGCCTATCAGACATGACTACGTAGTCAATAGCTTAGTGAATTCCCCAATGTCCATCTCAAGCAATTTGTCGATCGTGCCAAAAAAGCTGTCGAGGTGATCCATCATGCTCACGCCGTCCTTCATTGTTGAAAACATTAATTGCTTCAATAATGTGGCCTTACGTGTCGGTCCTTTCGAGTAGTAGACTTCATTGAGTTTTAGCCAAACAGTTCTGATGGTTATATATACAGTATAATGTATACCCCAAGCATTAATTTCCTTTGGCTTAGTTACTACCTCATATTCACTCACTTGTGGCTCTGGTTTTTCTATCGATCCATTGACGTAGTCCCAGTGTTCGTTTTTTACCAAGATGGCAAAGTTCGGATATGGTTATAGAGAGTATAATGTCTGCCCGTGCTTTTTGATCCCCAACAACCCAAGCATTAATTTCGCTTGTATTAGTTACTACCCCATCTTCACCCACTTCTGGCTCTGGTTTTGCGTTCGATCCATTGACGTAGCCCCAGTGGCCGTTTTTTTACCAAGATGGCACAGATATTATAATTTATGTAACGATAAAAATATATCTATTGCATGTTGGCAATTCATTTCATCTTCAAGAGCTCTCGAGAACTAAAACTCAATTCAAAAATCTGGCTCCAAGCTGTAATGTTATTTGTTGTGTATACCAAAACTCTTAAAGAAATTAATATATGAAATTCTAAAATTTTTAGTTAATACATTGTACCGGAAGATATATGTATTTCTGTTTGCATCGATTTCATTTTAAATAATCTCGAAATTGGTCATCAAATTGATGTAATTCATACGGATTTTGAAAAGGCATTTGAGAAGGTAACTCTATTTCAATAAAGGAATTGAAATTTTTTTTTTCATCCTACGTTCTTAAAATAGTTGGAATCCTATCTTATTGGTCGAGTTCAATTTGTTTGCATTGACGAAGTTCTCTCAAAATTGGTTTCTGTTCATCTGTTGTGCCGCAGGGTAGCCATCGTGGACCTCTTCTTTTCCTAATTGTTATAAATGACTTACCTAGTATTTTCCTTAAAAGTCCCATTGGCATCGCGTTGAAATGTTCCTACTATGTCAATCTAATCAGCATATGCCAGTGATATGAAAAACTACAGGCCCATTGTAAAACTTTCTTAGTTGTTTGAGAGACTGTAGCATTTCTTAGTAAAAATCTCATTTGCGAACAGCAACAAGCATTTGTGAAAAAAAGATTCTTCTCACATTCTCAAACATATGGACAAACGCTTTAGAACGAGTTTATGAAGTTGACTGTGTATACACTGACTTTTCTAAAGCTTTTGACCAACTAATCCTGTTTATGAACGAAGCGGACGTATCATCATGTCTGCGCTCAAGTGAGTTTCTTATTTTTGCTGATGACATTAAGACTTTTACACGCATGATCGTATTTTTAACAAGCCGAGATTGATAATTTTAAATTTTGGTGCAGTGAAAAATTCGGATTAAAATCATTGTTTAGAATCGTCCTCCATCGTAATCGGAAATTTTACGAATCCCGAAAAAAACTATTGCCAAATACGTTCGTGGTGGGAAATCTCATACGAATGGATTTTGGAATTCGTAATAGTTTCCGATTACGATGGAATTCGTGATAAGCCTGAGTGCTTTGTTGTTGAAGTGGGAGCTCTGTACTATTCATTTGACGATGTTAAAGAACTCGTGACAGCGCATCACCTTGC
Source organism: Eupeodes luniger (assembly GCA_951509635.1). Lineage (NCBI taxonomy): Eukaryota > Metazoa > Arthropoda > Insecta > Diptera > Syrphidae > Eupeodes > Eupeodes luniger. The sequence continues at coordinate 60,958,194 of OX608074.1, forward strand.
CTAAAGCAAAAAAAAAGTTTGGTTAAGTTTTTTCCATCCTTTATACAGCTCGTCCCTGTTAATGGTGTCATATAAGGCCTTGAGATTGATTAAAGATGGTGGGTGTCGATTTAATGTTCTTGTGTTTTTTCCAGGATCTGTCTTAATATGATCGATTGTGGACTTTTCTGGTCTAAAGCCACACTGATAAGGACCTATCAGATTTTAAACGATGGATGCAGTTTAAAGGGTCTAATTTTTTTAGTATCGGGCAAATAATAATGAATTTCCATTTATCTGGAATTTCTTGTACAGATGAGTTAGTGCATGCACCTTACCAAATCATCTGAAAAGCTCTTTATTTCGTCAAAGCCATCTTTCCGTCATAATAAGTTTTAAGTTTCTGAAATCAACCAAATAAGAACCAGAATCCCAAATGTTGTTTTATTACGTGTGGATCATGTGGATCATTTTCTAATAAAACGCAGCTACATAATATTTTTGAAATTAAATGTATTAAATGGTTGTGAAAGTATGGTTATTTTAATTTTAAGATTGGTTTCTATAGCTACAGTTCACATATTGGAGTAAATTTAAACAGGTGTGTAGGGAATACATGTATGAATCAATATAGGTTTTGGAAGTACGAAGTTTTCTGTTGAACCAAATTATATTAGATCTTGGTTTCTTGGAGTTTTTTTTATAATATAATAAACGCTCACTCAAGGGGATATTAAATAAATAAATTGGGTAGCGCAACAGTCCGTTGAGAACTAGTGCCTTGTGACTTACAACTCTCAACCATTCCTGTGTACGAGTACTGTTGTCAGGGATGGTAAGGTCCTACAGTTTTAAGCCGAATCCGAACGGCTAATTTGAGAGAACACTTTTCATGACAAGAATTGTTCTTGGAGAATTTGTCAATTCCTCGCAAGAGGCAGTACCCGTGAAAAAAACCTAAGATGGCATAGGCAGGGATCGAAAGGGGATATTACTACCCTTATTATGTAAAGACACAGTGTGAGCACTAGGAAAGGGAGAGAGGGGTTGAAAGGAGGAAATTGCGGGAGGGTGTTTGTCTTTTATAATTGATTGCATTTAGTGGTAATTATTCGTATAGCCATTGAGGTTCCATTGTAGAACTCTATGGGATGAATTATGGATGTGCCTTTTGAGCAATATAAGCTGAGATATACTGCGAAAAGCTTTGGTTAGGTGAAAGAAGGTTGACAGTTTTGGTGAACCACCAGAACTCATTGCAAAGTTTAGATGTTTCAACCTCCGAGCTGCAGAGTCGGAGTTGCGGGTAGGAATTTTATTGATTATAGATGCTTCTATCAGCGGTTTCAGAGGAAGAATGTTTGAATTAAAGTCGAGCTAGTTTGAAGATATTTATTGATTCGTTAATTAAGGGAATAGATGCATATTTAGTTTGCATCTAAATGAGTTTAGGGGCTGAGTAGCGAGGGGCAATTACTATGAAGTTGGGGTTATTCGTTCATAAGGTTTTGGGAGTATTGAAACTTATTTCATTGTAGGTTCAATTTTTGTCTTTTATATTCAAAAAAATCAAACCTTCCATTCAAAGGATCACGGTGTGTACAATATTTTATGAAAATCTAATTTTGCGTCGTGAATGTGCTTTTGAGTTTAAAATAGATTCCGGATACACTTTGTAAACTTACCCTTGAGATATATTTTATTGATTCTAATAAATACGATTTCAATGTTTTAATATAGTCTTCTTGCTCTGGGTTTAAATGGGAGAGGGCTCCCTTATCAGCAAAGATAATCTTTAAAAACTTCTGTTCAGGTTTGTGTTGGTAAAAGTATATACAGGTTGGGTATTTTCTGGCTTAATTGATCTTTACTGTATTCATACCATGTTTCTGCTGTTGTCTCTTTTTTTTAGCAAAAAAAAATGTAAATTCAAATTCAAAGAAAATCACTGAGATGAAGTTAAAAAAGACTGTTCTAATCATTGTATTTAATGTCTAACCAAAAATTTGAAAAGAATTACTTCAAACCAAATGCTCTCTAGTAATAATAATTTAAATACAAAAATATGTGTTGAAATCCGACATATCTAGCATACAAGTTAAGACTACTATTACATTTTTTCTTTACATTTTTTTATTCTAGATTTTGAAACCATCTGAAAAGAAAGCCAAGTATCTCTACACCGGAACAAATTCATCACGACCAACGACTCCACAGCGCAATACACAATTGATTACATCGAATAAAAAGAAATAATATATCCATTCACTTCCATTTTCCTAAAAAATGTTTAAATATAAAAATGCTAAAATATATATACAAAATTGAAAAAAAGTCCTACAAATATAATTTAAAATATTTATTCTGAAATGATTTGTCCAAATAATAAGAAAATAAGAACTAACTAAAGTTAAAAAAGCAGTTTTGTTAAAACTCAATATTTTATACTATTAATAGATCAATTTATTTTTCCGAGATTTCAGAAACCTCGAAACTTTTACAGTCGTATTCATTTATATTCATTAAAATTGCTTTAAAAAATATACATTAATTTGTATCTATAATCAATTTTCTGGATAAACTTATTTTACTGTTCGTAATGTAATTCAGTATAATATCTACAGATTATTTCTAGTACACTTTGTGCATTAACCTATATTATTGAGAGACCCGACCTAAGGGCTTTGTTCCCTTTAGTCATACAGTTTGTATTTAAACCAATGTCGTCCATTATAATAAGCATGTACCTGTATCCTAATGCATTATTTCTTATGGAAACATCCATCGTTTATGCAGCTGTTACAGAGGCTTGCTCATGCTCATTCTGCTCAGTGGCTTAAATAACGTAGATATCTATTAAACTTAAAAAAAAAATGAATGTTTTTTCGTTTAATTACATTGTAAAGACCTTTTACGTTTAAAATTTTGGTCAATATCGCTTGCGGCTGATATATAAATTCACAAATGGGTTATATTATTTATGGCTGAGAGCTTGAATAAGACCCGACGTTAATTTTTATTGTTCGCATTATTGGCTGCAATAACTGCGCAGCGAATTTAGGAATAGAGACATAGTGCAGCGCTGCGCTGCAAGCAGCTTTTATTCAATTCTGCTCCCATAAGACCCCGAGTTATTTAAATTCGCTGCACAAAAAAAGCTGCACATCAGTTTAACAAAAAGGTTCTCTCTAATCAAGTGTCAACATGAAAATATATTTAATATGGCTTTAAGAACCCTTGTTAGAATTTAAAAATTGATTATAGATTCCAATTTCCTACTTCAGAATTATTTACAAGTTAAGAAGCTTTTACAATTGTTTTCAAAATACGGCTGTAAATTTTCAAAAATATTAATAAAAAGTTCTTTACACCAAAGGAAGGTTTGTTTTGTTATAGTATACTCTGACCAAAATTAAAATTAAAATGAAATTTCTCTAAGTGCAAGCAGCGACTCTCGAATAACTAGCTCATGGCATTTAGAGATTTTACTGTCACTTAATCCATAGATTGAAAAAATGTAAATAATGTTTCCTCTCCAATACCTGTTGCATGTGCAATTTTATTGCATTTTAAGAATACGTACAAGATTAAAGTAAACGTCAAATTAATAAAGGAAAATGGGTATAATGGGGTACATATGCCCACAAATGAGATACATGAAAATGAGATACATAAAGGGAAGGTAACTTTCGATGAATTTAAAATAATATAAGAACTTTATTTTGGCATTAATCAAATAAAAAGAAAATATCGTCATTTTTAACGAATAACTTCGCTTAACAGTAAGATAATAATTATTATTATTATATTCTGAACGCTATTAGCAAAATAATGTTCCAAAAAATCTACCAGAAATTACCCATACGACTTGAATTGAATTAATTGGTACACCTTACACCCTCTCTTAGACTCCTCTATCGATTGAGTGATACAAAAATCCCTAAGATCCTGATCTAATTAATTTTACATTCGGTTATCTGTTAATGTATTTTAATTGTAGACGAGTTTATAATAAATAGTATAGTGACCAAAAGCCAGAATTTCAATTAAGAACAAAATGCAATATATTCGGCTATCAGCCTCTATACAAAAGTATCCAAATTGTTTATATTTTGTATAAGTTATTAATTTACTGTTCAAAAATTAATATTGTACAAACATTTTTTAATAAAATGTATCTGGACAAATGTATCAATTTATTTTGTTAAGCTTGTAACACCCTCATAAATTAAAACTATTTGACATAGTGTATACTTACAGTTATATTATTTGAAAGAAGTTGATTATGTACTAAATTATTATTATTATTTTATATTATCTTTTAACTGAATTTTTTATTGTTTGAATTTCGTGTTGTTTTTTGTTTTATTTTTAATAAAAAAGCAATCAAGCATTTAACCAAGACTGAGAATAATTGCATGCAACTTTATACCAAATTTCCAGGATACCAAGACAAGTTTATACAATGAGAAAAGGAATGGCAAGAGTGTTTGTCAGTACATCAATGTAAGAGCACGTTTTGTTTTGTTAGATATTGAAAATAGGTTTTAGAGGAAAACGTATTTTTTTGCTTAAAAATACGAATATAGAAATTAATTTTCTAGAAAAATACTCATATAATCAATTTTATAAATAAACCTAAAACATTGGTATCCCTACAGCTCGTAAGAAACAAGGCTAGTGACTTATAATCCTCGACTACTTCTGAGTGCGAAAAGTACTTAATTCAGAAAGTGGTCACAAAGATTTAAGGGGAACCGGTGGTCTCGAAATTTTAGAAAATCATTTTTTTCGATATTTCAAAAGTATGGTATCTTAAGAATATACTTTGAATTTCTCCCTGAAAAATTATATAAAATGAAAATTGGGCGCTTTTTCATTTTATATAATTTGTGGGATTTCTCTTTCTGTATTAGTTTATTTGTTTTTATGCTAATTGTTGGACCATGTATGCACATTAATTGATATAAAAAATGTAAATTAAGTTAAGCATTTGGTAAAAATGATTTTTTCGTCAAGTTAAGCTTAAACACCGTATTTTTTAATTGCGTTGGTCCATTCTCTTTACCCTCATTCACCAGTGAGCATCAAAATCAAAAGTAAGCTTTGGTTGCAATTCAAATAAATTAGTGACTTTTTATCTGAATCATTTCCGTAAAATGTGTATGCTAGATGTTCGTAATAATTAAATTTCAATTCTAACATATTTCAGGTCGCTTCGAGTTCTAGTTGAGCTAGTATGTACCTATCATTCATAACACAAGTAATTATTTTATTTTCGGGGCTTTGGGCTTTCGGGATTATGAGCTTTTGGATTTTGAGACTTTGATTCTGGATTTTCCGGATTTTGATTTTCAAGATTGTCTCAGTATTTCTAATTTAAATTCCTTGTAATCGAATCCGAGATGGAATATTGATACCAACATATCATGTTTTACAATTTTTTAGATAAATATTTTGTAAAGAAACAATAGTAAAATAATCATGAAAAGAGTAACAGCATTTCTAGGAGAACAATGATCTGAACAAAGAACATGAAGCAGAAAAAAAGTACATCAAACATTTCTACGGAGGTTTTATCAATTTGTATATCCATATACTCGAGGTCGAAAACCTGGATTATTTATACGACCGACGCGACGTTCAAAAGCACCTAGATGAAAAAAATTGGATCTATCACAACGAAATGGCTCTTTCTATTTAGATTTAGCATTTAGAGCCAGACATCCCAGAAGTATGCAATCAAATTTTGTTGGGTTTGAGGCATAAACTAACAAAGAAACAAATTCGCACAATTTCTTTTGTTTTTGAAAAACGAACGTTCGCTTTCGTTACAAACGTATAAGTATAGTATAGTATGTATGTCACTGCACAAATTTACAAATTGGTCGCAGATCTTCCAGGTATATGCACAAATTTACTTTAATTCAAAGCCTTACTTACAATTAACACGTTCAAGCTAAAGAATACCTTTCTATTGTAAAATAAATGCCTTGTTTATAGTGGAGGAGGTTTGATAGCAACGTGTGTACCATCAATACAACCGATAACTCTTGGAAACAAATGTTTGATAAAAATGTCCCGTGGATGATTGAGACAATTTAATATTGTTATCCTTGCCTACTCTTAATTGGTATTCCCCTTCTTTGACTGATCGCAATGTTGTCGCTAGCATTATGATGCGAGGGATAGACAAAGAGATGTCCCTCTTTGAATTTCGGTGATTAACTCGTCTAACACGTATGTACTTAAATGCACTTTTGGGAGCGACTTTCCATTACCGCAGCACGAATTTCCTTCTTATTTTTTGTTTACAGTTAGGTAAGGGTCTCAATAGAACATGTTTATAATATTTAGGCGAGGAAACATCGATAAGTCATAAAAAAAATAATTTCTTTTTCGGTCTTAACCCTACTTTACTCTATTTTGATTTTTGAGCCACTGTACACGCCTAAAACAAGTTTTGTTGAATGGATAGTGCTGCGTACTATGTAATAGGGGCATGATGCCTTCAAACCTCCGTGTTGGTACAGTATAGGATTTGGTGTGGGTGCAAAGTTGGGTATGTGCAAAGTACTTTTTGCATTTGAACACTGAATTCAATGAAATATTCTTAAAATTTATGAATAATTTGAAATAAAATCTATAAAAATCAATGAAATCTTTAAAAAAATCAAATATGGCAGCACTAAAACAAAAAAACAAGGAAGAAATGTCAAAATCAACGATGTTTGGGTGTGTTTTATGTGAAAAAGTAAACTTTGAAAATTAATTTAAAATTGAAATAAACTTTTCCTCGCTCGCTCTAAAATTGCTGTAATTATTATTTATTTGCACATATCTATCAAATAAAGAAAACCGCGTGTGAAAATTCGTGCTGCGGTAAAGGAAATCTAAGCCAAAAAATGGAATATCTTAAGACTGTGGAATGGCATCAAATTATTTGTAGGACCTTACTGTTTCGTTTCCTAGAATATACATATGTACATACCTAAGAATCATGCACTAAAATCCTATCGTCAATTGAATTACACTACAAAAAAGTTCGTCTGACGAACCATTTTTATATTCAATCTTTAAAATAAATACGTATGTTTTATATTACATTTTATTTTTGGAATTTTGTTAATAACCAAAAACTTAATAGAAGAAAAGCAAGCAACCCATATTAAAGATGTATTTTTTTTTTAAAAAAAGGTCCCGACACCTTTTTTACAAAAATTATACCCATATGTATAAAGATTATCACTGTTGAAATTGAAGCATTGACACCAATTATTTTTTTATATTTAGTTAAGTGAAAATTATGACATGATTTGTCATTTAACCCTTTTTTGAAGCTTTAGAAAAATCTGGAATCTTATGTTTTCTTTTTTTTCCCGAAAGTATGCATCAGAACCCTTCAAACTTAATTTCAGCTTAAATTAAAAACAAATATTAATAGCACAGATAATAATTTTATACAGATGTCTCATCCCTGCAGGAAAAAATGAAACATTTTTTTCCCTTAACAGACAAGCCTTAACAGACAAGAGCTTTTAAAAATAAAGCTGAAAAAGCTCTTTTTGCCTTGCATATTTTCTTTTTCCTTTTTTTTCTCTTCTCTTTTGTCATTTTGTTTGCCAATGAATACAAAAACAAAGTTCGGTCCATTGGAAACAAATGTAAACAACAACAACCCTATTTTTTACAAGGAAGTACATGGGAGTTGATGTAGGTTATGTCTGTATCTTGTTTTTTTATGCGCGTTTGGTGCGTAGAAGAAGAAAGAGTTGATCATTTTTGTTTATTTTTTTGTGAATGTTAGATTGATAGGTGTCCGGTAAGGAGAATAGAAGAAGTTGCTTGTGTATTGATATATGAAAATTGTGTGGGCAAGTAGGGACAAGTGAATGTGCACATGACTTGGTTTCTGTGTTTTCTATTTTTAACTTCCCATAGGAAGTTATTGTAATGGGTCCGATTTGTCAAATTGAAAATTTTGTTTTTTGTCGACGTTTCAAGGTCCCTAGAGTCGAAATAAAAGATTTTTAGAAAGATATCTGTGCGTGCGTGTGTTACGTCCGTATGTCCGTACGTCCGTACGTTCGCGTCGTTTTTTTCGTCGTCCATAGCTCAAGAACCAGAAGAGATATCGACTTCAAATAAATTTTGTTATACAGATAATAAGGCAGAAAAATGCAGAAAGGGCTCTCGAGAAAATTGCGTGGGTGGTTTTTTTACCATAGCAGTTTAAAAAAAATATGAAAATTTTGGTTAAACCTAAATATCTCATGAACCAATGACGCTAGAGACTTGAATTAAATTTTTATTATATATTGTAACGTGATACAAAATAATTATATTTTTGGAAAAAAATCCAATTAACGGTCAAATATATTTGAGTCGAAAATCAATTTTTATCAACTTTTATTAATTTTTTTTTAGGTTTTTTTTAAATTTTGTAAAAAAATTGTCAATTCCATTTTTCTCAAAATTTTTCTGAATATTGAAAACAATATATTTTATAAGATAAAATTAGTTTAAAGCCATAATCTCAAATTTTTGATAAGATATTTACTTCGAAAAACAATTTTTACCAACTTTTGTTTAATTTTTTTTAGGTTTTTAATTGTTTGTACAAAAACTGTCAATTCGATTTTTTTCAAAATTTTACTAAATGTTGACAACAATATGTTTTAAAAGATAAAAGTAGTTTAAGGCCAATATCTCAAAGTTTTGAAAAGATATTTGAGTCGAAAATAAATTTTTACCAATTTAAGTAGCATTTCTTAAAAGTTTTTATTTCTTGTATAAACAAATACAAATTGGATGAATTAAATTAATTTGAAGTCAATATCTTCTACCGTTCACGAGATATCGAGAACCGACCATCATTTTTTACCCATGTTGCGTAGGTACTAGATTTTTTTTATGAAAAAATGGACTGTTGGATTCTTATAAAAAAATTATTGAATATCGAAAACAATATTTTCTGTTAGATAAAATTAGTTTGAAGCCAATATTTTTAATTTTTGTAAACATATTTTAGTCGAAAGTAAATTTTTACTAAGTTTTAGTAGATAATGTTTTTATATTTTGTAAGAAAAATGTTAACTTGATTTTTCTCAAAATTCTTGAGCTATGGACGACGTACGTACACAGCCACGCACAGCACGCACAGACATCTTTCTAAGAATCTTTTATTTCGACTCTAGGGACCTTGAAACGTCGAGAAATGTCAAAATTTTCAATTTGACAAATCGGACCCATTACAATAACTTCCTATGGGAAGTTAAAAATATTATTTTAATTGTTGACTCATTATGTACAATGAGGTACATACATTGTGCATTGTACATGGGTACCTCATCATCCAATTGACACCAGTCAACACTTCATTACGTTTAAAAAGATATAAAACTGAAAAATGTATTCGTGGAGATTTTAGAAAATTGAAGAAAAAGATGAATTTATAAAAAAAAAATCCACATGAATGCACGCAGCTAGCATTTACATATCCGATTATACGAACTCGAGCCATAAAGACAACCTTGTCCTTGCTTTGTTTCTATTTCCAAAGACAACTGTAAACATTTTTTTTTCTTGTCGTCGACAAGCGACAAGCGATCAACTCTCCTGCACTTGTTTTCAACGCATCACCACCAACCACACCACAAAAAAACCAAAATAAAACGAGTTTTGGTTTGTGAAGAATGATCGTGGTGTATTATGTGTATCTGTGCATTAGGATTATGAGAGGAAAAGAACATACAAAAATGATTTCAGTTTTTTCTTTGCCTTAGTTTTCATTCATAGGAAAGAAGACGAGTTAAAGCTTTTTGAAAAAGCTCTTTTTTTTGGTTGATTTCAGTTTCATATATCATTTCACGCCATAAGGGTGAGACATCTGTATAAAATTATTATCTGTCTTAATAGGTACCTGAGGTCGATGTCAGTTACAAAATATTATTAACAAGAGTGTTATAGAATTCAAGCCACTAACGAAATCTTGCAAATTGAAACTCAACCAAAACCACTAAATACCTACTATCCCCAAAACTATACGAAGTTATAATTATCCGTAGGTACATATGTATGTGTGGTGAAGCAGACTTGTGTTTGTATGAACAAACGCAATACAAAAAATTCTTTTAATGAAGCTAAGCAGTTGACGCAACCATCGATATCATCCGTCATAATATATGGGCATAGCTTTTTACTTCCCTTTTCCCATATAAACAACACAAACAAAAACTTTCTTGGCCTTGTTTAGGAATCAAAGAGAATATGATAACTCTTTTTGTCATTTTGCCTGGTGTATTCATTTTCTTTCTTTCTCTGATAGCTGCTTATGCGAATGAAAACAATATGTTCCTCTCGCTCCCGTGAATCTCTTCACGATACCAACGCTAATTAATGCGGAATGTGGTAGCCTTAAAATTGTCTGGCCATGAGAGTACTATGGTTTTTATATACAAAGATACTATCGAATCCTATTTGTTCGAATTTCAAAATAAGCATGAATAATTATTTAAGAAATTATTATTCTTTATTTCTCTAAATATGTGAACTGAAAAAAAAAAACATTGTTTGCGGCTTTAATTTAGTACACATTTATGTTCTGCATTCAGGAATTATTAAATAACACCTGGATGGTTTTTCTTTAAATACACATTGCTGCCATATCATCAGCGTCGATTCCAAGCATTGCTAAGTCGTCTAGTTCTTCTTGACGACGATTTTTTTCACTATCCGTTGGTGATAGCGGTTGATCTATTGATTCCACATTGGTTTCGGATTCTTTTGTATTTACGTCTGTAAATGGAGGTAGTATAATAGCAGGTTCAGAGCATTTATTTTGAACATTATCTATCTCAGTTGATGTTTTATCAGCAATCTCAGTACTTAATACCACTACCGGTGGTGGTGGAGGTGGTGGAATTGCGGAGATACAAACCACAATTGGTTCTTCGATAACATCTGAGTGAGGTGATGATTTTTCTACAGAGTTTTCATCACCGTTAAGTAACGTAGCTGCAACCGATGAAGTCGGTTTATTAAACTGCAAAGGTTCATTCATACTCATTTGTGATGCCTCATCCATGCCAACAAGAGAAGTTTCTTCAACAGTCATCATGTGAATGCCTTCTTTTAACAAATCTGATTGCTGCATTACTGGTTCATCTGTAATAATTTGTGTTTCACCAGTAGGTTTTTCTGAAGATGAATCATCAGGTTTGTTCTCCCCAGGAAAAATAATATTGAGAGCTTCCTCAAAATCTTTGGGAAGGGGTCCTTTTCGTGGTATAGGCGCATCACTTATTGGTTTCGGAACAAATTCACTCTCTGTTTCATCAATTCCTGGTGGCAGAATGTCTTTTTCTTCTTCAGCGTATTGTTGTGGCGGCGGTGGTGGTGGAGCCCCCATTAAACTTACAAACTGAACTGGGTCTGGCATTAAATCTTCATACTCACTCATAAGAGAAGGCTCGAACCCAGCATGAGCATATGAGTCTTGCATCAATGACACTTGTCCCACTGTAGAACTAAACTCAATTGGTTGAACACTTTCATCTCCTTCTTTCTTTTCATTTTCCGAATATTCAGTGTTTTCAGAGTTTTGTGACTGTTTTTTGAAAACTGGCATACGACCAATAAATGGAAGTTTTTTACTAGGCGCTGCAGATTTTGATGATGATTTCTTGCGATCTTCTTTCTCTTCACCAATTTTTGATTTGCTTTTCTTAACATTATTTACATCGGGTATGGGTACACGTGGTCGGAACTCAGGTTGGCGGACAATTGCTTTTTCTATGCGATGACTGCTACCTGAACGCGACCTTGAACGTGATGATGATATGCGGCGGCGAGATCGGCCATGAGATCGACTCCTATAAAGTAAAGAAGATTTTATGATAAAAACATTTATTTTAAAGAAGTGTTAAGATATAGTGATCATGAATTTCAATTTTTTACAATATTGTTTTACATCATTATAAGTATCATTAAAATGTACTAAATAATAAATATTTGTTCGTAATAAAGTTTTACAAATTTTAATAGATCATCGAAAGATTTGTGGAATTAGCCTATAAACTTTATTCTCCAATAACTTCGAAAGGAGCATATTGTTAAAAAAGAATAGCTTCTCGTAAGAATTTTAAAATAAAACTATAATTAATAGGTTCTTAGCTAGCGTACCCGTGCGGGAACCCCCGTAAGTAAATTCTGGTGAAGTTACGCAAAATGAATCATGTGGTGCAAACTTTCTGAATTCGTCTTGCGTTGCAAATCTTGATCAAAAACTGCCACAAATGATCGTTTATTATAAAGATAGCAAAACACTTAATTCTTCGTCAAACATTTATTTCCAGTATGAAAAACTTGCAGTTTTTTTTTGCCATTTTTATGCTATTAACAAATTGCCGCTCTACTGCTCTAGTGGTTTTTTCACAAATCACAAAAAAGAATTATTATGTACATAATATTTTGTATAGATTAGCTAGCCAACGACACAAAAAATTCCATAATTTTTAAACCCTGGCTTAACGCTCATCCTTAGATTACAGTCTAGTCGGAGCTTTTAGCTGTGAAAGAAGTCTTTATCTCACTCGTGTATTGTGTTGATACTTCTATACAATCATTCCCAAACGTGTAAGATCCCCCAAGCCTGAGGACAATTTATTGGCCCCACATTTTGGACCCCTTTACAATGACAGCCTGAAGCTGATGATGACATTGAAGAAATGAACGATATTATCTCGCCAAGTAGTGCTAAAAAAACTTATGTGCCACCAATTAAACTTTTGCAAAAGTCAAGTGATTATGTTCACAAAATAATGAACTCATTAGATATTAAAAACTATTGCATAAAAAATCTATCCATCGGTATCAAAATTCAACGTGATTTATTAGAATCGTATTTTAAAGTGTTGGCTAAATTAAAAGACGAAAATTGTCAATATTTTTCGCATGATCTCAAATGCGCCAAAGCTTTCAAAGTTATTCTCTACGGGTTGGGAGATATTAATGTAAATGAACTTAAAACTGAACTCATTAAACTCGGTCTTATGTGTTTAGATGTTAAAGCCATAACAAAAAAATATGAATCTTATACAGACACATTCTACATAATTTCGCTTGAAAATGGTACAATTAAGCTAAATGAATTGAAAAAAAAAACTCCAGATAAGTTGGAAATTTCAAAGAAAGCTTTAAGATAGTCACGCAATGTCACAACTGTCAAATGTTTGTACGGTTTTTCAGAGTTCCTAAAAGTTTCCGATTACGATGTAATTCGTTATTGGTCTGATTTAAAAAAATTGTTGAAACTAATACAGGTTTTATGGTATAATTTTGTCCAGTATCTCGAGTAAATAAGTTATTATTCGTGATTATATGCAAAAAAGGCAATTAAGGAAATTAATTTACTTCACATTCTTCTTTGAATATAAAGAATCTAATCGTGTGCGGTTAAAAAAATGATCTCTATACTTGACAGTACATGCAAAATTTAGTTCTAGGATAAACTGATAACCATTCCTGGATGTGGAAGTTCAAACGGTGTAAAGGTTAAGGATGTTAGGGTTATAGTTCTATCGCTTATCATTTTCAAAGCCCTTTTATGGATTCTATCAAGAGATTTAAATTTGTTTTTGGGGCACCTGCTCAGATATGCGAGTTACATTCCTTGGACGAATGAAGCCTTTGTAAATTACAGCCAGATCAGAAGGGATGACCGATTTTTTGCACCGTCGGTAAAATCCTAAGCACATAGCAGCATGTCGAATATATGACCATTCTAAAAGAGTTGATCTGTGATTCACATACCAACTACTGAAAGTTGATTAGTTTCTTAGATTCAAATGGCACTCATGAATTGAGCTTTTGAAGCATTAAATTTTACACGGTTAATAATTCCCCATTGGACAAGGCTGTCGAGATTGGAATTTATTGAGCTGCCGTTGAAGTCCCACATCCGAAGGTGGTATCAAAATAATGCTAATGAAATGATGAACATTGTAAAAATGAGATTAACTGACCTCTTTCGTGCCTGCGAACGACTTCTACGTCTTCTTCCGTATCCCCTTGGGGAAAATCTGCTACGGCTGGAACTTCTTCGTCCTCGACTCCTACTTCGGCGAAGGCCACCTCCACGACTATGACTTCTTCTAATTCGTCTTCCACGACCTGCACTAGCACTACGGCTTCGCCTCGAAGGACGGCTTCTACTGCGACGGCGATGTCCGCTGACCCCTTCGTTGTCTTTTCCCTTATTATTCCTATCGTCTTCCCGTTTATTGGGACTTCGTATACGATCTTTATGTTCGTTTGAACTTTTTTTTTCATTTGCTTTTATAATCTGTACAACCGGCTGTTGGACAATTTCCTCTTTCTTCTTCTCAATTTCTGAGGGTTTATTTTTTAATTTACCTTTTAACTGTTCAAGAAGTTTTTTCTCACTATCACTAATAACAGATTGAACAATATTCCATTGCGATATTAAGTCATCTTTTTTACTTTTTTCTGCCTCGGTTATAACTGCATGAATAGGTTCACTTATTTTAGGAGGCGGTGGTGGTGCAAGTCCCTGAATTTCCAATTCATCTTTTTCTTTTTGAAGGTTTCGCATCTGTACTCGAATAGATGGCGCTGCAGTTCCTAAGTTAGGCTGTGATTCGAGTTGTTTCTTTTTAGCAATTTTAACTTCTGTTTCAGATGAAGAATCATTACTTGAAGAAGATGATACGGCCTTCTTTCGTTTTTTTGAGCGTTTCTTTTTCTTCTTGTCTTTTTTTTCAGAGCTATAATGGAAAATGTTACTTTTTTACTTTTTTACTTTCATAAGATATAAGATACAACTTACTTCTTCTTCTTCCGTTTTTTTGAACTTTTCTCTTTATCTTCTACGTGTTTGGATTTAGTTTTTACTTCTTTAGCTTCTACATTAGTTGTTGTTATATGCGCAGCAGGTGGCAGTGCACTTTTCTTTTCATGTAGCTGTCTTTGTCTTTCGGCCAGCCAATCAACTTCATAGTGGGGATTTTTTTCCAAAAAAGCCTGTAAATCAACATACTATAGTTATGCAAATAAATATTTAGTAAATCGGTATACGTTGTATTTATTTGAGTGAGTTTTTGATTTCAGATGAAGCGAAGCACAATGGAGGTCACCCATCCAAATTGAGCAAATTTTGCAATACCAGGAAGTTGCTGGTACAAAAAAAGTTAACCCACGAATCGGTGTACGCTTTATTGGAGCTCCTTCAAATGATGGATATTCCTATTACAAAATAAGAAAACAAAACGATATTTATTTTTTGTTGAAAAGATGTTTAGATAGAACTTTACGTCGGTAGTCATAGTGTTATGCCATGGCGTTTCCATGGTTTCTACCTTATCCGCATGATCTTTCGAATGTAAATGTGTCAAGTAATCTTTCGCTGTTTTTGGAAATGAATCACAAATTTTACACCAGTGCATTTCAGGGTCGTAGAACACGTAGTTGATTTTTTTTTCGTCCAACCTTTAAAATTAAATTAAAATTATTATGTATTAATAATTCATGTCAAAAGAAAGATAATATTAGATTCACATATAAAAGTTAAAAGTACAAAAAAAGAAAAATAGAACCACTTAAAAAAATAACTAGAATAAGTCTGCTTCACAGCATAAGTTTTCATTATAAATCTTCTGCAAGGTTATTGAGGGGGGGGGGAGCAATTATGAGATTTGCTTAAGAAGTTACTGCTGAGAATGCTTTTAAAAGTTATTAATGTACATAAAGTATTTCACACATGACTGTAACGTCACCTTAAGTAAGTAAGTAAGTATTTAATCCTTATAAGGGTATTTATATTCCCTTGTGTGTGCGTAAAATATAAAAAAAATGTATTGTTTTGGGATTTGTCAATTCCTCGCAAGAGGAATGCCCGTGAAAAAATGTGGGTGCCATAAGAAGTGACAGTCATACTCACAGTTCATCACACCACAAGTACTACAATGATTTATAATTATGGTCCGATAATTCGATACGCTTGCTTTGGAAGTGATGACGCATCAAGAAACAGACTTTACGGATTCTGAATTTTTAGAGTTTTCAGTGACTAGACTGCAATTTATACAAGTCTTATAATTTAATAGATATAACTTTGGGTTTTACAGCTCTGACATAAGCTCATTAGGAATGAAAGGGAGTATTCCCTCAGCAGTAATACTTGAAATGTCTTTACGTTAGTTCTAGTCACCACAAACACATATAGAATCGCGTTATAATGAAAGAATGCTAGGTACAAACGCAAGGCTGTTTACATGTGCGGACTTCTAAGACGCTTGTTGTTTTTAAAACCAAGAAAAATCTCAAAATAATTATAATTTACCACCTTCGTTACTATCCATGGATGGCCTTGCATCAAATAAAAATAAATTGGGTGGCGCAGCAGTCGGTTGAGAACTAGGGCCTAGTGACTTACAACTCTCAACCATTTCTGTGTGCGAGTACTGTTGTCAGAGATGGAGGGGACATACAGTTTTATGCCGAATCCGAACGGCTAATTTGAGAAAGCACTTTTCATGACAAGAATTACTCTTGGAGAATTTGTCAATTCCTCGCAAGAGGCAGTACCCGTGAAAAAAACTTTAGATGGCATAGGCAGGGATCGAACCCACGACCTCTGGCATGATAGTCCAACGCACTAACCATCATGCCACGGGTACTACATCTTGCATCAAGGAGACTTAAAACTTCAAAATGCTCGGTATTCGTATCTCCGACATACGTGATGCCAAAAAAAATGCGGCACGATGTTTGGATTTCTGGAGCCGATGCAAGAAGTTTTTCTCGCCCTCTGATCTGGCTGTTATCTATAAGACTTATGTATAGGTATACGCCCAAGGCTCGAGTATAACTTCCATCTCTGGCCTGGTGCTCCTGCAACTTACTTAAGTCCTTTGGTATTGTATTGTACGTTATTATGTATATTGATTGGTGGTAATATCATTGTTTAATCATTTATGTCGCTTGAACGTAGTCGTTAAGTTTCTTGTCTCACTCGTTTTTACTGTTATTTTAAAGCTTTATGTTCAAGAGAGTAAGGCAGTTGCATTTCTCCCCTCAAGAAATTCGACCATAAAACTCGAACTTCCAGTAATGCTCATCTGTATACGATTTAGCCCAATTTCGGTCGTACTGTCATGTACCTCTGTACTTGTTCTTTAGCCGTACTACGCGAATGTGGAATGCTTTACCACACTCTGTCTTTCCCAGTCATTAAAAAATTCAAAACAAATGTGCACCGAAACCTCCTTTCTTAATGCTCACACTGTGTCTTGGCATAAAGGGCAAACATTTCCTTGAGTGTGCGCTCATTAGAAAAAAAGGGTGTTTTGTAAATCAAGATTATCAATTAAGCAGAAGTACTCGTAGTTTCTGAAACAGTTAAAACCCTCTTTTCTCTCAGTTTGGTAAACAAAAACATAAGATATTTTTGCTGATACCATAACCACAACAGTCACAAAGTCAAAACTCGTAAAACAGTGACGAAAGGGCCTACGTTACTGAGCGAGGTCAATACGGTTACCCTTCGTTGGGGGATCGCAGGGCACTGTGACATTGACGGTAATAAACAACCAGACAAATTGGCCAAAAACGAACCAATGTTTCATCCGAGCCATATTGTTGCTTGCCAAAAGAAAAATGGAGATAATAGGAAATACTTTTTTGACAACCTGTGCGACGCAAATCCTTCCCACCTAAGGATATTCTGATATGCTCACAAAAATCAGGATGGTTCAGGGTGTCGCTCTCAACATAAATCCTCATCAACATTCCTATACGATACCATTTCTTGAGGAGCGTAGTGATCCGAGTAAGATGATTTTCGGTCTACGGTTGTATAACCCCTTCAAACATAACTCAACCTACTCGCTATAGCCTTTATGGTATACCTTATACCAATCACCTTGTATAATATACAAGAACAAATTTAAAAGTAAAAACTCAAAGACCGAAATTTTAAGTGGATAAAAACATTAATCTTGGTTGTTCCATTAGGTTCGGTGTTTTGACCGATCCTCTTTTTATATATAAAATCTTTGATATATCTGCCCTTTAATCTTGAATAACTGCCCTTTAATGGTTTATTGACAGCTTTTACAGATAATGTAGGCCTCATATATTGTACAGATAAGCATTCTCAAATTAATAAATTAGTTCTTAGACTAAAGTAGTGTTTTTTTTATTTAACTACTAGCGGCCCGTCCCGGCTTCGCACGGGTAGACATAAATAGGTACAGATATTTAAGTTAAAGGCATGCTAATTAAAACGACCATGAATCACTAAATTAGAAAACATTTGTTTGTCCTATCATTAAAACTCTTCGCAGCGTATGCGATGAAAGACGTTTTATGGCTAATTTTTGTACACCTTCGGTTGGTTTTAATAGGAATTTCTAACGATTTCTATAGTAATCTATTACTAAATATACCCTATGTTACTCAGTGATAATGTAGCTTTCTAATGAAAAAAGAATTATTAAAATCGGTCCAGTACTTTTTGAGTTTATTCGTTACATACAAAAATACAAATCTTTCCTCTTTATAATATTAGTGTAGATTTCGATTTACTCGTTGGTTCAATGAGTTTTTATAACCATCCAGATGTACTCTAAAAAAAATAATTTTGTTTGCAAAGAGTTTGATCTTCTCAAAATAAAGAAACTTCCAAGCAGAACCCTCACTTAAAAGTGATAACGAATGGGGCTCAAGGCAAGGTGGTGTGTTTTGCAAACTGAATCATATTGAAAGGAAACCGGTTGATATTAAACTTACAGGTAGTCCTAGTAAAGGTCATAGCAGAAACGCTCTTGTAGTCGTTTCCGATAAAAAGCTCATCAAAAGTACAACTTTCCGAAACCAATTCAAATTAATTACATCTTGACACCTGCGGCTTGGTGGTTGGTTTTTGGTACTTTTGATTGAAATAGGTCTCTTTCGACTCCGGCTCGGCCGCATTTTTAAGACAGACGTCGCACACTGGGGCAGGATACCCAGAAAACTGGAATTAATTCATTTGTTGAATTTTGAAAGCCAAATTATTTTTTTTTGTTTATGAACCGATTATGAATACTGATTAAACACATTACCTCGTTTCAATATCGTTTTTTCTTGCTCTATTACAAAATAACAACTTTAAAACATAAATTATGGACCAAATTTCATATACATTTTTTTTTAAATATTTTATACATGGATATCTTAAAAAATAAATAAAATGAGGTAAACAAATGTGCTAATTCTCAATTAAAGCAGAAATTTAAATCAAAAGTTTGATTCGTCTGATGAGCAATCGTCATCACTTTGTAAGTTTTCACTGGAAGTCTGAAGATCGTCTTGAGTTGGGCAAATAATTAAATCAAAAACTGCTTTCGGAAAAGTTTTGAGTTGTTTTTGCGAAAGTTGCCTTAAACTCGTAATCAGAGGATCAGATGTTACCAGCATTAAATTAAAAACATCTTGATTACTCTTCTCCCGGGAACATTTCCTGGAGTAATTTTCCCGATATTTCTTGAAGTCTTTGTTTCTTGCTTCTTGTGCTTCTTCGGATAATTGGCCTATAGGAAGAAGGGCAGCTGCAATAACATCCGGTCCATGAATTAAAAGTTTATGCACAGTTGGAGGCATATAAAACCAAGGGTAGGAATTGACGAAGTGTTTTGCAGTATCGATTGTGTATATTCGAAATTTATCGATGTTTATATCATATCCACTTGATATGGCTACCAGAATTGAATGAAGTTTTTCAATTAGAAGTTTGTCAATTCCCAATATTTCCGAAACTAGACCTGCATTGTTGAAAAATCTTCGGGCAGTGTTGCCATCATTTGAATTCCCAAAACCTGGCTTTGGTTGGTCAACAATAAGTCCCATTTGAATCTTAAACTCTTTTTGTATTCGAGCTTTGTTTAATGCCACAACTTCTTTGTCTTCTTTTCTAGCCTGCCACTTTTTGATTGGAAGTTTATAGCCAACATGTAAAAGGCATTCGAAAACCCGAATCCAACAGTGCAAAACTGAAAGACCAAATTCCAACGTGTTGGGATTATGTGGTTTCGACAACATTTTATCAATATCATTTAGTTCTTTAGAGCTTGCCCCCTAGATAAAGCATCGCTGAGAAGAAATATTGTTAGTTAAAGCATTGCAGACCTTACCATCTACCATTGTAAAAAGAAGCTTATGTGAAACTCGAACGATTTTGTCTTCAATAGTGACTTCGGAAGGCTTTAAATTTTGAATTTGGGTATCCATTTGTGACTTCTCAGAAATCGAAAGTTGTGTTGATTCCTTAGCAAAATATATTTTAATGGGACGACAATACCTGGTGGAAGAAGGTCGTGGATTTTGCCACACAATTTCTTTTCTGCTCATGTTTGCATAAACCAATCGCAAAGGAACAACTGAAATAATGAAAACACTCGAATCATCTGCTTCCATTCCTACACACTTTTGCTTATATGAACTATGCCCCGAACTCCCATCGAAGCCCCACTTTGAAATCAATTGCAAGCTGCTTAAATTTTTATTTCCTAGTCGCAAAATAACCTCTTTTTGTGATTTTAACAAACGTTCAATCGTGTGATTCATTAGAGCCTGAACAGTGACTTCAGCGGAAGATGCAGTAACCTGTATACATTCTGAATCTGGATAGCATTTTTTTTTTGCATCTTGAATTATTTTATATGACGGAAATCTATTAGGGTCTTTATTTCTTATAACGTTGTATTGATAGCGTGTTAGCTTTGCTTCCACAACAGTTGAAAGGGCCTCTTCTCCTGACATCTTCATCATACTTGTATTTTCATGTAGTTGATTTTCATGTTTTTTATAGCTATCTGCACGGTAAGGTGAACGCAATACGTCTTCCAATAACTTTGATGCAGCCGAATGACCCTCAGCTCTAAGGTTGACCTTTGCAGCGAATCCTAATTCAACTGCAGAAAAACTAGTTCTTATATTTGCGGTTTTCAGGCGTTTAGATCGATCGCAACTGTTTTGAAATGTTGTTTCTGGACGTCCACGTTTATGTGGGTTGTTACTGTTGTGCCGCTTGAAACCTATAGATGTCTGAAGCCACTCTTGATTTGCATGCTTAAATCGGCTTTCGTTGCGATCAGATTTTGTCCATTTTTCTTTAAATCTTGGACATTGGGTGCGTTCTTGAAGGTGTAATTTTAAATAAAATAATTTTTTTTCTAATGTTGGCTTTCCAGACAATTTCATGATTTCAAATAACTCCATCCGCGTTAAAAATAAATCATTCGTACATGAACCTGCACCAAAAAGGAAGATCTTATATAAAAACTTCCTAAGGTAGTAATTAACAAAAAAAAAAAAAAAAAAAAAAGGAGCACATATGAGCACCCGATCTTTTTAGAACTCCAAAAACAATAAGTCAGGTTACATAAAAATACTAAAATCTGAATGTGGAAGCTTGTGGAAACTAACTTTAAGCTTAACCTTTTAGATAAAATCTTAATTAGCACTTAATAGTTATGAACGCACGATTTTTGATATAAAATAGAACAAAATATTTTCATAATCTTAAATTTTTTATTAAAATATTAAATAACACACCTGACGCTGTCGATACCATCTTCAATCAAAATTATAACGTTATTTATAAGAAAAATACAGCTTGTTAAACTTTTAACTTTTTGTCACCTTTTTTAAATCTCAATGAAAAGAAAACTAATGTGGTTACTTCAAGGTCACGTTTTGGAGTGGGGAAGCATGCAATATAGTTAAATGAGTGCGGTTAAGATGCACTGGAATATTTTATAACGGGAAATCAACAAAACAAAGTTATCTCTTTTGTTTCAATTTTTGCATTAATTCCGACATTGCCATACAGGTCGCCCCAGTGTGCGTCGCTGTGTTTTTTTCTGGTGTTTTAAACTTTTGGGAAATTACTATAGATTTGTCGCTTTTAAAAGTCCTCGGCTTCCTGAGTTCGAATGTGTAGATAACAGTCGCGTAGGAAATCGCATTTTATAACACAAATGTTCGGATGCCTCATGTAGATATAATTTGTCTGTATCCCACTGAAAATGTTATTTTGATGAATGTTATTTTGATGAAAACTACTTCTAACTAGAATGTGCTTAAATCACATCATCAACAAAAGAATATCGAGATATAAGTCGGGGATGCTTTATATCATTTTATTAATTGTATTATTTAAATAATTTATTGAAATGTATGCAAAATAAAAAGCTTAACTTCTAAAAATTAAATTGTAACTGGCAGACCTTCACATTATTAATTAAATTGTACATATACATAGTTTCTTGAAATCGAATGTGGCCAAAATAAGGCATTTTCAGTGACCTTCGATTTTTAGATGTCTATCGAGATGATGCACTTTTTCTCGGAAACGCTAATAATACGTCCTAGCAGTCGATTATTATTACCTTAACTACGATTACATGTAACTTTAATATCAACTGGTTTCCTTTAACGCCAAAAGTTTGCCATCAGCTCTCAGTCTAGTAGTTTAAAGAATGTCGAAACTATTTAGCTTCATTGTTATAAACGTAATATTTGATTTTGAGGTATAATAACCCTCAAATGTACTTAAAATATACTATTCATTTATTTTTTGTACTTACTTTTTAGGTTCCTCTTTTATTTTCCTATCTTTTGGTACAGTTTTTCCATCTCGTTTGTGTTTCATACTCTCGATAGCCTTGCTCTTCAAACGTTCCGGTGAACTATTGTCCTCAGATTCCGAGCTGGATGAAGAGGAAGATGATGACGACGAATTAGAAGAATTAGAGCTATCATCTGATGACGATGAAGATGAAGACCGTTTTTTCTTTGAGTGTTTTTTTGGCGATTCAAGTGGATCTTCCTTAGAAAGATTCTCTGCTCCGATTATTCCAGTCAACATATCAATTACATTTTCAATTGTGCTTAATTTCTTCTGGATTTGACTCTAAATAAATGGGAAAGAAAATTGTAATTAGCAAAAGTAATAAATAGAAATATTTTATTTTTAAATTGTATTTATTTTGTTCGCTTGGACAGAGGTGATTTGGTTGGGCAACAACGTTTGTGTAAGAAGGTGATCCTTTTAAGGCTGCTTACTGCTAGTCTACCAATGTCATCATTGTAACCAGAACTCGAAGAGATAGTCGTCTTCTCCATGTGATGGTTATTACAAACATTACAATTTACAATAATATTTTCAATACTACAGACTATAATACATTTTATGGTAGCTAAAAGCGATAAAAATCGTCAATTAAATAAGTAGCAACATAGAAATGTCACTCTTTGCATACTTTTTTAATTGGCAATGTACAAAACAGTATTTCTAGCTTAAAAATATGTGGACGATTGCAGCAACTAACACCATTTCTCGCTCCTCATCATAGCGCACCTTCTTCTGTAGGCGGTCACATAGTCATATGTTTTCATGCGAACGCACACGGATAAGACACAAATATTTAAATTTGAATCCTGAGAATACATTCGGCATTGAAGGATATTGGTTTGTGAACAGGCTTAGCAATATTATTTTCTTTTCTTTTTTTTTTATTTTTTTTTTAGTTATTTTGGTCTTAATAGACCACATTTAATTGGGTAGGCTGTGAAAAATATTTAATATATATTTATGTTTGCTTAGGTCCTAAAATTCTATAAATATTTTAGAATATAGATACAAAAGAATAATGTTGAAGAATTTTACTTTAGATTTTTAGGTGAAACTAAAAAAATACTGTTGCAGGCTTTAAATAACTAAAACTGAAAAAAAAAAACTAAAATAATCGTTTATTCTGTTTTCAATATAAACTCTATTTCGTAACCAAAATCAATAAAGGGTACCAGCCGCAAAAAAAAAAGCGCAAATTCAGTTTCCTTTGGCAAGATTTAGAAACAGTAGGTTTTGTGAAAAACAAACATTTTCAATTTAAGGAGATCTTTATTATTTATTTTTCATGTCTGTAATAAACTTTAATATTATTATTATAATATCTGCTTCTAACTATGTTGTTAGTTAATATTCATTATACTTTGTAGCTGAAAACTGTACTATATCCATTTTATGTAGATTTCGAAAGCTTTTTATTTTAAAGTTCATAAAAACACCTATTTTACCCGAAGTCTTCACTGAGTCATACATCGTTATTTTTTCACTAACTATTTAATCTCAATCTTTTGATCTATCTCTGAAACGGTTGAGCGTGTGAAAATTTGTTTGAGAAAAAAATGTGTAGCCTTGAAAATGTGTGATGTGTGATAACATCATTGCAGCTACAGAAAAGGATATAATCACGACAAAACTATTTACACAGTGTTTAAACAACCTAAATGAAGGTATAAATAAATTTCCAACTTACTGTCTCTCATTTTGAGGTGAACCCCTTATTTTACTGAACTAATATTTTAATAAAAAAAAATGGATCGAAATCTTGACCTTAATTGTTGTTAAACAGATAATGATGCGGAAAGGACTCTCAAAAAAATTGAGTGGGTTGTTTTTTACCATAGCAATTTAAAAAAATAAAAATTTTAGTTAGCCCAAAATATCTCACAAACCAATAACGCTAGCGACTTGAATTAAATTGTATGTTATATATTGGGAGGTGATACTAAACTTTTATATTTTTGTAATCATATTTTATAGATGAAAAAATTGACAAAAAGTAATTATCACCTCGAATATTTTACGTACAAAAATGATTTTGTCTCCTAAATAATTGTATGCAAAGAAAAAAAACGTGTTTGATAACTGGTACAATTTTGAGAAAAATCGAATTGACAGTTTTTTTTACAAAAAATAAAAGCCTAAAAACATTACTAAAAGTTAGTAAGAATTGATTTTCTACTTTAATATATGTATTTAAAAAATTAAAGATATTGTCTTCAAATTAATTTCATCTTAAAAAAATATTATTTTCAACATTCAGTAAATTAATTATAAAAAAAATACTAAAACTTGGTAAAAATTGATTTTCGACTCAAATATCTTTTCAAAAATTAAAAAATATTAGCTTCAAACTAATTTCATCTTAAAGAAAATATTGTTTTCGATATTCAGTAAAATTTATCAGTTTTTGCATACAAATTTAAAATCTACAAAAAATACTACACAAAATTAACATTCGATTCTCGATATCTCGTGAATAAATGGAGGTATTGATTTCGAAATAATCTCATTCTGTGCTAAATTTTATTTTTAACGTAAGATTTCTCGTTAAAGCTAATTCGGAGTCAGATTGCAAGAGTGATGTCTTCATCTAACTACTTTTCTCTATTTATGGAGTCGTGAGCTGATACACGAGGAGAGGTGCTGATCTACCACGTCGACCGTGCAACTGTATATTGGCAATTCCTTTATAGTCAAGATTTTCGCACCGCTTTCGGTTTAGTATGACTGTTTCTGATCGGGACAATAGACAAGCAGAGGAACCAGTTTTGGTATTTGCTTTCTAAAGTTAAAAGATAATGTTCCAAGGTCTAGTATTTGGTAAATTAGTTTCAAGTAGGAACAGTTCTTCCGTGGCACTGGGAAAAATATAAAACGAAAAGCATATTTTGTATGATAGGAATTAAATTTGAAATCCATATCTTGTTTGTTCTCAAGAAAATTCGAAAATCAATATTCAACTATTTCTTGTATTAGCATTTTAGTTTCTTTTTAAAACGGCAAATTCGATTTTTTTTCAAATAAAACCCGATGTCAAAAACTATTCTTCGTTCGTAAAATAATCGAAGTGACAAATATTATTTTTTGTTTAGTTAATATCGATTCCGTAATAAGCCACAATGTGCAATACAAAATGTAATTGAAGTCGATAACGTTATTAGTTGTTTGTAAAGAAAAAAAAAAACAGACTGTATTTATTGTCTGCATTTATTTTATAAAAATGGAATAAATAATGAAAAATGAGAAAAATATTTACAAGCATTGCCTTTTCTAAAAATCTAATTGTTGTTTAGGTTTATCAATAAACCTTTATAATGTTGACTTTAAAAAAAAAAATCACTACATAATAAACTATTAACCAAATGGGTGCGCTTACATGAATCTCTAAATAGAAGATACAGGAACTCGGGTTTCCTATGACAACATCTATTGTTACATTTACAAATATCATTAAAAGTAATTTATCTGGGCCCAGTGATAAAATGTTGGACGTTTTAAAGCACAAAAAACCATGTTTTTACCACATTTTAAAGAAAAATTAGGTTTTTTCACTTTAATTAAATAACTAATTCAATGAATATTATTCATCAATGATTAATTTAGTTTTACTTTAATTTTGTTATTATTAATTTATTCTCAAAAAATATCTGAGCGGTGCCTAATGTTTGCCATTTCTAAGCCTATCCTCTTTTTCTAATTGATCATACTGTGTATAACCCTCAGTGGTAGGGTCTCCTTGTCGGAGGCTAAAAGTTCATCCTCAAATTCCTCGGATGGTTCAGTCTGTCATGTTAAGAATCTCCATTAAAAAGAAGTCCATCTGCAATTATTCACCATTTTTTCTTAAAAAAAAATAATTAAAACTCTATATTTCTATAGTAAAATAAAATCTGCTACTTCCGGAACAACAACTTCGAAAGTGGAAGTTTTTTACCTGGTATCTCGATTTTGAATGCCAAAAGCATTTGTATACGGAAAATTTGTTTCTTCAACGAATGTGTCAGTGAAATTGACAAGAAACAATTTTTTTTTAGAAAATCTTTTTTACAATAACAAATCAACTTAATTTATGTATACTAATTCTTTGGTCTGATTTGACAAAACTTAAGTTATTTACTTTTAAATTGAGTGTTCCAGCGTCCAAATATTCGGTTATCATGGAAATCCTTCTGACAGAAACTTGGCTTAATAATGATCACCATGATGCAGAGATGTTTAATGATAACCAATACGCTGTATTTCGCAAATATTGTAATTATGATTTACTTAATTGTGAGAGAGAAGGAGGTGTGCTGTGCGCACTTCACTTCAGTGTTCCAAAATCGATTTGTTGGTGCTCTCAATCTCGATGTTAACCAATAAGTTCTAATTATTAAATTTGATTCCATTAATGAAATTATTCTTATTGTTTCGTACATTTGAGCTAGTAATCCATTCAATTTGTATAAAGCTCACTTTGATACTTTATTGAAAAATCGTAAAGAAAACCAGAGTTAATTTGCCAAACGTTAAATGGATCTACGATCAATTTAAGAGAATACTTGTTCCTTTTTATGTTATTTTAATCACGATTGTGAATACCTTTGCACAATTTGATCTTTAGCAGAAAAATTATTTTCATTCATTAATTCATTTTCTTTTAATAATGTGTTTGATCCAGAATTGTGTGTGGGTATAGACAGCTTTATAGTTTCACTTTTTCCTAACACAATTTATCATATCGCATTCAGTTTACATTTTGAATTTATATATATTTTTCACCTTCAACTTCTAATTCTAATTTCAAGTATAATTTTGATAAAACAAATTTTAATACAGTTAATAATTATATGGGATGGATTGGCATGCATTATTTATTAATACAAGTTTGAATGGGTACTACGGCTCACTCTAAGAATTATACATAATGCAATTGGCTAATATACACCCAAAGTAAAAATTAAAGGTGGTTCAAAACCAATATGGTTTAATAAAAGATTAATCAATCTCAATAATAAAAAAAATAAAGTTTATAAGCAATTTCGCAGATCAAACAATGACCGTGATTTGAATTTCCAAACTTTGAATAATAAAATCAGTGTCTATATAGTTTTTGGAAATGTATAACATCTTTTCTAGTCACTTTCAATCCGTTTACTCAGTTACTACTTCAAATATACATCTTCATGATCAATTTAATTACTCTGATAGGTATTTTAATATTGCAAGTTTAAACATTTCAACGTCGGAAATTGAACAAGCCTTATCTGAAATTAAATTTGAAACATTACTTGACATGGATGGAATCGCTCCTATTATCTTACAGAGAAATAAATTTTAATCGTTCCCTTGAAAGTAGTGAGTTTTTAAATACATTGAAACCTTCTATAATTACACCAATTTATAAATCAGGCAATAGGTATAAAGTTTCTAACTATCGCCCTATTTGTAAGATAACTAGAATTGCAAGTTTATGGAAATTTAATTTATGAAAGATTAGCTCCAATCCAAAAAAAAACATTATTTCTCCGTGTCTACATAGCTTTGTTGCTGGTAGATCTACTACCTTAAAATTTTTTCTTATGATGTATTAAATGGACTTCAAAAAAGGTAATAATTTAATATTGTTTATACTGATTTCTCTAAAGCATTTATCGGGTTAATAATGATTTATTACTTATAAGTTACAAAAAATAGATTTTCGTCTTAATAAAATTCTCTCTTTACCTATCACCGCTTCCTCGGGAGTCCCTCAGGGAAGCCATCTTGGTTCTCTTTTTTTCTTATTATTTATCAATGATATTCCCAACGTAATTTTAAATTCAAAGTGCCTCATATAAAAACAGAACTGAATTGCATTTTATTGCAATAAGATCTTGAGAGATTATCGAATTGGTGTTTGAATAGTTATTCCTTACACATTAATATTTGAAAGTGACCTCCAAATCGTATGAAGCTCACTGTTTTAGAATTGAAAAAAAAAAAGATTTACTAGAGAGTTAATGAAAAGTTTTAATTAAAATAAAGATATGCATTCCTATAGAACAAGATGTAAATTATTTGAAGAAAGTTCTCTGACATTATGTTCATTCGTGACGTATTGATTAATCATATTAATTTTTCCGATATTTAAGCCTTTATTATCTTCAATGTTCCTGAGAGGTTGCTTAGGAACCGATTCTGTTTTAAGATTATATACCCCAGAACGAATTATGCAGCCAACGAACCATTGTCTAAGTGTTTAAGAATAACTATTCGCGATTGTGAGATGATGGATTTAAGTCTGATTAGATTTTCATTTAAAAATAATTTGCTTTAAGTAACCTTTATGGTGGCAATGATTAATATAATTGTAATTTCGTTTTTATTTTTATATTATATTTTTATCAGGTAATACCTGACGAATTGAACAAAACTAGGTGTTCAAACTAAATTGTCCATGCGTCAAAGGACATTTAAAAACATTAATGTGCTTTGGATACAATATTTTGTATCGATATACTTGTGTCCATGAAATTCATAATAAAACCATTTATTCTGAAATTAATTTTGAAATTCGGAACAATCTAAAAAATATAGTAGCATCCGTTGTAGAGCACATAGACATAAAGGGCAATGAATAGAAAATAGTATTGTATAATGCTTAGAATGGACCTTATTCGGAACACCTAAGATGATTGGTTATCTACTCGCGATGTACTGTGCTTTCAAATTAAAAACGCAAGCATTATCCAGAAAAGAAAATAAATATTTTTAAATCAATTCAACAATTAACAAACATGAATGACATATTAAAATCAGTTCCATAGAAAATAGAATCAGTATACAAAAAAAACTCAATACGATAAAAACTTTTTTATTTTACAAAAAAAAAAAAAAAAAACCTAAGCTTGGTGCCATTATTATTTTTGCACCATAGTACCTTCACCACAATATGGCGACTGCATCAACTCCTTACTCAATTACAATTGTTTTAACTTTCCATAAATGGGCACATCATTCTATATTCCTTTGTTCATCGAATACCAAATCTAAACAGTTTTGATTTTTCCGGAATTTGATGTTATGTCTTACTCCATCTAATACTCGAATAAGGGACGTTACTGACCGAGCAAAAGCTGCTCTTGACTTGTTTCTCACCTCTGATCCTGATAAATATGAAATCATTATGTTGCCGCTTGTAATTTGAACGATAAAGCCAACAAGCGAGGTTCTCAAAAACTTTTTCAGGATCACTATGCTTTCCTACTAGTGTGATATGATAACTAGTATGAATATCTTGGGAATTTAATCTTTTATGCCGAATAGATTTAAAAGTATCAGACCCAAAGCTTAGTCATGGTTCGATTTCAGTTGCAAAGAGGGTATTAAGGAAACCCAGAAAAGGTTAAAACAAGTCAGGATCACCGCGAATTCCGCTTTGCTTGATAGTGTCATAGCACCTCAGTTTTTGAGCGCCTTAACATGGGACCAATTTTTTTTCGTACTCGTACAATGGCGAGTCCTTAAAAATCTCAACATTTATAAATCCGTTGGTACGGATGGTATCACCGCTATTATTCTTCTTATTGTTTTTTTTTTGACACTTCGGCTAACCTGTTGTATCACTGACACGGCAATATCACACAACGAATATGTTAAATCAAATGTTTGCACTAAACATTACCATGATAAACATTTTGAGTTTACTGTGAAAGGGTGCGATCACAGATTAAATTTAAAGTTGTCAAGTCCTATTAGAAAACCCGATATTATTTGAGCTAAACATAAAATAAATATAATGTATAGCTCAATTTAAAAACTATAACAATTATTAAAATGTTTCAATTCTAAACAATTTAAAATGGTAATCATGATATTGAACCTAATACCCTTTAACTTGTTTTGATTAAATGTGTACTTATTAATAATTTGTGTTTATTTTTTTTAAATAGCAACTTATCAAATCCGAAAAATTCTTCAACAATATAACTTTTTCGTTAAATCTTGGAAAAAGTTTTCATAAATTTACCTGCAACCGTTCGTTTTCATCCAGGAAACCTTTTGTAGTTGGACTGTGGGATCCAGTTCCTCCAATCAAATCTTTCCGCTGGTCTTTAAGAACTTTTAACTCCTTTTTTAGGGCTGTAGTCTTTTTCAAATAGCTTGAACGTTGCTTCTTTAATTCATCACGTTGATTTTCAGCCTCTTGCGCAACAGCTGTAATAAGAAAATCGTAGTTGTTACACAAATATATACAAATTTGTAGCGCAAACGCCATTAAAAGCTTATACTTTTACTAAATCAAATGTTCATAGTAAAAATTTAAGAAAAATTAAAATTTGTAGGGTTTTAAATAATGTAATAAGACATTAAGCATATTTTTAATTTTCTGATTTTATATACAGACGGATAAAAATGCAACACAGTTGTACCTATTCACAAAATATGATGACAATCTCCAAAATCATGTATGGAAGGTTGTGACCATTTAGAAATAAAACTTTAAAATATCGTGAGGCAATCTGTATTAAAACAACTTTAGCTTAGCGGAAAATTTTCTGATAACATTTATGTATTATGTTTCGATAACATATGCACTAGCTTTATGGTTTTTGGCTGAGGTTTTCCAAAAATATTACTGAAGAACTTATAATTAATAAAGGTTTAGGGGAGCGGTCAAGGATATCCGGAACAAATGCAATGGCAGATAATAGCTTCTCTATCGGCCGATGCCCTGTGATCAGATCAGTTTTAATTTTGTCCACTGAGGTATAATATTATCACGAATTTTGTTGGTATGTTGTGTTCCACTTTTTATATTTCTTATTGCGGATAGAGTGAAAAGGCTTTCAGTTAAGATGACGGTTTTCCTTTTCGTTGAGATGGCTATTTTTGTTGCTTCAAGTATAGCTAAGGCTTCTGTAGAAAAGATGGAAATTCTTGGCCGAGGAAATGATGGAGAAGACGCAGCATTGGACAGCGTATTAGGTGTTGGTGGTTTTGGTAGTGGTAGGTAGTTGGGTTCGGTAAGTTTAATGTTCTGCTTTAATTTTTTTTATAGTAAGCGCACACTCAAGGGGATATTACTACCCTTATTATGCAGAGATACAGTATGAGCATAGTGAAAGAGGGTTTAAAAGGAGGTGTCGGTACACATTGGTTTTGAATTCCTGAATATTGCAATGACGTAAAGCATTGCACATTCGCGTAGTACGGGTAAAAAACGAATCTCTGTACTTAACGTTTGTTTTGAAATCTCTAAAGTTAAAATGAAATATTCGATTTGCTTTGATAAATTGGATGGTAGCACAAAATCCATATGTTCGATTTGCTTTGATAAATTGGATGGTAGCACAAAATCCATATGTTCGATTTGCTTTGATAAATTGGATGGTAGCACAAAATCCATAATAGCATGTGCGATCTGTTCATTACCGTATCATTTTGTTTGTGTTAATATCACAAAATGTTATTTTGATTTCTTGATAGAGAATAATATAAAATATCGCTGCAAAAATTGTAATGCGCTGAAAAGACATTCACCGCAACAACAACCAAGTATTAATTCTCTGTTATTAGAGCAATATAACAACAGTGAAAAAAAGTGATGATACTAATACAGCAACAGAAAACTACGAATCCATAAACCAACAACAACAATCGCAACCCATAGCATCAAACTCGCAACAAAAGAAAGAGGAAAAGCAACAACAGAAACAAAGAAACAAAAAAAGACCTGTGTCTTCGCCTTCGCTCCCGTCTTCAAAGCACAACAAGAACTCTACAATATCGCGCTTCTTTAATAAGAGTGAACTACAACAACAGTCACCTGCTCTCGCACCCATTCCACCATTGAACACTTTGCCGCCGCCACCACCATCGCTCCAGTTAGATTTACATCACAGTGACTCAATAACTCTTCAGTTACTATATACAGAAATTATTAACCTAAAGCAAATCAACACCGAATTTTCTCACTTCAATAAAGGCCTTAAAAGAAGAAAATATAGAACTAAAGCGTAAAGTAACTGGACTTGAGAACAAGTTAAACTGGAGGGAGCAAAAACTTCTGGAAGACACCATTGAAATTGTGGGCATTCCATCAGTCAACAAAAACAATGCTACTGATTGTGCACTCACGATTTTCAATGAAGCGTTGAGCACTTGTATCAGTTCCGATGATATACGAAAAATATATGTCAAACAACAACAAGCCAAGAAGACGAATTCGAATGTGGACGAAAACATTGTTTGTGTACAATGAGAAAATCATGCAGAAAAAAAACTGAGAAGATGAAATTGAATGCAGCTTTGTTTGCCGGTTGTAAGAAAAAAAGTATTTATTTAAATGATTCTTTAACTAAATATAATAGAGCTTTATATATGTCTGTTAAGAAGTTTAGAGTTGAATATAAATTTAAATATCTTTGGTTCAAAAATTCAAGAATAATTCAAGAAGATCTTTTGAAGACTTACATAATATACAAGCTAGTTACTCATGTTAAATTCCTTAAATAATTTTGATCTTATTAATAATAATCTCACCACATCAACTATTCATAATAAATTTGATTGTATTCTTAATTTTGATTCTATTAACCAAAAATCTATTTACACTGTACATCAAAATATACATACGTAGTTTGCGAAGTAATTTTGATTTGCTAACTTGTAACCTTGAAGCCTTTGGAAAAAAACCTGATTTTATATTTGTTTCGGAGATATGGATATTTTCTTATGGAATTGAAGATTTTAGTTTACCAAATTATAACTTTTTAGCCAATACAAATGATTCGTATTTGTGCGTGATTCGTATGAATATGAGCTTAAGATTTATAGTTTGACAAGTGCAGACATTATGAAAATTACTGTTTTTATTTGTGATGAAATGTTAAGTTTTATTTGCATTTATAGACTTCACTATAAAACTATACAAGTATTTATTGAAGAATTTTCTGTTTTGTTAAAAAGTGAGCGAGCAGCTAACCTAATAATCTTAGGTAACTTTAATTTAGACCTACTTACATACAACCCCAACCTAGATGCATATAATTTATTAATTTCTGAGCATGGACTTATTTGTCAATGAACCTACAAGACCTGTTGCAGGTACCTGTCTTGACCACATCTTCGGTCGGTTTTCAAAAATTGATCTTAACAATTGTGCCGGAGTAGTCTTTGATCTTGGTATTTCTGATCATTGCATGACGGGTATTGTCTTCAAGGTTTTAAAAAATGTTGAGCAAACAAACGTTAAACGTAATTATAGGCAATCTAAAATCGATTTTGGAAAGTTAATTAAGTATTTAACGTTGGAGAGTTGGGAAGAGGTTTATATGCAAGAGGACCCTTCAAAAGCTTATAGTTTATTTTTGAATCGTTTTAAACAGCTAATCAACAATTCGTACTATGTCATCAAAAAAAGAAAAAGCCATGGATAAATAATTTGCTCTTAAAATCTATACATTTTAAAAATAAATTATATAAAAAATGTCGAAAACATCCGCTTAATACAAATTTAAAATTACGCTCAAAAATTAATTATAAAATTCATCAGAGTCGCGATAGTTGTTATAACAACAAAATAATAAATGCAAAGAATAATTCAAAAGAAGAAAGGAAAGTCGTAAATAAAATTATAAACAGAAAACAAAATAGTCAGTCAAATTCTATGACAGTTGAATATGGAGATACATGTATCTCAAATCCAAAAGAAATTGCAAATCTAATCAACAATTATTTTACTAATGTTGGTAAAACTTCTTTTCCTCGTGATATCACAAACTCTTGTGAATGTTGTAATAGCTTCAGCTCTTCAAATGTGGTACATAGTGGAAATAGTTTCTTCTTCGAAACAATAAATGGCCTTGAAGTACTGAAAACTATAAATACACTGAATAAATCAACCTCAGTTGGCGTTGATGGCGTTTTTAATATGTACAATGTTAAAAAAACTGCTTTATATTTAGTGGATGTTTTGACGCATGTTTTTTCAGGTGTCTTCCCAAATGACTTAAAATTTGCTTTTGTTATACCCATTTTCAAAAAAGGGAGCAAAAAGGATGTAAAGAACTACAGACCTATTTCATTATTACCATCAATTTCAAAAATTTTTGAAAAAATTATAAAAAGTAGAATTTTACATTATCTCACAAGCAAGAATTACTTTAGCCCCTCACAGTTTGGATTTAGATCGGGAATGTCAACAGAAGATGCTTTATTAAATTTCTGCTGTTCAATACAACAAGGAGTGGACAAAAAAATGAAAAGTGCTGCGCTTTTTGTTGACATTACAAAAGCCTTTGATATGGTCAGTCACTCTATCCTTTTGAAAAAATTGCATGATGTTGGTTTCCGACGATTCATCTACAATTGGTTTGAATCCTACCTGAGTAAAAGGTCTCAGATAGTCAAAGTAAGTAATGTTCTAAGTGATTCCATGGATATTAACTTGGGTGTCCCACAAGGGTCAGTTCTTGGGCCCATTCTTTTCTTGGTTTATATAAATTCCATCTTCAATCTACCATTCTTAGGGAAAGTTAACGCATTTGCTGATGATATAGCAATTGGATACAATTCACTTAGTCCATTAAATTTGGTTTCGGATATAAACCATGATGTACACTTATTAAGGCTATGGTTTGCGGACCATAAACTTTTAGTCAGTAACAAAACCAAACTTATGATGTTCAGCAATGAACTTCATGGACTAAATGACATTAAATTCTTGTTCCATGCTCCGTCGTGTTCTAGTTTTAAACTCTTCAATAGCAAATGTCTAGTATCTCATTTAATAAATAGCTTCAATTCTGAAGTAAACTGCTGCAGTACATGCTTCAATATAGAAATAGTGAAAGATTTTAAGTATTTAGGTGTCGAAATTGACCAACATTAAAAAAGGTCTGAGCACATTACGGTTTTAAAGCAATATCTTCTTTCAACCGTAAGATGCTTTTATCGGTTAAAAAAATATTGTTCATTCTCCACGTTAAAAAAGGTTTACTATGGTATTTCCACTCGAAATTACAATATGGTATCAGTTGTTGGGGAAGTGCATACTTAAACAAAATCCAACAATTAACAGTTCTTCAAAAATGTGTCCTACGAAAAATATGCAACGCTGCCCGCCTCGCTCACTCTGCAGATTTATTTAGACAAACGGAGCGGTTATTTGGAAAGCCCTATAAGTAATACATATAACATGAGAAATTCTAACTCGGTACGATTAAACATTTTTCGAACTACACTTTTTAGGAATTCTTACACTATCGTCTCTCGCAAATTATACAACAGTCTTCCAGCTGAATTACGTAGCATTAGAAACCGTCCACAGTTCTTAAAATCCGTTAAATTATGGCTTCTTAATTTCGATACTTATAACATTGAATCTTTGTTAAACTACGTCATTTGATAATATTTGTTCTCTTTATTTATTTGCGTATATAATAATTAAAATATTGTTTATGCAGTTCAAATCAATCAGTGTTGATACAATTCATAAGAAACTTTTTTCTCTGTTTCTGTTCCTTTATATTACGTTATTTATAATATATCCACCCCACAATATAAAAATTTGTAAATGTGGCATTAATTCAATTTTAACTTAAAATTCAAATGCTACAACCTATTCTCTCTAATTAATTGAATTGAATTGACAGTACTAACGAAGTTAGGCTGGAGGGTATACTGATGGGCATTCCTAGAAGCGCGTGTATAACGGTTGAACTGTTTAAGGGGAGGAATTCAACTGGCTATTTCTGTAGATGAGTAAAAGCAGATTGCCGTCTCGAAGCTCAGTTACATATTCGTAAGACGTGGTAATAGCATCGATAGCTTTTCTTAATAGAAACAAGCTTATGAAAGTAAAAAAGTTTTGTGCTGTCTGTTGAAGTTATAATAGATTTAAGTTTTCTAGAGATAGAGTGAGAAGGAATATAAAAGTTTGGGGCTATTGTGGAAATGTTTTTTTTTGAAGCGGATCGGTAGGTTGATCTAACTCAGTGTACCGATTGCCGAAAGCACATTTGGCCCTGGGACCATATTAATTATTTTGATCACTGGAACGGATTTTTTTCTTTTTTGTTTGGCGAGGAAAATGAACTGAAACGAAAGGAGATGGGAGGATAAGCTCTGGAGAAACTAGATTACCAACTTAGGAGAGCAGAAAACACAATCGAAAACGATGTTATCGGCTAAGGGCCATAAATAGAACTTTTTTAAGTACACTATCAGCGTTCTATATCCTCTAGGCACATCTAACCACTGTGTTGTATCTGTTAATGAAAAAGTTCCTAAGAGAATAGGTGCCAATACGATAAAGCTAAACAGGTCACTATGCTCCCTCCATAGTGACAAGCATCAACCTAAAAAAAACAATGGTTTGATTTGAGCTGCAAAAAGAGGTAATTAGGGTTAAAGAAGTAAATTTCCATTGTTATAATGCCAACTCAACCAAGAAAAACCGGAAAAAGATCAAACAGAAGAATCGAAGGATGAAAATACTAGAGATTAGCAGAAGATCGGGAAAAATGGCCATAGGCCATTTTTTTTATTGTTCACAAATGTAGTAAATATAAAATTAAATAATTAAAGAAATAAACCACAACTGATTTGTTCAGTTATACCCCAAAAGAGAATAGTTAAAAAGGTTCCTACTTAAGGGTATAGATTCTTGCACGCAACCACAGACGCTTCTAGAGGAACTCGGCTAAAAAGCCAGTAACCTCGAGTTAATAGGGGTCAAGCCTTTTTTTTGTAGCCAGAACTAGACGAGAGAAACGGAAGCTCCCGATCTTGCTTGTAAAACTCTCACCCAGCAGTAAACTGAATAGTCTGATTAATATATGTGTTCTCAACTACCAATACACATCTGGGATAGAACAAGTTAAGTGGACCAGTACCTATATTTCCACAGACAAATAAATAAGTGGTTGTACTATAGTTGTTTAATGTCTAAAGAAAATAAATAATTTTTTGCTAAAGCTGATTTGGGGTCACATAAAATAGTTTTAAAAAGGGATCTGGAAAAAGAGCTGTGGCCTGACGATTAACCCCCTTAAAACAAACTTAATACTTTTCGCAAATACATACAAGGTTAATCCCATACTATGTAATCCCGATCGGAACTATCAGTTATCTTGGATACAAATCTGAATTGCGGTTCAGATACACTAGAAAGATCCAAAAAAAAGCTCAGATCGCATACTACTCATGTAATTGATCTTAAGTAGATATTGGTGACCCAGTGATATTGTAGATGTAAACTGCAATCATTAGGCTTAAAACAATTAAGCCCTTACAAAGATACAAAAGGATGGCATGAATAGATATAACGCAGACGATGGAATCAATTTAACAGCAGGATTCGAATCAACACTGAATATTTTACTCCAAGATCTATACGCACATGCAGCTGCCGCTTTTGACAGACACGAATGGGTAAAAAATGAACCTCACACAAAAAAGTCGAAAACTGACGACTCGAAAACGGATGCTGGAGAAGGTGCCGGTTTTGATCTCGGAAACGCTTTCTTTTGCCAACTCTTTCAGACTTCCTGTTGACAGAAGCGTATTCCAAGCCGAGGTATTGGTAATGACTAATGACAAATGCTGCAACACAGGCCTCAATGATGGCGTTATCACATATTCCTTGACAGGAAAAAAAAAAAATAATCAAACAAAATACTATTTAAGTACCTCTACCTATTATTCCTTAAAACTTATATAAGGTCAATAATATGCAATTAAAGGATCATAAATTAAATAATAGCTATATGAAAACAGAAAATAAATTAGTTAATTAAAACAAAAAGTTATACCGTCATGTGTTGCATTAACTTCCTTTTTTTTATCGACCACTCCAATAGTCGGTGGTTGT
Organism: Eupeodes luniger; assembly: GCA_951509635.1. Taxonomy (NCBI): domain Eukaryota; kingdom Metazoa; phylum Arthropoda; class Insecta; order Diptera; family Syrphidae; genus Eupeodes; species Eupeodes luniger. The sequence goes on from OX608074.1 coordinate 60,996,704, forward strand.
GGTTGGGTACCAGGCGGCTGAACTGGAGCTGATTGTTGCACTACCACGCCAGACGGCTGTTGTTGCATTATTGATTGCATAGGTTCTGGTTGTGGCACCCAGTTTTGTTGTTGATAACTTTCTGGTGGAACACCCCATGCAGGCGGCGGTGGATATCCGGTTGCGAAAGTTGATTGCGGCGGTGCACTTACAAAATCACCTGGACCATAGGGTTGTTGTGGTGGGCCATACTGACTATATGCTGCGTAAGCGTCGGTATACATCCCGGGACCGGCAACACTGTATTGAGTTCCAGATGGGGGAATCGGTGGTGAGCTTGGCTTCTTTTTAGGTGACCATCGACGCCTTGTTATTGGACTGTTACTACGACTACGACTGCGACTGTCACGTCTTCCTCTAAATCGGTCACGTCCATTACGACGATGATCTATTCGGTCTCTGGATCGATTCCGTAGAGGAGAGCGGCGCATACGTCCACGTTCGATAAATCTTCTACGTTCTGGACTGTAATCGTTGCGGCTACGACCAAAACGACGACGAGGAGATGGTGTTCTTCGCCCGCGAGGTGAACGCGGCGACCCCCTAGATGGTGATTTTCGTTTAGAGGACGGTGGACTTCCAGAAGGAGAACGGCGTCGTGATTTTGATGACTCCTTGACAACGCTTTTTTCTATATTGAAAATAATTAAGGTTAAAAACCAAGAAAAAAATAACAGAAACGTGCATACATTATGTATTTAAAAAAATAAAAACTGAAATAAATTATAAAGGTTTAGAAAGGATACGTTACCTTTTTTCTTTGTTTCATCATAATCTTCATCGTTCTCGGCTCCAGGTGGCCCAGGTGGCAAACCTTTCGTGTCGCCAGCTAAGCGACGATCTGCAGGCTGTTTGAGAATCATTTCGTCCTCCATGTTTAATTTTGCTAGAGACCGTCTACTGTAATATATATAGCAATCCCTGGCCCGCTAATGTTTCCAGTTTATTACGAACACAATTTGTATGTTGAACAAGAATGTACCCTTAATGAATTTAAATTTTAAGAGTATTTGAGTTAGTGCTTCTGTTTCAATAACTCATACATAATTCGCACTAAAAAAAAAGGAAAAAACATGTTGTAAGGGAAAAATTGATTCAAAATATGAATTTGATGAATGGTTAAATTATAAATTGTTTTGTAACTAATTTTAATTGAAGTTAGCTTTAAGAAGAATTATAAGAATACTTACCATATTATACACTAAAACATACGTATTTTTATTAGCAAAAGTTTTAGTAACCGGAGAGCGCTGAAAAAATTAAAGACACTAAATAGAAAAAGAAAGATGCATAACCTCGGTTTGCCAACAAGCTGAATAGTCATCTACACGCACACACCCGAAGCCGATATCAATTCACGCATACACAACCTCTCACACATTGAAAGCTGCTATTAATTCGCAGAGAATTAATCAATTATTTTGAAAAATTAATGAAAGGGACAAAAAGTATGAAAATGAGAATAACAACATTTAAAAAGTTTTCTTGACATATATAGCATAATTCCATAAGCAGAGAGAAAAAACTTATCGAGAGAGTCAAATTTCCTCGTCTCCGTCCCTTCGAAACCTTTTATTCTCATTTTTTATAGCATGTTGAATTCGTATCGGTGTATACTTGTTTTCACCTCGGAGAAGAGTACACAAAAAAAACATCAGTTTTGTCTGGGATTGCGACATTTCTCATTTGTGTTTATTGCTAGAAGGCTATGTTTTTAAAGTCCCATTATATTATTTGTAGTTCTTATGAATTTCTTTCCTTAATCGAACTAACATATTGTCATTTTTATATCTAGAAAAATACTAAATATAATTCAAATTAGTTCTAGCAAAACATTTTTGTTTATCAATATATTACGGGAAAAGTTAAAACGGTAGATCGTGGTGAATTTGTTATTCTCTTCTTTTTCTCTAAGTTGCAGATAGATGGCAGGAACAACCAAAACAAGAAAGGATGTGTGCAGAAATAGTGTAACAAGGTTAAGGTTTTTTAGTTAAATAATAAATATTTAAATATTTTTCATATATTTATTTCAACAATAATATCTTAACTAATAACTTAACTAATGTATTATCTAAAATATGCTGCATCGAATTATTTATATGTGTTACTATAAAAAGCCAAATTAATAAAGTTCTACAATTTATCGGGAATATTTATATAAAATACCCATATTTTTTCAATTGCGGTATCAATCGACATTTTTTTGGACGATAATGTAAACTTAACATTTATTTGTTATGAATTACTTTTTCTGCTTTTTATTCTCCAAAAAATCAAATATGAAATTTGGCTAATAACTTCAGGTTTAGTCCTATATTTAGGTTCGAATTTATTTTTGAATAGCCTAAAGAGTTTAGCAAACATCTATGAATAAGACCAAAGCATTTTCAGAAAAACTGTAGTTAAAATTTTACCGCTATAAGATAAGATATAGTTAGAACAGTGTTTCTGACTGGAAAACGTATGAAAATGATACATTAGACTTAAATTTTGGTTTTGGTTCTTTTTCACAAAGCCACTGAGCTAGCGAAAAAAAATATTTTTACTTTTGTACAAAAGTACTTTTTGGCTTATGTAGTCAAGCCTTTAAAAGCGACACACTACAGCTATGTAGCTAGGTGGAAAGAGGTAAGAAAAGCTTATCACCTATTCACAAATCTTATGCAATGAAAATTGGAAACAGCAGTAGCGAGTTTACGGTCTATTTATTTAGTCTCTACTTAAGTCACTTAGAGTCAGCATTTTGGAAATGAGAGTATAGGCGTATTTTATTGGTAAATTATTAGCTATTGCAGTAATGGAAAGTAAGTGCAGTAATGGAAAGTGTGAATAAAACATATGTTCACTTTTATATGCACTTTTATTTTAAGTCTCCAAGTTGGTATCTGTGCAATCATACTTATGTCAAAATCAGCTGTTGAAAATACGTACTCATGGGATGTGTTGAAAAAGTATTACTGTTTTTATGTAAAGTTGAATAAGAGTTCAAGTTAATGTGTACATGCAAGCCCAGTCAGAATAGAGTTGAGTATGAATTGAAAGATTGAAATGACATAAGAGTGCCTGTCCACATTAAATTTTTAATGTTAGGTGCAAGCAGTGAGACAGGTAGATTATATGTGAGTGAAAAAGAGAGAGATGGTTAGATTACAGCCCAAATGCAAACAATATTCTTGGATTCAACATGAAAGATTTTGTATTGTATGAGTGAAACATAGATATATTTCAAGGGTGTGAGATATGGATCAGCAGATTGATTTTCTCTTCATCGTATGGACACAACGAACATAATAAAACCCAGCATTAAAAATCCAATGTAGACAGGCACTTAAAGCCAAAAGAAGGGTGTGAGGGGAGATTTTGTCCTTCCCCGTAAGCCCGTCTTGCCTACAAGCTCCCAGTTGCTGGCAACTCAGTTTTCCTGGGTGAAAGGGGAGAAATCAACGTGAAACATTCAGCGCCACAATTACACTTTCTCTTCTCAAAATAAACTTACACTGCGATAACTGACGCGAAGCAAATCAGGGCGAATCATTCACAATGATAACAAAAATGACAAATAAACAATGCCGCGTCGGCGAATGTGCCACTTTCGCGTTGGTTTGGGAGAGCCTTTAAACCCGACCAATGACGAAAGTTTTGTTTTCGCATCAAATGTTTCGCTTTGGTTTTGGGCGAGTCCTAACACACATCACACGTCAATAAATTTAGAGATAGCACTGTGATTATTGATGATTTTTGGGTGAAGTCAAGTAGTCTAGTGAAAACAGAGCACAAGAAAAATACGAACGCATCCCCAAATAATAAAATCCTGTCAACTTTTAAGTAAAAAATATTTCTGGAACTGGATGAAGTGTCATTCTATTCCAAGCATTCCAAAACTTTATCTGAACTATTTATATGCACTATTTTTGCTGCCTTATTTATCCGCACTATTTCTTTGTTCTTGTTAAGTGTGTAAGATTTTGTTGCGCTGCGTATAAATTTACCAATAAAAAACGCCTTATGTAATTCTCGTTTTCAATATTCCTGCAACTCTCGCATCGACAAAATTAAGTCGATAAACTCTGAAAATTGAAACAAATCTGAGTTTTTTTTTTAGCATTTTTCAATGGTCTGAGCGAAAATAAAACGCATAAACGCAGCTGATAATTAAAAAAATAATAGTAGTAGTGCTTTCAGAGTTGTATGTTTCTAGGTCCTAGTTCTCATTGGAATGTTGCGCCACCTAATTTATTTTACTTTATACTTAATGATTAAAACTGGCTTCAAATAACTAACTAATATTTCTCTAAATGCGTAATTTAGAATTGTTTCTAAATCTTCATTGTTCTCGCACCTAACTAGAGTAATTAATTTCACTTTATATTCGAATGATATCACTCTCCATAGAACGCAATGAGAGTACCAAAAAGTTGTACATCCACAATCTATTTTATTTGAACACCTCTGAACAGCTGACTACATCCGCCATTTTTCAAAGGTGGTGAGTATGCACATCTTCTTGCATATAAGAATTTGTCACCACATTTTTTTATATGGAGTTAATACATATGCAAGTTGGTGTGTAAATCAAAGCTTGTAGGCAAAAAGAGAGCAACCGTCGAAGTTGATTCTCCCGATTAGTACATAATGTACAAAGAAATAGTAATTATCGCAATTAATTTTCAAAGTTCACTTTTGCACATAACACACAAGCAAAAATGGTTAATTGAAACATTTCTTCAGTTCTTGTTTCAGTATTGCCATGCTCAATTTTTTTTGACGATCTCATTGATTTTTTTTAGACTTTATTTTCAAATTATTCATACATTTTAAGAAAATTTCATTGACTTCACGGCAGTTGCTTTTTAATAGAACAAAATAAAAAATAAAGGGGTTTTATGTATTCTAGTGGTCAAATGCATGGGGAGTGGCAGGGAGATAGCACGGTATGGGTTCCTAGTGTTTCTAGGGTTATTAGGTTCCCCGTTGTTTCCGCTCCTTAATATTTTAAACATGTTCTCTTGATACCCCTATCTAACTGTAACAAAAAATCAAAAAGAAATTCGTGCTGCGGTAAAGTCGCTCCGTTAGAGTTTAGGAATAGCAAAAATCTGTCACTTAAGTCCTTTGAAAACGATTAAGGCACCAGTTATAGCTATCATTGGTTTTCATCATTGAAAACAAACATTGGAATTTTTTGGCAGGTCGTTTATAGCTTCCATTAAAAATTTCTATCATTGAAAAAAATTTCCTGATTGAAAGTCACCGAAAAATTTTTACTGACAGAAATCTGTCATTGGAATTCTGTGAAATTGGAACACAAATCAGTGGAACAATTCGTTTCACTTTTGAACATAAAAGTATCAGCTGTTCGGGAAGATGAATTTCCGTCCGGAAAGTAGAAAAATACATTTTTAGAGAAAAATAAATGCGTAATTAACCTTTTTTTGAAAAAAAATTTTTGTGTGATTTCCGATCGATCAGTATATAATTTTCATTTCTAATCAAAGGGAAACGCCGTCAAATATCGATTCAAAAATTTTTCCGGATCGATTTCAATGATAGTTATAACTGGCGCCTAAGCCACTGTAAGGTGCCAACTATAGCTATCATTGGTTTTCATCATTGAAAACAAACATTGGAATTTTTTTGGGCAGGTCGTTTTTAGCCATCATTGGAAATTTCGGTCATTGAAAATGTCTCTCAATTATATAAATTATGAACGCACGAAAAAGAAGAAAATTATTGTTGCTTTTGGCAATATACCACACGTCAAAAACAGAAAAAGTTACAGTTTCTAAAGGTGAATTTACCAAGTTAATCTTTCATATCGTGCCTCACACTACGGTAAGACAAATTGTCCGCATATTTTATTTAAGAATATTTAATTGCTTGATTTACTAACAGGTTCCTCGCTACTGGAGAAATTGCTGATTTGTCATTCCGCAGTTTGATGGGGAAAACAACTGTTCGAAATTGCATCATTGAAACAATTTCTGCTATCAGCATTAAAAAAAATCTATATGCCTGTGTCTCAGAATCCGAAGGAGTGACAAAATATCGCAGATGATTCCTTAAAAACCTGGAACTTTCCTAATTATTCAGGAGCAGTTGATGGCAAGCATATAACAATATTTGCTCCACGGAACGCAGGAAGTTAGAATATGTAACTTCAAAAAGTACTCCTCGGTGATCCTGATGGCTGTATTGGACGCAAATTACAGATTTGTAATGGTTAGCATCGGAACTCATGGGTCAAATTCAGACTCAACGGTATTTTCTTCTTGCTATCTTGGAAATCACTGGATAAATAACCCAGTTTAAGTACCATCTGATACTCCATTACCTGACACAAATGAGCCCCAACCATATGTACTTGTTGGTAATGAGGCTTTTGGTTTAAGATATAATATGCTTACACCGCATCCGTGGATTTTATAATTACTGGTATGCACTGGCTGACAAAAAATACATTCTAAGGTACAAACTAACTACGTTGTTGTTTTGTAGTTTTTTTGAAAAATATTAGAGAATACATACGAAATCCTTGTAATGCATACCCTATTCGAAATATAAGAGAGGTTGCATTCTCTTAACCTCATCTCCACAACATGACATAAATAACTGACCGTTGTGTTTGGATGAAGTTTAAGCAGTACAGCGGTCACTGCGGTCAGTCATTCAGAGAAGTTTGCCCACCACACATCAACGACCTACATAATTGCTTACGTTTTTAATAATTCTTTTATACTATATATTGAATTTAAAGTAATATTAAATATAAGTAAATAAAGTAGTTGTTTATCATTTATTTACAACATTTTGAGAATCCTTTTAAAAACTCTTGAGGTTCAACCATCAGTTGCGAAGCAACTCCAAGCTGAACAGACGGCCCACGAACATTGTGACCATAGAGGAAATATATTATCTAGAGTCCCGACTTAATGGGCTTGCTCTCTTTCGGCCTACAAACTAAATTGAGCGAATTTTGCCCATTAGCATAAGCATGTGTTAGTTGTTCCGTGCATTTCTTATGGGAAAATGCAGATTCTATGTAGTTGTTACGGGCTTTTAAGAGAGTTACCTCAAATAAAATTTGAGGGTGTTTCAGGCAAGACGGGTACCAGTCGGGACTCTAGATAATATATTTCCTCTATGATTGTGACTTGCCACTTGTTGGTCACAAAACGTAGATGCAACAACCAGCTTTCAATGCTGCCATAAGAAATAAATTTTCCAACTAGATGGCTGATGAAGAAAACGCAGATTTTCAATGCCAAACAAAAAATTCAATCTTTTTTTAAACATAAAAATAATAAAAAATACTCAACTTCATTACTTTTTTTTTAATTTGGTTTGAAATAAAATATAAAAAAAAAGTCTCATCATTTCATTTTAAGACTAGTAACACAAAATTAGGAACTTCATTTTCTATCAACAAGACGAGAAAAAACATTAAACAAATATTAAAAGACTTTTAGCTATTGCTCATCTTGCAGAAACTCTTCATCCAACAAGTCTAAATTTTTTCTTTGAGCATTTATTTGACGTTGTTGTTTGTAGTTTTCTACTTTTTGAGCAATGCTTTGAAAATTTGTCTCCATCGGCTTCTTCTTTTGAATATTTTTGATTGCTGTGAGGGCCCACTCAATCTGTTCATCTACGCCAGCATCAATGAGTCTCTTCTTCCCTTTTCTTGTTATAGAGGTCAAAGCTTCGGAATTTGAAGGACCTGTTATTTACATAGTGCCTTAAGAAGACAGGGTTTTATCATGACCGGCAACAATGTCTATAATTTCTTCAAGTGAGTTCACCTCAACCTAACTTCAAAACAAAAAAGTTTGAATTATGAAAATATCAAAAAAGTTAATAAACAAAACATAATCAGCTGGAACCTTTACGTAGTTAATTAGGCACCACAAGCTTTGAAAGTGGACCCATTTGATACTGCCGAGTAACCTGAACCATTCGGAACCCGAACCACTCTCCAGCTTGAAATAGCTTCTAAACGAATCCCTCAGAGAACTATATTTTTTTGGCATTCTTCGACTATAAATATATTTTTACTATGTTGGGTATTTATATTCATGTATTACAAAAGTCGACTTGCCTGATCTGTTCATAATACAGGATATGTTTCCCATGCACCCTGATTCGATAATTCCTGGGTCATTTTTTGCATACAAATAAACGTGATTTAGTACCTTTATGATCAGCTTTGCCTTGAACTCTTCGTTTTCTTGATTTTTTATATCTTTGTCCATCTGACTAATTTCTATAAGAAATATGATATAAAGGTTATATTTTTCAACTTTTCATGATTATCAGGGTATGATTTACCCTGAGGGGTAAGAATGCAGAGTACTCATAAGAACAGGGTTTGGCTCGTTAACCTAACCGAAATGATTTTGCCGATCGTCGTGTGACAGAGTAACAAGACCCACTGTCACTAATATAATCTAACCTAACGACGGTATGGAATTTTCATTTGGATTTTTAATAAATGACTGTCAAAAGAACCAATTTGGTCTATGTAAAATGATAGTCAAAAGCGATAGCTTAGCAAGCATACAAATAATTAAACAGTAGTATTCAAACTTATAGATTGCATTGAAGCGTGAAGAAGTTATGTGTTTTCTCTAAATCACTTCTTCAGAATTTATATTTTCGGAAGTATCATTTGTATATATGTACATACGTTTCGTATCGTTTGTATCGTTTATTACGTCAAGAGTTAATTCGAAAAAACACTCGATAGTTTAATTTAAGTTTCAAGGAAAACACGAGTATTTTGTACTTACATACTTCAGTATGGGGCCAACCTTTTTTTCGCACTCGTATTGTGAGAGTCATTAAATATCTCAACATGCATATTATGTACATCCAATGGTCCGGATAGTATCCCCGCTATTATTCTGAAGAGGTGTTCTTCGACGCTGTCAAAACCACTGCGTAAGCCTTTTCATCTGTACTACTCCTCAGGATGGAAAACAACAGCACATCCCCAAAAAAGGTGAATCTTCCTCACCCTTTAATTTACCAACCGATTGCACTTACGTCCCTTCTTTAAAAGATCCTGGAAATGCTGATTAATTATCAGCTCAAGAAATATCTCGAAGATCGAAAGCTTCTTAATGACAGACAGTACAGCTTTCGCAGGAAAAGGTCCACTGGTGATGTCATGGTTCATCTCATCGAACAGTGAAGCAAATCTTAACATCGTTATGGAGAAAGTAAGATTGTTGCCCTTACTATTTCAAAAGCATTTGATAAGGTTTGGCACCAGGCTCTCTTATCGAAAATGCGTGATTTCGGTATTCATGAATCCCTCCTTCATTGGAAAATTAGAAAATTACCTTTCGGATCGTTCAATACAAGTAGTATTGGATGGGTTTAAGTCTGATAACCACAAAATAAATGCTGGTGTGCCCTAGGGCTCTGTTCTATCTCCAACTCTCTTCCTAATATTTCTTAAGGATCTCCTGTCTGCAACTTCTAATCCAATACATAGTTTCGCTGACAATAGTACTCTAAGCTTTGCAAATTCGCTTTTATAATCACATCCCTCTTCCTCAGATGTGGAACTGCAATGACAAAATGTGATAAGCTCATTAAATTCCGACCTTAACAGCATTGTACAATGGAGAATAAAAAAACCACGTGGACTTTAATGCTTCGAAAACATCATACATCATACATCATACATCACACATCATACATCATACATCAAGCAAAACTAGCAACCAAATAAGAAATAAGGGACCATTCAAAAATATATTTATAAAAAATAATAATTGTGTTGTGGTTTATTAATCTGTTACACATGCATTGTGTTTTATTTTACATTATAAATTCATCCTTACGGTGAATCTTAACTATTTTGAATTTGGAACTGATGTGTATTTATTCATTAGTTTTTTTTTATAAAAGAGTTGATGCCAACTCTATCAAGCGCTTTTGATATATAAGTGCCATAATCTTGTTTTCTTCAAAAAACATAGAAGGCTATCGTTAAGAAAGACATTTATAATTTATGTTATTAATTTATTTTCACTTTAAATCTTCTGTATCTTTTAATGTTCATCTGTTCAAATATATATAAAATTTGAAGGGGTTGTTTTTAAATGAAATTGCATTCATTGCGCAAATACTGTTTTGATTTTTAAAGCCAAATACAATGTTGCAGACATAAATGTTGATAACATAATTCTATATTAATTTTTGTGTGTTCAAAGTTCCTTCATGATATAACACAATCAGAAATATGAGGGTGGATAAACTGAGTCGGTCACAGAGTAACGTTCACCATTGCCGAAACAGCTATGAAAACAATTTATTTATATACATATGTAGGTACTTGGAAAATAAAAAGTAAGCCTGAGTAGAAATCATCAACTAATATAAAACTAATCGACTAATTAAAACGACAAATATATATAGGTATATGTAGGGTAGGTACTATAACCCGAAACAGATAACTAAGCGATATTGAAATCCTTGACAAAGGCAATACCTAGGTATCTCACCAATCAATTACTAAGCAGTGCACTTCTATACACTTACCCAGAATCAGCCTACTAAAAAAGGTTAGACACAACATTGGGAATCAATTATTAGGAACGGCTATTTTTTTTAATAAAAAAGAAATCATCTACATTCCCTACAAAAGACAAGTCCGATTACAACTTACAGTTTCAAGTTTTCATGATTTTTCTAATTTATCTAAAATCGAAAGCTGATTAACTAAATAGATTAAAGGTTGGTGTTTTTTAAAATGTTTCTTGATTTCTTATGGGATGATTAAGGTGCATATCTGATAAAAAGGAGAGAGAATCGTTGACCTTGAATTTGTATCTTCTGTTTATTTACATAGGTATTCCCCTAAAATATTCATCTTTTTTATGATTATAGTGGATTCGTTTAAAATTATTTAAGTTTTCACATCACAAGACTTTTTAAAACTGAAATGTTGACAGTGAATTTCCTTATCAAGTTTGTTTACATATTTTTTTCTTTTGAATGAAGCTTCTTCGTCAACTAAAAGAAGAAGAGTACATAATTGAACAAAATGTTGTTTAAACAGGCATAACAAATTTGTTACACACTGAAAAAGAACAAAATACTTACATACATACATGTAGACATTTTGTATTGCAAGTTTTTTTTAACAGTTTGTCTCCCCTGGAAGTTGTACAGTCTCTATGTACGCGTAGTTTGATTTCAAGAATTCTCCATTTTATTTATCAAAACTGTTAGTTCCCCTTGTTTTAGTTTATTGGTTCATTATTTGTTCTAAAAAAGGAGAACACAGTAAGAAAGAGATAGTTATATTAAACTTGAGCTTTGTTCACTTGGAGAAAATGAATCGGTTTAAAAAGCCAACATTTTGATTGCTATAGCAATGCCCTCTTCTTTTGCTCTCTGTCTCCGAAATAATATCGGTATATGTGGTATGTCAATGTTTAAAAATGACGAATTTTGTATCCAGATGTGGTTAACTTAAAGTGAATGAAAATCAAAACACGATTTAGATTGATTCAAATTAAAAACAAAATAAAGCCATTAGGAAAACGTCCGGTACTCTATTTTAATTGATATCTTTCCTGTTTATATACTTTTATCAACCTTTGTCGAGCCTAAGGTCTGCGTAATCCATCATTCATAAAAAGAAAGCCTTTGCAGCTCCTACGGATATTTGTGTGATACACTATCAGTGATAGTGTTATTTTTGGAGATGAAAATAGGTGTCTGCTTAAAATAATAATAAGTGAAAAAATTGAACTAAAGGCACCCTATTTTGTCTCTTGAATTAGAATTTCTCAAGAATCCAACAGGTAAAAAGCCTAATCTTCTTAATATATATAATTCTTCTGTGAATGTGTACGTCACTGAACTTCTCTTGAACGACTGGACCGATTTTGATGAAATTTTTTGTGGGTGTTCAAGGGGATCTGAGAATGGTTTAGATTCACAATTTTGTCCGCTAGGTACACCTGTTATGCTTTTAAGAAATTTAAGCCCTCCCAATATGTGTAATGGTACAAGACTATTGATCAAAGAATTAAGAGATAATGTGATTGTAGCAACTATCATTACAGGTCCCGTGGCTGGTCAGCTCGCACATGTTTTGCGGATTCCAATGATACCAACTGATTTGCCCATATCTTTTAAAAGGTTACAGATCACTTTAAAAATATCCTTTGCCCTAACAATAAATAAATCCCAGGGACAAACTTTTTCCATAGTTGGTATCGACTTCAGGAAAGAGTGCTTTTCCTACGGGAAATTGTATGTGGCACTTTCTCGAGTAGGATCTCCTGAAAATGAATACATTTTGTTGCCACCTAGAAATACCACAGCCAACGTAGGGTACAGGGAGGCTTTAAGATAAGCATACAATTTTTTCTAATTTAGTGATTCGTGGTCGTTTTAATTAGCATGCTTATAACTTAAATATCTGTACCTAATTTTGTCTATCCGTGCGAAGCCGGGACGGGCCGCTAGTATACATATATTTACGATAGAGAAATCAACGAATATTAATTCCCATAACATGTCGCTGAGCTTGTGACAACAATAAATGGGGGAGAGTACGATAACTCAGGCGACAAAGTTTAATGACGGATTTGTATAGAACAGTTAAACACAAGCACTTTTTACTATGGGAGGCGGGGTCTATCTCCCCCCGTTTAGGCGGTAGGGGCAATTTAAAAAAATATGTACGTTGAATCTAAACAAAATAATTAAAATCATTGGTAATACTTACAACTAAGTTTTATACATTTTTTTAAAGCCAACACTTTTGTCTATTAGCTTGTTTTTAAATCAAGTCAAAACTAAGAAAAACATTGTTTTAAACTCAAAATTTGTGCAAAAAAAAGTTAAAAAAAAAAATTTTAAGTGTAATTTTTCAAAACTTCAAGATTATCTACTATTGTTTTTTTTTAGAATTCATTGCTCTTATTTTTTTTTATCAAAAACTGAAAACTAGATGATTGTATGTATTCTAGTTCTTGAGAAAACATACAAATTTAAGATCCTTCAAATTCAACCATATGTGAACACACTGTTGAATCAGCTGTTTTGTTAGATACCTACATACATACATTTACCAGAAATTCTTGAATACCTTTGGATTCTTATTTTGACATCCCAGCTGTTTTACACGAAAAACACTAACAAGAAGGTCTCCGGATACTCTATCTGTCTGAAATTGAACCCAACCAATGTTTCTATTTTTCCTTCCATAGGAAGTTATTGTAATAGGTCCGATTTGCCGAATTGAAAATTTTGACAATTCTAGACGTTTCAAGGTCTCTAGTATCTAAATAAAAGATTTATTGAGAGATGTCTGGGCATGCGTATGAACGTAAGTTTATATTTTGTACATTCCTACGTTCGGAAAGCTTTTTTCGTCGTCCATATCTCAAGAACCAGTGGAAATATGAACTTCAAATAAATTTTGTTACGCTGATAATGCAGAAAGATGTAGGACTCTCAAGAAAATTGAGTGAGTGTTTTTTTTTTGACCATAAATAAAATAAATTAGGTGGCGCAACAGTACGTAGAGAACCAGGGCCTAGTGACTTACAACTCTCAACCATTCCTGTGTGCGAATAATTACAGGAATGGAGGGGACCTACAGTTTATATGCCGAATCCGAATTTGAGAAAGCACTTTTTCATTACAAGAATTACTCTTGGAGAATTTGTTAATTCCTCGCAAGAGACAGTACCCGTAAATAAAACTTTAGGTGGCACAGGCAGGGATCGAACCCAAGACCTCTAGCATAACAGTCCAACGCACTTTTTTTTTCAAATTCATTTTTTTAATTCAATCTTAAATCTATCTTAAAGCTAGACAAAAATTCATAAAACTAGCCTAATTAACCATAACTTACAACTAACTTACTGGTTCCATACGGACACTCTAAGTTAAACAATAATACTTAATGCTAATGCCTTTCGGCCCTAAGATCTATTTTACTTCAATTCAGTTTTATTTATTTTTGTATTTATTAGAAAATTTGTAAAAAACTAATATCAATATCCTTTTTTGTTTTTACTTAAAACTACTTAAAATAAGGTCCTTAATATAAAACTTAAAGCTAACTTAAACTACCTATTCTACCTATAAACTATTTAAAACTAGAACAACCACAGCAGCAAATCTAACTACATATATAACATTTTTTGTTTTTCATATTTTGATGTCTTTCTTTTTTTTAATTTATTTTATTCCATGTTTTTTTTATTAATTTTTTTTGTGTTTTTTTTGTATTTTTTTTTGTTCCACCATGCCTATTCTACTTAAAACTAAACCCTAAAACTACAGTGGCGAGCAAAACTGGTCGGATGTTTGTTAAACCTAAGTTCATATTGCTGTTAAACTTGTAAAAATTACTCAATTTGCTTTCGGTTTTCAATTATTGATCTTTTATTTATTGCTCTCATCATTGAATAACATACAATGTAATAAAACAAACACACAAACAGACATTTCTCAGAAAAAAACAAAAAAGTCAATGCGTCCAGTTTTGCACGCAACACTCAGCATACAAAAAAACATTATTTTACCGTTATCTTTATGAAATTTGTGAAGAGCTTATTGCGTTTCTCTAATTATTACATCATTATAAAGTAATACGGCGAAGTTAACATTGTTACACCCAAAAATTAAAAAAAGTACCCGAAAAATAGCTGAAAAGACTGGCGTTGGAAAGTCAACAGTGATAGCAGTACGAAAAAGAAATAATTTGGAATCTCCGGGTGATTTTGGAGGACGACCAAGAATTCTGACGGATAGTGACGCTCGTGAAATGAAACGGTTGCTTCGTAAAAGCTCCAAGCTAACACCTAAAGAAGCTACACTGGCCATTAACAAACCAACAAGCGAATGGACAGCCAGAAGAGCATTGAAAAGAATAGGGTTAATCGCGTCTGCAAAGCAGAAAAAAACTCCGCTTTCCAAGAAAAACATATCAGCTCGATTACAATTTTGTAAAGAACACAAAAACTGGTCTGTTGAAGACTGGAAACGCATTATATGGTCTGATGAAACAAAGATCAATCGGATTTTATCGGATGGTAAGTCTAATTATTGGCACCGACCCGGTGAGCAGCTTCAACAACACCAAGTCAAACAAACTATGAAACATGGCGGTGGTAGTATAATGGCGTGGGCATGGGCATGTTTCACTTGGTTTCACCTCGGTCCTATCCATAAAATAGAAGGAATAATGAAGAAGGAAGACTACCTACAAATTTTGCAAACATATTTGCCTGAGTTTGTTGACCAGTGTCTTGTGGGAATACAATTGAGGAAATTGTATTCCAACAAGATGGAGACCCCAAGCATACCTAAAAAATAGTGAAAGAGTGGCTTGAAAACCAACCAGATCTCAGTCCTATTGAGAATTTGTGAGCAATTGTTAAAAGAACTTTGTGTCAGCACGATTCGCCTCCAAATAATTTGAACGAGCTATGGGATCGAGTCCAAGTTGCCTGGACCAATATACCAAACACAACAATTGAAAAATTAGTGGAAAGTATGCCAAGGAGAGTGAAAAGTGTTTTAAAAAGAAAGGGTCTTTGGTCCAAGTACTAAAATGTTATTTAAATCGTTGTTTTTTGTATGTTGAGTCTTGCGTGCAAAACTGGACTTATTGATTTTTTTTGTTTTTTGTAAGAAATTTCTATTTTTTGTTTGTTTTATTAAATTTTTTGTTATTCAATGATGAGAATAATAAATAAAGAATTAATAATTGAAAACCGGAAGCAAATTGAGTAATTTTTACAAGTTTAACAGTAATATGAACTTAGGTTTGACAAACATCCGACCAATTTTGCTCGCCACTGTATAAAACAAGTATGTAAGCCGGCCAAGGCTTAGAACCCCATCCCGACTACCCACTATCAAGTGCCGATTGAAGCCCCGTTATATAGGACCTCGTTGGAATAGTAATGCACATAAAAAATATTCGGCTGTTCGATATAAGCCGGTACAGCGTCGTAAACAATGCTCAAACAACTGAAACTTTTCCATCTGGGAAGGGGCAACTCTGAACCGCACAGGACAACTATAAACGATCATCGGCCATATGAGGGCCATGTAGCAAATTACCATCACTCTGGGGTCAAGCCGACTGCTGTAAAACAGCCGTTTCGTCAGAGCGAAGGCTCCTCTGACCCTGGTCAGATCAGCATTTATATGTCTGTTGAAATATAAATACTGATCTTACCAGATACCGATGTACTTTACTACACTTTTGCTCGCTAATCGCTGCCCGTGAAGATCAACGATGACCATCTTGCACCAATTCTTGCAAGCATCCCTCGTGGCCCTAGCCAACGGAGTCCGGAACAAAATTGTCTCCGACTTCTTGATATTTATTTTCAGTTCCCAGTCGTCGCAATATCACTGAATCTTGTCGAAATCACGCTGCAAGAGAATTCTAGTATAATAACCTCAACCTTTCGGGCCGTTCTGTACGCAATAAGATCGTCGACGTACGCAATTGCCTTTGTAAGACTGCCTATCAGATCGCTGGTGTAAATGCTGAAGAGAATCGGCGAATTCACCGCTCCCTGTTGAAGACCATTTTTAATTAAGAATGTTGTGGTAGAAGTTACATTGCCACTTTTGACAACAAACTTTCTACCGTTAAGCATATCATAAAGTTTAACAACAATGGCTTGCTTATACCAAGCCTATTCAGTTTTAGGTAAAGACCCTCTAACCATACGGTGTCAAAGGCCTTTTCCAAATCAACCAGAATAGCACCTGTACATTGTTGTTTTGATTTATTCCATTGGATATCAGAAACGAGTTTAGACGCAGCATGAATTGTGTCATGACCCGCCTTGAACCCGAACTGTTTATCCGGAATTATTTTGTTGTCCGCAGCCCACTTAGTCAGAGCCTTATTGATGATCTTTTCGAAAACTTTGCTGATGCTCGGAAGAAGACTTATCGACCGAAGATTTGACGGGTTGGAGTTGTACTTTCCCTTTTTCGGGAGAGGATGAACCACAGCGGTCTTCCAATGCAATGGATAATATGCATTATGCAGTGCATCATTAAAGAGTGTGGTGTAAAAGTCAATTGCCTCCATCGGTAAATGTCTTAGTACAACGTTGGATATACCATCGACACCTGCTGACTTTTTGTTTTTTTATTGAGTTAAAGATGAGCTTCCTTGGCATTTGCCAAGGAATCGTCATCGAACCGCACGAAACCGCGGTTCTCAGATCGCCTTTGTGTCATATCATTTCGAAGGTAAAAGTGATTAAGTAGAGCTCTGTTTTCCAGGTCGTGGTTGGGGCGAATGCTAGCATTCACCTTGTACACTTGCTGGAAAGCAGCTCCCACCGCCTCCACTTTTTCCTTCGGATCTTCAATTATGTAAAAGTCATCGTCAAAGATGGTTTCTTCTGGATCTATTTGCACTGTCCTGAGTACGTCCCTGTTCTCTTCAGTTCTTTGGAGTTTCAGACACGGAAGGTCATTATAGAACTTTTTTCTGAATATCTTGTTGATTTTATGGAACATACTAGTGTCACTGGAATTAACTGCCCGGATCTTGCGGTCCCAGTACTTGTTAATTGATAACCTGTAGTTCTCCTTAATCAACAGATTGACATTTTTTATTGACGACTTCAGTGTCCTAACCTCCAAGTCGTGTGGGTCTGTAAGTCGTCTGTACAAGTTTTTGAGTCTTGTAAGCCACTCTTGTGCCTACGTAGTGCGTCAATAGTCGCGTTTCTGTAAGCGTCCATTTGGTCCCTTTCTTTGTACTTTGGTATTTTCCGTTCTATCGTTCGTTTTATTGTTTCGTCCATCTATTGTAAATGTTGGTCAATTTCTATATTTGTCAGGTTTCTGTTGTTTGGTGGGGCTATGTCACTCGAACGAAGTTCTCTCGCTAAGGCGTTGGTGAAACGAGGCCAACGCATCTTATTGTAATTGTTAGAGTGCGTTGCAACGTATTCCTCTAACTCCACGCGTTCGTTCGGAATCTGCATTACAGCAGCCAGTCCGCAGTGATCACTGTCGTACTCGACTGTCTGTAAGCAGTTTCGAGGGTGATTACCCACTTTGTCTGTAACTGTCAGTCTAGTGTCGTACAGCAAAATATCCAGAAAGGAGCCGCTTCTTGGATACGATGGCTTTTCAGTAGCCAGCAGGTCGACGCCATATTCAACGCTGTAAAGATTCATCAAATTAAAAAGATGGTTTCCTCTGGGATTACTATGTTGATTTCCCCAATCTTCATGTTTTGCGTACAAATCACCGGCCAAGATGAAATAGTTTTCTTCCAAGCTCAGTTTCAGTTCCCTAAAAAGAATCTTGAGTTCTGAAGAAAAGTAAGTAACCTGCGGAGCTCCAGCCGTATAAGCCGCAATCATATACATACATCCACTTCCCCTGAGTGAGAGAGATGCATACAACGCAAACTTCTAGCGTCTTGAGCTTTCGCAATTCATTGTTGTATACGATACGACTTTATAATTAATGCCTTTTCGTATAAAGAGAGCGACACTGCCACCTTGAGAGGAGTCGGGCCGGTCTCTTCTTACGATATTGTAATTTGTATGAGTCAATTTGTGTTTGTGGTTTAGCTTGGTTTCGCTAGCCATAAACACATCGGGACTGTAGTCTTTCAACAATTGGAACATATTGGCTCTTCGTTCAATCCTAATCAGTGAATTTACATTCACAGCTAGGACTTTTAGGCGCGTCCCAGGCAGTGCGCCCATTATGGTCTAAATTGCGCCAGGCCGGGCAAACAAGAGTAGAGATCTTGCCTTGCTCCTTTATCTGATTTTGCAGCCCTGTTAGTTGACCTTGAATGCTCAACAACAAGGCTACAATGTCAGGCTGCACCTCTGGTGCCTTAGGCACGGGGGCCTTTGGGACAACCGGTGGTGGAGCCTGTCTCGTGTTCCCATTCCCTGACACCATTTGGGCGTAAGAGAATTTGGGATCCACGAATTTTTGTGTTGGAGCCTATCGAACTGTTCGACTTCCTTCGGCTTTTTGACTGGAATGTTTTTGCTTCATTTGTTGGCCCTTGGTTTCCACAAAGGACACACTTGAGCAGGGTCAAATCCTCAACCCGCTCATTCCCCAGCTTGCATTCTCCTTCGATGTGGGTTTCTGAGCACCTGACACAGCGCAACTGCATATTGCAGTTGGCTTTGGCACGGCCAAACCTCTGGCACTTCGTACATTGTAGAATGTCGTCGTGAATTTTTAATGTGTGCCAGTGTACAGCTTGATAGTCGAGGGATTCGATTTTCTTCACACTCCCAAAACTGCTTTGGGGCGATAATGTTACGAGGAACATTGGCAGCCTATAAGCCCCTCGCCTGGACTTCACCGTAGTGAAAGGCTTGACCCCGATAAAATCAAGATCGTCAGTGGCTTTTTCACGGAGCTCAGCTAAGAGCGCCTCTGGTTCCGTGCAGGAACTTATGCCCTTCAGAAGGACCGTTTCAAATTTTTCGCTTTTAGGCGTGAAGCTGAAGAACTCAGCTGTGGCCTCTTTTAGTAACCCTTTTACTAAGTTGTATTCGTCCAGTGAGAAACACTGGACCGAATAATTCTTTTCTTTTTCGTTTAAGAGTTTAATTCCCTTAGTGGCCGAATTACATATCAGTTTTATGTCATCCAGGTCAACTCTATGGGTCCTTATTGGTGGTATTTGTTCTTTCTTGGCCTGTCGTTGTTTCTGGTGTTGCTGCTGTTGTTTCTGCTGCTGTTTCTGATGCTTCTATTGCTGTTGTATCTGCTGCTTCTGCTGTTGCTGCTGCTGCTTTGCCTTAACCGACCCAAGCAACAATTTGTAACCTCAGTAGCAAAATTACCGCGGTTATTAATTTTACCTGGAATAACCTTGGTTTTAAAATGGTTTGAAATAGGTTATCTTTTAACTGAGGGAAATTTTCGGTAAAAACAAGCCCTGAAATAAACCCAAAGTTAGTTTCAGGTAATTTTGGATCCTTTTTTTTAGGTATTTTAATAACCCAGGTTTAAAATTGGCTTTAAAAAATCATATTTGAAACCTGGGTCATAAATCAGGTTTATATTTACCAATTATTTACTTTTTTTCAATTTTCTGGTTATTTTATTACCAGTTCTAGCTATCAAGTTCAAAACCAGCTTTAAAATAACTGATTTTTCAGGTTAAAAAAAAAACACTTTTGAATTTGGTAATTATTTTACTGGCTATAATCTTACCAGTTTCACTAAAAATGTAAAACTGGTTAAAAAAAAATTTTATTGGTAGTTATGTAACCGATTTAATTTTGGTAATCAAATTGGTTTTTAAATAATTTGTTTTATTGGTTCCTATTTTACTTATTTTTTTTAAAATGTAAATTTGGTTTTAAAAAAGCTTAATTTTGAGTTGAAATATAACCTTTTTTTAGGAAAAGTTGAAAAATTACTGTTTTTTACTCCATATTATCTATATTTAGTCTAAATATTACCTATCTAGAGCCTCAGTAATAATCTAACTCATTTGTATTCTCTCCACAACCAAACTCACTCAACCACACAAACTATTTTCAAATTAGTATCAGACTATGTTTTTGTCAGTTGGTTTTTTTTGTGCGTGGCGTGAAGACGTAAAGTTTGCTAAGTGCTAATAAGTGAGTTGTGAAAATTATAAAAAAGTAATTTATCAAAAACAAAAGAATTGTTTATCAAAGGAGTTGGAGTCAACAGGATTATTGTGTGCATAATACTCATAAACAAGTACTAGCATTTTTCCTGGACGCAAACAATGACTCGAACTATCGGACGACTGGTAAAAAATAGCGCGCAAAATCATCTTTTATAATATTGGTAAGTACTTTTTATTTATTAATTTAATTTGAATTTTCCAAAACCTAAAAAGCTTAAGTACTTTTCGTCTCAATTCGAAACTATGCAGTTTCCAGAAGTACTTAGCAGCAGATGTCATAGCCCAAAAGTATAACTCTTATCATTCCATAAAAAATGTTATTCTTTTTGTTTAATGTTTCAATTTAAAAATAAGTTGTAAAATATTATTATTGAACATTTCAGATTCCAACACTTCTCAACAGCAAATTGCCTTACAAACAATTCAAAATGTGTGGGCTGAACAATAAGAGCAAGTCCAGTCCCTCGAAATGTTGCTGGGGCATTAAAAGTAGATTCCGTCGAAAATAAGCAACTCCTCGAAAAGATAATGGCTAAGACGGAGGTTACCTGGAACCTTATTATCAAGAAACTATGCCTTGGAGTTGCGAGGACGGATACAGCTAAAATTCCCGACAGCTTGTTGCACATCAAAGATCACGCCCAGATGGATGAGCTGGAAGAAAAAATTGGGGCTGATCCAGTTTTTAAGCGAGCCTTGGTATGCGTAAATTCTTTTGTATTTTTACTAATGTATTTTTATAATGTTTCTTCCTAATGTATTTTTACTAATGTATTCTTACTAATGAATTTGTACTAATACTATTTTTCTCTATGTGTTAAATTATAACTAAAATTTTTGTTTCGTTCTGTTTTTCTTTTAAATAGATTCGGAAACTCAGCACATTTGGAGGAGTAAGAACGAAGAAAACTGTTCGCACAATTCGGGAAGGTCACCAAAAAACGGTTCGATGTGTTTAAGCAAATTTTTAGAGTGATGGTGGAGACAGTCAGGAAGAGTTTCCCTAACTTTAGCGATGCGGAGGGATCTGCATACATAAAAACGTACTTGAAACAGGACCGTTTGAAGCTAGGAAAAATGTAAGTTAATTTTACCTACATTTCTTTTTATATAATTATATTTATATATGTATGTAGCTATAATAAACTAAAAAATAGAATATTGCTTTTATTTTTTTTTTCTAATAAATTTGTGTATTTTTTTTCAGCGACGGGGCAGCAACCGATTAAATTTTGTTTATTAATATTAAGTTATATAAATATATATATATATTTAAGTATGCATTAGTTTTAAGTTCCTAAAGTAGATAAATGTTTAGTTTAAACAGGAATAAAAAACATGTAAAAAGTAATTTTTCAACCTCTTTTTATTTAAAAGGAATTTTATTTTCAGGAAAGTTATAAATAGTTATAAAATAACTGATCTCGGAAATATACTGGGTTTTTTGGTAACCTAGTTCTAACCGACGAAAAATAATGGTTTTTAAGTAACCTAATTACAACGTTGAAACCAGGTATTAAAAAAACCGATTTGTAGGTTTCCTTACTACTTGTAATAACTGGTAAATTAAATACGTCACCATAACGCTTCAAAATAACGTCAACGGAACGTAAGATATTAACCGTTTCTTATCGGTTACATTTAATCTCCAATAAGCAGTTATTATTTTACCGTTTAAAGCTGGTTTTTTGTTACCACACAAAAACCCAGGTTTAGAAGAAGTTATTATTTAACTCTTTAAAATCGGTTTTTTGTTACCAAGAAAAAACCCAAGTTCGAAAGTTACTGACCATTTCGGGTAATGGTAATGGTTCTGGAACGTTTCCCAGCCGTGATTTTTACCGATTTCATTACTTTTCGGTAAATAACCTCGGGTTATAAATCGGTTCGTAAGCCGATTTTTTACCAAAAATTGTTGCTTGGGGAAGTGGATGGGCCCTCAGCAATTGAGCCTGTCACCGGTAATTGAGCCTTCATATTTTCCTCCGCTCCCGTGATTTTGGTAGCGGGCTTGGACTGTGGTTGTTGTTGCTTTTTTTTGTTTTCCTGTTGTTTTTGTTGCCGTTGCCGTTGAGCCGCCTCTTGTTGGCGGCGCGCCTCTTGCTTCAGTTTTAACTGACTAAGGAGGGGCTCCATTTCCATCTTGATCTTTTTGAGGTTTTGCTCAAACTGGCTGATGGCTGCCTGTTTGGCTTGCAGGGCCTGCACCAGTTCTGTTTCATCTTAAAAGTCCGCCACTACCTCCAAAGCCTTCCTTGTCGGCGGGCCTGGCTTTGGCCACCTTCGGAAATGTATTCCGTTTTCTCAGACTCGGCGTTGTCTGAGTACTTACTTTCAGTGGTAAAGCCCCCTTTACCACTCCCTTCCATTTTTTTTATTAGCCTGCCGCTTGGCCGAATTGGTTCTTGTAACCTTATTTGGGCTTTGTTTTTTTAATTTTCTTTTTTGGTTTCTGGCCGTTGACTGGTCAGATGTCTGACCTGATGTTGTTGCGGTTGTTTGTGGTACCGCTGCTGGCACCACCGAAACATCGCCTGATATGTTGGCAGAGGTATCTTTCGATACCCCTGCTCTTTTCTCCTTCTCCATTTCTTTTTGCTCCCAACTGGTAAAATCTACAATTTCTCTATTATGAAAAAAAGCAATTAGATTTTTCGTCGACTCCGCCTGGGACTCGAACCCACGATCCTTAGATTTGTTTCCGGACGCCACCTCCACTGGGCTACCGATTGGTTATTTTAACAGCTGCAAACTGACTTCTTAATTCTCAAACACTACAAATGCACTCTATTTAATTAACTATTTATCACTTCTTCTCACTATGAAAGTCAAGGGACGACTGACAGTCAAACGCACTTGCCATCATGCCACTACTTTTTTACCATAGCAATTAAAAAAAAAGAAAACGTTTGTTTACCCAAAATATTCATTTAACGAGTTCAAAAATGAGATTTTTCCACAGTTTTCAGAATCTTCATTGGTTCCTTTCGTGTGGATTAGGAAAATCACGGCTTCACTGAACTAGTTTGGGATGGTTCACTGCTCAACAATCTGGTTGAATACTGCTGTCAGAGTTACAACAAGAGTACCTGTACCATATCTATAGATTTCTGCGGCTATACCATCTGAGACCGCAGCCTTTCCATCCATTTGGTTGCTTATCGTGAAATTCAGCCTTATTTTACTTGGCTTTATTTCACGGCGCGGCGGCGCCATTTCTGAGATCGTTGGGATGAATAAAGTTGTGGACGGAGTCACTTTTTTCTCAAACATTTGGTGTAAATCGCTCCGAAAAAAAAATTAAAAATGTGGCAGAAGCAACTGCTATAGAACTTTTGGTGAATGATAACGAAAGTAGTGAAGTTCTTCTTCATAGCGACAAGGGAGTCAATTCTCTTTCTGTGAAGTAAATGAACTGATAAAAAAATATCATTAAAGCTTTAATGTGGATATTTGTTAAGATTTAATTTTAAGATTGATTTATTACTGATTAGACGTCACACTAAGCAAAGGTAATTTTTGTTTTGAAAAAGAATTGTTTTGAAAATTGTTTTATTTTAGGGAGGATTTTGTCTCAGACTTTCATGGCTGTGTCATAGAGACTGCTCTAAATTATAAAGTGCACTGATTTCGGAAAATCCAAAAATGAGAGTGAAATCATTTCCATTCTTAGCGTTAAGATGCCCCTGTTTTGAGTGGTATTTGGGTTGCTGATAGCAGTTTAATTGGACCTTACTTACTAGAAAATGGGTCTGGTGCAACTATAACGGTGAATGAATTACCCTATCGAGCAAGATTTTAAAGATTGGCTTATGAATGTATCGATATATGAAGTAGCATTATAGCATCATACGGTATCCATATCGGTCATTTAGCTGATGTCCTATTCTATTCTTAATAAGATTATATTGCTTTTACAATAAAAAATCCATTGATTTTTATTAAAAAAATCTAGTTTCTTTAAATATCAAAATGAAACCTACATACATACATATGTACATGCATGTAGGTGATACTGATAATAATTTCGCGATATGAAATAATTTTGAAGTTTGTTATCAATTTTTCTTTCATCGAGCATCGGAACTAAACTAAATGTGCTTTAAAAGGTATCAAAACCTTTTCAAAACTTAACACATGAAGAATTTACCCCCGCTGTACTCAAAAGTGGACTATGCAATATCTATTTTCAAAAAACAATTCGAAGACTCATATATGTAATAGTCTTATCTGAAATTAATTTCTTTAGACGATCAAACACATTTTATTACCCCAAATCTGACCTCAAGCAAAGAATATCTTTTCATTGATCGACTAACTGATTCTAGTCTATAGCTAGCTAGTGGAAACGCTAATAACATGGATATCTCGATCTTATTTTAGCTAATGACCCAATTAGTTCTATCAACTATCGACAGCTACCGTCCGCCGCTCTATATTTCAAATGTTGTTGAAATATCCACACAGAATTTTAATCCAGCAATTTCATATTTCTACGATTTTCATAATTAGCCAATTTTAATGAAATCAATAGATACCAAAATTCCCTTTGATATAACAAACCGAATGTTGCGGTAGACAATTTTTACAAAGAAATATTCATCTTCATCTCCATCTCTATTTATGTATTTACTTTTATCATGTCGTAAGAAAATGTCCTTGACTACGTTCGCTTCGATCTGGTCCGACTATTCTTATTATCTCATCATATAGCTGAATTTCACTGAGCTCTGTAACAATCTCTTTCAACGCTTCTAAAGCGATACTCAATTAAATCTAATCAATTAACCTAAGTTCTTTTATCAGTTAATCAGTAGTTAACTACAAAAGCAAATCATATGGTTACCCTACTCTTAATAATGAAACTTCAAATGATCCAAAAACTATCTCCAACATGTTTGCCACCTAACCCACACAATCCCTTACCGATGACTCTTATGTTTCAGATATTTCGAATATCTGATTTCTTTCTCGATCCATTACTTCCTTGAACAATTGACCCTGATTTGATCAAATATAAGCTAAAACAACTCAATGATGCAGTCTCACTTGGGCCATATTTCTAAAAAAGTGTTCTGCTTTCCTATCTTCCCCCCTCTTACTAGTGTTTAATTTATTTGTAGCCCAAGTTCACAAATAAGGCCCCAAAGATAGTATTACAAACTATCGCCCGATTTCCAAACCGTCCCATATTCTAAAATTATTTGAAAGCACCTTGTACGATAGTCAAAACATCAATATGGTTGTCAACAACTACCAATCTTGTGGAATTTGTGTCCTTTACGCTCTCGGCACTGGAAAACGTAATTTATTAAGAAGTTCGGCGAAAGAAGTAAGCACACATTTGGTATGCAATCTAAACCGAATTCGATCCGATATTGATCTTCACCTACAGAGACACCTCGTCTTGCATACCCCCTTCGACTCCTAAAATTCTAAACGAACTCAAAAATATGAAGCACCTCCTTTCGCGTAATGTTGTCAGGGATGGAAGGGACCTACAGTTTTAAGCAGAAGCACTTTTCACGACAAGAATTACTCTTGGAGGATCATCAGGCCACGGGTACTACGGGTACAGGTATGCAAGCTTATATTAAAATAAAAAAGAAGCAATTAAAACTGATTTTTTGTCTATTGCCAATATTTGTACTCATTAATTTTAAGAATGAACAATCTGACACAACTGATTTTTTTATCTCAAACATGCTCATAGGCCATTTAAAATTTCAAAAAACTAATTCTATCTGGAAAATCTAACGCTATTCTACCAGAACGAATTGAAAGCAATTTGAATTCCAAGCAATTTGCTTCCTAACAATCACATGAACCTACAAACATAATATGTACGTTTGACTGTGTTATTTAGCATTCCAAATTCATTAGAAAACATATGTATATACATCTATGAACATTCACATATACATATGTACATATACATATATTTGGACAACAAAACATAACAAAAATGTAGGACGGATATTGAAACTACTATTTCATCTGACTGCGGGTACCAATTCCATTTGTTGTCGGCTTTTGTGAAGGCACAGCTTGACCAATTCAATTTTGGCCAATAGCTTTAAATTGATTAGCGTATAGTGTGAAGGAAAGATGTTTGAAAGTTTCAGACCCTATTTTCTATGTATGTTTTGGTGACTATCAATTTATACCGAAAATTGGCTTTTTGACCTTTTTCCAAAACATACAATCATCCGCACTACGCACACCCAGCTGATATGAATATTTTTCTAGTAATTGAAATTGATTTTATAGATTTTTAAATTTGTTTTATTTTCATCTCCAACACCTCTCAAAGTGAAATAGCAATCAGGTTTTCAATGGAAATTAGGACAAGAAACAAATCCATGTGGAGTGGGCCCTATCTGTTTCGAACAAAAATGAACCAATGCATTTTTTTAATTGAAAACGAAAGCATTCATTATTTAAAAATAATATATTCCCATGTACCCGTAGCGCGATGGTTAGTGCGTTGGACTGGGCCGAAAGGCATTAGCATTAAGTATTATTGCTTAACTTGAATGTCCGTATGGGACCAGTAAGTTAGTTGTAAGTTATGGTTTATTAGGCTAGTTTTATGAATTTTTGTCTAGCTTTAAGATAGATCTAAGATTGAATTAATAAAAATGAATTTGAAAAATGAAAAGTGCTTTCTCAAATTAGCCGTTCGGATTCGGCATATAAACTGTAGGTCCCTTCCATCTCTGAAAACATTACTCGCACACAAGAATGGTTGAGAGTTGTAAGCCACTAGGCCCTGGTTCTTCATGGACTGTTGCGCCACCTAATTTATTTATTTATTTTTTATATTCCCATGTTGAATAAAATAAAGCGAACTACCTATGTTTGTATGTATATATATAACTAAGTTAGTTAGTTAAAAGCTGGTACTCTTAAAAATGCTCGTTTACATTTTAAATATACATTTTAAACAAAAATAACTGGGCATTACTTGATAAGCTTAATTTATGGCCAAACTGTTGATATGCCTATCATTTAAACATTATATTATAAAAGAAAATCTATCGTAGTTAGTTTAAGATGTGTGTAAAATCTAAATTGACAGGTATCTCTAGGGACTTTTTAAAGTTTGAAAATAAACTGGAAATATAAGGACCTTAATGGCTACCTTGCCTTAAAGCTTTTTGATTCGCTACCATTGAAAACTACAAAGTATGGTCTAACCAATAAAAAAGATGAAAGTGATAAATTTATTAACTTCCCATAGGAAGTTATCAAAAAATGATTTTATCTCCAAAACAATTTTGTGCAACGAAGAATAACGTTTTTAACATCTGGTAAAATTTTGAGAAAAATCGAATTGACACTTTTTTTTATAAAAAATTTAAATCTAAAAAAACATTTCGAACCTAAAAAACAATTAAAAATATCTTTTCAAAGATTAAAAATATTGGCTTCAAACTTATTTTATCTCACAGATTGTTTTCGACATTCAGTAAATTTTTTATAAAAATCCAACAGTCCGTTTTTTTCATACAAAAATAAAATCCACAAAAAATAGTATACACAAGTTTGGTAAAAATTGATGTTCGGTTCTCGGTATCTCGTGAACAATAGAAGATATTGACTTAAAATTAATTTCATTCATGCAATTTGTATTTGTTTATATAAGAAATACAATTTTTTAAGAAATGCTACTAAAATTGGTAAAATTCGGATTTCGACTAAAAATCACGTTAACAAAAATAGAATTCGAAATCAAACTATTTCATTATTATTATTATTATTATTATTTTTATTATTATTATTATTATTATATTTAATTGTAGCAGTAATTATTTACATTTTTTCTTATAACTATATTGCACAATTTACAGAGATTTAGTATAACCCTACTTTACTTCTGAAAAAAATAACAATTTTATATAAATTATCACAGTTTAACATAATGAACAAATCGAAGGAAAAAGCTACAAAAAAAAACCTTCTTCAAATTGTCAAGAAACATGGTTATCCAAGATTGGAGAGAATAGGAGGCTGGGAAGCATCGAAAAACGCTAATCTCAAAAATGTTTTACAAGTAAAATAAAAAGTTAATAAATGACTACATACAAAATAACAAATAATTTTGTACAAACAAAATAAATAAATAAATATATATATTGATAAAAAAAATAAATAAATAAATACAATAAAAATATAAAAAGTAAATATGTTAAGAAACAAAAATAAATAAATAAATAAATAAGGAAAGACAGAAATAAATAAATAAATAAATACATAAATAATTAAATAAATACATAAATAAATAAATAAATAAAAATAAATAAATAATTAATTAAATAAATAAACAAAACTATTCCATTATATGCAAAATATTGTTGGTAATTTTTAAGAATAATTCAACTCACAACTTTTTTAACAAAACACGAAAACCTACAAACTTTTAAGCAAGACAAATTGACAGACGGGATGGGAAGTTATCATTGTGGGTCGCATCCCAGCCTCTTTTTTATTTTCATTATCGTGCAATAAAATATCCGCTTCCACAATTTCAAGCAAATGTGCGACCCTCACTGATAACTTCCAATAACGTCCGTAGATTTGTCTTGCTTAAAACTTTAACAAAATATTCATAACAATATTTTGTGTGAGATGAATAATTTGAAGTCAATATCTGTCTTTATTCTCTTAATACTTCAGTCGAAAACGATTTCTTATCAATTTTGGCAGGTTTTCGTGTTTTGTTAAAATCTATTTTCGTTAACGAAAAAAGATTTTGCCAATTTTAGCAGCATTTCTTGAAAATTTTTATATCTTATATCTCACGTTAACAACAAAATTTAGCAGAGAATGATAACATTTTGAAGTCAATGCCTTCATTTCTTCAAATATTCAAGAAATATCAAGAATCGAAAATCAATTTTTACCAATTTTGCGTACTATTTTCTGTAGATTTTAATTTGTATCAACAAAAATGACTGTTGAATTTTTATACACATTTTACTGAATGTCGAAAACATTTTTTTCTACAAAACTTTTGAAAGAAAAAAGAAACAATTTCCACTTTGCTCTATGTGTTATATAAATTGTATATACTATATTACAAGCATTAGTTGTATGTTAAATAGATGTACAATTATGGGGAGCGGGTCGAAATGCTGTATTTTAAAATACTGTATGGTAAAAATTCTGTTTGACACTGTACGATACTGTATGGTCATAATACTGTATGGTTAATATTCTGTATTTCAAAATACTGTAAATTTAAAATGCTGTATTGTCTACCTAACTATTTGGAAGCTTGGATATAATTACACTTTTAGAGCAATAAGCTATTTATTCAATATTGCTATACAATACAAACAAATGCAAACTTGAACGCTAATTGACTTTTGTTTGACTTTCATGACCAACAATGTTGCTAGGTACACTCAACTCAGTGGTTGGTTGTTTACATAATATATGAACTCAATATTACCAGTAGGTACTGGGGAAGTTGTACAGTAGTTATGAACTTCACCTTATTTGACAATGTTTAACTCCAAAAAGAAGGCATAAGCGAGGGTCCAGCTTAATTTGGAACCAGATTAAAAATATCATTCCTTGGACAAGAGGATTCTTTTCTCGAGTTATTTGAATTTTTAAATGGAATGATTTTTGTTAAATAAAATTATTAAACATTTTCAATTGTAACGAAACAAAAGTATTCAACATTTTTAATTGTCACGAAGTTGATATGTATTTACATATGTATGTACATATGTATATGTATTTTATTATTTTTTATTCTTTATTTTTTCCATATTTACATATATGCTAACACATTTTTCTTCAGTTTTTTTTTTCAGAAAGGTCATTTGAATATTCTGAAAATCAGTTCTGATATCAGTATGTCACTGTAGTCAATCAAAAATCAGAAAAAGAACAAAACACATTAGATGCATTTGTAAAGTCATCAGAAATATTTGAGAAGACCTAATTTTCATACGAATTTTGTATAAGGCTATGTTTGTATCATCAAAAATGTAAGGTTAAGGACAAATTGCAAATAAGAAGGAATTGCCTTTCTTAAAAAAGACATGATCTGGTCACCCTTTTCCGGAAAGTAAATTACAATTTTTTTCAAACAACTTTTTTGTTTTTGAGTTTTTTTTTATCTATTAGACATCAATTTCAGATATAGAAAAACCGATTTGTTTATGTTGTAAATTCTTTAGAGTACTTTTTTTTATTCAGTAATTTTTTAGAAAATTTTCTACCACTCCCATGTTAAAAAAGTATTGCATTGAACCAATCCCCCAAAACACCCGTTATTATTTGCAGGCGCCGCCGGCCGCCGCGCCGCTGCCGGTACTTTCCTCTTCAGCCTTATTTACCCAAGAGTTTCTTGTCGTCAAAGAATGTACTTTGTTTTTAATAGAAAACGAAGTATCAAGCATTATAATTTGGATCAAGGAAGTAGAATGAGTAGGTATTGCGTCTTTCAACACCACATTCCACAGACTAAACAACAAATGGTGGCTCAATTTCATGGCTTATTAAATGCCATGTCACAATCATTACCTTTTTTCACATTTCCTATCTAAAAACCCAATGATGCATTAATTTATTGAGTATTCACGCGAAAGCAAAATGCCTACGCATATAAATATCTTCCTAATGGTTCCTGGTTCGGATTTAAACTTTTCCTTGAATATTAAAAAGGTAATTGGCTCCAGGAAAGGGAAAATTCGCTTTCTTTTCCTTGATAAAATTAGATGGGTTAAGGTACATCTTCTTACTTAAGTTAAGACGTGCGTAAAAATTATATATATTTATGTACATACGTATATACAAACATTCATGCAGGGTGTCCTATAATATATGATGCGAACTGAATAATGTTAAAAGATCAGTCAGAATCAGAAAGTCTGATTTAAGCTCAGTTAGTTACGTATATGCATCGGAACCCACATAGACATGGTTTAAAAACAAAAGAAAAGGCTACAATGGGATCTAAAATGGTAACTGGCCTGCTCATTGATTTACATTACAAATTATATTTTATATAAGTTTTCATTTAAATACCTTCAATGCAATCAAATTATAAAGTTTGAACTGCTTGTTTTACAAATATACAGAGTATAAAATGATTTATGCAAGTAATATTTTGGTAGGACTGCACTGCGATTCCATCGTTTTGGACTTTTTACAAATCAAAATAACTAGAATGTCTCTATTAAATGACAATTAATATTCTTGTGACCAAAGTTTTTAATAATCTTCATTGGTTTTAGGCTGTTATTAAAGCATTTTTACGAGAATTGTTCAAAGAGTTCGACCAAACAATTCATTTAAAAGAAAAATAATTAATAGAACAGTTCAATAACAAATAAAGAAATTAAGTGACAAATTATAGCTTAAAAAACAAAGAACATTTTTCGTATCAACAACCAACAGTAAGTCATACACATTTTTGTCAGATAATATTTATAAGATTGAAGTGCAAAATTTTGTTTGATATAAATATTAAAATATTCGTTCATTTTTATCGAAAAGGTTATGCCCATACATTTTTCCTGAAAAATAATGTTTGTTATTTTAAATTATTTTGAAATGCAAAAAATATTAGAAACAAAAATAATTTTTGGCAGGTGAACAAAAATCGAACAGAGAGCAGATGTTTTTCGTTATTATGCGCTACAGACGAGTTGACAAATTCTGAGCTCGTGACTCGAAACTTAATCATATTCAGTTTGAACCGTTCGTTATGGGACATCCTATATACAAAAAAAGACAACTCCTGGTGGAGTTTATGCACTTTTTATACTTTATCAACAATCACGATTTAAGGAGGCCTTGAAAATTAAATTATATCTGCTCAGAGGATTAGGTAAAATGGAAAACATAGCCTCATCATGTTTTTATAGATACCTACATACTGTCAGCCTACTCGTATGTGTAGCTATATTATACAATACATTTAATTACAAATGTCCGCTATACATACTTCGAGCAGTAAATTAGATATGTATAACTTAACATAAATAAATTCCAAACTGGTATAGACGATTTACGAAAATACCCAATATTCATAATAGGACATAAACAACATAAAAGGCTAAATAAAATTAGCTTTTATTCAAACACTTATAATTGAAGGAGTATCGGCAAGCTCCAACAGAAGTGCCGATTTATATTCAAGTTAAAACCTTCTCCATCACTTTGAAAAATTTCAATTTTAAATATCTACCGAAAATAATACGTTTTATATTATCCACATACCTATATGTAAATACTATTCTTCCTACATCTAGTAGCACCGCTGCGCTGCTACCAGCTTAACCTGTTTTAAAAGTTGAGTTAAACTATTCTCCTTTTCAAAGTTTATATGCCTTCAGAGTTTTCAATTCTGTATCCCTAAGTGAGTGGTAGTTAAAAATGCCTCTACCTATACTCTATACTCCCTAACCAAGCAAAGAAAATGTAACACATTAATACAGCCCTAAACAATAGCCTAAAGGGACCCTTTACGTGTTCCGTCTTTTCAATGGAAAATGATGATGATTTGATAAAAATCAAATAAACGAAAGAAAGCTTTAAGTCCAAAAGAGTCACTACCCGTATCACTATAGCTTAACTAGATGGTTACATATCTGTATAATATATATAAAAACAGTATAAGGAATTTTAGCAGAAAAGATGTATAAGATATGTTTTACGAATGTGCCATCGTTAATGATGACATCACCCTTAACATGAGTCTTAAATGGAATATTATGCACATAGATAATATATGTATGTACCTACATGCAATCTTTTTGTATTTTAAGGTATTTGGTCTTTATGTATGGTTTTTATCATTTTATTTGACCATTAAGTTAATTAGTACCTACTCGTATATTGTTATATATCCATATTAAAAAGAAAAGAAAACTTTTGTTCGTATTTTTGTTTATATTGCTGCCCTTAAAGTTTTTTTCTATATTAGCTATTGTACTCTACATAAATACACATACATATGTATGTATGTACTGTACTTACATGAGGCATAAGAGCATACATTTTACGTTATAGGTAGCCACCTAATATTTATTTGTGGTGTGGTAGGATGGGATAATGGATTTTTACTTTGGCCTGACTAATTGTCTTATAGCTATGCTTGTGGTTTTGCAACCGAAGATTTAATTGATTGTTCAGTTGGTTTTGTGAACTTGGCTTCTTTTTTATGATATAGAAGTGCCAATAAGCTTACATAGCAAAGATATACTTTGGTATGTCGAGCTTAGCTTTTAGAGAAAATAACGAATTCCATATGTTAAATGAATAATAGGGCCTGGTCGCTAAATTTATGGGGATGTTAAGAAAGCTTTATTATGCAGCGATGCCGTCAGCTCCAGCACCTTGGGTTTTGCTGTGGTGGCCGTGTGAAACCTAGCACTTCAGAGGCGCCATTTCTGATGGCTGCACGACATTGTTGCCACTGGTTTTCAATGCTTAAGAGGTTGTTAGAGACTCGATCGGAAAAGGACATGGCAGTCTCTTGCGATTGTAGCCATCTAACGTCGAATCATCTAACAGTACTTCATTGTTTTGGCTTGGATCGGGATACCCGTAGCCATACCTTGGTTCCAACGAGATAGTGGATCGAGTCATTATTGGCCCCCGAAAAGATCGGACATCCTGTCTATTGGAGAAATGTCGTGCGTCGATTGCAATGTGGTCAATCTGGTTGACAGTGGATTGATCAGTAGATTTCCATGTCCCCCTGTGGATATCAAGATGTGTGAACTGCGTACTAGCTACCAGAACGTCTCGCCCCGCAGCGAAATCGATCAGCCTAAATCTGTTGTCAGAGGTGGTGTAGGCTATATCTTCCGGTTGTGGCACCAGAGATATCTTCTCTTCCTAGGTTAGGTTAGGTTATAGTGGCTGTCCAAGATGGAAACGGACACACTTAGGCCAGTTTAATGGCCCATTGTGATACCACATGAATCTTGAGACTTCCTCCTAAGCTCAATGGAACCAGTTTGAGTCCCTTACGAAAAGGGAGAGGCTGATTATGCTGATATGATTTAGATCTTTTAGATCGTTAAAGAAGAATTCTCCTAGGTAATTTTTGCGTTTTCGAGCCAGAGCAGGGCATGTGCCGAGAAGATGAAGAACTGTTTCTTCCTCTTCCTCGTCCATACAGCTTCTGCAAAAGTCCTTTGAGAATACGCCTAGTCTCTTGGCGTGCTTTCCTATTAGGCAGTGTCCGGTTATGACACCTATTATCGAGCTTATATGCGATCTGCTTAGAGAGAACAAGCACCTTGAACGTTTTAAATCCAGTGTTGGCCAGATGTATTTTGTGACTTCACGCGTGGTGATGTTGTTCCACCTGGTGCCTGCCCTCTCCACAGCGTCTTGTATTAGCAACAGTTTACAAGTAGCGATTGGTATGCCAGTACGTGCCAAACGTGGTAGGATGGACTGTACTGTACCGTTCCTGGCGACTTCATCTGCCTTACAGTTACCTGGAATGTCTCTATGGCCCGGCACCCAGCAAAGGTGAATGTTAAACTGTTGTGCCATCTCCATTAGAAATGATCGACAGTTATCGACTGTTATAGTGTTTGTAGAGACAGAGTCCAGAGATTTGATAGCGGCCTGACTATCTGAGAAAATACGGATATCAGATGTTCAAATCACGTTTTCTTTAAGCCAGGACAAGACTTCTTTTATCGCCAAAAGTTCCGCCTGGAACACGCTACAATGATTGGGAAGGCGGAATGAGATACTTAATTTCAGTCCTTCAGAGTACACACCTCCACCAATCCCTTCGTTCGTTTTTGATCCATCTGTATAGAAATGGATTGACTCATCTTCCAGGAATGTCCTATCCTCCCAAAAAGATCTGGGAGGTATAGAAATCTGGAAATTTCTGTCGAATTGCAGTTGGGGGATGGTGTAGTCTGTGTGCTTTGGAATTGATTCTAAATACCTAAGAATTACGGAGTGGCCAATATTGTTGTTAGTCCACTGCGACGAAGCTTTGAGGCGAATAGCAGAGCTTGCAGCTATTTGTTTGCTAAAAATGTCAAGAGGTGTTAGGTAGAGTAAGGTGTCCAGTGCCGCAGATGGGGTCGTGCGAAGCGATCCGCTTATACATAGGCAAGCTGAACGTTAGACTTTATTTAATTTATCCCGGTTTATACCTTTCTCTAAAGCAGTCCACCATACTGACAGACCGTACATTAAAATCGGTCTAATTACCGATGTGTATAGCCAATGCGTGATTCTGGGTTGTAAGCCCCATTTATTACCGATGGCTTTTTTGCAAGAAAAGAGAGCTACAGTAGCTTTTTTGACTCTTTCCTGTACGTTGCGTTTCCAATTTAGTTTTTTCATTTAATTTCCTTATCTTTATTGTAGCATCAACGTTATAATATTTTTTCTTAAACTAAATTGCACAATTTACAGAGACATGGTATAAGGCTACCTTACTACTGTCAATATTATAATTATTACATCAATCAACCAAGAGTACAAAAAGAAATAATATTGAAGGAAAAGCTACATAAAAACCTTCATATAAAACAATAAGAAAATAGAATGAAAGAAAGGTGGGCGGTGAAAAAAAAACAAAAGATTCAAACCAAGCTTTAAGTCTTACAACAAGTAGGTAAAAATAGAACAGAAAAGAATAAATTAATCAAAATGATTAAAATAAATACATCCATAAATAATACCTAAATAAATAAATAAAGAAATGGATAAATATATAAATAAATTAAATAAATAAGAAGATAAATAAATAAATAAAATAATTAAGTAATTAAATAAATAATAACAATGACAACAGAATAACAATAGAACAGAAAAGAAGACATAGTACATGATGCAAGGTATCGCTCATTAAGTTTGGCAATTCTTCCTGATACCATATCCCTACCTGAAATGGAATAAAGTTCATTAGTTGAAAATGATCATGGAAGCTTCAGAATCAATTTCAGAATCTTATTTTGAGCTATCTGCAGCCGTTGTATATTAGAGATTGCACAATTACCCCATACTGGTGAACCATAGTACATGATAGCTTGGAAAACAACTTTGTATATTAGAAGCTTATTATCGGTGCTTAGCATAGATTTGCGCTTAATGAAAGGATAAAGAATTTTAACTGTATGATTTATTTTCTGAATCGTTTTTTGTATATTTAAGCCAAATGTTAATGTTTTATCTAAATGCACTCCGAGATATTTTGCATCAGATTTCCATTCTATACTTGTGCCATCCATAATAAGATTATTACTTGGTAAAAAGCAGGCTTTTCTTTTCCGAGTGAAAAAGATTGCCTGCGTTTTTGAAGCATTGATTCTTATTTTCCAGTCATGGAAGTAGCTTTGTATAACATTTAGACTAGATTGCAGATTAGTTTCGATTATGAAACCAACTGAATCCGAAGAGAAAATGCAAGTATCTTCAGCGAAAATTGTAATTTAAAATCGGAAAGGAAGTAATGGATAATCGGAAGCAAATATTGAGTATAGAATTGGGCCTAACACTGATCCTTGTGGTACACCGGCCGTTATATCATATTTTTCAGAAAACCAGTTATTGACTGAAACATTAAATTTCCTCTGAAGTAAAAATGATTGAATTATTTTTATTAGAAACACTGGGAAGTTGAGTATCAACAACATGTGTAAAAGCGCATTATGCCAGACCGTGTCGAATGCTTTTTCGACATCAAGAAGTACCATACCTGTACTTTCACCAGACCTTAAGTAACTTTTTATGTGTTTAGTAATCCTATGTACTTGATGGATTGTACTGTGATGCAATCTGAAGCCGAACTGCTCGTTTGGTAAAATGTTATTATTGGTTAAGTGTGAATTTATTCTAGCTTTAATAACTTGTTCAAAACATTTATTAATTGAACTCAACAAACTAACGGGTCTGTAACTATTAGGTAGATTAGCATTTTTACCAGGTTTTAAAATCGGTATTATCTTGACAGTTTTCCAATTGTTTGACATTTATTAAATAACACTTGCAAGTATTTTAAACCTAGTGTTGGTAAGTTTTTCAAATATATGTATATTTTTCATGCCATCAAAACCAGCTGATTTCCTTGCTTTAAGATTTCGAAGTATACCTTTGATATCATCCAGCGAAATCTCGTTTTGGAGGTCATTTATAGGTGAAGAGTTAATTCACTCAATTGAGTTGCTGACAATTGATTCAATAATGTTATTGGTCATATTGTTATTAGCCATATGGGTTGCAGAAAATGTTTCTGCTAAAACATTTGATTTTTCATTGTTCGTGATTAGAACATTGTTACCTACTTTAATAGCAGGAATGTGGGTGTTTTTCTTCTTTATGATTTTAACTACACTCCAGAAGGGCTTACTTCCCTTATCTAAACCCGCAAGTTTTCGATTCCAAGATCGATTCCTATGGTACCAGATTTCATTTTTTATAATTATGTTGAGTGTTTTTACTGCAACAAGTAAGTTAGGTTCTCGGTTTCTTATCCATTTTCTTTTAACGAAATTTCGATGTTTTATCAGATTTATTATATGATTTGGTACTAAGTTCATTCTCTCAGAACTAACTACTCTTTTGGGAACTGATTTGTCTATGCTTTCATGAACAGCATTCGTGAAAAACGTGATACTTTGATCAATATCAGATACATCGGAAAATTCGTTTAAAGTTGTGTGAGTTCCAACATATAATTTTTATGGATGTTCTATTCATTTCTTACTATGCAAATACTTAACAGCTAATTGTGCTAATTGTGTTAAACTGATCTGCTCTCGATCTACAATTACTCATCAAAGTTATCATCTCCGCAGTAAGCTTATTTATTTCTTCCAAGGAAAAGAGATCTTCAGAATTATTGCTGACAATGTTGTTGTTGGCCCATGTTCCACACTCACAATTTAGTTTTTATCTAAGACAAGACCCAAGCCTCGTCTAAGAATTTTAATTGGATTCCTTTAATATGGGGAGGGTTGACAAATGGAATTTTGTATCGCCTCGAAAATAAGACCAAATCGGTTTTGTGTGGGTTCACACCCAGTCCACACCGATCAGCCCAAAGTATTAGTCTGTGTATCGCATTTTGTAAGAGTTCTTTTAACGTGTTAAGTTAAGATGCTTTCCTGAAACTGCTATAGCAACGTCGTCCGCATAGGCTATCACTCTGAAACCCACCGCATCAAGACTATTTAGGATTTCATTCACCACTAGGTTCCAGAGGAGAGGGGATAGAACACCACCTTGCGGTGTCCCTCTACTAACGAATCGTCTGCCAGAAGAGTTGCCCAGTTTGGAGTTAATTATTCTGCTAGTAAGCATTAAATGAATTAACTCCCGAAGCGAACTCTTTACATTTAGAGATGTTAGTGCACCTTCGATGTCAAGGAAAGCAACCATAGTGAACTCTTTATGATGGAGGGAATATTCGACGGTGCGTACTAAGGTGTGTAACGCTGTTTCCACCGATTTACCTTTACAGTAGGCATGTTGAGATGAAGACAGAAGTCTTGTATCAATACTTGCCCTTAAATGGATATCAATCAATCTTTCCAAGGTCTTAAGAAGGAATGATGACAGACTTATAGGTCGTAGATATTTAGGATTGACTTGCGAGCATTTACCTGCTTTGGGTTTAAAAACAACTTTAACTTCTCTCCATGCCGAGGGGAGGGAACATGGACCAGGTAAAGACAGCTGGTAAAAATTGCCTCAGGGATTGGTGCAATTATGTCAGAAGTCTTTTGTAGCTCGGCTGGTATTATTCCATCTGGTCCTGCAGATTTAAATGGTTGGAAGCTGTTGAGAGCCCTTTGTAGCTTGTCCCTTGTGATCAGACCTTGTGGGTATGTTGTATTGGGACTTGAACGTATATAACTGTTGCAAGTTTCGGTAAGGGAACTACCAGGAAATTGAGTATCCAATAGTAAGTTCAGCGATTCATTACATGAATTTGTCCAGGAGCCGTCTGCATTTTTCAAGCAGCTTGGCATCGCTGCTGGATTAGTTGAAAGAATTTTCCGTAACCTAGAGGCTTCAGAAGTTTCTTCTATCGTGCCAAAGAAGGATCGCCAAGAAGATTGCTTAGATTTCCTTAGTGCCTTCTTGTAAATTCTTAGGGATTCTTTGTAAGAATCCCAATGAGAGGCTAATCTTGCGGCTTTGGCTCGGTTGAAGAGTTTCCTGCAATTTCTAGCGATCTGTTCATATCTTAGGTGAGGTCATTGACTTTGTTGTCAAGTTCATTATCATTTGAGGAAGGACTAGATAGTCCAGGTTTTAGTAAACTTTGTAACGAGTTCCTGTATGAAGCCCAGTCAGTTTTCCGATAATTTCGAAAAGTCAATGGACTCGGGTTTTCATCTACATTGATATTGAACTGGATATATCTATGATCAGAGAACGAGTGTTCTCTGGATACTTTCCAGTCCAAGATCATATGGTGTATAGTATCTGAGACAAGAGTTATGTCTAGGACTTCTTGTCGAGTTTAAGTGATGAAGGTTGGTTCATTTCCAACATTACTTACTAAGAGGTTAGTACCAGGAATATAATCAGAAAGAGACTCACCTCTATCGTTGATATTGGCACTTCCCCATACCGTATGATGAGCGTTAGTATCGCTCCCAATAATTAGGCGGATCCTTGGCCTTTCCGCTTCAGCGACGATTTTCTGCAGGGTTTTTTCCAGGGAGAGGGCCAAGGTGGTCATGGCCAAGATACGCCGACACTAGCCAGAAACTTCCTTTGGTTGTTTCCAACCTAGCTACCGTGGTATCTTTGTCACTGAAATGATGGAGTAAAAATATATTAATACTACGTTTCACTAGTATGCAAGATCTAGGTTCACCTTTATCTGTCACACGCAGTGTGTAGTACCCAGGAGTCTTGAGTCCTCGAACAACGGATCCCACAATCCATGGCTCTTGGATCAGGACAATGTCTTCCCCGTTTCTTGCCAGACGGAGAAGAAGTGAGGCCGAGGCCTTTATGGAGTCTTGGAGATTAATCTGTACTAACTGCAGCATTTTGGCTACAATTAGGCAGATCAACCTCCACCACGGTTTCGTTCTGATCCTCTGAGTCTGAGGATGAACCCAAGAGTTCGTCCTCTCTCAGAAGGATCATGTTAAGGTCGTCCTCAGTCTCCATTAAAGATGGACTGCCTACGACTTTTTTAGAGGGTGGAGTCGCGATTGGAGAGGGCATGGGTGCATCGTCATGGAAGGAAGTGGTCTTGGAAGCTCCCTCAAAATCCTTAAAAAGCCACCCGAGAGATTAACCTTGACCAACTGCCAACGAACAGCCGATATTGTGCCATCATCATCGCTCCTGTCAATGACCGCAACCACGACTTTGTCCTTTGCGACGTCACCGAAACTGGCTTGTTTCTTGATGGCATTGAGGGGAGTGCTGGTGTTGGGCACCCGAGGCCGTTATGGTGTCGGTACGGCCCCCTCACCTTTCACGTTTAGACGTAGAGTCCATTTCTGGATGTACTCTCATTTGTAGTGGTAGGGCCATTTTTCACAACCCTGCCACTACTTAAATTAGGTATTGCTACCTTCCTACTCTCGTTGCTACCAACAGCAGGGGAGGGTCCATGGTTAGTCACTACTCCCTTCTCTGTGTTGGCCGCAG
Organism: Eupeodes luniger; assembly: GCA_951509635.1. Classification (NCBI taxonomy): domain Eukaryota; kingdom Metazoa; phylum Arthropoda; class Insecta; order Diptera; family Syrphidae; genus Eupeodes; species Eupeodes luniger. Next base: position 61,038,051 of record OX608074.1, read on the forward strand.
GAGATACGGCAACAGGATTTGACGCCAAACTGCCGCCCGGGCCTGAAGAGATACCGGTCTCATCATTCTTTTCATTTTTGTTTTGTTTTTATACATCTTTGGTCCCAGGTGTTGCGAAGAAAAGATGTCCGTCTGCACAGAGATTCACATGCACAGATAAGGCTAGTTAATCCGGCGGTCACCAGGTATCCGGATACTCCGTTAGAGACTGGGCTATTTTTGAATTGGGCCCCAGCCAGGCTGATCATCGGCACGGGTCGTTTAACACCTTAGATCCAGCCCAATAAAGATGAGAAATGGTTGGGGAGGAAGAGACAGGGTGAGGAGTCAGTTGATGTTAAATCATCATTCTGATATGTAAGGAAAAGATTAGGATTCGGTAACAGCAATTCAGCTAGGTAACCTAGAGTGAAAAGGAGCATAGGAGATAGGAGCGCTGTCTAGCTTTTCCGCCATTACAACGTGGGAGGTGGGATGGGAGTTGGTGACATAAACGTAGGTTAGTATGCCTTGTTTATGTGGGAATGGGTGATGATTCTGGGAAGGTTGAGGGATAAGAACGTCCTTTAGTTTCAGGACTCATCTGGAGAAGAAGAACGTTCTCTTCCCTTGGCGTTAAAATCTCCTAAGACAATTTAATGTCACATCCAGGGCACTGCTCATGTACCTTATGCAAGTGCTTCTTCTCTGTTGGGACATGTGCGCATATGAGGCCTATGTCGGCAAATTTAGCTTTGATGCGGATTGTCGTGATGCGCTCGCTCACACTGCTGAAACTCAAAACTTTTTGCCAGAGTCTAGTTCCAACAACAAATCTGCACGCAAATAGTCATAGTCTTTGTTCTCAATAGCAATCGCCGTAGTATAAATGACAGTCTTTTAATTTACGTTTCCTCGGTCCATTCCATCGCACTTCTTAGAAGCGGTTATATCTGTCTTGAAGCAGTTTAGGGTTTCCGCTAACTGGTCGGCGGCACGTGGTCTATAAAGGGACCTAACATTCCACGTACAGATCCGAATTTGGTTTGTTTGGTTCGTCATCAATAAATCCGTCCGTATGCGAGGCTTATTGGTGCTTCGCAACAAGGATATATTTACGTGGTCAGGAAATGACCCCGACGGCCCAACCCCCAACCTGGAAGGCGAAACCCTTAGTATAACTCCCAGTACTGCTCCTTACAGGCCTGTTTCCGAATTGGACTGTCATGAAGTAGACAGCGTGGCGGGCGGTGGCTGCGGATGTGGCGATGACGATGCTTATTGAGCAGATTGTGATAACTTATATTAAGTTTCATCTACAACATAATTTCTAAGTTATAGTTGAAAGAGTTTCGTTGAAATTGCTTTTAACCACACATATTTAATGTTATTGAATGAATGAATATCTTACACAATTTTTGTTCTTTATCGAAATATTTATATATATATTTTTCTCGCATCGTTTCGCCGCGCCGCTCCGCGCCGCACGCACATTGTTTTGTCAACTACTTTGGGTGGTTAAAGTTTGCATAAATTGAAAAGTAACACCCTAAGGAATTGTACAGGATGTTCCAATGCATTCTGTATCTTTTCTTTCCAGTCATATTCTTCCACGTCATGAACTTTGTTGTGTACATATGTTTCCACAGCTCAATGTTTTGATCCAATTTATTTCTTATGAAATAGTTAACACAATTGTCAAGACATACGAGTATTCTAAAGGCGATCCTTCTTAATTCGTTTTTGCCTCTAAGTTTTCTTTTTGTTATCAGGATATCCGGAGAAATGAATCTCCGTACCAATTGTATTTTATAAAGTACAGAACCAATTGTATTTTCAAAGCAAGCAAACAAACAGTACTACATCAACCAAACCAAAAGATAAATTCAAATGAAACTATAGAATGAAATCATATCCCCAGTGTTTTTCTCTGGGCCTAAGCACAGTGCAGCCAATAATGGTCCTAAAAAATATAAAATAGTAACTGGTCCGGTGATTTCATTGGCGAAGCATTATTAGGTGGCTCAACAGCTCGTAGAGAACCAGAGCCTGTAGTGACTTACACCTCTCAACAACAATGTCAGTTCTTATGCCGAATCCGAACGGGTAATTAGAGACAATCTGCTCTAACATTGAAGAGAAAGCTATTTTTTCCATGACATTAATTCAAAAATATGGGAATTTGTGTTCCCTTATTTTTTTCACAATACAATTTTATGAAAACATCTTTTCTTCCCTCATGTCACTTTTTATATAGGGTGGCCTCACTGTGTGCCAGTCGTGTGTCATCGATTGTTTGCCGCTAACTGTTTTTTCTTCTTTCGTTAAAATCTCAGTATGTGTTCAAAAAGTCATCACATCACCGTGACTTTCACCACTTTTTGAGAAAAGATTTGTTCTTTCTTTTATGATGTTGGTGACCAAGGATGATGCTCCTTTTCATTCACATTCCTATTGCAAGTTCCTTGGACACCGTGTCCACCCATAGAAAAACAATTTGTGGTGAATGTCAACATTTGCATTCGTCTCGACTTCATCTCCGCTTCATGGTCGATTCAAATTTGACCCATTTATTTGAACTTAATGAAATTGACAACGTTTGCAACTGAGCCCATGGCAACAGTGGTAGTGACCAACTAACGATGAGTTGAAAAGTGAATGAATGAAGCAAACTGAAGGAAAGTAGGAAGCTTACATACATAAGTAAACAATTGCCCTGAGATGGGACATGGGTCTATAAATTCATCCAAAATGGGTGAAGCGAAAAACTCCCGACCATGTCATGGGAATCAAGTTAAAACACACATAAGCATTTTATAAGTTTTTCGGTGCACTTAATGAACTACATACCATAATGTTTTTTTCATACATGAGCAAAATACATCCTTAAAATGACAAGCGAGTAGGTAGTCTTATTTAAGTATGGCATTCTGATTGAATTATTGTCCAGAAATTTTAAACTAGTACATCATATTATTCGTTGAATCCGGTAGTTCTTAATTTTTGGTTACTTGTTTTTGATGTTGGCTTTATTTATAATCCAAGTTTCCAACCTAGAGATATACCATAACTCTGGAGTGGGAAGATTAGACCAAAAGAAAAAAAATGGTATGGAAGGCGGGGGCGTATATACTCCCCTGTTAAGTGGGACATATGTATGTAGATTTTAGTATTGTAAACTATTTACAGTATCCTTAGTAGATAAGTTATTAATAATGTTAAAACGAAAAGAGAGAGAGTTTAGCCAAACAATTTACTTCGTTGCATTGAGCTGAGCGAAAAAATGAGTTGTAACAAAAACTGATTTAATTTACCATAACTTAAAACAAAAAATAATAGCTAAAATCGTAAGATTATTGCAATACAATAAAGTCGATGGGGAGAGTACGATAACTTAGGCGTCAAGATTTGATAACGGGATTTTGTAGAGGGGTCAAACACAAGCACTTTTAACTATGGGAGGGGGATCTATGTCCCCCGTTTAGGAGGTAGGGGCACTCTTAGAAGAAATGAATTAAATTGAAAAAAAATATTAAAAAACAATAGCAACACTTACAATAAAATAGTATGCTGCATTTGAAAGCCAGAAGTTCTATAATCCTGCATTTAAAATAAATTACAAATGTCAATGGTTTTTGAGAAATTTGCATTCAAAGTCCAAATTTTGATAAAAACGTGAAAAAAAGTTTATACAATTGTGAAATGACATTGTTAATTAACTTATATACATATGTACCATGTAAATATCAATTGCAATCGAACATAAAAAACCGCATGGGTCTATGTCTTTTTGTTTTTGAGAAAATCGAAAATTACCAAAACTACATTTTAACAAGCTAAAGTATAATGTTAAATATATTTTTTAGTAAACGAAATACAGTGAATTTTACTTTTTCAATATGTAACATAATAAAGATTAGTGAAGTAGCTGCAGTGTTGCGGAAGAGTTCAATTATAATTTGGGATGAGTGGACATTGGACAATGGCTCACAAATATTCACACGAAGAATTGAATAGAACTATTCAAGACTTAAAAGGCAATGATAAACTTTTCGTTGGTGCTCTCTTACTTTTGTCTGGTAATTTCCGACAGATCTTACCAATTATACCTGGCTCTTCTTTCGCGGATGCGATTAATGCATGTGTAAAATAATCATTCTTATGGCCAAGTGTTGAAATATTTCGATTGACCATAAGCATGCGCGTACATTGAAAAATGATCAGCACAAATATTTTTCGAACAATTAATAGATATGAATATAGGAACGGCAAAATAGAACTGCAGCCAAATACGCAATGCATTAAACTGACATGCAATATCTATACTGTTCTTCAGGAAAAAAATGAATTGGTTCAGAGTATTTTCCGGGTATACAGAGTAATTTCTTGAATCATAACTGGTTCAGTCATAGGGCATTTTGGCAGCCAAAAATGTTGATGTTGACGAAATTAACTTCCTATTAACTTGTTATTGAAAATGATAGCGTACATTTTCCAATTGAATTTTTAAATTCAAGAGATATACTTGAATTGACTGCACATAGTCTTCGATTAAAGATTGGTTCTCCTTTTATTCTCCTGCGTAATTTGAATCCACTCAGTTATGCAACGGTATACGTTTGGTCATCAAAATGATTAACGGAAATATTCTTGAAGCAACCAAACTGGAACCGTTAGATTCTACCATACCCTTCAGAAGGTTACAGTTTCCAATTCGTTTAGATTTTGCCATAACTATAGACAAGTCTAAAGGTCAAACAATGTCATTTGTGGTTTAGATGTGCAAAATCCATGTTTCTCTTATGGGCAGCTATATGTTGCACGTTCACGTGTAGGAAAATCGTCGAACCTATTTGTGTTAGCGAAAGACAGGTTAACCAAAAATATTGTGCACCGCTTGGTGCTAAATTAGATTGAAATTAAAATAATGTATAATTCAAAATAATAAATATTATTGCTGGAAGATTTTAAACTATTCGCTTTACCTTCCTTATTTATATGTTTCACTGACACATGTTATTTACTAAAAAGCTTGTAATATACTCATTTGTTGCAAACTTGAATAAAAATAATAATACATTTTAAATTTAATTCTTTTGTATTGATTTTTGCTTTACATTAACTGTACGAAAGTTTTGATCAATTGCGTTCAAAGTCCTTCAAATTCCAAACCAGTAAATTTGTATACCATCTTTAACGTTTCCGTTCTCGTTCGTATATAATAATTTTATTATTTAATGTAATAATGGGTAACGGTTCATGAAGGTCGACATGTTTTTTTACAAATGGCATTTATTTTATAAAAGCATTGTGGTACCTATGTCTGATGTTCTCCTGCCGTTCTTCTTAAATAGTTTACAACAGTGTAATATGACAAAAAACGTTAGTCATAGCAACGCGTGGCCAGGTCAGATACTGGAACTAAAATTTAAGTCGCACGATCTTTTAATTTTATCTTACAAATATTTTTGATGTTGGTGCTTATAAATATAGGTTTATATACATATATACATAATATACATATTTAAATATTATGTTTTAAATAAAAAAAAACTGTATTTTTTTTCCATCGTACACGTACCGAAAAAAAACTTCCGAGACAAGTGTAGATGTAGGTACGTTGAAAACGCAAAACTCGCTCGATGCATGCAGCCAAAATTAGTTAGGGGCAATAAAACATAATGCTTGATGCGAATCGTGACAGTGTTTATTTAATTTTTTTTTCCGATTTTGTTCAAAAGCAAAACAGTGACAATTTAGTAAGCATGCATACATATAGAAAACAATTTGAAAAACTTGTGGCATACATGTCGAAACCGGACATTGTCAAGAATCTTCCCGCGCGCCGCTGACCGCATGAAGGATCAAATCAGCTTTTGTAAAAACAAAGCTTTTGCCTCTTGACTTTTGAAGTCCATTTAGGGCAAAAGGTTTCTTCGAGAACATTTAATATTTCTTTAAGAGCATTTGAAAAGGTAATTGTGTAGAAGTTTTTAGGTTTTTTTTTAGCTAATTGTACTTAAGAAAAATTCGTTAAAGTATCTTAGCGAGGAAGGCAGCTAAGTGAAAGGTTCCAACAGTTTGATGTAAACAAATCCTTAGAATTTTTGTCCTCAAAAATAAAAAAGCACTTATGGGGGTTAAGCACTTAAGCGATATGCAATTATCTTAATTGTACTGTATTTCTAAAGCATCTTCTTTAAGATTTGTTTTTTGTTCCTTATGGTAACTATACAATCAATTTTTACACATTTAAGTACGCTGTTTTTCGGTAAGTTTTGTGTAATATTTTTACATTTAATTGAAGCTTGTCACTTAAAAGCTGTATGTGTACCTAAATCAAAAAAGTTAGGTGGCGCAACAGTCCGTAGAAAACAGTGACTTTCAACTCTCAACCATTCATGAGTGCGAGTCATTTCAGGGATGGAGGGGTTTACAGTTCTTATGCCGAACGGCTAATTTGAGAAATAAAATTAATTATTATGGTTTCTTTGAAATGGAAACAATTTCAGGAAATTATGCACGATGATGAAACGTATCATAACGCTTTCGATACTATGAATTGTGTACGAAAAATGTATAGAAAAATAATCGTATGGCCGTCACATCCGCTTGATTTATCCATGTATGACTTTTCATGCATGAGGCTATTTAAAGTCCAAAGTGTATGAAACTAAACCGCGGGACTTGAAGAAGCAGAAATCTTCAATTCGCCAACATTTTAACGGTTATGTTAAGTAAAGTCTACGAAATTTGTTTGTTACGTTTCCGTCTATGTATAGAAAACCAGGACCGTTGCCTGAATGCCATTATTTTTAAGACCCACAAGCTTTCAAAATATAATATCGAAACTAACTCTCAACTGACTTTTGCGCCACCTAACTTATTTATTTTATATATTCTCCGACGCAACCTGTATAAAGACCTTATTATGGTAGAATAAGAAAATTTAGAAAAACAAGCCGACTTCACTATTAACAATTCTTACAAGTAAATTGTCAAACTCATAGAATGTGAAATACGAACTAAATTCGAAAGTTTTTTAAGAAATGTGTGTATAATATTTAAATGTATAGATGACATAGTTAAATTATTTTGAGTGTTGACGTAACATAATAATACCTTATTTCATGTAACACTTATCTTACACATTCGACCTTTAGAACAGAAGATTGAATATTTTTACTCGATCGATTTCGGGCGATTTGAATTTTTAGGGGTGTTTTTCCACTTGTGATTGAGATTGTGGTGATAGCCCCAAATTTCGCTAGATTATGTGACAACACTCTATGAATCCATACACCACAGGTTACTTGAAGTAATTCATAAATCAGGAAGGAGCACACATTACTAAAAATCATTTTGATCCATTCAATAAAACCAGTTTTTACCTAAACCATAAGATTTTTTGCTATTTTCTTTACTTTAAAGTGTAAATTTAGATCTTGTTCCTATTCATGTGATACAAGAAAATAGGTACTTTTTATGACCTTCTTCGGAAAAACCGTCATAAAACTTGTATTTATCAACTTAATCCAAAAAGTAATTAATTAATTAAGAAAACCTAAGGGTTTAGAAATATCGGCAAATAAAACACGAAAAAAAATTGTCCCTATTCAAGTGACATGAAGTGTACATGTCCTGCCCAGCTCCATTTCAGCCTATTTGTTCTATTTATGACGTCAATAATTCTGGTTCTATTGCGAATGTCTTCATTTCGTACTATTTGACTCAGTCGTATGTTCAGGATTTTTTTTTCCATTTTAATGACATATCCTTAGCTGGTCAAGTTTTTTTTGCAGTCAAACACTCATTGCTTGTAGTCCGTGAGTGAAGATCGGTAGAATCGTAGAGTCTAGATATACTTCATTGTGTCTGCACTTCGGTCCAATTGTAAAATACGTTTAAGGCTCCGGAATTGTCTCCAGCTATTGGTGATGCGTCTGTAATTTTTTTATTTTCTTGGTTCTTAAATGTTCTTAGCTTTCCCAAATATATCTAATCTTCTACGTACTCAACTTTTTCTTCGTCCAAAGTTATATCGTCTTTTGTGTGATTTGTCATGACTTCAGTTTTCGATTTGTTTATTTAAAGTCCATAATTTGTACACAAGGTAGTTAGTTCCGTCAACATGTCTTGAATGTGTGTAGCTTTTGTAGAAATAAGAACTATATCGTCTGCAAATCTTAAATGTTAAGAACTTGTCCACATATCCTTATTCCATATTTTGTTTTCCAATTTGTTTGTTAGAAAATGTCTTCCAGAACTGAACTAAACAGAGGTTGTGCGGATCTCCTTGTATAACTCCTCTTGTTATATTATACTTACGTCCTATATTCTGTGTTTTTATTTGTGCTGTGTTATTTTTGAATATATTTTTAATCGTTTAGGTTTATGTTTTAATTTTCTAGGTAGGACCATTTCGTATAATAAAAGTAGTCTAAATTCATTGTCTGCAAATGGTCTGTTGTTGAGAATCCTTCTCTAAATCCAGCTTTTTCTCTTGGCTGATAGTCATTGAAGTCTTCTTTGATGGCCCTGTAAAGCGTTTTGGAGAAGATCTTGTAAATTGTCGAAATGTTAATTATGGGTACGGTGACCATTTTTTCAGAGACAAAATAATGAACAGTACCCAAAAAGTGAAAAATGTTGACCAGTTTTCAAGATTTTTTTTGTATTTCATTGAGTAATAGTAAATAAATATAATATAATATAAATTAATTAATAAATATAGTATAATTAGGTATATGTATTTATAAAATAAACAAAAAAGGAACTTTCATCGATAATAAACAAAACAAACATAAAAATAACACAGATTTTTTCAGTCTCTAACTTATTTACAAACAAAAATAAACAAAACCTTAACTCTTTTATATCATATTGGCTAGTAAAACAACTTCGACATTGAATTACAATATATTAATATTGTTAAAATAAGTACTTTTCGAAAGAATACATTTTTTTAATTAATTCTGGCTTTCCTTTTATATAATTCTTAAATTCGATGCAATTTAATTCATAATTGCATTTGCAAATTAAAATGGACCTGATTGCTTCAAATTTCAAATTGTTTTTTTCGTTTGTCCATACATTGTTTAAAATTGAGAAAACTCTCTCTGTAGGGGCATTAGACCCAGGAAGGCATAAACAAAACTCTACGATCTTTAAAATGTTTTCATACTGTTTCATTTTTTCATTGAAAAACTTGAAAATTTCAACCCACCTACAATCTCCAGCACTCATTTGGCTCTCCTTCCATTCAACAATTTTTTCTGAAGAAACATAATTTTGTACACATGAAAACTCGTCGAAAACATCAGTGTCATTGATTGAAATATTGCTTCTCTTTTTCATAATATACATTAAACTCAACTCCACTTTGTCCCAGGAAGGAGTGTAATCCTTACTCTTAATTTTTTTTTTTTTTTGGAGTGAAGGATTTTTCAACAATGCAATAATTCTAACAGTCGGAGTGCACTCTCAAAATTACTTATGGAAAATGCCACAACTAGTCCAAATGCAAAAAAGATGAGTTTCGTTGACATTTACTGAAAGTCATTTTTACCATTGTCATGGTCAGTAAAACTTAATGGTAAAATAAATTTCCAGTGGTGAAATCATCCTGTGCGCAAGCGTATTAGTTTAACTTCCCCTGTATGTTAGGATGTATAATAATATGATCTGATTTTTTTAATTGTGAGAGTAGGAAGTGTTCCGAAAAAGAAAGACTACGAATTATGATGTAGGGGTACGTTTTCATTAAACATTTAATGGTTTACATGCTTAGGCTTTCCTTAAAGAACAAAATCATAAAATAATGAATAAATAATGAGCAATTTCTAAAATAATAAACATTTTTATGTTTTCTGACACACAATAATGTATAATGAACATTTTCTTTAAATAATGAACTGTTCATTATAATAATGAACGCATGGTCACCGTAAGGGTATATACAGCCCCGTCGAGAGGGGAGGAAACCCCCGGGCCCGGGATTTTCTAGGGGCCCGTAAAATTGAAAGCAATGAGGAGAGTGATTTTTTTCAATATAGGTAGTCTAAATTCATCATCAACATACCTATTCCCACTTATTTTTAGGGGCCCGAAAATTTAAAATCATTCATGCTTTCGCATGTTATCTAACAATCTTTCAGTCACAAGCCCCTGATTATTATTGGCGTACATTTTTGTTTATATTTAATGAAAAATTGGGCAACTCTGAACTATTGAAAGAAAGTTATAATAAATTGTTTCGCTTTTCTTACTTAATTTAACGTAAATTTCAAATTTGTTTTATTTTGAACATTTTTAAAATCAAAATAAGGGACCCGGTAACTTAAAACAAAACACAAATATTTATTAAGATAGATAGATTGTTTATTGTAGCTGAATTATTATACATCTTTTCATTAAACCTATATTGCACAATTTACAGAGACTCGGTATTAAGCTACCTTACTACTGAAAAATTAAAAAAAATGTTTTTAAATATCATAGTTCTTAATAAATAATTGGTAGAAGGAAAAGCTACAGAAAAAACCTTCTTTTAAAAGATGAGATGGAGAGAAGGGGAGGGAATAACTAACATCGATCAAATCGCTGACTTTTTACAACCGTTTTTGTTATAAATGATATTTGATAATATAACTATATATGTATGTTTAACATAGAAACAAAATATGTGTATCACGCAATTTTATACAAATATTTATTTCGGTTTCTGTTTTCATAAAGTTTCTTTTCTTCTATCTTTGTTTCTGCTGGGAACGAAATTTTTGATTGAGTTTCGGGGGACCGGAAAATCCCAAGCAAACGTTTTTCAATTGTGGTTTCCGTAATATTAATTAATTAATACTTTGAATAAATTGTTTACTGAAGATTTGAAGGATATCAAATCACTTCAAAGTGTGTATATTAAACCAGACATACAAAAATAGCAAGGAATTCTATTATAAAATATTGGACACCATTTTGTTCCTTGGCGAAAGGGGACTAGAACTACGAGGCGATAGCAATCTTATTGGAGAGCCAAATAATGGACATTTTTTGGGCATTTTAGAATTAATTAGTCATTATGACTCCTTACGTCAGGAGCACTTGGAAAAAGTAAGAATTTCACAACAAGAGAACAAACGTTTCCAAGTCCACTACCTTTCCGTTGAGATTCAAAATGAGTTCAATAAAATTTGTGCCCATCATGTGAATTCACCTATTTTTAAGGAGAGAGAAAACGCCAAATAAGTCGCTATAATTGTCGATGCAACACCCGATTCAAGTGATGTGGAACAAAACACATTTATTTTGCGATATCTGCGCTTTGAAGAAAATGTGTTCACCATCCAAGAACGGTTTTTGGAATTTGTCGATTGCAACAAAAAAACTGGCACCGCAATAGCTGATTTGATCGGCGAAACATTGGCAAAGAACTGAATCCCTTTAGAAGACTGTTTTGCTATGCTATGACAATGGAAGCAATATGAAAGGACAGTATAATGGTGCACAAATATTTTAAACAAAACTCTGAATGCCGTGTATTCACCATGTGCAGCTCACAGTCTTCACTTGCGTGGAATCGATTAAGCGGGATGTTGTACTGCCCCAATCACGTTTTTTGGTGTTGTTCAAAAGTGTTTTAACTTTTTTAGCAGCAGTGCTCAACGTTGGGAAATTCTTAAGAAAAATGTGCCCGGATCCCTTCACAAACTTTCCGATACAAAATGGTCAGCTAGAATTGAGGCAGTCAAGCAATTTGCAAATCATCTGAAAAACCTTAGAACATCATTAGAAGTGATATTAATTTAACTACTGAAGCTCGAAGAGATGTAAAATATATGCACAAATTTGAATGCGTCCTGATGTCTTTGACTTGGTGCAAGGTTCTTAGTGCTTTAAATGAAAGAAGTTTCCTTCTTCGAGCCAGAAACAGTAGTATTGACTTTGAAATTCGAGATCTCGACAACTTGATCTTCGATTTGAACATTATTCGAAACGGATAAGATCAATTTTTATCTGAATGCAAAGCAGTTGCTACTGGATGGGGGGATGTTCCAGAATCATTCCCATCGAACCGAAAAAGGCAATTAAAGAGATATTTTGAAAAAATCCGAGGAGCTGGAAAGCAAATTGAAACAGACGAAGAAATCAATTTCAAGAGAAACACCTTTTACGTCATAGTTTATTCAATTATATGTACATACATGCTACATTTTCATTTTTATGACAGTTTTCAACAATGCACGAGCTTGAGATTAAAAACTCTGCTACAAGGTTCATCTAAAAGTATAACTCACATGTGTCCCAAGAGTTGAAAGAAGAAATAATTCATCTGAAACACATTTGTGAAGCCAATTTTGAAGCAGAACTTCCGCCATTGAGTTTGCTCAATGCTATTTATTCCCAGAACTTGGATACGATTTTCCCCAACATTTGTGTTGCTCTCCGTGTGTTTTCCACCATAGCTGTAAACGAAGCTAGTGCCGAACGTTTATTTAGCGTCCTTGCCAGAACAAAGAATTTTCATCGTTCGTGCTCATCACATGATCGTGTTTCCAGACTTGCTACACTATGCATCGAAGCACCTTTGGCAATTGAATTGAATTTCGACGCAATTATAAGTTTTGCTGCTCAGAAAGCTAGGAAAGCTCGTTTGCCAAAACAAAATATTTCATTGAATGCAAACTAACTCTAATAAAACATTGTAATAATATTTTAATATAAAGAAAAACAATAAAGAGTATTTAATGTAAAACTTTTAAAATACTAAGTTTTTTTTTTTAAAGACAAATTTCAAATACTTTTACTTCGCTCTATTTTATTTTCATAGTAGGTAATAAATCTTCATACTATTTTTTTTAATAGTTAATCGACCGTATTATCAGTTACTGACATGTCGTTGGCAATATCGAATTGAATGTATGATTCTGTTCGGATTCTGATCTAATTGCATGTAGAATTATTTTCTACCCATTCTCCATTTCAACTAAAGTGGACGATACCCGTAAGATTGATTTGATGATTAACAGTTTTTCGGTTAATTTTTCAAACAAAAAATGATTATTTCCGTTAATTCCAACCAATTTCATGCTATTCGTAATTGGAATTACAACGTAAATATGGGTGTTTAGACAAACATAAATCATAATAAATAAAGAATACAAAAGAATAAATGTAATGCGGAACTTGCAAGCAACTACATTTGCAAGTTCCGCAAAATAAGCAAATAAGAAGCGAACAGGTGTGTAATTCAAGGGTTATCTTGAATTACTTAGATTTAAGATTATATAAATACTATGTTTAATGAGAAATAAAGTTACTTAGAAAACTACAGTCCACGAGTTCTTATATGAGCTATACATTGGTCCTTCGAGCCGGATCCAGAAGACATCAGAATCTTCGTTTCCAGAAGACACCAGAATCTTCGTATCCAGAAGACATCAGAATCTTCGTTTCCAGAAGACACCAGAATCTTCGTTTCCAGAAGACACCAGAATCTTCGTATCCAGAAGACATCAGAATCTTCGTTTCCAGAAGACACCAGAATCTTCGTATCCAGAAGACATCAGAATCTTCGTTTCCAGAAGACACCAGAATCTTCGTTTCCAGAAGACACCAGAATCTTCGTATCCAGAAGACATCAGAATCTTCGTTTCCAGAAGACACCAGAATCTTCGTATCCAGAAGACACCAGAGTTTTCGTAAAGAAGACACCAGAATCTTCGTTTCCAGAAGACATCAGAATCTTCGTATCCAGAAGACACCAGAATTTTCGTAAAGAAGACACCAGAATCTTAGTTTCCAGAAGACACCAGAATCTTCGTATCCAGAAGACACCAGAATTTTCGTAAAGAAGACACCAGAATCTTCGTTTCCAGAAAACACCAGAATCTTCGTTTCCAGAAGACACCAGAATCTTCGTACCCAGAAGACACCAGAATCTTCGTACCCAGAAGACACCAGTATATTCGTAACCAGAAGGCACCAGAATCTTCGTAAAAAACACCCCAAACTTGAACTATGGATACACTGATGAATCAACAAGAGGAAATTGGCAACAATTTAGCAAAATTGCTAGAGTCAATAAGAAAGGAACCGATAGCAAGACGAACAACAGAGTACGTTAAAAAAAGAGAATCAGAGGTCAACCACCTATGGCAGCAATTCACACATAATCATGACGAAATTTTAAAATTAAATACACCTAATCATGAATACTTTACAAAAAAATATTATGAACAGGTGCAACGCGTCATGGAAACAATTAACGATAAGTTAATTGCATATGCAGTTGCATTGGGGAAATCCAGCAACGATGACAAAAAAGTTGAAACTGTAAACAATGAACTTGACCACAAAAAAAATGAAGAAATCCGAACCCAAAACACAGAAAAAATAAATCTGGGCCATAACGACACACAGTCAAGTAATATGAAACGAGCACAAATACGAATGGGGTCGTTCGAAAGGCAAATATCAGAAACATTCCTCCACACAGATATGAGTAATTCGGCAATCGAATTCCAGACCACGAATCTTATGGAGGAATGGAAAAAAATAGACTCAATATATGAGGAAATATTGCTTTTCGAGGTATTTAATGACGAAACCGATAAAGCTAATTTTTTGACCCAAATTGAAGGGTTGAAAAAGAGGTATTCGGAAGTAATGGTGTCACTCAGAGAGAAGAAAAAACCAGAATCTGCTTCCACCTCACACCATGAGGTTAAACTCCCAAGAGTTCAGATACCAATGTTTGATGGCAGATCAAACACATGGATTGAATTTCATGATATTTTTAATCAAGTGATACACTGCAACAACAGATTATCAGATGTTGAAAAAATGCAGTATCTCAAGAATAATCTTAAAGGTGAGGCCTCCAAACTATTAAGACATTTAGAGGTTAGTAACAACAACTATAAGGTGTCATGGGATTTATTAAACGAGAGATATGCCAACAAACGAAGATTAGTAAATTCATATCTCCATACCTTATTAAATCAGCCAAAGGTTGATTCAGAATCCAGTACCCAACTAAAAAAGTTGCATGATACAACAAAAGAGTGCTTATACGGTATGTCAAATCTTGGATTTGACACCTCTTCCTGGGAACCAATAATAATATATCATATAACACAAAGATTAGATATTGAATCTCTACGGCTGTATGAGCAGTCGTTACCAAACACGAAGGATGTTCCATCTTTACAACAAGTATATGACTTTCTAACGAATCGTTTCGAATCGTTAGAATCACTGGGTGACAAGAAACGAGAACATAAAAACCATCCAAGGCAAATTGTTCGAAACTTCGTAACAAAAGTTGAAACCCGATGTCGCTATTGTAGAAAAACTGCACATAGCATTTATAAATGCAATGAATTTCTTGCATTACACCCAAACCAGAAATTAGAAGCCGTCAAACGCCAAAACCTATGCCGCAATTGTCTTAGCCATACGATGAATGAAAGCTGTCAGAGTCGCAGAACCTGCAGCATATGCAAAGGCCATCATCACACTTTATTACACAATGATGCCCTTTCTAAGAATCCAAGAAATACAACCATCCAAACAGCATTGGCAGAATATAATAAAGAAATTCTTTTAGCCACTGCAATGATAAAGGTAACCACATACAATGGTAAATTTGAAATATTGCGTGCACTCATTGACACTGGAGCACAGGCATCATTTATAACTGAGGAGGCAGCCCAGATGTTATCGGTCCCGAAATCTAAGGCTTACGTTAAAGTATCCGGTCTTGGAGCATCATCAGCAGGAACATCACTTGGAAAGGTTCATATCCAAGTCCAACCTCGATTTTCATCAACATTCAAAATCAATATTGATGCGTATGTTCTCCCTAAGTTAACAAATAAACTTCCCAATTCTTACTTCAAGTTCTCAATGTGGAAAAATTACTTGCTGGCTGATCAAACCTTCAACCAGCCTGGACCAATTGACGTCATCATAGGTGCCGATGTATATCCCTCGATAATTTGCGATGGAATCAAAAAATCAGAAAACGGTACATTGGCACAAAATACAGAACTAGGCTGGATCATATCAGGGAAGATACCAGTATCAAAGGATCCCATACAAATCATAACAATGATATCTACAACTGAACTCTTTGATCTAAGCAACCAACTTAAACGCTTCTGGGAAATAGAAGAAACTCCATACCAAGAAGAAACAACGAATGAAAATGATGACTGCGAAAAACAATTCAAAGAAAACCATAGACGAAATCACGATGGAACATACACAGTAAGAATTCCATTCAAACCAAATAAACAAACTTTAGGTGATTCGAAAAAGAGAGCAATGGCTAGACTTTTACAAATGGAAAAAAAGTTTAAAAAGAATAATAAAGTTGGGGAAGAATACAGAAAATTTATGAGAGAGTATTTAACCCTTGGACATATGAAACCGATTGAGCAGATTACAAATCCTGATGATGAAGTATACTATATGCCACATCAAGCAGTAATAAAAGCAGACAGCACTACTACAAAGCTCCGTGTAGTCTTTGATGCCTCATCCAAAACAGACAATGGAGAAAGTCTGAATGACAACATGCTAGTTGGACCTAGGTTACAGGCTGATTTAGCAACCATACTTCTACGTTGGCGGAAGTATAAATACGTCTTTACAGCAGACATAGAAAAGATGTATCGACAAATAAAAATTGATGAGAGAGACATGAATTATCAGAGAATATTATGGAGATTCTCACCCGATGAAACGATTAAAGAATATGCACTAACAACACTTACATATGGGACGTCGTCAGCCCCATACCTTGCCATTAAAACAATACGTCAATTGGCAGATGATGAAGCGATAAGATTTCCAAAGGCATCTAAGATTGTTCACGAAGACTTCTATATGGACGATGTTATGACGGGAGCACACACTATTGACGAAGCTAGAGCAATTCAGAAAGAACTAGTTGAATTAATGCAAGCAGGTGGATTTAACCTCAGAAAATGGACGAGTAATAACCAGGAACTTTTGAGATGCATCCCATTAGAGCAAAGAGAGCTAGGAATAATTGAGCTAGTAGAAAATGAAGAAAAGACCACTATAAAAACCCTTGGTATTAATTGGAATCCAGCAACAGACACATTCCATTTCAAGGTTAGCATTAAAAATGATTCCACTAAATTAACAAAAAGAATTATTTTATCAAAAGCAGCTCAAATATTTGACCCTCTGGGTTGGATAACTCCAGTCACCCTACGGGCAAAGTTAATTATTCAAAAACTATGGAAGTCCAAAGTATCCTGGGATGACGAAGTCCCTGAAACAATTGCAACAGAATGGATCAAATACCAAAGTGAAGCTTCCGCTCTAGAACAAATCAAAATACCAAGATACATAAATTACTCAATCCAAGTTACCTCCATAGAATTACATGGGTTTTGTGATGCGTCAGAACAAGCATATGGTGCCGTAGTATATTCAAAAATAACAACACGAAGTGGTGATACAAATATCTGTCTTCTTACTGGAAAATCGAAAGTAGCACCCATCAAATCAAAACTTACGATACCTCGTCTAGAGCTGTGTGGAGCGGAGCTCCTTAGTAAGTTGATGGTTCACGTGAGTAAAACTCTTGAAATAGAAAATTTAGACATCTTTTACTGGACCGATTCAATGATAACATTAGGCAGAATACAAGGGTCAAATAGTAAACTCGATGCATTTGAAAGAAATCGAATTCAAAAAATCCAGAGAATAACTAATCAAAGTAACTGGAACTATGTCAAAACAGGAGATAACCCAGCAGATTGTGCATCACGAAGTATAAATGCCTCAGAGTTAATCAATCACAAACTTTGGTGGTATGGACCTTCATGGTTAAAATTAGATAAAAACTTATGGCAACTCAAGAAATTAGAGAAGCCAGCAGAAGAAAAGGAAGACCCGGTAAACCTGTTATTGGCAAATGTCTCTTCTTACCAAGAGAATGCAATAATAACACAATTTTCATCAATCAACCAATGTCTACGAGTACTGTCACACTGCAGAAGATTTATAAAGAGCTGTAGGTCTAAAGAATTACAGACATTTAAAAAATATATTACAGTCAAAGAGTTGAAAGAAACACTTTACCTAGTATTGCGACAAATCCAATACACAGAATTTAAAGAAGAAATAAAAAAACTAACGAAAAACGAACCTATAGCCATGAAAAGCAAGTTACTTATGTTGAACCCTATAATTGACGATACTGGACTCCTCCGAGTTGGGGGAAGGTTGCAGAACTCAAGTCTCCCATATGAAGAACGACATCCAATTATCCTTCCTCGCAACGGTCATTTCACGAAACTAATCATAGAAGATGCACATATGCAATGTCTGCATGGAGGAAACTCTCAAACACTTGCCTTTATTCGAAGAAAATATTGGATACTTAGTGCTAAAAACAGAGTAAGGCAAATACTAAACAAATGTGTAACTTGTTGCCGATACAAAGCCTCAAACACGCAACAAATCATGGGAAATCTTCCCGAATTTAGAGTTGTTCCATCCCCACCGTTTAGTCACACTGGGATCGACTATGCTGGACCCATTCAAATTAGAATGTCTAAGGGCCGAGGAATGAAGACATACAAAGGTTATATAGCGGTATTTATATGCTGTACAACTAAGGCGCTCCATCTTGAAGCAGTTAGTGATCTCACAAGTCAATCTTTTATAGCTGCGTACAAAAGGTTTGCAGCAAGACGTGGAAACTGCAAACACATCTATAGCGATTGTGGTTCGAATTTCATTGGAGCTAATAAAATTCTAGAGAAAGAACTTCAAGATGCAATAAAGCAATCATCCGAATACATGGCAAAGAAGTTAGCTGAAGACGGAATTCATTGGCACTTTAATCCACCAGCAGCACCACACATGGGTGGATTATGGGAAGCAGGTGTAAAATCGGTAAAATATCACTTAAGGCGAATCCTGGGTAACACAACACTTACATTTGAAGAAATAACCACCACCCTATATCAGATCGAAGCTTGTTTGAATTCAAGACCATTGTGTCCTCTTAGTAATGATCCAACCGATTTGAATATACTGACACCAGCACACTTTTTAATTGGTCGACCATTGGTGTGCCCACCTAGATCAGATTATGACGACACACCCCTTAGTAACCTTAGCCGTTGGAAACTAGTCAACAAAGTGACGGAAGATTTCTGGAAGATTTGGTCAAGCGAGTATCTTTCAAGGATGCAACAGAGAACTAAATGGAAATCTGAAAAGGAACCCATAAAAATAAATGACTTGGTACTATTAAAAGATGAAAATCTCCCTCCAGCAAAATGGAAACTAGCAAGAATAGTTGAGGTTCATCCTGGAAAAGATGGTCATACAAGAGTAGTAACCGTAAAAGTTGGCACAGATTCCTATTTTAAAAGACCAATAGTCAAAATTTGTAAGCTACCTACAGAAGAAGATGATGAAGACTCCACACTACATGATACTAAAGATGTTTTGCAGGCAAATTTCGCGTCAGTTAATCTACCAAACATAAAACAACCTCGAAAACGAAAAATAAGACCGGTTTCTTGGCTTCATCATAAAGAAGTACAAAATGAGGAACAACCGGAAAAGAAAAGAAAAATAACACTAACCGAATACCAAAGTCGCAGAACTAATAACAAAACATTTGGTAAACCACTATCTATGCTGACAATCTGGATGCTTTTGATGTGTGGGCTAAAAACGACAGAAGCAACATTCAACATAACGTATCCGACACCAGGACTATACATTGAACATTTAGGAGAGGCCCAAATAAGGCGAGGAACTCTCAAAATAAAGTTTACCTACCCACTCAATGTTACCCAAGATACAAAAACCATAAATGGAACGGTAACAAAAATGATACAGATCTGTCAACGAGCAAAAGCTAGGGCAAAGGAAATACACTGTGACGAATTTGTTGATCAACTCAAAGACAAACAAGCAATACTGCTGAGAGATATAGACGTAATTAAATCAATTCAGAGTAGACAGAAACGAGGACTATTGGGTACCATGCTACAAAATATATTTGGTGTCAATGAAGAGGTATACACTGATATCAGTACACTAAGAGAAGATCAAATTACATTATTACAAGCAAATCAACATCAAACTAACCTTATGTTGAGAACAACAGGTTTAGTTGAAGATCTAGAAAAACAAACCAAAGATAAACTGAATTCCTTAACACATAAGTTGAATCAAGCAACAGCTGAAATTAATAAAATTGAAAATAATTGGTATAAGAACGATATAAATCGAGTAGATATACATTTGCTTGCTGCTTACAATCTTGCTCAGGGAGTGCTGGAAGAACTGAGTAGACGTTATAATTCCTTACTGAAGATATCCTTGAAAAAAGCAGATTTATTTGAAAGCATTACACCAGGAGAACTAATGGTTCTTATTCAAAATGTGTCAAAGCGATTACCACAAGATATAAACATCATCCCAAAACCTGATCAAAAGATGGACGTTCAACGAAATGAGACTCACATCATTGCACATTGGTTCCTTCACCTTAGTACATCATCAAAATACAACGTTATAAGAGCCACTCCAATCCCGCGTCAGTTAACCAATGATTCATACACCATACCCGTCATTCGGAAGGCCATAATTGCATCTGATTACAACAGTCAAACATATTTCGAACTATCAGAATGGGAATTCAACCAATGCACGCCAGAAGATAAACACATGTATTTGTGTTCCCCATCAGTAATAAGTAAAATTGATACCAACCCAAATTGCATTATCGATGAAATATATCACAGACGAGATAAGAAGAGGTGTAGCTACGAAACACTATCCATACCAAATATAGCATTTAAGCATGTATATCAAAGAAATACATGGCTATTCATAGCGAGCAGACCAACTTCAGCAGCAGTATTATGTAATGGTATTCACGAAGACGTCGAGTTGAACAGAATTGGGCTCATACAAATAAATGATGGGTGTACTCTTCGAACACCCCAGAACATCATCATCTCAGAAAAAACAGATACAGTACTGATCAAGGGCACATACACTCATCCTATGAACTGGAATATCTCGGAAAACCATGAAGAAGAATTTCAGCCAAAGGTATTAAACGAAGAAACCATCCTAAAAACGTCAGACCATCTAAGATCCCTCAGACAACAACATAAAGCCGTACATTATATGCCGCACAATTGGAAAACTATCAGCCACCATGCAGCTACCGGTTCAATTACATTGACGATCACCATTATATGTTTAGCGATCATATATAAAGTCCGAGGCCAAACACATCGAACACATGACCTAAATCCACCGTCAGCAGTTATAATCAACCCACCCATGATGACCCATAGACGATTTGACATACTAAGTAAAATGTGCAACGAAACCCCACTGACACAAATCGAACCTGAGGCCCCGCAAAATGTTTAGACAAACATAAATCATAATAAATAAAGAATACAAAAGAATAAATGTAATGCGGAACTTGCAAGCAACTACATTTGCAAGTTCCGCAAAATAAGCAAATAAGAAGCGAACAGGTGTGTAATTCAAGGGTTATCTTGAATTACTTAGATTTAAGATTATATAAATACTATGTTTAATGAGAAATAAAGTTACTTAGAAAACTACAGTCCACGAGTTCTTATATGAGCTATACAATGGGAGGGCCCGCGATTTTCTGTCCTGGGCCCGGAATTCCTCTCGATGGCCCTGGGTGTCTTCGTTAAGTAGTTGTGATTTTGTTCTTGAGGTTTCTCTTCTAAAAATAAGAGCTTTACTTTCGACGTATATTTTTTTTATGGAATTCTTTGTGCTCATTATTGAAATTTTAGCTGTAGTCTTTATAATATTTTCTAGATTGTCATATTTATTTTGAAGGTCATGATTCGTGTTTGACTGTTCTAAAAGCTGTTTTATTTTTGTCTTTATATTTTCGTCATACGTAATTATTTTTTGATCCGGAACTATTTTAGGGACAACGTAGATTTGTCGATTTCTTCGCAATGCCTCATGGTCAATTTTTATCTTCATTCTTACTAGTCTGTGATCGCTGCCAAAATGTACATATATTATTAAGGACAGTTATGTATGTTTTGTATGGTTTCAATTTTGTTTGTGAGGATGAAGTCTATTTCTTTATAAGCCTTTCCGTTCGGTGCGATCCACGTCCATTTCCTGCTATCTATCGTTTTGAAGAATGAATTCCCAAATTTCGAATTCATTTCTCCTATAGCCCCTTTCATTTCATGATCCATATACGTATATATGAGGTCCTATAGCTGAGTTTTCTTCTTCAGTCAATCTTTTTCCAAGTTTTGCATTATAATCACCTATTTCGTATATTAACTCTGATTTGCTTTTATTGAAGGTTTCTTCTTAAATGTCGTAAAATTTGATAATTTCTTCGTCATCAGCTTTTTCTGTCGGTGCATATACTTGTATTATAGTCATTTTTGTGTTTTCGATGTTAAACTCTGTACTGCATATTCTCACATCGGAATCTATGCGATCAAAAGACATCAACGAAAAATTCAACGAATGCCGTCTACGCTTGATTACAGCGGATAGATAAATCGATTTTAAAATAAGTATTTAAAAAAAGTCTTCCAGTATTGATGAAATTCGTTTTTCGTCAGACAAAAGGCCTGCCATAGTTGTAGATTATTGGGCATATGAATACCTACATACCTAGCTGCATGCAAACGCACCTACACGTTCACGAAAAACTTTTTTTTTAAATAAAAAGGGATAGATTCTATCATCATTTATTTGCCTTGCAACCTTACTAACTACATGCATATATTTATACATGCTGTTATTCAATAAAAAACATGGTTTTTGTTATGAACGTAGAGCAAGTATACCTTCTGAGTTCAAAGTTCGTTAAAAACATTGATAGAGCAACAAAGCATAAAACTCTGACACGAATTGGGCGAATCCCATAAACAAATAAATTTTCAGAAAATCAATAACACGTTATGGATATACATGTGTATATGTACACAAATACATACAGTAACAGTACGTACATATGTGGTAATGTGGGGTTTGGTGTTGAAAAGCAAAATTCAGCAACATCCTGTCTTGTATGGAAATGAGACTTTCGCCGGGATGAAAATTGATGAGCTTGACTTTTTTGTGTTTTTTTTTGTAGGTACTTACTCAACTTATTGTGGCTTTTACTCATAGAACTTACTGGGTAGAGGAGTGGCAGGGTGAATTTCCTTAAATTAAAATTATTTCAACACATGTGCTGACAATCGAAATGTCTGGGTTCTGCAATATATACATACATAGGTAGTAATATATATGTATGAAGTGTAACATGTTTGAAGTGTATGTTTATATGTAGGTAGAAAAAATATCAAAAACGAAAATATCATCATACATGTCAGAATGTATATATGAACATCTGTTCTATGTATGTACCTATATATGCATACATACATACATACCTTTAATTGGAAACTTTTTTTAAAAAATTCTTTTCTGTATTTTGGTTAATAAATCATAAAAAGGAATTTCATTGGCATTTTATAATTTTTTTGACATTAATTAAAAGTTAATGAGCTACATACATATGTTCCTATATAATGTTACGCAAGTAAAAATGTAGTTTTTAGTGAAATTTGCTTTATAAATTTGTTCATAAAACTTCTTAATATTGCGGTTGTACTGTACCTACCTACCTATCTTCACAAGAATTCCTTAGATTGAAAATATTAAATATCCTATCCACATTCCATCGTTTCAAATGTTTTATTTTAGAATTCAGAACTCTATTATTTTTATTTAACATTTTTATAAGATGATGTGCCATATACCTATGTAGATTAAAAATGTAGATTACATAGGTAGTTGTCTTCATATAGACAATTTTTAGGTAACAATTGGAAGTACATAATATTACTTATTTTAATAATGATAATAATAATGTAAATTTAAAGAAAAAATCAGATGGCTTTCCAGTTAACTTCATCTACAACAACCTCTCATTAGATAAAACTGTTGATATCTGTAACGCTTTAGCAACAAATTTCCGTGAGTCATTTGTTAATAGCCCTGAAGAAATTGATGAAGTATATTTTCATAATCTTCACTCCTTTTTGTCAAACTAGCTGTAGTCACATACCTGTGCTACAGAATACGGTCCTTGATCTTTTATCCGCGTTGAATGATGACTGCTCAGCCGGTCCCGATGGTATTCCCCCGATAGTATTAAAAAAGTGTAGTAATGCTATAGTTGAACCCCTTACGTTCTTATTCAAACTTTCTCTTAAAACAGGCAAATTTCCCAGTATATGGAAGAAATCATTTCTAACACCAATTTTCAAGAACGGTAACAAGGCGGATATAACAAACTACATGCCCATTGCAAAGCTTTCTTGCATTCCTAAATTGTTTGAACAAGTTGTTTGTGAAAGTGTAGCATTTTTTTGTAAAAATCTCATTTGTGAAAAAACGATCAATCTGGTGTTCCCCAGGGAAGCCATCTTGGCCCTTTTCTGTTCATCATGTCTATTAATGATGTATCGTCATGTCTACGCTCAAGTGAAGTACTCATTTTTGCTGACGACATGAACATTTTTAAAATAATAAAGTCCACCCATGATCGTATCCTTTTACAAGCCGAGATTGATAGTTTCACATTTTGGTGTAGGAAAACCTTTAACCTTCAACCCTTTAAAATGCCAGACAATAACTTTTACTAAAAAACGAATCGGTAGTGTATTTGATTATTGTATATCACAGAAAAAACTCTGTAGCGTCTCCACATTTAAAGATTTAGGTGTTCATTTCTGTTCCAACTTAGAATTTACACATCACATTAATTTGATTGCTAATAAAGCAAGTTCTATGCTTGGTTCTATAAAACGCTGGGCAAAGGAGTTCAATGATCCCTATGTTACTCTTTCTTTGTATAATTGCCATGTTCATCCTCATCTCGAATATGCTTCGGAGGTATGGACTTCCTATTACGAAATTCATAGAAAACGTATTGAATCAATTCAACATAATTTCATTCGCTTTGCCCTAAAGGGTCTTCCTTGGGATGATGCTTATGATATGCCTCCCTATGAACATCGTATTCTGCTTCTTCAAATGCAATTTTTCTATTAAAACCGTGTTAATAATGACTGAGTATTTTTTCATCAACTCATTAATGGTGAAATTGATGCACCTTATTTGCTATCTTGTGTACATTTGAATTACCGAGGCGGAACTCATCTCCTGCGTACATTTAATTTTATACATATTGACTTCCATAGAACTAACTATTTAAAGAATGAAGCTTTAAGTCGAATGAGCATTTTATATAACTTAAACTGTTCATCAATAGATTTAAATTTAAATAAGGTGGGATTAAAATCATTGTTTAGAACCAGTGCTCCACTATCGTAAACGTCTTTATTTTATTTTGTTTGTACTGTAATAATTCATGTTAAATGTTAATAATTATTATGTTTTGTATTTTGTGCATGTGTTAGGCTATAATTCTATTATTTTCTTACTAACAACTAACACATGCACTTACATATGATGAGCCTCTGATCGTAGTTTGAAGCTTGCTATAAGCTAACTACTTTCTGAAAATTCTGAAGCGTAAATATGTATGTAGCGATAAAAAAATGATAGATACAAGATCTTTCGGAAAGCTTGAAAGGTACAAAAGTTTCAGTAAGTCAACGGAACGCTTGAATATCATTCTAAAGGCTCTCTCTTATGTCCTTCCAAGAGACTCAAGCGGTATGTATGTATATTGTTTATTGGAGCACATGTCCAAATATAGGAACAAATATAAACTTTCTAAATTATAGCCAAATCACTTAGCAGTGTTTATGGGGAATTAAAATATCACCCCACAAGAGCTGGTTTGTTACTCATATACCTAGAACTGAAAGCTGTTCAATCTCCTCGATGAAATTAACACAAATAAATAGTGGCATTGGGGTAGGGTGTTACGCTTTTGCGTCAGTAGACAGTATTGAGTTTTCGAATAATTAAATTCTTCACAATTTTTGGATCCATATTGGACAATGCTGTCAGACCACTTTTTCTTTGTCCCGAAACGAACAAAAGAAAAAGTGAGTCTCTCAACCTCGAGAAAATTCTGCGGAGCCAAAAGCCAACCTATTTTTAAAATCCATTCAAACACATTTTTTCACGATTTAATTAGAAAACGCAATGTTCTCTTTTTTTGCACTGCCAACTACAATCGTAAATCTGCATTTAATTCCTGAACTTAATCTCTCATTAAGTATCTACCAAGAGCATGTCTTGTAGCTTTTTAAGGGGACTTCGTAGTAAGACTGCTCTTTCTTTCTTAACTATCAATCATTTCCACACGGCGTATTTGTTTTGATTGACATTTTCTCCGGAGTTCGAAGTTTAGAGAAATGATCGTCATGTTGGTAATGCAAATGATTTAGGTGGAGGTGTTCTCATAGCGGTAACAAATATACGCTCGTCTGTATCTTTTCCATTTTAACTATCAATTGAACTATTCTGTGTAAAGGTAATAGTACAGGCTAAGACTGTTTTCTTTCTCAATGCTTACGCGATGTTTAGTTTACAGTCTGTTTATAGCCAACTCTCCTAGCATTACATTTTGTTATAGATTTGTTGTGTTCTGACACCAATGTTTTACTTTTACGTTATTTTAACTCTTAGCAGCCACACCTCATACAGGCCACATAGCGGCCTCACAGGGTTACTCATCACCTTACGATTAAAAACCTAATTGAACAAGATGTGAGTTTTTCAACATTTCTGTTTTTTTTTTGGTTAATATAAAGTCGATTAAAAAAAAAGCATATTTGTATTGAAAAACGGGTTGCGGCCACACTGGGCCGAAGGAACTAGAGCTCAAAGCACCGCCATGCGTTTTTTGGCTAACTATGTATCGAAGTCACTGTTCAAACTTGCCTGCAACTATCAGATGTCATTTGTTGTATTAATTTGAAAAGTTCAAGACTTCTAATTTTACTTTTTTTAGGACTGGGTAATAAATCACCCGTGTGGCCGCTAATGGTTAATTTACCGCACATTGACTGAAATAAATCTTGCCTTGAAGCTCCTCTTTCTTCTTCACACTTGGAACTATCTTTTCTCGAGTAAATCCTTCGAATTGACTCACAGCGATATTAATAACTCAAGAAATCGAATTCTCGATTTATTATTGTTCTAGAGTACAGATCAGGAATCACTTTTATTGATACTTATCACCACTTCCCCTTTAGACATTTGTCTTGACTTAAGTAAACACCTTACTGAACACAGTAATTCAAATGTAATTTTGATGTTAGTTGAGCAAAAGGCTGAAGATCTTACCATTTCTGGAATTGCTTGTACATCAGCATTTTATAATATTTAGGAAGAAGTTTAAAATGTCTATACAATCCTTGTTAATTTTTGTTAAAAATCTACCTTTACACAAATTAAGAAACACAAACTTTATCCACTCTTAGTACACGAAAGAACTGCGTTCACAAAAACCAAAGAAATACGGCATTGAACCCTTACCTCAAAACTGTGTCTACAACTAACTTCAAATTTTATATTGAACTCTTTTATGAATTTAAATCTCTTTCCAATTCCTTATACTCTAGTTATACTGTATTATTAATATAGGCACCTCTTTAAAAGAGGTTAAGTTGTCAACTTAAAGAAAAAATCAACTTCCAAGAATCTTTCATTAAATAAAACTGTTGATAACTGTAACGGTTTTGCAACCAATTTTAGTAAGTCATTTCTCAATAGCCCTGAAGTAGTTGATGAAGTATATTTTCATAATCTTCACTCCTTTTCACAGAACTACCGCAAGGTTCTAGCCCTGTGCTACGTCTAAAAATCTCGTTAACAAAAATAGATTTTGAAATCATCGTATGAAAAATATTGTTGTTAATTTTTGTTTAAGTTTTGTAGAAAAATTTAACTGACAACTTTCTTAACAAAACACGAAAACCTGCAAAAACAATAAAAAAACTGATAAGAAATAGTTTTTGGCTCAAGTGTATGGAAGATATGGACTTATTATTTATTTTGTTAAAGTTTTAAGCAAGACAAATCGACAGCCGAATGGGAAGTTATTAGTGTGGGTCGCATTCCAGCCTCTTAATTTTCAGATTCTAAAGACCTTGAAACTTCAAGAAATTTAAAAATTTTCAATTCGACAAATCAGACCTTTCAGAAGTTAATAAACCTACATCTCGTCGGTCGGTAGGTGTAAGGAGTAAGGGAAAAAAGAATAGCGTTTCATTTTGTACATTGATAGTATGAAAGTTATAAGAACTATATCTGTTGACCATTCTCACAAAAGTAAGTAGAAAATGGCCATACAATTTAACTACCTTTTCGATATTATAGTATTTTTTTGGCGTGATTTCTTGTTATGCTAAGATTTGATTCATCTCTGTCGTCCGGACTATTCGTTGATTCACTTGAATTCATCCTGGGCACACCGTACTTTATGGGCTCTTGCAGCCTTCATTTCCGGCAGAGCCTTGTAGTTAAGCTATTTATTTCTTTTGTTCAACACTCGCGCTTATTTGTTTCGCAAGTCAAGTCCGGGTGAACGAGATCAGTATCCGATGGTTACCACTTAAGGGTAAAATAAGCACAATTGGCATGTAGTATTCGTTATGCACATTCCATTTTGACCACTCAGCTACTACCCGCTTCCTTTAACTCTCAACTATCAAACTAATATCATTTTTGAAAAACAAGTTACACACAGACACAGACATTTTTCTAATAAGTAAAATAAGTGGATAGAATGTCAATTATATTTGAGTGAATGTTGACTTTCAGAACTTTAAATAAAAAGCATTACAAGAAATTCATACCCGCGTTACATGTAAAACATCTATATATAGCTAATTTTATAAAGTTAGATACTTTTCCTTAGCTAAAAGTATTTAGTAGGTGCATGTATAATGGTTTTTTCTTCAATCTTTTTTTTTAAAGTTATCTAGTCACCCTGGAGAAATAATGGCTTAAATTGAACAGTTTTTATTCAAAATAATTATCTGAGTTTGTTTTCAAAAAACTTAAATGAATTTTGATTTAATTAAGATTGTCCTTAAGAGCCGAATAATTTTGTAGGGCAGTTATAAATAGTTACACTGAGTCTACGAGTATGTATCTATTAACATTGATGAAACTCTCTGTTTCTCTTTTTTTAGTAATTCATAACTTAGGTTTTGTAAAACGTAAAAATCCAAAGGCATCGAATAGGAAACCATAATTAAATCGAATCAATGATTCTAATGATTCTATCAGGTTTTCAGAAGCAAGAACTGCAACCAACGCCCTTATTGCCTGAAAGCAAATAACTCTTCTCTAAGCACTCATAGCATACATTTATCCCATCATCCCAGCTGAAAAAGATGTATTTTATCAATTTTAATATTATACTTATTCAATGAAAATGCATCAGGAATATTTGAAAAAGCAATATTCACTCACGTATAAATTAGAAAACATAAGGCTTTGAAGTCTGATTTGAGATATGCATCAATTTTAATCATTAGAAGTACTTTTATATGCATTCATTACAACTTAATTAAGAAATATTTTGTCAAAAATTTGTTTGCAATTTCTGCTTTAGACATGACTTAGTAACTCTTTGCACCATTATGATTATCCAGTGTTAAAAGAAGAGATGTGTTGAGGTTATGCTGTCATCACTATTTTATTTGAGTTAAGCTTACATATATGTACATATATGTTGTTAGTTTCATTTGTAATAAAATCAAACACTTAGTTTTGTATATCCAATAGAATAAGAATTTGTAGTATCACAGATAAAGATCCTGAAGATATCCTTTTACTTCTTATACAGTATTATATTTGTATAGTATTATAATGGAACATGTGTTATTGTTTGGGAATCGGAGTCACAATATAGATAATTAAGAGCAGTATTTATCACAGCATAACTCAGTGGGAAGCAATTTACCGCAATAAATATTGAGATATACATACATATTGTGACAATGAAAACAATAAAAAGATTTAATCAATACAATTTAATAACGAATATACATATGTATGTATGTATATTAAAACAAAAACAAAAACAAAATAAGAAACAAAAACGTCAAACCGGTAACGGTACTCCAGCTACACCGAGTGGCAGTTCGGCGGCAACGTCGGCTGTCGTTGCACCTGTGCTAAACATTGGAGAAGGGATTGTGCCAAGTCACTGCTCATCTTCGCGTGCTGTACATGTTGTATCTACACCGGGCGGCAGTTCGGCGTTACTCCTGTGTCAAACACCGGAAAAGGGTTTGTGCCAAGTCACTGCAGATCTTCTAGTGCGGTACAGGATGTACATTGTACAATTGGCGAAAACGCTTCCTCAGGTCGGTAGTGGAAAGTTCGTGAATAATGATCTTTCCACTACTACAGAGAGTAAACCTCTCCAGAATGCTCCTAGGAGCTCGTATAAACAACGGCTTTATGCGATAAGGATTCTAAAATCCCCTGGTTCAACATTGGGGGATGGAAGTAATCCCATCCTTAGCAAGAGGCAGGAGTGGGCTAAATCCATTCTAGACAAAACTAGTCGCTACGACTCCACGTCCAAGCCACAAAGGTCTTTGGAGGAGTCCACTCCCGTCCCTAAAAAGCCCAAAGTGCAGAACACCAGCACTCCCAACATTGCTAGAGTACCTCTCACTAAACCTTTTAGTGATGTACTTAAGGAATCCAACAAAATCATAGTAGCGGTCATTGATAGGAGCAATATTGATGGTACGATTACTTCTGACCGTTGGCCGATGGTGAAACTGGGGCTCTCGGCTGGCTTTCTAAAAGTCATGTGAGATCATCCGGGTCCATAGCCTGTAACAGGCGATGGGAGTTGGCATCAAGGTCATGTCAAGCTCATCGCTTGTAACGATCAGAGGTCGCGCGATCTCTATACGCTTGCTGTCGGCATGCTGGGCGAAGTTTGGCCAGGCGCAAAACTCGAGGTCGTTGCAAAGGAAGATATTCCATGCAGGCCGAGAGCTCGCGCTTGGATCCCTAAAGAACCCTCATGTGCAGATGACATACATGAGATGATTAAGATCAGCAACCCGGACCTCCCTTGTCACGACTGGAAGATCGCGAAACTGGAGGAGCCAAAGGGTCTTTATCGAAGTGCCATTATCGTAATCAATAAAGACTCTGTGGCTTCTCTGGCGAGAGATAAGGGAGTGATAAGATACAGTTTCGAGACAGTTGCGCTCCGTATCTATAAAAAAGATGAGCTTCATGCGAGCCTCCACAACCCTCCTCGAAAGATGTGTCGCAAGACGTAGGGGGTCCCAGTGCCACTATCACCTTCCCTTCCTTGGATGTGGATGATGATGTACCTGGGCCCTCTTCTGTCGCAGCACAGTCTTCTTCAGAACCCTCTTCAGAAGCTGAGCCGCAAGTAGGGGGTCCCAGTGCTATCATCACCTTCCCATCCTTGGATGTGGATAAGAATGTGGTCAAAGGTTTATCCCTAATGGAGACCGATGACTCAAACGACAAAGCTCTCCCTAGTGAGGAAGAAGATGAACTATTAGGTTCCTCTTCGTCTGATCTGGATTTAACAGTGGAGGATGTTGATCTGCCTATTTGTAGCCAAAATGCTGCAAATACTACAGATTAATCTCCAACACTCTAAAACGGCTTCGGCCTCCCTTCTTCTCCGCCTGACAAAAACTGGAGAAGATGTCGTTCTCATCCAAGAGCCCTGGATTGTGAAATCCCTGGTTCGAGGATTGAGAACTCCTGGCTACTACGTGCTATATGTAACAGGAAAAGGTAACCCAAGGTCCTGCATACTAGTAAAACGTAATCTAAATGTATTTTTACTCCCTAATTTCAGTGATAAAGACGTCACCACAGCCAGTATGATAATAAACAACCATACCTACTGGCTGGTATCAGCGTATTTGGGCCACGACTACCAGAGCCCACTGCCTGGTACCATTCTCGAGAAGACGGTCGCTGAATCAACAAGACATAAAACCAACCTAATTATCGGTTGTGACGCCAATGCGTACCATACTACGTGGGGTAGTACCGATATAAATAACAGAGGTGAGTCTCTTTTTGATTATAATTTACCAACTAATCTGGTAGTAAGTAATGTAGGTAGTGAACCAACCTTCGTTACTAAAAATCGACAAGAAGTTTTAGATATGACTCTTGTCTCGCTACATCTCTCAAATAAAATATTGAATTGGAGAGTATCAAAGGAGCATTCGTTCTCCGATTATAGATACATCTAATTCACACTTATTGAAGAGTCCCCAAAACCGATCCAATTCCGAAACTATAGGAAAACAGATTGGCCCAAATATAGGGCGACTCTGAAAAATCTGATTAAACCAGAACTTTCCGATCCGCCCTTGTGCGCTCTTGAACTCGATCAAAGAGTCGATGAGCTTACAGCAGCCCTCAATAAAGCCATGGAAATTGCGTGCCCCCTCACTACAGTGCGGGGAAAGAAGAAACCATATTGGTGGGCTGCTGACTTTTTAATCGTGCAAAAAAGACAAAAAGTATAAACAAGAATTGAGAATAGCCAAAAGATCCTCATGGAGATCCTTCTGTAGCTCCATAGAAGAATCCTCGGAGACATCAAGGATAAGGAAGATTCTCTCGACAAATCCAACCATGCCTAGTTGTCTTAAAAACATGGATGGTACTTGGACTAACTCTTGCGAATATCCGCTAAACCTGTAAGAGACTATCGATGTCTCAGCATGCTTACTGCAAAGGGAAATCGGTAGAAACAGCCTTGCACACTTTGGTAAGAACTATCGAATACTCCCTAGAACAAAAGGAATATACTATGGTGGCCTTCCTGGATAATGAGGGAGCTTTCAACAACGTTGACACTTCCGCTATCACTTCTGCTATGACGACCCTAAACGTCGAATACTCACTCTGTGAATTGATTAATCTAACGCTAAAAAGCAGGATCATCAACTCTAAGATGGGGGAGTTTTGTACGTTCTGTGTTCTGTCCCCTCTTCTGTGGAACACAGTGGTTAACGAACTACTACTATCCCTTGAGAGGGAAGGCTACAGAGTGGTTGCGTATGCGTATGCCGATGATGTTGCTATCGCCGTCATAGGAGAACGCACTTAATATGCTCACTAGATGGGCAGATAACTGCGGACTTAGTATTAATCCTCAAAAAACAGACCTCGTCCTTTTTACACGGAAATACAAGATCCCAGAAATTGTACCTCCTTCAATAAAAGGTATACCACTAATTTTTACAAATGAAGCCAAATATCTTGGTCTGGTATTGGACACAAAATTAAGTTGGAAATCTTATATTCAGGAAAGAGTTAAGAAAGCTACAGTAGCTCTTTTCATTTGCAAGAAAGCCATAGGAAGCAAATGGGGTTTTCAACCTCGCATATCCTATTGGCTATACACATCGGTCATCTGACCAATACTTATGTATGGGGTTGCAGTCTGGTGGACTACACTGGAGAAAGTCAGATACTACGACAAACTCAGCAGAGTCCAACGCACTGCATGTCTCTGCATAAGCGGGGCATTAAGAACCACACCCTCAGCAGCGTTAGACACTCTCCTCCATCTGACACCCCTCGACATATTCAGCAAACAAGTGGCAGCGAGTACAGCTATAAGACTCAACGCCTCATCTCAATGGACCAACAACAATGTGGGGCACTCCATCATTTTGAACCTCTTTGGTTCTATATCAAAGTACATAGACTACACTATTCCAAAACCCCAATTTGGAATAATGGTAAAATGGTATCCATTCCATCCAGAGATGAACGGGAAGACAAAAAACTCCTGGATGACAAAAGCATCCATTTTTATACAGATGGATCCAAGACAAATGAGGGAGTTGGTAGTGGTGTGTACTCAGAAAAGCTTAATCTAAGCTTTAAATAGAATTATTCCAAGGAAATTTTCTGAAGAAATTATTTAACCTGCCACAAAATACACCAAATTATTGTATTTACTTGGAAACTGGTCTTCCAAAACTCCTAACCAACACTCTGAAATCACAAGCTGACTTCATAATTAAGCTATGAAGTCATTATGAAGAATATCGACTTTCAAAGAAACTGTTTTTGTATGAGTTAAGGAACAAAGACTGGTGGTATAAAAAATGGCAGACTATTGGTAACGCTTGTGGTGAAAACTTAATAATTGACACTAACAACTTAAGCAATTTGAAAGAAAATCTCTACAACATTATTCAGAAGAATGAAGACGCATCTCGTGATATGTTCATCCCTAAGGCGCGAGAGTCTGATAACAGAGTCTTATACAGCCAATTGGATTACAATCTAAAACAAAGGAACTACTTCCATAATTCGTTAAGATATGATGAAATATCTATAATCTTCAAAGCAAGGTGCGAGGTCCTTCACCTCAATGGGAACCCCTATAATATAACAACTTTTAAACGAATGTGAATGGAAAACCCTTAGCAATTTCTTGAAAACAGTTTACAAATACAGAAAATTATTAATATCTGAATACATTTAAATACCTACCATTTTGAATTTATTGAAAATGTATTCTATTTATAGTCATTAATTAAAATTAAAATATAAATTTGCCAATCAGGCTGACGGCTAAGCCATAGCTTTAAGATTCAAATTTTGTAACAAACTATTGTATTTAACTGTTAATAAATGAATAACTTACTTACTTACTTACTTGCTTAATCTAAGCATCTCATTCCGCCTCCCTAATCATTGTAGCGTCTTCCAAGCGAAAATTCTAGCGATCAAAGAGGTTCTCTCCTGGCTAAGAGAAAACGTGATATCAACTTCTGATATCCGCATCTTCTCTGACAGTCAGGCTGCTATCAAATCTCTTGACGATGTCTCAACCAAATCTCAAACGGCCCTCGATTTTCGATCGTCTCTTATGGAGATGGCACAGCAATTTAACATTCACCTCTGTTGGGTGCCGGACCACAGAGACATGACAGGAAATTGTAGAGCCGATGAACTCGCTAAAAATGGAACCGTCATACCTATTTCACCTGAAAGAGAGAAGATAGGTATACCGATAGCTAAATGTAAACTTCTGCTAAAAGAAACAGCTTTCAAGATAGCAAACTCTAGGTGGTACAATTTACCAACATGCACAGCCACAAAACTCATATGGCCTTCATTGGACCTAAAGCGCTCTAAAGACTTGTTATTTCAAAGCAGACTTCATATTAGCTCCCTAATAGGTGTCCTTACGGGACACTGTTTTATTGGCAGACACGCAATACGACTTGGTGTAGCCTCAAAAGACTTCTGCAGGAGCTGTATGGACGAGGAAGAAGAAGAAACAATCTCTCACCTCCTCTGCACTTTCCTTGCTCTTTTACTAAGACGCAAACTTCATCTGGGAGAATAGTCCTTTGATAATCAAAGTGAACTAGCTAAAAAGGATATCAAATATCTCCTTCGCTTTATAAAAAGCTCAAAATGGTTCGACTTATGGGAAGTAATTCTCTAGATTCATGTGGTATCACAATGGGCCTTTTCTTTTGGCCTAAGTGTGTGGATTATGTATCCGCAGCCACTTTAACCTTACCTAACCTAACCTATGTATGTATGTATGTAAATAGCAGAATGTTCATACTTTGAAAACGAACTCAATAATAAATTAAAACTTCGGTATTGTGTATAAGTTTGAAATAAAGGCTTAAGTAGCAACAGAATGTAATTTCAAAATATCAAGTCGAATGGACGCGATTAAAGTTCGAGTAATATTGAGGAGTAAATTTGGTTTTGAGTTCAAGATGGGGGAATAGGGAGTGTGTGAAGTTAGCCCCCCTTTTTTCGATTTTCCAATTTTGGAAAGTTGTTCCAGGTTGTTCCCGGTTTGATCCGCATTGTTCCAAAGTTTTTTTTGAAAAATACCCCGAAAATGGGGGTTTTAGACCCCAAAAACTGTTTTTGACCTAGCCCCCCTTTTTCGAAAATCTATTTTTTGAAAATTGTTCCAGGTTGTTCTAATTGTTCTGAACATTGTTCCAAATTTTTGGACCTCTATGATCAAAATTTTAAAAGATATGGCCAAAATTTGAAAAAATTCTAGCCCCCCCTTTTTCGAAATTTCAACTTCTTATATTTTTTTTGATTCTAAAAAGTGTTCTAACCATTGTTCCAAAAAATAACATTCGTGAAATGTATATTTTAAAAGATATTGACCCCGAATTTTTTTTTCAAAAATGCAAAATACGTCTCCCCATTTTTTTGTTTTTGTTTTTAAAGCCTACATTTTAATAAAACGTGATTAAACAAATGTACAGCAACCAAAACTTGGCTTTTAACCTATTATTTACGCTAATGATTGATCTTTAAAAAAATCTCCATATCTTTAAATTTTGTAAAAATTATTTTAGCTCCCCCTTTTCAAAAATTCAAAAAATGTTCCAAGTCTAACCATACTTCCCCCAGTTCGTGTCCAAATTTCATCCAAAACCATAAGCAAATATAGCTAAAGGTGCACAAAACGAAAAAAATAATATTTCCCTTCCCTAGTGCCCCCCATTGAAAAAATTAAAAATGTTAAGCCAAAGCTGTATTCTTTCAGCAAAGACCAAAAGGTCTTTAAGATTCCGACACTATGAAATTACTAATGATTATGCCTACATTCAAAAAAACATCTCCAACCCCCCCTTTAAAAACACCCACATTTAAAAAATATTTGTATATGCATAATCCCTCAGATCAAATTGTTCCAAAGTTTCATTCAAATATGTTCAAAAATAAAGATATTACGTCCAAATAAAACTTAACAGTGTACCTTTCTGTTAACCATATCTTGGCCCCCCTTTTCCGAAATTCAAAATTCCACAACTTGTTCCCAATTGTTCCGGAGCTCTTCTAAATTGTTCCAGAGCAGTGTTACCGCCGGGATTTTTGAAAAAGTTGCAAAAAAAGGGTCAAATGAAAAAAAAGTCGCATTTAGATTTTTTTTTAATACATACCTAAATCAAACGAAATCTGTATATGTAAATTGCAAAAAAAAAAAATGAGTTGTTTTTTATTAGGTATACAAATGAATTTAATTAATTTATGAAAGAAAGTCGATCCAAAAACTATTTTTTACCACAATTCAAAAAAAGAGGCTTAATTATATCAGCACTCTAGTCAACTGTTTTTTACAAATGATTCGAAATAAATGACGAGACCTTGCTTACAATCTAACCTTGTCATGTGATTCTTAAAGTAAGATAACGGAATTTGTTAACTGTTATAGTCCAATCAGTATAAGAGTTGCAGGAAACTAATATTTGTAGTTGCATCGAGTGATTATTGATGTGGCTTAATTAGGTGGGCACAAGTGTACCTTCTAAAGAAAAATAAATTCTTATACTAGTATTTACTTTTTAGGAATACTATACCATGGAATAAGAATTTTCTGGACTCAAACTTAAGGCAGGGGCTTACTGTTCCATTTGAGTGCGGAATATTCTTATTCCATGGCGTAGTTTTCCTAAACACGTAGTTTTTTCTAAACACACACAATTATTTAATACGAGTGATAAATTTTTTAGATATATTTCATAAAAACTTACCTATCCATTTTATAAAAAAGACAAACAATATCGGGAATGAGCTCTCAACAAATGAACGCCCGGCCGAAACACAAAAACACAAAACACAACAAAATAATAGTTAAAACTTGACAGAGATAATTTTTTTTTCGAATTCATGAATTTATTCAAATTTCACCACAATCGAGCAAACACATAGAAATAGTTGGGAAACTTTGCTAAAGAGGAACGGAGTGGTGATATTTATTACCAAAATTAGTCCTACAAACTTAAAATTGTTAACTATTAACTACATTTATATGCAGAGTCGAAAGGTTGAAATGAATTTTTATGCTAGAACAGCAAGATTTCGATTCTGAGCGAACGTGGTCGAGTCGACAAACAATTTCAATTTAATTCCATTTTATAGATTGAAATTATGTGTGACAGTGTTAGTTATGTTCTTATTTCAATGGAAGTTTGGAAATTTTGTATGAATTAAGAAAATAACTTATCTTTTCAATGTATTTTTCTAGAGATGGGGTAAAAAAAGTCGCATAATTTTTTAAAAGGGTCAAAATGGACAATTTTTTAAAAAGTCGTATCATGGTCGCATGAGGCACAAAAAAGGGTCAAAATGCGACTAAAGTCGCATAGCGGTAACACTGTTCCAGAGATTCGTTTCTTAAAATTGATTTTTAATAGGAAAAAATTACAAAAAATGCTCCCCCGCCCCCCATTGCCAAAATCAAATTGAATTTTAAAAAATAACTGAATGTCAAAAACAATTTTTTCTGGCAGATAAAATAAGTTTAAATCCAATATTTTAAATGTTTTAAAAGAATGTTTAAAAGGCTTTAAACTTATTTTATCTCCCAAAAAAAATTGTTTTTGACATTCAGTTATTTTTTAAAATTCAATTCAAATTTTTTCCAAATGTTGAAAATAATATTTCTTATAAGATAAAATTATTTGGAAGACATAATCTCAAATTTTTAAAAAGATATTTGAGCCAAAAATCAATTTTTACCAACTTTTAGTTTTGTTTGTTTTTTAGGTTTTTATTTCTTATAAAAAAAACTGTAAATTCGATTTCTCTCAAAATTTGACCACATCGTTAAAACGTTATTTTTCGTTGCACAAAATTGTTTTGGAGATAAAATAATTTTTTGTTCGTAAATTATTCGAGGTGATAAATATTTTTTTTTTAGTTTTTTTGATTTATAAAAAAACCGTTAGATGGAATTTTTTCCAAAAATATACTAGTTCTGTATTGCGTCATAGTATATAATATACAATTTTATTCAACTCACTAGCGTTATTGGTTCGTGAGATATTTTGGGTAAACCAAAATGTTCACCTTTTTTTTAAATTGCTATGATAAAATTACCACCCACGCAATTTTCTTGAGAGCCCTTTCTGCATTATTATCTGTATAACAAAATTTATTTGAAGTCGATATGTCTGCTGTTTTTTGAGCTACGGACGACGAAAAAACTTCACGAACGTACGGATGTTCGAACGTACGTACACACGCACGCACAGACATCTCTCTAAAAATCTTTTATTTTGACTCTAGGGACCTTGAAACGTCGAGAAATGTAAAAATTTTCAATTCGACAAACCGGACCGATTACAATAACTACCTACCTATGGGAAGTTAATGAAATATCAAAGCAAGTAACAAGATTTTTCTGTTAACACTTTTTCAGCTTAAAATCTTAATTTTTGAATGAATCTTTGGACCAATTTGATTTGAATGATCTCGGATGGGGAAAAAGTTTTAGATTTTCGTTTTTTGGCAAAGAGTCGAGCATTGTTTGTAATTTTTTTCTACTAAAAATCAATTTTAAGAAACGAATCTCTGGAACAATTTAGAAGAGCCCCGGAACAATTGGGAACAAGTTTTGGAATTTTGAATTTCGGAAAAGGGGGACCAGAACAAGGATAACATGATTTTTCGACTTAAAGTGTTTTTTTGGCTTAAAATCTTCATTTTTGAATATTTTTGAATGAATCTTTGGAACAATTTGATTTGAGTGATTTTAGATAGGGAACAAGTTTTAGATTTTCAATTTTGGCAATGGGGGGGCGGGGGAGCATTTTTCGTAAATTTTTCCTACTAAAAATCAATTTTAAGAAACGAATCTCTGGAACAATTTAGAAGAGCCCCGGAACAATTGGGAACAAGTTTTGGAATTTTGAATTTCGGAAAAGGGGGGGGGGGCAGAACAAGGATAACATGATTTTTCGACTTAAAGTGTTTTTTTGGATTAAAATTTTCATTTTTGAATATTTTTGAATGAATCTTTGGAACAATTTGATTTGAGTGATTTTAGATAGGGAACAAGTTTTAGATTTTCAATTTTGGCAATGGGGGGGCGGGGGAGCATTTTTCGTAAATTTTTCCTACTAAAAATCAATTTTAAGAAACGAATCTCTGGAACAATTTAGAAGAGCCCCGGAACAATTGGGAACAAGTTTTGGAATTTTGAATTTCGGAAAAGGGGGGGGGGCAGAACAAGGATAACATGATTTTTCGACTTAAAGTGTTTTTTTGGATTAAAATTTTCATTTTTGAATATTTTTGAATGAATCTTTGGAACAATTTGATTTGAGTGATTTTGGATAGGGAACTAGTTTTAAATTTTCGATTTTGTCAATGGGGGGCGGGGGAGCATTTTTCGTAAATTTTTCCTACTAAAAATCAATTTTAAGAAACGAATCTCTGGAACAATTTAGAAGAGTCCCGGAACAATTGGGAACAAGTTTTGGAATTTTGAATTTCGGAAAAGGGGGGCCAAGATATGGTTAACAGAAAGGTACACTGTTAAGTTTTATTTGGACGTAATATCTTTATTTTTGAACATATTTGAATGAAACTTTGGAACAATTTGATCTGAGGGATTATGCATATACAAATATTTTTTAAATGTGGGTGTTTTTAAAGGGGGGGTTGGAGATGTTTTTTTGAATGTAGGCATAATCATTAGTAATTTCATAGTGTCGGAATCTTAAAGACCTTTTGGTCTTTGCTGAAAGAATACAGCTTTGGCTTAACATTTTTAATTTTTTCAATGGAGGGCACTAGGGAAGGGAAATATTATTTTTTTCGTTTTGTGCACCTTTAGCTATATTTGCTTATGGTTTTGGATGAAATTTGGACACGAACTGGGGGAAGTATGGTTAGACTTGGAACATTTTTTGAATTTTTGAAAAGGGGGAGCTAAAATAATTTTTACAAAATTTAAAGATATGGAGATTTTTTTAAAGATCAATCATTAGCGCAAATAATAGGTTAAAAGCCAAGTTTTGGTTGCTGTACATTTGTTTAATCACGTTTTATTAAAATGTAGGCTTTAAAAACAAAAACAAAAAAATGGGGAGACGTATTTTGCATTTTTGAAAAAAAAATTCGGGGGCAATATCTTTTAAAATATACATTTCACGAATGTTATTTTTTGGAACAATGGTTAGAACACTTTTTAGAATCAAAAAAAATATAAGAAGTTGAAATTTCGAAAAAGGGGGGCTAGAAATTTTTCAAATTTTGGCCATATCTTTTAAAATTTTAATCATAGAGGTCCAAAAATTTGGAACAATGTTCAGAACAACTAGAACAACCTGGAACAATTTTCAAAAAATTGATTTTCGAAAAAGGGGGAGCTAGGTCAGAAAATAGTTTTTGGGGTCTAAAAACCCCCATTTTTGGGTATTTTTCAAAAAAACTTTGGAACAATGCGGAACAAAACGGGAACAACCTGGAACAACTTTCCAAAATTGAAAAATCGGAAAAGGGGGGCTAAATTCACGCACTCGGGAATAGGACCTTTTCTCTGGTTGGTAGGTATTTCAAACACCCTCGGTTATTTTTTAATAATGTTCTTAAATTTGGTTGTTGTGCTCTTTGCAACTTTTTAAATGAGAAACATAATATATATTGAATATTGGATAGAGTGGTTTATTTAAAAAAATACTGAACCTCAAAAAAGTTCAAGAGAGTGGAAAGTTCTTGGATTTGTACCTACACTCGGCGATAAATTGTTCGAAATTCATGATATAGGGTTGATAAGAGCACTACGCAAAGTCTTATGTGCATTATTCAAAGGACATTCTCCACCCAAAAACTTAGATTCATTAAATTTTTTGCACTGCATACCAATTTGATCAACCGATTTTATTTAAATTTATGAAGGGCCGATAAAAGTATTGCAATCGTTTTGTTTATAGAATCAGTACTTTTTAATGTGTTCAAAAAAAATTATATTTTTTGATTAATCTCCAAAGGCTTTTTTAAATCCTCATACATTATTTCGGGAGAGTACAAATTTAATTATCGGAAACGTCAAGGACATATAAATGAAGATCGCCATCAAAATTCAGCTTTGTCAGAATATTTTTTAAACTAATGTCTTATTTTCCTGGACTTACATATATGGGTTATATTATTCGTTATTATTAGTTCCCATACAATTTTATTGGTCAAAAACTCATAATCGAATTTTATCAAAAACCAATATTCACACCTCCTTTTTTAAAGCGTCTCATCATTTTATCTCACTCCTAATTATATTTTGAAAATTTTTAAATGTGAACTCCATCGTCCTGAATTGGAATTTGAAAACCTTATATTATATCATGTCACAAATAAACGCCAAAATCAATTTCGTTTC
Source organism: Eupeodes luniger (assembly GCA_951509635.1). NCBI lineage: Eukaryota > Metazoa > Arthropoda > Insecta > Diptera > Syrphidae > Eupeodes > Eupeodes luniger. Next base: position 61,080,259 of record OX608074.1, read on the forward strand.
ATTTCACGAATCGAAAGTGTATTAACACAACACATTATTGCATTTTTTGCTTCTATCTAGAAGAACGTAAAACCCGAAAAGACAAAAGAGACTCTCAGGAAATTTCTGTATTAAATATACATCACGTCTGGGTTAATATCTCGTTGTTTAATCAATATCCTGTTTTCATTCACTGTGATCTTTCTGAAACGCATTCCTAGTTATAGACCAATAGCCCACATCAAATCTTGGGTTGTGAGAGTTAACCTAAATTTGATTTTGTTTTAGATAGCAAAAAGAAGCCTTTTGTTATTCCTCTTATTTAAATAAATTCAGTTTTAGACATCGTCTCATATGGTGCCGTGCAATAACGCCGAGCGAAATAACGCCGAATTCTGAAATTCGGCCTTATTTCACTTTAATAAAGTGAAATAACGCCGAATTTTAGCATTCGGCCTTATTTCACTATTGGAAAGTGAAATAATGCCGATTCGGCGTTATTTCACTTTTGGTCCTATGCAAAATGCTTATTACATCTCAGTCTCAAATCTAAGTATTTTGAGATTTTGCTAGCATTTTTACTAGAAAAATCCAAAAATATTGAGATCTAGATTTCTCCAGGTGTCAATGACACTTTCTATACTTTGAAATACAAAAAAAAAAACAGTGTTTGAGGGAGCCTTGGCCTTTAACAAAACTTTGGTTTTCAAAAACTTTATTTTATCCAAAATAAATAGTACATAATTAATTTTTCTTGCAAAATAAAATTGAACTAACAAAACATTTTCTCCTCACATTTAAAATAAATTTGTTATTTTATTAATATGTTAACATTACTATTTCTGTTTCAAAATTTTTTACATTTTTTGATTCTGGTAAGACCAAGATCATTTAAGAGAAGTAACGTGAAGTGAAAATTTCAGTATTGATTGAAATTGAAAAGTATAGAACTAATACCTAATTATGTACATCTACAACATCAAGGCTAATAATTAAATAATTCAGTTTCATTCAAAACCGTTAAATTACCACATACGAATAAGGTTTTGGAAATGCATGTTTTTTAAGGTAAGAAAAATTTAGCGGCATGGACCAGAAAAAAATTTAAGATTAGAATTTACATTTCAGCTAAGATTGCATTTTTTGAGAATTTGATCAAATACAAATTTAAAAAAATATACTATAGGCAGAAATGGCAGCGAGCGGAGCGAGCGGAAAAAATTTAGCCCAAAAGAGAATCAATTGGGGGTGTGAAAATAAAAAAATTCGCGCGAATTTTGTTGATTCTCTTTTGGGCTAAATTTTTTCCGCTCGCTGCCATTTGTGCCTATAGAATATTTTTTTAAATTTTTATTCGATCAAATTCTCAAAAAATGCAATCTTAGCTGAAATGTAAATGATTATTATTCATCTATTAATTTTTTTAATAAATACAAATTGTTCAATTATTACTCCGACACTACACTGCACTCAATTCACTGAAGCTACTAAAGTGATTGTTTTTTCATCAACAACCGACCGCGACGCGACTGTTTATTCTACGGTAAACTTTGTTTTACAGTTGATTTTGAGTTAAGCCCCGCTTAGTTTCTGGTGCCGTGACATAAGGCCAAGTGTCATAAGACCAAATTTTGAAATTTGGCCTTATGACACTTTTCGAAAGCGTCATAAGACCAAATTCCAACGTTTGGCCTTATGTCGCTTTCAGACAGTGTCATAAGGCCAAATTTTTTTGCGACTTAAGACCAAATTTGTTTTGATGTTTTCTTCAATAACAAAAACCGTTCTTTACTGTTAGAATTATGAAAGAAGTTGTTAATATAGGCGCCTGCCTGGCGACTTTTCATACCCTAAGCGGAGCAACGGAGTTGCGTGAGCGGGTGTGACCCCGAAAAAGGGAGTTAAAATCCTGAGAACCCGCGAAGCGGGCCACCCACAGGTGCTTTTATTGAAAGAAGTTGTTGATATAGGCGCCTGCCTGACGACTTTACATACAACTTCTTTCAATAAAAGCACCTGTGGGTGGCCCGCTTCGCGGGTTCTCAGGATTTTAACTCCCTTTTTCGGGGTCACACCCGCTCACGCAACTCCGTTGCTCCGCTTAGGGTATGTAAAGTCGCCAGGCAGGCGCCAATATCAACAGCGTTTTTGAATAAAAGCACCTGTGGGTGGCCCGCTTCGCGGGATCTCAGGATTTAAACTCCACTTTTCGGGGTTCACACCCGCTCACGCAACTCCGTTGCTCCGCTTAGGGTATGTAAAGTCGTCAGGCAGGCGCCAATATCAACAGCTTTTTTGAATAAAAGCATCATCTCAGGTGATGAAGATAAAGTGTGAAAGTGACATAAGACCAAATTGGCCTCAAGTCACTTTGGAAAGCGACTTGAGGCGCTTTCGAAAAGTGACATAAGGCCAAATTCTAAAATTTGGTCTTATGTCACTTGCCCTTATGTCACGACACCTTAGTTTCTCCTTGCAAAAGTTTAATTAAACCGAATTCTCTGTTTTCTCTCTTTCGGCTTTATTTCCCAATTGGCATTCGGCGTTATTTCACTTATCCAAAGTGAAATAAGGCCGAATGCTTAAATTCGGCGTTATTTCACTTTAGCAAAGTGAAATAAGGCCGAGTTTCAGAATTCGGCGTTGTTTCGCTCGGCGTTATTGCACGGCACCGTCTCATATTTTTCCCTTCTTATGACCATATAGTGCGTTTTGATTGCAAAACATTAAGTACAGATTTTGTTCAGCATGTTCCCAAATTAATTTCATATACCATTTTGCAGTAGTTAAAGGCCTTAAGGATGAGAGCTTTTAAGCTTACTTGTGTTTCCATGACAATCAATTTGAAAAACCGTTTCTGAAATATAAAGCAGAACAACTGAGTTACATTGAAATTGTTACTGTAATATGCAGTTATTTAGTGCTTCCGTTTTACATCTGAACAGTGTTAAACAAAAGTTGTTCAGTTTAAGAAAAATCGAATTAAAAAAAAACACTAAATATTTTCTAAAAATCCAAAACAAAAAAATAGACATTTTCCGTCATCAAATATTATTTAGACAATATAAGATCTTGTTCAGAAAAAATTCAAATTCAAATCGATTTTAGTTCATGAGTGGTTCCTTTTGAAAACATACAAAATATATTTTTTATGTTGACAAACCTAAGTACCGTAAACAGCAGATATATTTCTCATATATGTTTTCGTTGTCATTTAGGATTGAGACCTGTTTATAATGTAAAGTAGGTATAAAACTGTTGTTATGTGCGACAGCCGAATCAAATTATTTGAATCATAAAAATAGACATGAGAGAGGAGAGACGAGACGAAATAACCAATGAAACAATGGAGAGAAAAAAGCGAGGGCTAAGGTAAGAAGGTAAGTAGTTTGGCAACCCTATTCTATTAGACATTATAATAAAAAAAAAAAAAAACGATTTAATAACATATGGAATCAATTTTCTACAATTATCAAATACTTATCACTTCAAATGCCCGTTTTAGTAATGTAATATCCAACCTGTGAAAAAGTGCTATTTTTATTTTATTTAAAAGTTAAATAAGTGCAAGTGTCTGGGTTTAAAGTAAAGTTGGCAAGTTGCCACAGTTTTATATAACTGATCGGTAGCCTAGTGGAGGTGGCGTCCGAAGAGTTCCTCGTAACGGTATCGCCCCAAAGTAGTTTTGAGAGTCTGAAGGAAATCAAATCCCTCGACTATCAATCCGTACACAGGGATACATTAAAAAGGCACGACGACATTTTAAAATGTACGAAGTGTCAGAGGTTTGGCCATGCCGGAGCCAACTGCAATATGCAGTTGCGCTGCGTCAAGTGCTCCGAAACCCACATTAAAGGAGAATTTAGACCATAATGGGCGCACTACCGGAGACGCGCCTAAAAGTCCTAGCTGTGAATGTAAATTCACTGATTAGGATTAAACGAAGAGTCGATATGTTCCAATTGTTGAAAGACTACAGTCCCGATGTGTTTATGGCTAGCGAAACCAAGCTAAACCAGAAACACAAATTGACTCATAAAAATTACAATATCGTAAGAAAAGACCGGCCCGACTCCACTCAAGGGGGCGGTGTCGCTCTCTTTATACGAAAAGGCATTAATTATAAAGTCATATACAACAATGAATTGCGAAAGCTCAAGACGCTAGAAGTTTGCGTTGTATGCATCTCTCTCACTCAAGGGAGCTCCGCAGGTTACTTACTTTGCTTGAGAACTCAAGATTCTTTTTAGGGAACTGAAACTGAGCTTGGAAGAAAACTATTTCATCTTGGCCGGTGATTTGAACGCAAAACATGAAGATTGGGGAAATCAACATAGTAATCCCAGAGGTAACCATCTTTTTAATTTGATGAATCTTTACAGCGTTGAATATGGCGTCGACCTGCTGGCTACTGAAAAGCTATCGTATCCAAGAAGCAGCTCCTTTCTGGATATTTTGCTGTACGACACTAGACTGACAGTAACAGACAAAGTGGGTAATCATCCTCGAATCTGCTTACAGACAGTCGAGTACGACAGTGATCACTGCGGACTGGCTGCTGTAATGCAGATTCCGAACGAACGCGTGGAGTTGGAGGAATACGTTGCAACGCACTCTTACAATTACAATAAGATGCGTTGGCCTCGTTTCACCAACGCCTTAGCGAGAGAACTTCGTTCGAGTGACATAGCCCCACCAAACAACAGAAACCTGACAAATATAGAAATTGACCAACATTTACAATAGATGGACGAAACAATAAAACGAACGATAGAACGGAAAATACCAAAGTACAAAGAAAGGGACCAAATGGACGCTTACAGAAACGCGACTATTGACGCACTACGTAGGCACAAGAGTGGCTTACAAGACTCAAAAACTTGTACAGACGACTTATAGACCCACACGACTTGGAGGTTAGGACACTGAAGTCGTCAATAAAAAATGTCAATCTGTTGATTAAGGAGAACTACAGGTTATCAATTAACAAGTACTGGGACCGCAAGATCCGGGCAGTTAATTCCAGTGACACTAGTATGTTCCATAAAATCAACAAGATATTCAGAAAAAAGAACGATAATGACCTTCCGTACTGACGTACTCAGAACAGCGCAAATAGATCCAGAAGAAGCCATCTTTGACGATGACTTTTACATAATTGAAGATCCGAAGGAAAAAGTGGAGGCGGTGGGAGCTGCTTTCCAGGAAGTGTACAAGGTGAATGCTAGCATTCGCCCCAACCACGACCTGGAAAACAGAGCTCTACTTAATCACTTTTACCTTCGAAATGATATGACACAAAGGCGATCTGAGAACCGCGGTTTCGTGCGGTTCGATGACTATTCATCTTTAGCTCATCTTTAACTCAATAAAAAACAAAAAGTCAGCAGGTGTCAATGGTATATCCAACGTTGTACTAAGACATTTACCGATGGAGGCAATTGACTTTTACACCACACTCTTTAATAATGCACTGCATAATGCATATTATCCAGTGCATTGGAAGACCGCTGTGGTTCATCCTCTCCCGAAAAAGGGAAAGTACAACTCCAACCCGTCAAATCTTCGGTCGATAAGTCTTCTTCCGAGCATCAGCAAAGTTTTCGAAAAGATCATCAATAAGGCTCTGACTAAGTGGGCTGCGGACAACAAAATAATTCCGGATAAACAGTTCGGGTTCAAGGCCGGTCATGACACAATTCATGTAACTTCTACCACAACATTCTTAATTTAAAATGGTCTTCAACAGGGAGCGGTGAATTCGCCGATTCTCTTCAGCATTTACACCAGCGATCTGATAGGCAGTCTTACAAAGGCAATTGCGTACGTTGACGATCTAATTGCGTACAGAACGACCCAAAAGGTTGAGGTTATTAGAATTCTCTTGCAGCGTGATTTCGACAAGATTCAGCGATATTGCCACGACTGGGAACTGAAAATAAATATCAAGAAGTCGGAGACAATTCTGTTCCGGACTCCGTTGGCTAGGGCCACGAGGGATACGTGCAAGAATTGGTGCAAGATGGTCATCGTTGATCTTCTTAATCGCTGCCCGATTAGCGAGCAAAAGTGTAGTAAAGTACATCGGTATCTGGTTAGATCAGTATTTATATTTCAACAGACATATAAATGCTGATCTGACCAGGGTCAGAGGAGCCTTCGCTCTGACGAAACGGCTGTTTTACAGCAGTCGGCTTGACCCCAGAGTGATGGTAATTTGCTACATGGCCCTCATATGGCCGATGATCGTTTATGGTTGTCCTGTGCGGTTCAGAGTTGCCCCTTCCCAGATGGAAAAGTTTCAGTTGTTTGAGCAGCAGTGTTTACGACGCTGTACCGGCTTATATCGAACAGCCGAATCTTCTTACGTGCATTACTATTCCAACGAGGTCCTATACAACGGGGCTCGATTCAACAGGATTGACAATTTCGTGATAAAACTCGTTCGAGGTCACATTGCAAGAGCTATGTTTTCGACCAACAATTTAATTTTCGGGGCGTTCTATCCGAACGACGAGTATTTTGAGAGTGCTTCATTCCACCAGAGGCATTCCTCTTTTTAGATAGATGCGGTCTGATACAGGATAGATTGGCAGTTCCGCTAATCTACCACGTCAGACGACGAACCGTGGATAGGCGACTCCTGTACAATCGGGACGTCATGGCACAAGACGGAGCAGAGCTCCTTCAGTTCAGTAGGGCTGTGTCCGAATGGTACCGAACTGATAGGGTGAAGCAGGAGAACCAGTTTTGGTGGCTTCAATCGGCACTTGATAGTGGGTAGTCGGGATGGGGTTTTAAGCCTTGGCTGGCTACATACTTGTTTTATAGTTTTAGGGTTTAGTTTTAAGTAGAATAGGCATGGTGGCGCAAAAAAAAAAATACACAACAAAAATATATAATAAAATAAAAAAAAATGGAATAAGAAAAAAAAAGGACAACAAAATATAAAAAAAAATGTTAGATAGTTAGATTTGCTAGGTTAGTTAGGTTAGTTTAAGTTTTATTTTAAGGACCTTATTTTAAGTAGTTTTTAAGTAAAAATGAAAAAAGATATTGAAATTAGTTTTTTTTTTATTTTCTAATAAATACAAAATAAATAAAATGAATTACAGTAACATAGATCTTAGGGCCGAAAGGCATTAGAATTAAGTATTATTGTTGAACTTAGAGTGACAACAGCGCGTAATAGGTTTCGAGATGGTCCTATATCTTTTTACTAATCGAGCTCACAGATGCTTGATTTCGGTGATCGACGGAAACCGATGCTTTATCAGTGACTAGAATTTGTTGTTCTACTCAATTGGTCCAAGCAGCATTGAAAAACATATTTCCTAACTTAAGATCTGTTCGTTATAAAATCATAAATACAGCTTGTAGCTGAAGTAAATTGAAAAAGAAGGGATTGTGTTAAATGTTGGAGAGTTTACTATTGCATCAGAATCTATTGGCTTTCACGAAATAATCAACGTTTTAACTAAAATTTTAAAGATTTGCTGTGATTTTTGTTTGTGCAGTTGTCGATAACTACTGATTAGCAGAAGCTTTTATAATTTTTGTTAGAATCTAAGGATGTGCGCCCATATACAACTTTATTTTATATTGAGTTGCATACAATTTGGTAATTATTTGGACTGTTTGCTTACAGATTTGTTTTTTAGTTCAAATTAATTTTCAGCTTGTACTCATTTTTTAAGTTATACAAATGAGGATCAAATTTCAGTTTAAAAACTTATATTTTATTGACTCTAATATATGTATGTGTATGTTTTAATGAGTATATTAATGCGCAGTTTATGTTCACTGCATTAAAAAACAAGTTCTCAAAAGTAATTTGATATTTATCTAATGTCAACATATAATAATAATATCCTCGTCTTATTAAAGTAATTAAATCCTTATTATTTCCTTATGTTTACCCCATGTGGAATATGCTTCATAAATATTATACATACATAGTTTGCTTTCCATTCTTCCGCTTTCTAGAGTTCAACTCAAATGCACACTTGCATAAATAAACCACCCCTTTTTTAATTGTCTTCTCCTATGTTCTTGTTCAACACGATTCGCATAAAAATTGCCAGTTATTTTTCAACTTAAAACACAGAAGGTACTGCTCAAGACCCCTCTAATCCCACTTTAGGGACATTCCATATTCTCAAGTCTACCCAACATATATTCTCGTGGAGCAAGCGGCAAGCGCTCGCTAGAATGAATAATTACCATCACTTTACCCCCTCTGGAGGCTAAAAAGAATAAACACAAGCTGAGCCAGAGTGCACTTTTACTTTGAAGTGTGACGGAGGAGCAGAGCACATCAAGAGCGTTTAAAAGTGGCTATAATTTTACATCACAAAACGTTTGTTCAGATATTATACCCATGCTAAGAACATTGGAAATGATTTTATTATTTGCGGATTCATCAAAATCAGCAGTTTAAACTGTGAAAATTGAAAGAAGAAATATTAACGGAGAGTACAATAACTTGGCTGTCAAGATTTGATAACGGTTTTCTGTATCGAGGTAAACAACAAGAATTTCTTTGACTGCATAGGCGGGTCTATCTCCGCACGTTATCGAGGCAGTGGCAGTTTAAAAACATAACTTCCATTGAAAAAAAAATTTAAACAACGGCAACACTTACTACTAAGTAAATTATCTACATACATATATGGCTCAAAATCACCAAGGTTGCAAATTTCAACATTTTTTTATGACAAAAAAAATTGGAAGCTATAATGATGAATTTTAGTTTATACTGTTGCAAAAATTGTATATAAATAAACTTTGACGGCAGCGCACAGAATTGTATACTTTTTTAGTACTAAATATTATACAGAAAACCATCAATTCGGGAACGTTTTTCTAAGTTTGATAAAATCAACAAAAACAAAACAGAGTACATAATTTAAGCTTTTTTTAATAACATGGGTATATTATGTATGTGTATTAAATAAGCAATAATGAAAACAATACATATACAAAATCTTCTACAAGCAAAATACGTAAAAATCGTAAAAAACGTTCCCGAAATGACCGTTCCCGAAATGACGATTTCAAATAAGCGCGCGCTTTAATTATACGGCGGCGGCGGCGGTCATCTTAAATGCGATCTGACTTTGTCAATAGGAAAATATTTGAGGTAACTTTGAAATTTCGTGTCGTAGAAAAGAATTTCATCAATAATTAAATGTAATAAATGCGTTCACGGATTAACGGACTATTGATGTACGCTCTACGAATAATGAATAAAAAGGTACTTACCATTTAGATAAAATTTATTTGACGATATCTCTACCTCGACTGACGCTTCACACCGAATGGCTACGTTCACTTAAAATTATTTTTGATCGATTATCGATATGTTCACTAAAATGACTTGTGCGGTATCGGACAAACTATTTTTGCATTTTTTATAGTTAAAAATAAATAATCTCTTAGTATCCTTTCTAAAACTTGATTTTGTATAAAAATTACGGTGTATTAAGTGATGACCGGGGTTGAATACCTTACATTTTTCAATTATATTTTGGACTTGTTGTTGAAGATTGTAGATTAGGACGCGTTCCCGAAATGATTTTCTATGCGTGTATATTGATTTCATTTAAAATTTAGCTTATTATTTATTAAATTATATTGTTTGATAGACACACAAAACAGGTTAGTTTTAGTATTTTATTAATTTTTTTTTCTTAATTAAGTCAAGATTTAAGACATTAAATTGCTAGCGAAGCCAATTCTGCACCTTGGTGATTTTGAGCCATATGCACTAGTGACTGCAATACACTTTTATAATTCTTTTGAATTAATGCTTTAAGAACATAGCGCTATTGTAATGCGCTATAGTGTGCATTAATAGGGATGTTGCAGGGCGGCAACATGCCCCAAGTATGCACTCCCCTCCCATAGTAAAATATACTTGTTTTCCCAATCTACAAAAAAAACGGCCAAGTTATCATACTCATGCCAATACTACTTTTGCTTTTACAGATACTAGTACTACTAGTAGCAAAAGTACTATTTATGTTGTACTAATACTATTCAGGTTCGGCAGTGCGCTGGTACTTAGTAAGGTTGGAATGAACCACAAACCACTATATTTGTTAACACGATATAATAAGCAAATGCCTTAAAACAAAATATATTTAAAAATGTATTTTGGTTTGTAATAGATATATAGATAATGTTAATACGAATAAGTAGGTATTAGACACACTTTTTCGATGACTCAATTAGTAAATTCCCCATTGCAATGATTAAATATGTTACTAAAACTGCACCTGCATCCTTTAATAAATCAAACATCCAAACTTTTCCATTGATCAGAATCATAATTTTGTAAACGATTGTTCAAGCTTACAAAATTGGTAAATTTTTTTAAATTTTGAAATGTGTATAGGTACATATTGCTATGGTAGTATCAGTGGCGGGATGGTTAGTGCGTTGGACTGTCATGCCAGAGGTCTTAGGTTAGCGTGGCTGCGGATTTAGAAACCACACACTTAGGGCAAAAGAAAAGGCCCATTGTGATACCACCTGAATCTAGAGAATTACTTCTTACTAGTCGAACCATTTTGAGCTTTTTATAAAGCGAAGAAGATATTTGATATCCTTTTTAGCTAGTTCACTGGGATTATCAAAAGAGTAGTCTCCCAGATGAAGTTTGCGTCTTAGTGAAAGAGCAGGGAAAGTGCAGAGGAGGTGAGAGATTGTTTCTTCTTCTTCCTCGTCCATACAGCTCCTGCAGAAATCTTTTGAGGCTACACCAAGTCGTATTGCGTGTCTGCCTATAAAACAGTGTCCCGTAAGGACACCTATTAGGGAGCTAATATGAAGTCTGCTCTGAAATAACAAGTCTTTAGAGCGCTTTAGGTCCAATGAAGGCCATATGAGTTTTGTGGCTGTGCATGTTGGTAAATTGTACCACCTAGAGATTGCTATCTTGAAAGCTGTTTCTTTTAGCATGAGTTTACATGTAGCTATCGGTATACCTATCTTCTCCCTTTCAGGTGAAACAGGCATGACGGTTCCATTTTTAGTGAGTTCATCGGCTCTACAATTTCCTGTCATGTCTCTGTGGTCCGGCACCCAACAGAGGTGAATGTTAAATTGCTGTGCCATCTCCATAAGAGACGATCGAAAATCGAGGACCGTTTGAGATTTGGTTGAGACATCGTCAAGAGATTTGATAGCAGCCTGACTGTCAGAGAAGGTGCGGATATCAGAAGTTGATATCACGTTTTCTCTTAGCCAGGAGAGAACCTCTTTGATTGCTTAAATTTCCGCTTGGAAGACGCTACAATGATTCGGAGGCGGAATGAGTTCTTAGATTAACTTTTCTGAGTACACACCACTACCAACTCCCTCATTTGTCTTGGATCCATCTGTATAAAAATGGATACTTTTGTCATCCAGGAGTTTTTTGTCTTCCCATTCATCTCTAGATGGAATGGATCCTGGAATTTTTTTTCCAAATTGGGGTTTTGGAATAGTGTAGTCTATGTACTTTGGTATAGAACCAAAGAGGTTCAAAATGATGGAGTGCCCCACATTGTTGTTGGTCCATTGAGATGAGGAGTTGAGTCTTATAGCTGTACTCTCTGCCACTTGTTTGCTGAATATGTCGAGGGGTGTCAGATGGAGGAGAGTGTCTAACGCTGCTGAGGGTGTGGTTCTTAATGCCCCGCTTATGCAGAGACATGCAGTGCGTTGGACTCTGCTGAGTTTGTCGTAGTATGTGACTTTCTCCAGTGCAGTCCACCATACTGCAACCCCGTACATAAGTATTGGTCGGATGACCGATGTGTATAGCCAATAGGTTATGCGAGGTTGAAAACCCCATTTGCTTCCTATGGCTTTCTTGCAAATTAAAAGAGCTAATGTAGCTTTTTTAACTCTTTCCTGAATAGTAGGTTTCCAACTTAATTTTTTGTCCAATATCAGACCAAGATATTTGGCTTCATTTGTAAAAATTTGTGGTACACCTTTTATTAAAGGAGGTACAATTTTTGGGATCTTGTATTTCCGTGTAAAAAGGACGAGGTCTGTTTTTTGAGGATTAATACTAAGTCCGCACTTATCTGCCCATCTAGTGAGCATATTAAGTGCGTTTTGGAGGATGTCTCTCAGTGTATTAGGATGTTCTCCTATGACGGCGATAGCAACATCATCGTCATACGCAACCACTCTGTAGCCTTCTCTCTCAAGGGATATTAGTAGTTCGTTAACCACTATGTTCCACAGGAGAGGGGACAGAACACAACCTTGCGGAGTGCCTCTACTGACAGACCTTTTTGTACAAAAATCCCCCATCTTAGAGTTGATGATCCTGCTTTTTAGCATTAGGGTCGTCATAGCAGAAGTGATAGTGGATGTGTCAACGTTGTTGAAAGCGCCCTCAATGTCCAGGAAGGCCACCATAGTATATTCCTATTGTTCTAGATAGTATTCGATAGTTCTTACCAGAGTGTGTAAGGCTGTTTCTACCGATTTCCCTTTGCAGTAAGCATGCTGAGACATTGATAGTCTCTTATCAATGCTATTACGTATATGGTTATCAATCAAACGGTCCAGAGTTTTGAGAATGAATGATGATAGGCTAATAGGTCTTAGATCTTTAGGGTTGACATGCGAACATTTGCCCGCCTTGGGAATGAAAACTACCTTTACTTCTCTCCATCGCTGAGGTATATAGACCATATCTAGGCAACTTTTAAAGATGATCGCAATGATGGGGAAAGTTATGTCAGTCGTAAGTTGTAGCTCAGCTGGTACGATGTGGTCTGGCCCTGGAGATTTGTAAGGTTTGAAACTATTCAGAGCCCAAGTCAACTTTTTTTTTGTAATAAGACCTTGAGGAAAAGTTAAGTTAATACCCGACCCAGGATGATTTGTTGTATTAACGGATTTGGAGCTATCAGGGAAGTGGGTGTCAAGTAGCAGGCTTAGCGTTTCTTCGCAAGAGTTAGTCCCAGTACCATCCAAGTTTTTAAGACAACTAGGCATGGTTGGATTTGTCGAGAAAATCTTTCTTATCCTTGATGCCTCCGAGGATTCTTCTATTGAGCTACAGAAGGATCTCCAAGAGGATCTTTTGGCTATTCTCAATTCCTGTTTATACTTTTTGAGGGATTCCTTAGAGGAGTCCCAGTCTTGGGGATGTCTAGTCTTTTTTGCACGATTAAAAAGCCTTCTACAGCCTTTCCGGAGTATTCCCAGTTCAGCAGCCCACCAATATGGTTTATTCTTTCCCCGAACTGTAGTTTCCATGGCTTGAGCTGCTGTAAACTCGTCGACTTTTTGATCGAGTTCAAGAGCGCACAAGGGCGGATCAGAAAGTTCTGGTTTAATCAGATTTTTCAGAGTCGCCCTATATTTTGGTCAATCTGTTTTCCTATAGTTTTGGAATTGGATCGGTTTTGGGGACTCTTCAATAAGTGTGAATTGGATGTATGTATCTATGATTGGAGAACGAGTTTTCCTTTGATACTTTCCAATTCAATATTTTATTTGAGAGATGTAACGAGACAAGAGTCATATCTAAAACTTCTTGTCGACTTTTAGTAACGAAGGTTGGTTTACTACCTACATTACTTACTACTAGATTAGTTGGTAAAATATAATCAAAAAGAGACTCACCTCTGTCATTTATATCGGTACTACCCCACGTAGTATGGTGCGCATTGGCGTCACAACCGATAATTAGGTTGGTTTTACATCTTGTTGATTCAGCAACCGTCCTCTCCAGAATGGTACCAGGTAGTGGGCCCTGGTAGTCGTGGCCCAAATACGCTGATACCAGCCAGTAGGTATGGTTGTTTATTATCATACTGGCTGTGGTGACGTCTTTATCACTGAAATTAGGGAGTAAAAATACATTTAGATTACGTTTTACTAGTATGCAGGACCTTGGGTTACCTTTTCCTGTTACATATAGCACGTAGTAGTCAGGAGTTCTCAATCCTCGAATCAGGGATTTCACAATTCAGGGCTCTTGGATGAGAACGACATCTTCCCCAGTTTTTGTCAGGCGGAGAAGAAGGGAGGCCGAAGCCGTTTTGGAGTGTTGGAGATTAATCTGTAGTATTTGCAGCATTTTGGCTACAAATAGGCAGATCAACCTCCACCACTGTTAAATCCAGCTCATCCAGATCAGACGAAGAAGAACCTAATAGTTCATCTTCCTCCTCACTGGGGAGAACTTTGTTGATTGAGTCATCGGTCTCCATTAGGGATAGACGTTTGACATTTGCAGTAGAAGGCTGTGCTGCGACAGAAGAGGGCATTGCTACTTTCTCATCTACATCCAAGGATGGGAAGGTGGTGATAGCACTGGGATCCCCTACGTCCAGGGGTCTTGATTTTAGTCAAAATTTCTAATTTACTTTAATGTTTAAAAAATATGAATTTAGACAATTATGCTGGTAAATAGTACGTATTTTTATGGAACCCAACCACTTAAATCAATTTCAAGAATCAGAACGAAAGCAAATGTTATACCGAACAATTCGGTACCTTTTTTAAACTTAATTGCATAATTGAGTTTAGATATCTTTTACGTCTTCATTCATTGATTTATTTATCGGTTCTTATAAATCATAGAGAGTTTTTCTTTTTAAATTGTAGATAAACTCAAAGACTTCAAGAATAGTACAGAAAAGGTCTATCGCATGGTAAGTGTGACGTGAAAGTAGATCTACTTTTTTCAAAGAAAATGGAGTTGAGCAAATGTAAATAATAGTCTATGTTTTCTATATCATCGAATTGGAAAATAGGACAGAAGAGGTTAAAACTAAAATTTAATTTTGTTCCAACTTCAATGGTGAACAAATTTAATTTGAAATTTATGTGAAACTGCTTAAGAGCTCTTTTAAAAACATTAATGGCTGAAACACAAACACCCTTCAGCTTCGGCTTCGTCTGCGTTACGTTGGGCCTGCTTTGAGGTTGCTTTGAATGACACTTCCTATATGACATTTCTATAATGGCACTTCTGTCATAAGCAGCTGTTATTTTTTCTCAAAATAAAAAAACATATGAGTTTTGAAATCGAAAAAATTAAATTTATAGCGGAAGTAGCTTACACAGCCTATAATAACCAATTGGAATCGCTCCAAAAGCAAATGTATTTTGTTTGTTGACTTTTTTACAGCTGTCAGATAAAGCAAATGTTCAGCAAATTTGAACTAGAGCTTCCATTTGGAGTCACATTACGTAACATTACGTTATTTCCTTACGATTGTCAAATGAAACGTGAGGTCGAAGCTTCATTGCGATAGCATGCATTGAATTTCTATGGCTGAACTCGTAAACGCCACGCGAAGCCGAAGCTGAAGCGTGTTTGTGTTTCAGCCAGAAGCTTGTCACCGTAGTATCCGTGGTATGATGGTTAGTGCGTTGGACTAGACGTAGATATTATTACTATCTATTCGCATTTCGGTAATAAATACATACAAAGTTGGGGATACTTTCTATCATAAAGTAGCATTAATGCTTGGCAGATTACATAGGACTTCTTGAAGGTAATTTGGTAATACTTTTATACAGATTTTATAGGAGTATCTATAAAAGGGTAGTCTGACCAACCAATATTATATTACTGTATCAATTGAGTTTAACATTATGGGGAGTCATATTTAAAAAGCAGCACAAATTCTCATACAATTATAATTGCTGACGAAGCTGGTTTTACTCTATATAGATAGCTGCTTTGGGTTTCCAATTCATTATTTAGAAACAATGTAAAGCTCTTCTAAGGCTCAAATGGGTTATATTGGCAATGGCCAAAATATGATAATTTAACGCTCGTTTTGGACAGCCAAATTAGAGAGATACAAATAAATAGGACTTAAGATATTCCTTAGTTTAAAAACCTACAACATGGTGTTTAAAAAAAATATAGCTATAAATTAAATTACTCTTTACTAATTTTATTTAGATAAATTATTTTAGCAGTGGTTCTGCCTTCTTAAAAATTCAAAATACAATGGTACAATTTTTCTTAATTCTTAATCTTAAATACTAATGGACTGCTGAACAAACAGTTTCATGGCGTGGCTGTGAAGATGATGATGTTCTAGATCGCATTGTCAGGGATATTTGCTGACTCGAAGTTTGAATCATGTAGGCTTCTGTGACTGGATATGTTCTGGATCTTATAAGATATTTCTGTTTACATTATCTGGTCTTTTTGGTAATGGGGAACAATGTGCTGAATAGCATTTTGTACATTTTTCATGATCGCCTCTATTTAATGTTTATGGATTTATTTCGATGAGATTCGGATGTGAGGAGAATCAATTTGTTCAGTGTTAAATTTCAACGTCCTCGTTAAACATTAAAATATGAAATTTTACTTGCACTTTTGATTTTTGTAGATACAGTAATTTCTTCTGTTGACAATTTTGCAAGTAACTTTATTGCCATCGAGTAGCCAACATTGTTTTCCTCTTTTAGTAGCTCTATCTCTTCTGTATTATTAATGTGTACTTCTTTTAAATTTTTTAGGGTCAGTGAGATAAGGCTTATAAATTGAGTTTGGTTCCAAAATAGCTGGTAGGGGTTTACATCCAGAGGTTTCTCGTGAATGGTACTTTTTGCCTTCTACAGTAATAGTTATGTTTAAACAATGTATGACAAATAATAATAATGTTTCTAATGACGTTATTTTTTGTAATAGAACCATAGTATTGATTCAAAAATAGTATTCCAGATATTACTAATCCTCCTCACATTCTCAAACATATGTTCAAATGCTTTAGAACAAGGTTATAAAGTTGACTGTGTATACACTGACTTTTCTAAAGCTTTTGACCAACTTAGCCATGGAATTATTTTATTTAAACTCAAAGCTCTTAGTTTTCCACCATTTTTCTTAGCTTGGATCAAATCGTCCCTTGAAAACAGATCCTATGAGGTAAAATTTAGAAATTCTCTTTCTGAACCTTTTGTTGCTCAATCTGGTGTTCCCCAGGGAAGCCATTTTGGCCCTTTTCTGTTCATCCTGTCTATTAACGATGTATCGTCATGTCTACGCTCAAGTGAAGTACTCATTTTTGCTGACGACATGAACATTTTTAAAATAATAAAGTCCACCCATGATCGTATCCTTTTACAAGCCGAGATTGATAGTTTCACATTTTGGTGTGGGAAAAATAGCCTTGCCCTCAACACTTTAAAATGCTTCGTTTTATAAAACGCTGGGCAAAGGAGTTCAATGATCCCTGTGTTACTCTTTCTTTGTGCAATTGCCATGTTCGTCCTCATCTTGAATTTGCATCGCAAGCATGGACTCCTTATTACGAAATTTATAGAAAACGTATTGAATCAATTCAACATAATCTCATTCGCTTTGCCCTAAAGGGTCTTCTTCCATGTTAAGTGTTATTTTTATTTTGTATTTTGTGCGTGTGTTAGGCTTTAATTGTATTATTATCTTACTAAAAACTAACACATGCACTTATGATGAGCCTCTGATCGTAGTTTGAAGCTTGCTATAAGCTAACTACTTTCTGAAAATTCTGAAGTGTACAAAAAAAAAATATTTCTCCAACTGATGGGATGTGCAGGTTGGTCGTTTTTATGCATGATAGTTGTTGACTTGAATTGTGAATTGTGTAGTTATGTAATCGTTTTCTCTAAATTTTACTATGTTATTACTATTAGATATGTTAATGTTATTTTAACTTTTACATTCTTTCTTTATTCTATATAGTTTGTTCCTACAATTCATTATTTTTTCTAAATTTCTTTTATTCATAATATTTGTTATTTTAGTTGGTTGCTTATTACATAAAGTGTCTCTTTTCATATAAGGACTTCAATTATATAGATAAATAGTGGATGAATTACTTGATGTGTATAATGTTACTTTGTGCGAATATATTATTAACAATATTTATTTCTTTTTCATCTAGCAAAAATCAATTAATGACACCGCTCTAGACTAATGAATATCATATTATATGTTTATAATTTCTTCTTTTAGTAGTTTAAGGTAGGTAGAAATGGCGATCTCAGGGCAGACCTAGCCTGAGATCCAATTAGTGCTGTAGTGCGCCGTTTTGATACCAAAACTCGTTTGACCTGTGAAATAAAGGAGAAGAATTATAGCGATTAAGTTAGAGCCATTTTGTCGAATTGAGAAAAGAGATTAGGTCTCTAATCTTTGTCTCAGATAGCTCATTCAGTTCGTGAAAGAATGCTTTCCCAAAGCATTTCATTCTAGTGCTTGCCAAGGCAGGACATTTGCAGAGGAAATGGATTATCGTTTCACTTTCTTTTTGGTCGCAGCAACTACGGCAAAAAGTGTTGTAAGAGATACCCAACTTCTCTGCATGAACTCCAATGGGCCAGTGTCCGGTACAAACCGCAACAATCCTGGCTATGTCTTGCCTTGGCCTGCGTAGAAGATCGTTTGTACGGGTTTTGTTATAGGTGGGCCATATCTTCCTAGATATAATGCAGTTGGGTAAATTGCTCCACCTTCGGTTTGATTCAGTTTGGTATATGGAAAAGATTTTACCCTTCATAGCACCAAGAGGAATGTTAACCATTTCCGCAAGAGAGCTATGAAGGGCCGATCCTTGCCTGGCTAACTCGTCAGCCCGTTCATTTCCCACGATACCACTATGTCCCGGAACCCAGATCAGGGTGACACCGAGGTTAATGTTCAGGCTCGCAAGCTCATCGCGACATTGCTCGACCAATTTAGATGAGGATGTAGCCGAGTTAATGGCTTTGATAGCTGCCTGACTGTCTGTGAAGATAGCCGCATTTCGGTTTTGGTTTGGGCTTTGTTTAAGTATTTTACATGCCTCCCTAATTGCCAGCAGTTCAGCCTGAAAAAGCTAGCAAAGTCAGGAAGCCTAAAGGATTTAGCTACATTTAGGGACTCAGAAAAGATCCCAGAACCAACTCCGCACTCCATCTTTGAGCCGTCAGTAAAGATGGTTGTATCGAAACCTATCGACACGATGTCATCCTCCCAATCTTCTCTGGATGGGAAAAAGACCTTAAAACCCCTACTAAGGCTCAAAGTAGGAGTTCAGTAGTCAGTGTCTACCGAGATAATATCTGAGGGAATCAATTTCGCTGTGTTGCTGTGACCATAAGGTTTTGACAACCAGCTATTTGATTCCTTCAGCCTAATAGCACTGCAGGAAACTATGTATTTAATAAAAAGGTCGATTGGTAGAAGATCCATAATAACGTTTAAGGCGTCCGTTGGGCAAGTACGCATGGCCCCTGTGGTGCCCACGCAAGCTGTTCTCTGAACCTTCTTTAGCTTATCGATATTATAGGCTTTGCTAAGAGCAGGCCACCACACAATCGAACCATAAGTTAAGATTGGACGTACTACGGCTGTGTACGTCCATAAAATCATCTTCGACTGAAGTCCCCACTTTTTGCCGAAAGTTTTGGTGCAGGCGTAGAAGGCAACATAGGCCTTCTTAACCCGCACTTCAATATTTCGTTTCCAGTTTAATTTAGGGTCGAGTATAACTCCCAAATATTTTGCACTGGAAGACAATGAAAGGATTTGACCGTTGAGTCAAGGTAGCGTGAAAGGCGGTACTTTAGTTTTGGTGGTAAAGAGCATCAGTTCAGTTTTACTTTGGTTAACTCCTAGACCACAACTAGTGGCCCAGCTGCTAACTTTCTTCAAAGCTGACTCCGTGATTTCACTAATCACAGAGGTGTACTTTCCTGACACCAATAGCACCAAATCATCCGCATAGGCTACCGCCTTCACTCCACATCTCTCTAATTTAACGAGAATTGTATCCATGACCAGAAGCCACAGAAGAGGCGAAAGGACACCACCCTGGGGTGTTCCCCTACTTACGTGTTTTGTTGCGGTTGTATTGCCTAGAGTGGCTTGAATCTTCCTACCACTGAGCATGGATATAATCCATTCTCGAATGAAGTATTCTACACCGAACTTCACGAGCGATTCTTCTATGGATTCGGTAAGGACGTTGTTAAAAGCACCTTCTATGTCTAAGAAGGTGGCAAGAGTAAATTCTTTATAATGGATTGTTTTTACTACAGTACGCACTACCTCATGGAGGGCAGTCTCCGTAGATTTGCCCTTAAGATAAGCATGCTGAGAGCTTTCGAGAGGTCTTCCATCTAGGATTTCTCTAATATGGTAATCAAGAATGCGCTCCAAGGTTTTAAGCACAAAAGATGTTAAGCTTATTGGTCTGAAATCCTTCGCGGATTCGTGACCACCACGCCTACCCACTTTCGGGATAAAAACTACCTTGACCTGTCTCCACGACATGGGCACATGTTTGAGAAGGAGGCATCCTTTGAAAATTTGTTCCAGCCATGGAGCTGCCGCAGCATGCAACTTTTGAAGCATAACTGGCAGTATGCCATCCATGCCTGGGGATTTATATGGAGAGAAAGTATTGATGGCCCACACAATATTTTCTCTGGTTATAACGGAATTGATTTGCTCCACATGAGCTACGTTTAGCACTGTGATTTCACGCGGTTCGGGGTTATCGCTCTCGCAACCCGGAAAGTGCGTCTTCATCAGTAGCTCAAGAGATTCGGCTGGAGAGGCTGTCCAGGTTCCATCAGGCTTTTTTAGAAATGAAGGATTACAATGTTCCTTCGATAAAACTTTGCTGAGCCTTGCGGAGTCCTTTATGTCTTCGATTGATTGACAGTAATCTCTCCAGCCTTGTCTTTTGGCTGATGACAGGGCTTTCTTGTAAATTTTAAGAGAGTCTTTATACGGTTGGTAGAACTTTTGTTTGTGGCAGATGTTGAAAATTGTCCTCGTCATTTTCCTAAGACTGGACAGTTCTTCATTCCACCAAGAAGGAAGGGTTTTACGGTTGTATTTAACTGGGCAAGAGACTCTAAAAGCTTTACTTATAGAAGTTTCAAAGGTTTTCACCTTTGATTCAAGGTCTACTATCGATTCTGCGAGATTCGGTAAGTTGCTCAGTTTGGAATTAGCAATTTGACTGAATTTCTTCCAGTCAGTTCTTTTGGGATTTCTATAAGGCGGAGGGTTTTTCGACTCGAAATTAATTTGAAAAAGAATCCACTTGTGATCCGAAAACGAATTCAAAGGGGAAACTCTCCAATTCTCCACTAATAAATTACGGTTGTTTACTAAAGTAACATCAAGCACATCCTCCCATCCATCATAATTTTCCGAGCTCGGAAAGACGAAAGTGGGAGTATTGCCTCTGTTACAAATAATCATATTATGTGCAATAATAAAATCAAAAAGTGACTCACCTCGTTCGTTGATTTCAGAGCTTCCCCAAAGGGTATCCCGAGCATTCGCGTCGCCTCCAATCAGAAGGTTTGCCTTATCGATCTTAGCTTTGTTTATAATTTTGAGCACCTCTTCCGGAGGTGATGATGCATTGTGGGCAGAGTAGAAAGAGGCCAGCAGCAAACCCTGTGTATTTTTGTCTTTGAATCTGACAACTGTCAGATCAGGAGTGCTAAAATTTGGACATAAAAAACCTTTTAAATGTTTCTTAGCTAAAATACAAGTTCTGGGATTACCTTGGTCCTGGGGTGGAATCGGCTAAGGTGATTTTTGATTGTTGACAGTCAAAATAATCGAATTTGATCTGTGTAAGTTGATGGTCAAATTGATACCTAAAAAGCTGTCACTAAAAAATTTTGATAGTCGTTTTCCTACAAATATATCGTTTCTGAATAGAGCTACCAGACGCTTACAAAAAACGAATGGAAAATTTTTTCAGTTACCCTTTTTAGGTACAAAAACACATTCTTGTGACCGACAAAGCTTACGTATTTCGAAAAAACACAAGAGATATAAGAATGTTATTTAAACACAGCCAATTTGATACTTTTATTTAGATATTTTATAGGAATCATTTTAAAATTTCACCATAGCAACAATGAATTGTGACAATTATAATCAGAAATTGTTCAATCGAATTGAATTGAGTTGAATCATTTTACAAAGACGGAATGAAAATGATAGTCAAATTTGACTATCAAAAATATGATAGTCAATTATCAGCTTAGCCGATTCCACCTCTGGTCTGCGGTTTTATAAAAGAGGTCATATTGGTTGTCTTGGAGGCCCCGCACCTTGAGGCCGTTTATCCACGGTTCTTGGATAACGCCAATGTCGAAGTTTTCCTCCCTAAGGAAAACTCTCAGATTATCTGAAGCACACTTAAAGTGCTTTAGATTGATCTGGACGACCTTCAGCGCGTTTTTTAATTTTTATTTTTGGCTGCAGAGCTCCGCTAACAACATCGTCAACCTCGACGTTGTCATCAGCTTTGTCGGTGTCTGCTCCCTGACTCTGCAGAATTTTAATTTTGGCATTCCTTATGCCAAAACTAAGCTTATAATCGGCCTTTTCGAGAGCCCCTAGGCTTTCCTCGCTAATCTTCAGAAGGTAAGAGGCGCTGGTCTTCTGTGGTTCTTCTGCTTTAATCACAGCCCAGTCGTGCATGGGGACCAGCGGATTTTGCCTCTGAAGACCGCGGATCAAATCCTGTCCGCTTGGCTTTATGCTCCTGAGCGGCAACCAAATGCGAGCCTTCGGTTATCTAGGGATGTCCTTAGCCGGGATAAGCTTGAGCTTCAAGCCCTCCCAGGCATTGCTAACCTTAGCAATGCTTTCACTAAGGAAATCCCTAGAAAACCTGTCTGCACACTTAATTTTACAATCACGTTGGGGTCACCAATTATGGAATTTATAAATTACAACCAAATGAAACTCACTTTCTTTAAATATAATAAAATTTATTAATTAACCTAAACTTACAAAAATGTTATGTTTGATTTGTCGCACGAGGCGTAAGCAGAACAATGAAAGAGGAAGATTATCGCTGAGCCACCTCTATTTATATCATTCGTACTTTTTCATAAAAGGAAATAAAAGAAGAAGTGTAAAACTTTGCGAAATTTATGACTTAACGAAATGTGTAATGTACAAGTACATTTAGAACCGAATCGCCACAACCTCATACCCCCTGAGCATCTCGCCAGAGTCGAAACTAGGGTAGGGGCCCTCACTGTTATTTATTGTGTATGAAAACACCATCTCAGAGAGCTTGCCCTCGATAGAGTTCCACACGTTCAGCAGACCTTTGCTGTTTGTGGAGAGCTCATCCACAACTGCTACTTGGAGGTCATCCCTGACAACCTCACTAAGAGTACGCAGTTGCGCTGCTCCAGAAGATGGTGCTTTCCCTGGCTTTGTCCGGCCGTCAAGCTTGCTCTTTTTCTGAGCCGGACAGATCTCTTCCTGAGATCTGTTTCGCTTAACGGCCTTTTCTCGGCTGGCCAGAAGGTTGTTGTATTCATCAACCACCTTCTGGTACTTTATTTTATCTTGGGCGTCCTTCTCATGAATCACTCCGGCCTCTTCATTCTTGGCAATCTTGACAAGAATAAAAGAGGCCGTTTTGAAGCGGTTCTTGAGGAGAGCGCCTTCCGATGGCTTTTTTGTTCCTCGAGTTGCACTGCTACTAGAGGGTTTCGGATTGGTATGCGGTTTAGGAAGTATAGGAGTGCTATGAATAGCACCGCCTATACTTCCTGTGGTTTTGGGTTGCTCACGAGCGCTGGAACTACCAGCGCTAAATGAGCTCCCCCTTACGGTCTCCTGGCTGGAGGCCAAGAGTTCATCCTCCAAGTCTGCGGATGGTTCTGCGTTAGTCAAGTCTAGTTCGTTCATTTTGTATGAGTTTTTTGAATGTTGGTCCCACGAGTAGGTCGGAAAAAAAGAGGTCAGCCCCGGCAGAGCCGATATACCGGGGTAAGGCAGAAAAATAAGACGGACCCTGCCAAGGCATCCGAATGAGCTCGTTAGCGACTGGTTTGCCCCCCAGCCTTTCATTCTTCGGCACGGATTATGTAAAACGCTCACACCACCACTGAAATTAGGGACCTCGTATCTATGGTCAAATTGCATTGCTAAAGCTTTCTACTATTAAGGAGTAGGAAACTTCAGCAATTCAACCTGACCTTAGCTGACCCCCATCTTGACAACGTACAAGACAACTGTGGTGATCATTACCACCCGGCACCCACTAGGAGGGTTTGAAACGAGGATTTTTGCCGAGCTTTTTTAGTAGTTTTAGTTCAAACTTAAAATTTATTGATATTTCATCGTTAATATTTTTACCTGTTTTCATTATTTAATAACGTGGCTGGTAATTTTTGAAATTGTATATTCGCAATTAGTTGATAATTATTTGTTGTATGTAAATTAGGTGTGGAAAGAAAAAAAACATTTTTTACTTTGATTTGTTTAAAAAGGAAGTACTTCTTTTTCCATTTGCTATATTAAAAAACCACCCACTCAATTTGTATGAAAGTCCTTTCTGCATCTTTCTGCATTATTATTATAATTATTATATGGACGACGAAAAAAGATTCCCGAACGTACGTTAAATCCTTAATTTAGATTCTAGGGACCTTGAAACTTCGAGAAGTATCAAAATTTTCAATTCGACAGATCGGACGAATTACAATAACTTACTATGGTAAAAGAATAAAAAAGTAAGTATACGCCCGAGTACACCATTTTTATTTATAATTTTCTTTGTACATATGGAGTGACAGTGAGTTATATACAATTGATAGTGAACATTTCTTTTAGGCTGGTTGTGTTTACTCTTTTGGTTCATTAGCATTACTCGATTCTTTTGAATGTCTGATATGAAAAAATGCACCAAGTACTCTATCTGTTGTGGAAAAGGAATATTTTCATACGAAAAATGGAAAATGTACGGATTTTTTTTTAAGAATTTTAAAATAAATTAATAAGAACAATAAAAATATTTTCTAACAGAATTGCCACCTATTGAAAAATTATGCACGCATACTTTTGACTGTAAAATATATTACTTACAAATAATAACATGAGCAGAAAATTTATGTTTTCTGATATAAAAACAATAAAGTTTCAGTTAGTATATTTAGATACAAAGTGCCGTTTTGGCAAAATATGCGAAAAATCGGTATTGGAAATTTTTTAAGGTGCTGGTAACTTCTTAAATTCTATACAAAAGTTACTTAAGTTCGTTTATAATACATATCATGATCAACAAAGCCTATTTGAAAAGCTTTTATAGAATTAATCATGCAATTTCAGTCATCTCAGACTTCCAGTAAGAGATTTTAAAAATGTGCCACTTATATCAGAAACTCAACGTTATCTTTCATTTGGTATCAAAATTAATCTTGTGCAATGTTTATGTCTGCTTCCTTAAATGAACTGATTGTTTTTTTTTTATTGAACTAACTTTTTGAATATTAATACGAATTTTAGATAGTCGATGAATCTCCTGCTTTAATGAAGCCAAATTTTGAATCAGCGAAAGATGATGAAGAAGAAGAAAAAAATATATGTCTTATGATACATTCAGCTGGTGTGATTGAGGGAATCAAGTATTTGATGAAGTGATCATGATTATCAATTCAGAAAAAGGTGAAAAAGATAACCCAAGAGTTTGCCCGCAAATAACACAACACATTTTTAAAAAAATAGAAACATTTCCTCTGTGGGGAAATATTTTAAGTGAGAAATTTGCGCGAAGTCGAATTCCTGCCTCGATTGCATCCGTCGAAAGCGAGATGAACCTCATCAACACACATATTGCATACAAAACAGCTACGGCTAGACTTACTTGTAAATTAACTAATTAACCAGGACAAAGGTCGTTTAGCAATATTGCATACAGAATCGATTCCAAAAGAAAAAAACGAAGAAGAAAGAAAAATATGCATTGACAAAGTAAAAGAAGTCGCATGTCAATAAATATGTGTGTATTTTATGCAAAACAAAAATCGACATACAAAATTGAAGGTAACCGACACAAAATGATTTATTTTGAGTGTGACCTAGACTCACAAAAAGAACCTATGTTGGCTTTTTCAGTCAATTGAAAATTAGAAAGGAGAAGCATATTATGTATGTATGTGCCCGAAAAAAAAAGAGTTGGAAATTACCTGGAGCAAAATAAAATCAGAACTGAAGACACTTTTCTTTTTGAAAAATCTAAAAAAATCCTATTTTGAAGAACGGCTCATCATTAGGCCTAGAATTTGTCAAAAAGATGGGGACAAAACTAACGGTGACAAATACGTGTGCTTTTGATAGCATATATCAAAGCTACAATTATGTAATTGCATCTCTACATTTTCGAATATCCTTGTTAAAGTAACGTTTTGGAATTTTTTTCTTTCCACAAATAATTTTCAACTAATTGCGTACTTAGTTTTAACAAAATCAAAAAGTGTAGTGCTAACTTCATTTCAACCTAGCACAACATACCACTTTTTTTAAAAATCTTCGAGCTACAATTTTTTTTTCCACAACTAATTTAGAACAAAAAAGCTACAATTAACTGCATGCTTAGTTTTTAAATTTCGAAAATGTAGTGCTAACTTGACAGTCGTGTTAACTCTTGTGTTAATTTTGATTTCAAGATTGTTTCATATGATTCTAAATCAATAACATGTATTAGTGGAAAAGTTTGAATTTTCGCAGTTCCTATGCGAAAAGTTACCGCTAGGGAGTTTGAGTAATCCAGAATTTGGATACCAGCAAGGAATGGGGCCAAGATTAAACTATAGAAGGATAAATATTAACTCTTTATATTGTGTTGATGTATAATTTTGCCTGATTTTGTGAATACTGTACTTGATTTATTTTCTTTAACCATTTCTTTTTTAAATATTGAGGATATTTTCAGTCCCAATCTCTTGTTTATTTTCAAATAAAAGTTGTCTGACCCCGTTATAACTTCTTATTCGATCTTTATTTTTAGTCTGATAATTTAAGTCTTGGGCTTGTTTTTCTTTTAGTCTTTCAATGTTTTATTGTTCGGAATTTTTTGTATGCTTCCGGGTCTACAGTGCTTCCAAAGAAGACTTCAATTGGTAATTTCTTTGTTGTAGAGCGGAGTGAAAAATTATATTCATATACGGAGAGGTCAATAAATTCTTTGAATGTTCGATGAGTCTGGTCGGTCTTAAGGCAACGCATAATTTTAGACAATATTGAGTGGAATCTTTCCACTTGCCCATTTATAGAGCTAGAATATGGAGTGGTCTTATAGATTTCAATACGTAATTGATCTTGAAGTTAAAACCATAAAGATGCTGAGTTACACGATTTTTCATTGTTAAAGACAATTAGTCAAAAGCGAGAGAGAACTAATCTATTGCTGAAGTTCTGTTTTATTAAAATCCCTTTCATATTTATGTTGCTTACATACTAAACACTGTTTAACTATATTTAATTAAACTACTTCAACTTTCATGTTAGAGAAATATATTCGCTGTATAAATTAATTTTTATTTTCAAGACAATTTCTGCGAGCTCTGCACATTTTATGTGCAATATTAAGTTTAATTATGTATTTGGATGTTTAAACTCCAATTTTTAATATTGGATACCACACAATGAGCAATGGAAGCGGTGGTACATAGATGCATAGCATATAGGAATTAAATACGATTAGGTATGCAGATTATTCGATTAGAGAGCTTCAATTCAATTGTTATTTTGTGTTATTTTATTGTTAATTGTCTCTAACGTTTCTCATTTAAACTACATAAAATAAATTTAGTTTTATTTCGAAGTGCAAACACATAATAGGTCAATATAATAAAGGTACATATACGGAGTAGGTAAGGGTATCGATTTGAATATGATAATCAATACATTTCAAAAATGCATACAGCTAGGACCAAAACAAAAGAAAAACCTGTTCCTTTTGAGTAAAATTGTTTTTATACACTTGAGTAAAGCTAAAATAACCATTTCAAGAAAAGGGTATATTATATTAATGGTAAATCAATTGCCAAATAATTCAAGGAATAATTTTAAAAGTACCTTCATATCTAAACCATTTATCCTTTAAAGTGCACATAGTGACTAACACTTAAGCATCTGGTAAAAATTATTAAAACGTTTTGTTAAGATTCTTAATATGGGATTTGTTTTTAAACTATCCCATAGGTTAGGTTAGGTTAAAGTGGCTGTTGGTTGGGAAGTCCAACACACTTAGATCAAACTGATTAACTGATTAACTGATCCATGTGGACCATCCACATGGATTAGTTAATCAGCTTAACTCGTTGAACCAATTGGAGCTTTGAATGAAGCGTAGAAGACAAATAATGTCAGAATTTTTTAGATTGCTGGTATCGTTGAAGTAGTAGTCTCCAAGGTGGATGCTACGTCTTTGTGATAAGGCAGGGCATGTGCACAGAAGACGAGAGATTGTCTCTTCTTCTTCTTCGTCCATGCAACTCCTACAAAAATCATTTGCAGGGGCTCCAAGTCGAATAGCATGCCTTCCTATTAAGCAGTCAGGACACCTATAACGTAGCTTATGTGCAATCTACTCAGAGAGATTAATTGTTTTGAGTGCCTGGCGCTAAGATTAGGCCAAATTAGTTTTGTCGCTACACAGGTGGTGGTGTTATTCCACCTGAAGTTTGTTTTCTGTATGGTATCTTGCTTTAGCATGAGTTTACATGCAGCTAAGTTCGTCAGCTTTGCAATTTCCTGGAATGTCTCTATGGCCCGGCACCCAAAAAAGGTGAATGTTGAACTGTGTAGCCATCTCCGTAAGAGATGATCGACAATTTAGGACTATTAGTGAGTTAGTGGAGACAGAGTCTAGGGACTTTAGCGCAGCTTGGCTATCCGAGAAGATGCGTATATCATTAGTTGATATAACGTTTTCTCTACGCCAGGATAGGACTTCTTTTATAACCAGGATTTTAGCTTGGAACACGCTACAATGATCTGGTAGAAGAAAGGAGAGACTTAAGTTTAGTCTATCTGAGTATACGCCTCCACCAACCCCATCCTCCGTTTTTGATCCGTCTGTGTAATAGTTTATAGGACCATCGTTCAAAAATGATGTATTCTCCCAAGAAGACCTGGGAGGTATAGTCACTTTGAAGCTATAGTTATTAAACTGAGGATGGGGTATGGTGTAGTCAATATTACTGCTTATAGTTCTGAACGAGTTCAAAATAGTGGTGTGGATAGTTCCATTATTGATCCACAGAGAGGAGGCTTGAAGCCGTATGGCAGTATTAGCGGCCATTTGCTTGCTGAAAATGTCCAGCGGTATTAGATGGAATAGAACATCTAGTGAGGCGGAGGGGGTAGAGCGAAGTGCTCCTCCCATACACAGGCAGGCTGTTCGTTGGACTTTGCTGAGTTTATCGCGATTTGTCGCTGTATCTAGCGCCTTCCACCATACCGCTACTCCATAAGTAAGGATCGGCCTTATGACCGAGATATATAGCTAGTGTGTAATGCGGGGCTGTAGGCCACATTCATTACCAATGGCCTTTTTACAGGAGAACAGGGCTACTGTGGCCTTGTTTATTCTCTCTTGAATATTATATATCCAGCTTAATTTCTTATCTTAAATGAGACCCAAGTATTTTGCTTGTTCAGAGAATTTAAGTGGTACACCGTTTATGAGGGGAGGGTCAATGTGTGGGACTTTGTATTTCCTTGTGAAGAGGACAAGGTCGGTTTTTTGTGGGTTAACGCCTAGCCCACACCGATTTACCAATCTGGTGAGCTTATTTAAAGCGTTTTGTAAGAGTTCTTTTAGTATATTGGGATGTTTACCCGTTACTGCAATAGCAACATCGTCCGCATAGGCAAACACTCTGTATCCCTCTCTTTCTAGAGTAATTAGTAATTCATTTATTACCAAGTTCCAGAGGAGAGGGGATAGGACACCACCTTGTGGCGTACCTCTGCTGACACCCCTTTGTGTAGTAAAATCGCCCAGTTTTGAATTGATAATCCTGCTTATCAGCATCTGATTAATCAATTCACTGATCGACTTATCTACCTTCAGAGATGTCAATACACGTGCAATTGCAGATGTGTCGACATTGTTAAATGCACCTTCTATATCTAAGAAGGCAACTAAGGCGTACTCTTTATGATCGAGGGAATATTCGATTATATGTACTATACTGTGTAGAGCCGTTTCAACTGATTTCCCTTTGTTGTAGGCGTGTTGAGCCTTTGAAAGGAGGGACTTATCAATACTTGCCCTTAAGTGGATATCGATCAAACGTGCAAAAGTTTTGAGAAGGAATGATGATTAGGTCTTTAGGGTTAACGTGGCTGGATTTTCCAGCTTTTGGAATAAAAACAACATTAACTTGTCTCCAAGACATCGGGATGTATGCCAATTCAAGGCATCTCTTGAAGATGTTTTCTAGGATGGGTATTAGAAAACAGTTGGAATTATACCATCCGGCAGATTTATATGGCTTAAAGCTGTTAATAGCCCATTTGAGTTTTTCCCTAGTGACTAGACCTTGTGGGGGATATAATGTATTGTCACAACTATTTGGTACAATGTTATTAATAATATTAGAGCTACCAGGAAAGTGAACGTCTAGTAGCAAGTTGAGCGATTCTTCGCTTGAATTGGTCCAGAGGCCAGAGGCGTTTTTCAAGCAGCTTGGCATGATTGGATTTTTGGAGAGGATTTTGCGCAACCTGGATGCTTCAGAACAATCTTCTACGTTGCTGGAGAAGTTTCTCCAGGACGATCGTTTGGTTTTCCTCAGTTCTTTTTTATATATCTTCAGTGATTCTTTATATGAATCCCAGTCAGACATGTCTCTAGAAGCTTTCGCTCTGTTAAAGAGTTTTCTGCACTCTTTTCGAAGTGGATCTAGCCCTGAGTTCCACCAGTGTGGTTTCTTTTTGGTGCAGGGAATTAACTTCACGGGAACTACCTTCACATGTGAACTAACTTCACCACTAGTGGGATTTAATTTCACTTTTTTTTTGTGAAGTTATCTCCCACTGAAGGTGGGAGATAATTTCATCAGAAAATTGTGTGAAGTAACTTCCCACCTACGATTGAAATATCTGAAAAAATATCAAGCGTTGAATTGGTGACGTGAAATAGTACCAAATGAAATAACACCAAATTTCTTATTATTTCGTTGTTCAAAACGAAATAAAACCAATTTGGCTTTATTTCGATTTATTAAAAGAAATAAGGCCAATAAAATAATGGAAACAACGCCGAATTTTTAATGTTCACTTTTTTACATACAAAACACGCAAAAATGGTTGATTTATTGTCTAGAATAGCTACTTTTGCTAAAAAAGTTTTTTTGAATTAATAGCACGGTGTACTAACAGCTAGGTATGTAAGAGGGGCATGCTGCCCCCTGCAACCCCCCTGCTTGGGATCACTATAGGATTTGGGGTGGGTGCGAGTTTGGGTATATGCAAAGAACTTTTGCATTTGAGCACTAAAATCAAAGAAATTCCCAACAAAAAAAAGCAAGTATGGCTCACAGTTATGAAAGAATCACAACGCATTCGTGTTCTTTGCATATACCCAAACTCGCACCCAACCCAAATCCTATAGTGATCGCAAGCAGGGGGATTGCAGGGGGCAGCATGCCCCCCCTTACATACCTAGCTGTTAATACGCCGCCGTGCTATCAATTCAAAAAAAACTTGTTTTAGGCTCCAATTTCAAAAATTTCAATCGGGCAACAAGTATCTGTCATTTTTCAACTTTTTTAATTAATAACAAAAAAAATTGTTGCAAAATTGCACTTCCCCCGATTTTTAATTAAAGTTTACGAAAAAATACACCGATTTGGCTATTTTCCGATTTTTTTTTCTGTTTTTAGCAAAAGTAGCTATTCTAGACAATTACCGAATTTTGTGATTCCCAAAATTGACCCCTTCGAAATGGCTTAAAATTTTTTTTCAGTCTCCATATCTGATCGTCAACATGGATTTCCTTTTAGTTTATATATGTATAATGTATATCCTTTTATTACTTTCTTCATACAATTTTTCCTTATGTTAAATCGATTTTGTGTCCAATTTGCAGGCAAATTGTGCAAAATTCGACGACTGTATACTGTTAAAAGAAAAACTTGTACTATATTTTCTATATTAGGTAATGAATTTTTGACTTATGTTAACTTCACATGAAAGTGAAATTCATTCCCATAAAAAAGTGAAATTATCTCCCACCTTCAGTGGGAAATAACTTCACCAAAAAAAGGTTAAATTAATTCCCACTAGTGGTGAAGTTAGTTCCCATGTGAAGGTAGTTCCCGTGAAGTTAATTCCCTGCACCTTTCTTTTTACCTCTTACTTGTATAAGAGGACATGCAGTATCGAAAGCTTTGTTTAGGGCTAATGTTAGATTATTACTTTGTCGTCAAGATCTTCAGTGTTAGAGGGAGTATTAAAGAGTTCAGGTTTTACTAAACTATTTAACGTTCTCTTGTATTTTGGCCAATTTATTCTTTTTAGATTTTGAAAGATCGGTTGGCAAGGTGGTTCATTTATAAAGTCAAATTGGATGTATCTATGATCAGAAAAGGAGTGATCTTTAGATACCTTCCAGTTCAAAATATTATTATTAATGAAGTCGGAGACAAGAGTTATATCTAAAACTTCTTGTCGATTTTTAGTAATAAAGGTTGGCTCTTTACTGACGTTACTTATGAGTGGGTTAGTGTTTAGAATATAGTCGAAAAGAGACTCACCTCTGTCGTTTATATCCGTGCTACCCCACACTGTATGGTGGGCGTTAGCATCACTTCCGATGATGAGGCCGATTTTGAGCCTTTGCGCTTCAGCTATTAATCTCTCCAGGGTGTCACCCGGGAGAGGGCCAAGGTGGTCGTGGCCGAGATACGCCGACGCCAGCCAGAATGTTCCTCTGGCTGTTTCCAGACTTGCGGCGGTGGTATGTCGATCGCTGAAATTAGGGAGTCAATATACATTGAGGCTACGTTTTACTATTATGCAAGCTCTGGGTTCATCCTCACCTGATGCATATAGCACGTAGTATTTGGGAGTCCTGATTCCTCGAACAATGGATTTAACAATCCAGGGTTCTTGAATCAGGACAATATCTTCATCCCTGCTGGATAAGCGAAGAAAAAGGGAGACCGAAGCCTTTATGGAGTGTTGGAGGTTAATCTGGAGTAACCGCAGCATTTTCGCTACCGTACTCCCGATCAGCCTTCAACACACTGATGTCGGAGTCATCTATATCAGAGGACGATTCTAAAAGAATGTCCTCATCCCCACTGTCGTAGACCTCGGCCTCCATTGCGTAAAAACCTTGGTCGGTGGTAGGAGCTTCCACTGCTACTGGGGATACCTGGGATGCATCGTCTTCCAATGAAGGAAATGTGACCGATGCACCAGGTTCCTCAGCAACCGTTTCCGCTTGTATGGGTGGGGAAGGGGGAAGGGTGTGTGCCTCGGCCCCATCTTTTTTGTAGACCCTCAGCGACATTTCATCGAACCCGAACCTGATCACACCTTTCGATTGCGCCAGAGGAGAAAGGGACTCTGCATTGATGATCACAATTGCACCCTTGTAGGGTCCCTTTGGATCCTCTAATTTCGCAACCTTCCAGTTGTGAGTAGGAAGGGTTGGATTGGAGAGCCTGATTACCTTTAGGACGTGATCAGTTTCCTTGAATATGGCCGGAACCGTGATGCGAGCACTTGGTCTGCAAGGAATGTCTTCCTTTGCGACAACCTCTAGCTTAGCACCAGGCCAGACCTCCCCAAGTCGACTAACCGCCAGCGTCAGTAGATCGCACGACCTCCGATCATCACAGACCATCAACTTGATGTGTCCCTGATGCCAACCGCCATCTTTTGTGATGGGCGGTGGTCCCGGATTGTCAGACATGAAACTGAAGGCCAGCTGTCCTTTGGCCAATGTCCAGTTATCGGCAGAGATCGTGCCATCTACGTCACTTCTGTCGATAATGGCGACTACCATTTTGTCCTTCAAAACGTCACTGAAGGACATTTTTGCCTTGCGAGGGTCAAGAGAAGTGATGGTGTTTAGCACTTTGGGGCGTTTGGGTAGTGAAGCACTACCCTCCATAGACCTTTGTCGCTTCGACGTTGAGTCTTGGCTGGTCTTTACGTTGTTTTTGGCCAAGAAGATCTTGGCCCATTTTATTTTGGCGCGCGTCGTGCTGAGAGTTTCCTCCAGCGCCTAGTTGTTCACCAAACGTCTGGAGAATCCTCTTAGCACTGCGTATGTCCTTGTAGTAGGCCTTGGAGGGTCTGAGCTTTCGCCCATCTCCCCCAGGACCTTCTTTAGGATTCCTGGCTTTTGGTGGTAGAAAGACCTGGCACCGCAGCCTTACTACCCCCGACTTGCGGTGTTGATGAGTCGAGAGGTTTACTCTCTGTGGTAGTAGAGGAGCCATTCTTCACAACTGCCTCACTACGAGAAGAAGGTAATAATACCAAATTATCCGATATTCCACTGGCGACAACAGGGCTGTGAGTGTCCACAGCCATGTCAGCACCAGTGGAAGAGGGATGAGCAGCAGACAACTTTGCCGTCGTACTGCTGGCCGGTTCGGTCTTTGAATATTGTTTTCTTCGTTTTGTTTTAAAATTGTTCATTTGAATCCCACGAGTAACGGATAAGGGGTGGTCCATCTGTACAGAGATCCGTGTATACAGATAAGGCTGGTTAATCCGGAGGTCGCCAGGTATCCGGATACACCGTTAGCGACTGAGCTAACGATCGGCACGGGTCGTGTAACACCTTAGATCCAGCCCAATTGGGAGGAAGATTGAAGGAAGGAGAGAGAGGGTAGGGAAGGAAGGACTGATTATAAGGATGGTTAAGAGAGAAATCGAAGAAGGGGTTCGTTGGATGGTTTTTTCACCAGCAACGTGGGGTGGGTAGGAGATGAGAAGGTAACAATAGTCTACTATTTCGCTTCCTAAGTGGGAGAGGAAGTGATCGAGGGAGGGGTGAAGGTATGTGAGCGACCTTTGGTTTCAGGACTCATCTGGAGATAAATTCTCGAGAATCATTGACCCTACTCAGCCTCTACAACTCGACAAGTTCGACGCTCGGGTAAAGGAAACTATCCCATGCAACGTAGAAAAGTAACGATACCTCAATATATTTTTTGGTTGTGTGTTTAAATTCTTTATGCTACCATTAAATTTATTACAAAAATGGTTATAATTTCCACACAAGAGTATCTATAGCACTTCAAAGTCTGTCTTATCATTTTGTTCAAAGTCTGTCTTATCATTTTGTTCAGCATGAACTGTCGAGTCTGCACGTTATTCTCTAAGTAAATCTTTTTTTTTGGTTTCAGATAGTGGTACCCGTCGCATGATGGTTAGTTCGTAAGACTATCATGCGAAAGGTCTTGGGTTTGATCCCTGCGACTACCATCGAAAGCTTTTGTTCACGGGTATTACCTCATGCGAGGAACTGAAAAATTCTCCAAGAGTAATTCTTGTAAAGAAAAGTGCTTTCTCAAATTAGCCGTTTCGATTCGGCATGTAGGTCCACTCCATCCCTAATTACTCGCACACAGGAGTGTTGCAAAAACTACGGAGTATTGCAATACCTGTTTAAATTATGAGATTATAGTAACCCAACCTTTCTATTTCCAAAAAACAAAGCTGTTAAGACTCATTATTATATATTTTTAAACAAAAAATGAGAACAAATTTTGCAGTCCCAGAACTACTTTTGTAAACAAAGAAATTTAACATCTATGTATTTTGTTTTTTTTTTTATATATTTTTGTAAGATCTAATAACAATAAAAATGTATCTATTATCAATTGAAAACTTATTAGCAAACTTCAATTAAACTGGCAGATAAGTTAAATACAAAAACAATTTACTACGGTTTACATTTCGTTTTGTTTGGTGGTATGAGTAAAAAAAAAAACAGAAAAAAGTGATTTGTTTCCCTTTAAAGTAGTTTGAAAGTCATTTTTATATGATAAAGATTTCCTCTAAACATATTCATCAGTCCCAACACCAAATTTAATTGCTTTTTTCAATATTAGCTGCGTTTTTATCATCGAAAATAATCCATATGGTAAGTTAAATTAAATGAAGCAGAATATGTTTGAAAAGTAAACAAACAAGGAAAAAAAAAGAGCTATGTATATAAGACTTTTATGACTTGGATCTGTATTTTAGCAGGGCATCCTATTTGGGTTATTGGCGATAATATAACGCAGCAATTATGTGACACCCAATACTGACGCCAAGACCAGCCATATTAACCTCTTCTTCTTTTGCATGATAGATGGTAACATAGAAACGTGTGTCGCTTCGCTTCTCGTCGTTTTTGTCGCTACGATCAAAAGAGAAAAGATTTAATAAGTTTTAATCATTCGAGGTAATAATTTATTCTAATGTACAGTATATAATATGCATGTAATGAATGCTGATAAAATATTGACTACATAAAATGTTTCATCATAAACGATAAACCTAATATATACAAAAATTATCTGTACAAAAGTCTATGTAAAGAGTAAGTACGTATGTATATTACTATTTGTACATATGTATATTCCCTCAGTGTATCCAAGGTATCTTAATAATATTACCATCAATATCAAAACATAATGTACCTATAGGATTGGATATTTTTCCATGTACCCATGCCAATAATTTGAAGTGATATGTGTATATAATACAGTGAACTAACAAAGCTCTACAAGCATTCGAAATGTACTTATCTATCTCAGAGACACGCAAATATTGCTTCCAATATCTTTTTCATGACAAGCACACAATTTAAAATTCAAATTTGCAGCCTAACCATTGCAACATTTAATTCAATTGCCTTTCCATGGATAGGCAATGGATATTCCAAAAATGCAGAGTACTAAAATATATGTAGCTTTTTGAATCCTTGAAAAAAACAGTCCTTGTCTTGGCATCATAAAATAAAAACCATATAAAAACCGTTGGCTTTGAAAAGAAACACTACTTCCGTGTCTGGCAATCGGAACAAAAGTTTCAATGTAATGAAACCATTCCGGGCTTTCTTTTTCGTTCTGCAGTTCCTTTTGTCGGAAGCCCGTTTGAATCGGTCGCATGTTATCTGAGATGTTGAGGAATTAAGATGTCATCCATGGGGAGTTAACGACAGGTTCAAAATGAAGATATTACAAATATTTGATTCGCTTGAATGTATGAAGAAAATCGATGAGTTTTCGTTTCCGGTATGAGAAGGCTGACGAATTTTGCAGTCAATTTTTTGGTTTTCTTCTGTTTTGTTTTGAAGTGGGGACGCTCCCTTCAATTTATTGCACTTCAAGTATCTGTATCCCCTACGATTTAAACACAATCTTCAGCGTATTTAATGTTCACATAGAGAGATAAAGATAAAAACTTGAATGTGTTATTACACCTTATTTTGAATATTGCTTATATGAGTTTCCATTGCATTGGTCAAACATTATAATGATTTTTTAAAATTTTTGTTTTATAAGAAAGAGATTCTTAAAATTCTCTTTCAGTTTTTTCTCTAAGTAGTCCTTAAGTTAATCAAGGAAAATCAAATAGCAGTTCTTTTGTGACAATATCGTGCAACACGTTTTACCCAGGCACGATAAATAGGGCTTTTATCATTTAACTTTCTAAAAAAATTATATTTCTAAATTTTCTTGTGACTTCTTTACTCATACTCCTATGCGCTATTGTGTACGATTTCCACGATCTCAAAACTTTCCAAATTTTCCCCAGTCGTGCTGATTCCTATTCTTCGGTTCTTCGCCAAATACTTTTAGGCCGGTCCACTTATCTGCCCTTCTTTCTGAATAAGTAACTTTTTTTCTTTTTTAATAAATAAATGTTAAAGATTTTTAAAATTTTTTTTTAGATAATGAATTTTCTAAAGCATAGAGATACTTCTCAGTGTTTGTAGATTGCGTCCAATGTGCACCATATTGCAATTTCTTGAGTACTGTAGATTTTTAAATTCACTGAATTCAAGATTAGGTAAAAAAACTATGAAATTAATTATATCTTCTCTCCCGTGCTAGTTACAAAGCATTTATTAGTTGTTTTCGGCGATATTAAAATTTGATCCATGCTGGTTAATACATATAACCCAAGGAGCACTCCATTTTGACATACGAAAATAGTTCCTTTCAGAAGCTTTTTTAGTATATACACTAGCAAACCCGGCGAACTCCGTTTCGGCACCTGATGGCTTTGTTTTTTGTAACATTTCGTTTGGGGATTTTGTTTTATATTTGAAAAGGAAAAATTTTATTTCATTTCACAACAGTAATGAATTCATTTCGATTACAAAAATGAAGTGTAATTTAGTTGAACTTCTCTAAAAGTCTGTTCAGTGAGGATTTTTCAAGATCAGAACAGCACAGGACAGCACAGTTTCGTGAGAAACGTCAGATCAAGTTAGAACAGTCAGTTAAACGTCAGTTGTCAAAAAAAAAAAACAAAACAAATTGCAAATTGTGTGAATTTTTCGTTTCTCGCTTATTTTTTTCATTTTTTGTGTTTTTACTGTGAAAAATATTATTAAAAATTATTGAAATGGAAAATCAAGTGATTGCTAAGATAATACTAAATGAAAATGTTAGTGGTTCAGACACCGATAGTGATTTTTCGACGGATTCCTCTTCAGATGATTGGAATGAAAATGTGACGAATGTTATTACCTTTTCTTTGATGAAATGTAAAAGATTTATTTATGTAAAATGTAAAAAAATATATTTTATAATTATTTTATTAAACAAATTAAACAAATTGGCAAAATAACTTTATTTTAATTTTTTTAAAGCACGAGAAAAAAAACACAAAGCACAACCAAATCAAAACGTAAACAAAAAAAATGACAAATTCGATTTTGACATTTCTCACGAATCTGTTCTAACCTGATCTGACTCAAAAGCAAGAACAGAAATACCTGTTCTAAACTGTTCTAGGTTTGTCAATGAACAGGAAAGTAGAACAGCTCAGCACAGAAAAAACCTCAATGAACAGCAAAAAGCTGTACTTTTCTGTCTAGAACAGTCCAGCACAGCGTCACTGAACAGACTTTAGGTAAAAAATGAAAGTGAATCGAAAGTACATAAATACTGAATCGAAGCGTTATACTTGTCCGCAAATTAAAGTGCTCTTTGCTAAACCACATTTTTTGTTTTTTAGTCTGACGTTAACACAAACAAAGCAGATGGTTTCCCAACTCGTGAACACGCAACGTATAGCTGCCCATGTGAAAAACAATGATTTTCTAAATTTATCCCGCAAACACTAAGCGATTGGCCTTGCGACTTGTTAATTGTTATTGCGAACGCAAGGCGAACGTTTGAAGTCAAACGGAATATCAGTCGGAATCATTGGTATTCGAGGAATACATAATATGTACATTTTCACCTGCGTACTTTCCGTTAATAATGGTTGCCTCAATCAAATTCGGCACAAGTTTTTTCACGGCAAGTCGAGTACCGTTGCAAAGTAGCGGTGGATTCAAATTAGTGCCTGGTTACACGAGCGCAAAAAAGAATTAATTCACGAAAGAGAGCGGATGATTTTTAGAAAGAAGGAAAGGGATGGAAAAAAATGCCAAGTTTCGTCTTTTTCCTCATTTTCAGATATGAGTTTTGCGTTAAAAATCATGTTCTTTCTCAAAACGTTCTCCTTTTGACAGACATTTTCATTTCTTATTTGCCGGCGAAGTAGAATGTACAGCAAATTTGCTTTTGTTTTGCTCGTGCTGTACCTGCGGCTGAGTATCCAACGAAGTTTTTTGTGTTTTAATTTCCGACTGTTCCTCTATTTCTTGCATGCCCACTTAATTTTTTTTTCTGTGTGTATCCACAAAAGTAATTCTTTTTTGCGCTCGTGTAACCAGGCACTTACGCAATATCATAATAACTGAACCAACTTTGAGTTGCAAGTTATGTAGTGGAAATCCTGGTAACTCCAGAGAGTTCAAAAACTCCGTTGGATAATTTACTACATCATCGGGATTTGTTATGGAATCAACGGATTTGTGTGTCACCAAATTGCCTGCGAATTTTGATCGAATGGTGAAATTCAGTGCGTGTACATTATTATTCTTTGCGGCGAGAATTGCTCGTTGACTTAACCAGTCATAATTCTGATAGTTCTCACTAATATTTGGGAAAACATTTTCAATTAGAGCCAATTGAGAGTCTACAAATCGGCAAAAGTTGTTGGTAAGAGTAATTAATCCAGTTGTCGCATCAACTGGCACTTTTCCATTTCCAACAGCTAACAATTGTTTGGAAAATTGTGCAGCGTTTTGAAGTTGAACTCTCATATTAGTGGTTAGCGATAATGTTTGTACGTTATTCCACAAAAGTGATGCCTTCAGGCAAGCATTCAATTCATCTGCAGGCGTTTCACGGGGAATTACTGGCAACGTCTACCTGAAATCACCTGCCAACAATATCATCAATCCGCCAAATATGTTGTTACTTCGTCGAAAATCCTTCAGTGTGAAGTTAAGTGCTTCAAGTGATTTCTTATGTGCCATTGTGCACTCATCCCAAACAATGAGCTTGCATTGCATCAACAATTTTCCCATCGCACTGGATCGGGAAATATTGCATGTTGTAGTATCAATTGTGTTTAAATTAAGTGGCAACTTAAGCGCAGAATGTGCAGTACGACCGCCTTCTAGAAGAGTTGCCGCAATTCCAGATGATGCTAACGCCAAAGCTATGTCACATCTTGATCGAATAGTGGCCAAAATCAATGAACTGACAAATGTGTTACACTTTTAATTGCACTATTATTACTAATTATTTGAAACGAAATTATCACAACAATACTAAACTAAACCGACGACGGCGGCTGCGTAACGCCGAACTTATCAACTCGCTCTCAAATGAGTACGAACGCGACACAAAAGAGAATACAAAATAAAGTGCACGACTGGGTCGCACGAACTTGCTCCTGTATGCAAAGAGTCTGTTTAAAAAAGTATCTATATAATATTTAAAAATATACCTGTAAAATAAGTTTGTCTTCAAAGATATATAATGCCATTTGATTTGTCGAAAAAACCTCCATTTTTCAATTTTTTGGGAGGGGGTTACATTTAATACAGTTAAAATAATTTAAAAAAAACTAATTTAAGATTCAAAATTTTACCTGAAAAATAAGTTTGTCTTCAAAAATTTAAATTTTATAAATAAAAAAACCCTTGATTTTTCAAATTTTTTTTTTGAAAATCGTTAGAGCGTATTTTTTTAAAATTAATTTTTTATATATAAAATTTTTCAATTTTGTTCTAAAAATATTTTTGGTATGCAGTTATTTAGTGATTGTAAATATACGCTCTATATTTTAATTTCGTAAAAAAATGTACACCCGTTTTTGAGATATAGAATTTTGAAAAAAAAAATTCAATATTTTTTTAAAAATCCAAACAATAAAAAATTGCACCTTTGATAATCAAATATTGTTAAGGCAATATAAGAGCTCGTTCAAAAAAAAACAATTATTGAAATCGGTTCAAAAGTTGCTGAGAAAATTAAAAAACAAAAAAACGGTTCTATGAGCGGTAACTTTCCTGAGCAATACAAAAATATGTTTTTCTTATTAAAAGAAGCCAAGTTAAAAAATAAAATTTTAGAGAAAATTTAAAAAAAATCTATCGGTTTGTTTTTGAGAAAATTCGAATTTTCGTTTTTTGACCAAAAAAATTGTATGGGATCCACTGTTAGTTTTGATCTTAAAAAAAAATGAAAAAAACGCCTAACGCAAATCTGCTCAAAACCTTAATTTCCAAGTTTGAACTCAATCGACCCAATGGTTTAGGCTGTAGGAGCGTGGACAGACAGACAAAATTGACCGGACGGAATCGCGGGACCCACTTTTTTCGACTTCTCTACCATCGTAATATCATGTTTGATTAAAATCTCGAGTTCGAAATTTTGCACGAATGCAAAACTTGCCATATAGTTCCTATATGTCGCAAGTAAAAAAGTGCAACAATACAGCTCGTTGACGAAGCTGTAACCGCGGCGGCGGCGGCTCAGCTGGGTTGCGTTCTTTTGGAAGAAATTGTTTATATAAATTATTACAATGTTGATTGATTTATAAAATCAATCAAATTGCTACAATTTGGAAATATGTTATTGCAAGTACCTACAGTGGGGTACGTTGCAATAAAAATGGGCGCCAGGAATTTTTTTTACAAACCGAAGAGGAAAATTCCAAAACTCTTTGCAATAAGTGAAGTGGATAAAAAAAAGATACAACGAACAAATGATTTTTGAATTTAAAATGTATTACTTTGGAAAACCGTGGGATTGAAGATCCCTGGACTAAAACCCAAAATGTTTTCGAAATATAAGTTAACAAATTACAACAAAATTGAAATTTAGGTTGAACAAAGAAAAAAAAAAACAAAATTTAAATGGCAAAGGAAAATGGGCTTTTAACACCGGTCGCGTACCGAACAAAAGAACAAAACAAAAATAGGTACTTATCTTTTATTTTTTTCTATTTCGCTCCTCTCACAATCCTCACACCTCGATCCTCGAATCTCCAATTTTCTTTTTCTTTCTCTAGATTTCCTCAACTTATCGATTTCCTATCCTTCTTCTCAATCTTTTCTTTTTCTTTTCAAAATTCCTCGAACACTTTTCCTATGTTTTCAACTTATCGCTTGTAGGGCTCTTTCAAGAGTGCCTTCCAAGCTAATTCCCATCTTTATCCTGCCTCCCTAGTCCATTCCAGTCACACACACATTCATCCAACACAAGCATTCGTTTTCATGATTGTCGGTCACAGCATCACGGCTTCTTGGAAGCTTTACGCTCATCAGGAAAGCCACCGTTATTGACTCTGAGCGAAACTTTGCTTTCACACACACAAACACGGTTTCGACAAATTGTTGGCTGAGTTTCCAAAACTTTCCGAAACGTAATGGACGAGTTAAGACCCCATCTCAACTATTCTTATTTTTCGAGAAAAATTTTAAGAAAAACAAAAATCGAGAAGAAGTCTCCACTAGGCTTTTTCCTATTACTATTAATTACGCGCGAGGTTCGAGGTGTGAATTTCGTACCAAATATTAAGTTTTTTTTTTTTACACTTCAGAGTTTTCAGAAAGTAGTCAGCTTACAGCAAGCGTCACACTACAATCAGAGGCTCATCATAAGTGCATGTGTTAGTTGTTAGTAAGAAAATAATACAATTATAGCCTAACACACGCACAAAATACAAAACATAATAATTATTAACATTTAACATGAATTATTACAGAACATCAAAAAAAATAAAATAAAGACGTTTACGATAGTGGAGCACTGGTTCTAAACAATGATTTTAATCCCACATTATTTAAATTTAAATCTATCGACGAACAGTTTAAGTTATATAAAATGCTCATTCGACTTAAAGCTTCATTCTTTCCATAGTTAGTTCTATGGAAGTCAATATGTATAAAGTCAAAAGTACGCAGGTGGTGAGTTCCGCCTCGGTAATTTAAATGTATACAAGATAGCAAATAAGGTGCATCAATTTCACCATTAATGAGTTGATGAAAAAAAATTAAATCATTATTAACACGCCTTTGATGGAGAGTTTGCAATTGAAGAAGTTGAATACGATGTTCATAGGGAGGCAGATCATAAGGATCTTCCCACGGAAGACCCTTTAGGGCGAATTGAATGAAATTATGTTGAATTGATTCAATACGTTTCTTATGAATTTCGTAATAGGGGTTCCATACCTGCGAAGCATATTCAAGATGAGGACGAACATGACA
This sequence comes from Eupeodes luniger, assembly GCA_951509635.1. Lineage (NCBI taxonomy): Eukaryota > Metazoa > Arthropoda > Insecta > Diptera > Syrphidae > Eupeodes > Eupeodes luniger. Next base: position 61,123,848 of record OX608074.1, read on the forward strand.
ATTGTATAAAGAAAGAGTAACATAGGGATCATTGAACTCCTTTGCCCAGCGTTTTATAAAACCAAGCATAGAACTTGCTTTATTAACAATCAAATTAATGTGATGTGTAAATTCTAAGTTGGAACAGAAATGAACACCTAAATCTTTAAATGTGGAGACGCGACCGAGTTTTTGCTTTGATATAAAATAATTAAATACACTACCGATTCGTTTTTTAGTAAAAGTTATCGTCTGACATTTTAAAGGGTTGAGTGAAAGGCTATTTTTTCCACACCAAAATGTAAAACTATCAATGTCAGCTTGTAAAAGGATGCGATCTCGGGTGGACTTTATTATCTTAAAAATTTTCATGTCATCAGCAAAAATAAGAACATCACTTGAGCGTAGACATGACGATACGTCGTTTATAGATAGGATGAATAGAAAAGGGCCAAGATGGCTTCCCTGGGGAACACCAGATTGAGCAACAAAAGGTTCAGAATGACAATTTCTAAATTTTACCTCATAGGATCTGTTTTCAAGGTATGATTTGATCCAAGCTAAGAAAAATGGTGGAAAACCAAGAGCTTTAAGTTTAAATAAAATAATTCCGTGGCTAAGTTGGTCAAAAGCTTTGGAGAAGTCAGTGTATATGCAGTCAACTTCATAACCTTGTTCTAAAGCGTTTGAACATATGTTTGAGAATGTGAGGAAATTAGTAACGGTTGATCTTTTTTTCACAAAACCATGTTGCTGTTCGCAAATGAGATTTTTACTAAAAAATGCTACACTTTCACAAACATCTTGTTCAAACCCTTTAGGAATGCAAGAAAGCTTTGCAATGGGCCTGTAGTTTGTTATATCCGCCTTGTTACCTTTCTTGAAAATTGGTGTAAGAAATGACTTCTTCCATATACTGGGAAATTTGCCTGTTTTAAGAGAAAGTTGGAATAAGAACGTAAGGGGTTCAACTAAAGCATTACTACACTTTTTTAATACAATTGGAGGAATACCATCGGGACCGGCTGAGCAGTCATCATTCAACGCGGATAAAAGATCAAGGACCGTACTCTGTAGCACAGGGATGTGACTACAGCTAGTTTGCGAAAAGGAGTGAAGATTATGAAAATATACTTCATCAATTTCTTGAGGGCTATTAACAAATGACTCACGGAAATTTGTTGCGAAAGCGTTACAGATATCAACAGTTTTATCTAACGAAAGGTTTTTGTAAGTGAAGTTAACTGGAAAGCCATCTGATTTTTTCTTTATGTTTACAAGTTTCCAAAATTTTTTAGGATTCTCTTTCAAAGAGGTGCCCATATCAGTAACATAACTAGCGTATAAAAAATTAGAAAGAGACTTAAATTCATTAAAGAATTCAACATAAACAGAGAAGTTGATTGGAGACAGAGTTTTGAGATAAGTTTTCCATGCTTTATTTCTTTTGTTACGAAGTAAGCGCAATTCTTTCGTGTACCAAGGGTGGCTAAAGTTTGTATTCCTTGATTTCTTAAAAGGTACATTTTTTTCTAAACAATTATTAAGGATCTTATAAAAAATTAAAACTGCTTCGTCAATATTAGAAAATGCTAAAGTATCAGCAATTCCAGAAATGGTTAAATCTTCAGACAACAACTGGAAATTAGCTCTTCTGAAGTCAAAATTATATAAGCAATCAAAGGAATTACTGTGTTCAGTAAGGTGATTACTTAAGTCAAGAAAAATGTCCAAGGGGGGGGTGATATTTATCAATATTAGTAATTCCTGATCTAGATTCTAGAACAAGAGTACTAATAGCGTCAGAAGAAAAGACTAAATCGAGAATTCGATTTTTTGAGTTTTTAATACAGCTTGTTTGCTGTAAGTCAGTAAGAAGGATTTTATCCAGAAAAGATAGTTCCAATTGTGAAGAAGAGAGAGAGGCTTCAAGGCAAGATTCGTCTTCCGATGGAATCCAGTCAATGTGTGGTAAATTAAAATCGCCTATAAACAGATTCCAAACTTTTTGGAGGAATATAAACGTTTAAAATGAAAATAGTCTTCGACTGTACCATTATCTTTACACATACCAGTTCAATTGATAATTCAAATGGAAAAGATACAGAAGAAGAGAAATGTGTATTTTTTACCGCTATGAGAACACCTCCCCCTAAATCCTTTACATTACCAACATGACGATCATTTCTGTAAACTTCGAACTCTTGGCTGAAAAGTTCTGTGTCGGAAAAGCTTGAATTAAGCCAAGTTTCTGTCAAAACGAATACGTCATGTGGAAATGATTGGGAGTTGAGAAAAATGTCAGCAGTCTTACTACGAAGTCCTCTTACGTTTTGGTAGAAGAGGGCAAGCCTGTTGAGTTTTTTGGCTTGGTTTTCAAAGAAACACCTCGTTTTTGATTTTGTGTAAATTCTTTGACTAAAGTCTCTTCGGGCCATATGTTTCTATTGCAAATTGAATCGAGGAACGTGGGATTTGTTACTAATTTAAAAGAAGAAACAAAGCTATTTGGTTTATTGATCTTAGAACACCTAATGGATGAGCTACAAGGTATGCTCTTGGTAGAAACTAAGTGAGATGTTATATCTTCTGGCGTTGTTTCTGGGTCTAGACGAGATATAAAAATTATTTTTGGTTTCAACACGGCTTTGATAGGGATAGAATTGTTTATTACTGTTCCAGTAACAGAGTCTCCAATGGAAGCTGAATTTAAGTCAAGAATTGGAGTTATATGAGGAGTTCCGGTGGGATCTGAAAGTATTGGGGTGATGTTAACATTAGTTCGTTTTGAGGGAGGGGTAGAATTTCTAGCAAGCACAGAGTTTTCTCGGCCTCTTTTTTTAGACTTTTTCTTTTGTTTATCAGGTACACTTTCTGCGTTATTAACACCAGAACCTGATTGCGCGAGAATATCTACACTTGCAGAAGAGAAAGTAGAAGGAATGTTGGGTTTAGCTAAATCATCAGTCGATGTAGAACTATGAACCATGATGTTGGTTGCAGAATAAGCATTTAATTTGCAAACTGCAGTATTAAATGAATTTAGTAGCACTTCAAAATCTTTAGAAAGTTTTAAAATGTCAGCCTTAAAAGAAGACATTTTAAAAGCTAATTGGGATACAGAAAGCTTACGGCAGTCGTTACAGTACCAGTAAGCAAATTTCGAGTTGGCTATTTTTTCGATAAATGCATTCGTTGAACCAACGCATTTTGCATGGTAAAGATTACCACAGGGTCCGAAACAAGCAAATAGTGGATTATTATTGGAACCCTCTTGGCAGTTTTTATTGAAGCAATCCATATTTTACAAAGGAGAGTTAAATGAAATAAATAAAAATAAAGATATATTTATGTTTAAAAAGGAATAATAAAAATAATGATATTAAAAAAAAAAAAAAAATAAATAAAAAAAAAATAAGAATAATAATAATCACGGGGCGGGACTCGAACCTAGGTGTTTCAACAAGAGTCGGAAGTAAATCATGCTCTTACAGTCTGACCTTTTTTTTTTTTTTTTTTTTTTTAAATTCATTTTTTATTAATTCATTCTTAAGACTATCTTATAGCTAGACAAAAATTCATAAAACTAGCCTAATTATCCATAACTTACAACTAACTTACTGGTCCCATACGGACACTCTAAGTTAAACAATAATACTTAATGCTAATGCCTTTCGGCCCTAAGATCTATTTAACTTCAATTCATTTTATTTATTTTGTATTCATTAGAAAATTTAGAAAAACTAATGTCAATATCCTTTTTTATTTTTACTTAAAAACTACTTAAAATAAGGTCCTTAATATAAAACTTAAAGCTAACTAAAACTACCTATTCTACCTATAAACTACTTAAAACTAGAACAACCACAGCAGCAAATCTAACTATCTAACGTTTTTTGTTTTTCATATTTTGTCTTTTTTTTTTTTTTGATTATTCCATTTTTTTTTAATTTTTTTTTTTTTTTTTTTGTAATTTTTTTGTATTTTTTTGTATTTTGTTTTTGTATTTTTTTTTTGTATGTTTTTTTTTGTGCCACCATGCCTAATCTACTTAAAACTAAACCCTAAAACTATAAAACAAGTATGTAAGCCGGCCAAGGCTTAAGACCCCATCCCGACTACTCACTATCAAGTGCCGATTGAAGCCACCAAAACTGGTTCTCCTGCTTCACCCTATCAGTTCGGTCCCGTTCGGACACAGCCCTACTGAACCGAAGGAGCTCTGCCCCGCCTTGTGCCATGACGTCCCGATTATACAGGAGTCGCCTATCCACGGTTCGTCGTCTGACGTGGTAGATTAGCGGAACTGCCAATCTATCCTGTATCAGACCGCATCTGTCTAAAAAGAGGAATGCCTCTGGTGGAATGAAACCGCTCAAGCGTGCACTCTCAAAATACTCGTCGTTCGGATAGAACGCCCCGAAAATTAAATTGTTGGTCGAAGACATAGCTCTTGCAATGTGACCTCGAACGAGTTTTATCACGAAATTGTCAATTCTGTTGATTCGAGCCCCGTTGTATAGGACCTCGTTGGAATAGTAATGCACGTAAGAAGATTCGGCTGTTCGATATAAGCCGGTACAGCGTCGTAAACACTGCCGCTCGAACACCCGAAACTTCTCCATCTGGGAAGGGGCAACGTTGAACCACACAGGACAACCATAAACGATCATCGGCCGTATGAAGGCCATGTAGCAAATTACCTTCACTCTGGAGTCAAGCCGACTGCTAAAAAACAGCCGTTTCGTCAGAGCGAAGGCTCCTCTGGCCCTGGTCAGAGCAGCATTTATATGTCTATCGAAATATAAAGACTGATCTAACCAGATACCGAGGTACTTCACTACACTTTTGCTCGCTAATCGCTGCCCGTGAAGATCAACGATAACCATCTTGCGCCAATTCCTGCACGTATCCCTCGTGGCCCTAGCCAACGGAGTCCGGAACAGAATTGTCTCCGACTTCTGGACATTTATTTTCAGTTTCCAGTCGTCGCAATATCGCTGAATCTTGTCGAAATCACGCTGCAAGAGAATTCTAATAACCTCAACCTTTCGGGCCGTTCTGTACGCAATTAGATCGTCGGCGTACGCAATTGCCTTTGTAAGACTACCTATCAGATCGCTGGTGTAAATGCTGAAGAGAATCGGCGAATTCACCGCTCCCTGTTGAAGACCATTTTTAATTAAGAATGTTGTGGTAGAAGTTACGCCACTTTTGACAACAAACTTTCTACCGTTAAGCATATCATAAAGTATATACAACAATGGCTTTCTTATGCCAAGCCTGCTCAGTTTTAGGTAAAGACCCTCTAACCATACGGTGTCAAAGGCCTTTTCCAAATCAACCAGAACAGCACCTGTGCATTGTTGTTTTGTTTTATTCCATTGGATATCAGAAACGAGTTTAGACGCAGCATGAATTGTGTCATGACCCGCCTTGAACCCGAACTGTTTATCCGGAATTATTTTGTTGTCCGCAGCCCACTTAGTCAGAGCCCTATTGATGATCTTTTCGAAAACTTTGCTGATGCTCGGAAGAAGACTTATCGACCGAAGATTTGACGGGTTGGAGTTGTCCTTTCCCTTTTTCGGGAGAGGATGAACCACAGCGGTCTTCCAATGCACTGGATAATATGCATTATTCAGTGCATTATTGAAGAGTGTGGTGTAAATGTCAATTGCCTCCATCGGTAAATGTCTTAGTACAACGTTGGATATACCATCGACACCTGCTGACTTTTTATTTTTTATTGAGTTGAAGATGAGCTGAAGCTCAACCTTCGTCACTAACAGGGGACTTGGACCCGTTTGCTCGGCGATTATGGCTTTTGCCAAGGTATCGTCATCGAACCGCATAAAACCGCGGTTCTCAGATCGCCAATGTGTCATATCATTACGAAGGTAAAAGTGATTAAGTAGGGCTCTGTTTTCCAGGTCGTGGTTGGGGCGAACGCAAGCATTCACCTTGTACACTTGCTGGAAAGCAGCTCCCACCGCCTCCACTTTTTCCTTCGGATCTTCAATTATATAAAAGTCATCGTCCAAGATGGCTTCTTCTGGATCTATTTGCGCTGTCATGAGTACGTCTCTGTTCTCTTCAGTTCTTTGGAGTTTCAGACACGGAAGGTCATTGTCGTTCTTTTTCCTGAATATCTTGTTGATTTTAGGGAACATACTAGGGTCACTGGAATTAACTGACCGGATCTTGCGGTCCCAGTACTTGTTAATCGATAACCTGTAGTTCTCCTTAATCAACAGATTGACATTTTTTATTGACGACTTCAGTGTCCTAACCTCCAAGTCGTGTGGGTCTGTGAGTCGTCTGTACAAGTTTTTGAGTCTTGTCAGTAAGCCACTCTTGTGCTTACGTAGTGCGTCAATAGTCGCGTTTCTGTAAGCGTCCATTTGGTCCCGTTCTTTGTACTTTGGTATTGTCCATTCCATCGTTCGTTTTATTGTTTCGTCCATCTGTTGTAAATGTTGGTCAATTTCTGTATTTGTCAGGTTTCTGTTGTTTGGTGGGGCTATGTCACTCGAACGAAGTTCTCTCGCTAAGGCGTTGGTGAAACGAGGCCAGCGCATCTTACTGTAATTGTAAGAGTACGTTGCAACGTATTCCTCCAACTCCACGCGTTCGTTCGGTATCTGCATTACAGCAGCCAGTCCGCAGTGATCACTGTCGTACTCAACTGTCTGTAAGCAGTTACGAGGGTGATTACCCACTTTGTCTGTAACTGTCAGTCTTGTGTCGTACAGCAAAAGATCCAGAAAGGAGCCGCTTCTTGGATACGATGGCTTTTCAGTAGCCAGCAGGTCGACGCCATATTCAACGCTGTAAAGATCCATCAAATTAAAAAGATGGTTACCTCTGGGATTACTATGTTGATTTCCCCAATCTTCATGTTTTGCGTTCAAATCACCGGCCAAGATGAAATAGTTTTCTTCCAAGCTCAGTTTCAGTTCCCTAAAAAGAATCTCGAGTTCTGAAGCAAAGTAAGTAACCTGCGGAGCTCCAGCCGCATAAGCCGCAATCATATACATCCGCTTCCCTTGAGTGAGAGAGATGCATACAACGCAAACTTCTAGCGTCTTGAGCTTTCGCAATTCATTGTTGTATATGACTTTATAATTGATGCCTTTTCGTATAAAGAGAGCGACACCGCCCCCTTGAGTGGAGTCGGGCCGGTCTCTTCTTACGATATTGTAATTTTTATGAGTCAATTTGTGTTTGTGGTTTAGCTTAGTTTCGCTAGCCATAAACACATCGGGACTGTAGTCTTTCAACAATTGGAACATATTGGCTCTTCGTTCAATCCTAATCAGTGAATTTACATTCACAGCTAGGACTTTTAGGCGCGTCTCCGGCAGCGCGCCCATTATGGTCTATATTGCGCCAGGCCAGGCAACAAAGAGTAGAGATGGTCTACCCTTTTGCCTTGCTCCTTTATCTGACTTTGCAGTCCTGTTAGTTGACCTTGAATGCTCAACAACAAGGCTACAATGTCAGGCTGCACCTCTGGTGCCTTAGGCACAGGGGCCTTTGGGGCAACCGTTGGTGGAGCCTGTCTCGTGTTCCCATTCCCTGACACCATTTGGGCGTAGGAAAATTTGGGATCCACGACTTTTTGTGTAGGAGCCTGTCGAACTGTTCGACTTCCTTCGGCTTTTTGACTGGCCTGTTTTTGCTTCATTTGTTGGACCTTAGGGCAACCCCTATAGCTAGCCGGGTGCCCTTGGTTTCCACAAAGGACACACTTGAGCTGGGTCAAATCCTCAACCCGCTCATTCCCCAGCTTGCACTCTCCCTTGATGTGGGTTTCGGAGCACCTGACGCAGCGCAACTGCATATTGCAGTTGGCTCCGGCATGGCCGAACCTCTGGCACTTCGTACATTGTAAAATGTCGTCGTGCCTTTTTAATGTCTCCCAGTGTATGGCTTGATAGTCGAGGCATTTGATTTCCCTCAGACTCTCAAGCCTACTTTGGGGCGATAATGTTACGAGGAACATTGGCAGCCTGTAACCCCCTCGCCTGGACTTCACCGTAGTGAAAGGCTTGACCCCGATGAAATCGAGATCGTCGATGGCTTTTTGGCGGAGCTCAGCTAAGAGCGCCTCCGGTTCCGTGCAGGAACTTATGCCCTTCAGTAGGACCGTCTTAAATTTTTCGCTTTTAGGCGTGAAGCTGAAGAACTCAGCTGTGGCCTCTTTTAATAACCCTTTTACTAAGTTGTATTCGGCCAGTGAGAAACACTGGACCGAATAATTCTTTTCTTTTTCGTTTAGGATTTTAATGAAAAAATTGCCCTTAGTGGCCGACTTACATACCTGTTTTATGTCGTCCAGGTCAACTTTGTGTGTCCTAATTGGTGGCACCTTCTCTTTCTTGGTCTGTGGTTGTTTCTGTTGCTGCTGCTGTTGGTGCTTTTGCTTCTGCGGCTGCTGCTGCTTCTGCTGCTGCTGCTGTTTCTGCTGCTCCTGCTGCCTTGGTTGTAGCTGTTGTTGTTGCTGCTGCTTGGCCTTAGTCGAATTGGATGGGCCCTCCGACATTGGGCCTGTCACTGCTGGTGAAGCCTTCATTTTTTGCTCCGCTCCAGTGATTTTGGTAGCGGGCTTTGGCGGTGGTTGTTGCTGCTGTGGTTGTTGCCTTGTTTCCTTCTTTTTTTGTTTTGCCTGTTGCTGCTGTTGTTGCAGCCGTTGTGCAGTTTTTTCTACCTTTTCAGCTGCCTCCTTTTGTCGGCGCGCTTCAATTTTGGATTTAAGAGTACTGAGGAGGGGCTCCATCTCCTCCTTCATTTTTTTTAGTTGCGCTTCATAGGCGTCTATCTGTTTCTTTTTAACTTGCAGCACTTGTGCCAGCTCATCAATGTCGTTATCGTTGGGGGCATCGGGCACCTCCATCACCTTATCTTTTGGCTGCTCTGGCTCAGCTAGGACTGGACACCTATTTTTAGGTGACCTGTAGTGCCCCTCTCCTCCCTCGGAGACGTAATCAATCTCACCATCTGACGACTCGCTTTGTGACGTCATCCCTTTTTCTTTTGTCTGTACTTTCTTCCGCATCGCTCCGCGCTTGGCAGCATTGTTTCTGTCTACCAGATTGGGCGTATGCCTTGTCCTTTTAGCTGTTGTTGTTGTTGCTAAAGACCCATCAGACTGATGGCCTGATGATGTTGCGGTGAATTGGGGTACCGCTGATGGCACCACATTAGCATCACCTGATTTCGCAGAGGTATCTTTCGATACCCCTGCTCTCTTCTCCTTCTCCATTTGTTTTTGCTCCCAATTTATGAAGTCTGCTATTTCTCGGTTATGAAAAAAAGCTATAATATTTTTCGTCGACTCCTCACGGGATTCGAACCCACGACCTCTGGCTTCGTCTTCGGACGCCACCTCCACTAGGCTGCCGATTACTTATTTAAAACAGTGGCACAATGCCAACTTAGCTAATACGTAAACACTTGGAAATATTTTAATTGCAAATTAAAAGAAAATAATGTACACTTCTTCACTTGCTGGAAGTCAAATAACGACTGATTACAGTCTGACCTACGCAAGGTCTTGTTATTTTGCTGACAAAAATGTATTAAAATAAAAACAAAAAGGTGGAATCAGTTCAATCGAACAAAGAAAATAGGGGAAAATTAAATTGGTATATACTTTAAAACAAAGAGCACTTACACATAGACAAGGGAGCACAAACAAAAAATACTACACACCTTACCGCGGAGAACTTTTGTTATAAACAATGTATCACAAATTAAACACAATTAAAATTGATTAAAAAACTATTAAACACAATTATTTCATAAATAAAGTAAATAAACAAAAAATAAATTCACTTATTCAGTGAAAATTGACACCACTATAAATATTTAAAGACGATTTCAATAGGAAAAATAATAAAAAAGATAGAGCCTATAGTAAACACGACTAATGGTTAAAACCAGTGCAACCACTTTTGTTACATTAAATTAAAAAACGAGGCGTTAAAAACCCATTTTGTACATATGTAAGTGATTAAATGTTAATTTTAGTTAATCTACGTTAAAATAAGAAATTATGTTGTTGTTGTTGATGTTTAAGTAAGGGTCCGCCTGACCTCATACTTCTTCGGCTCATCCGCCGGCATTTTCGACCTTGTCGAAAGAACTCGTTCTCGATCTCGATCTCCTGCTTTTGTTGCTTTTGCAAAATAAAGGCTAGGTACACCTGTGGCTGATGAGACCATGGTTGCCCTCAACTTTGCCGATATTTTGCAGCCACAACTAGGAAAAAGAAAACAGCCAACGGCTGGTTTTTGTTGCGGTAAAATTTACCGTAACAAATGTTTTCCCTATTCCTCCAAATGCGTCCAGGAAGAATAGACCACCAGTATTATTATGCAGAGTGGAATTTTTTGGGCTTGATGTTCAAAGAAAAATGAATGCAATCAAATAAAAAGTTAATCCATTCTTTTCCCAACGTTTCTCCGGTTGTTTTCCGGCATCATCAGGGGTTTTTGAATTTTATTAAACCTTATGAAATACAATGATTTTATTAGATTTTGAATGTAAATTAATAAATAAATAAACATACTTTTTAACAGTTTTACATAACACAATTCAATAAATAACACTTAAATAAATAACACTTATTTGACAAAAAGAACTAGCAAAATAAAAATAAAAACTAATATCACATACTACTTATTTCTTATGGTAACACTATATATTGCACTTATATTATCACTGTCTTCTTTGTGGTTCATGGTCTTGTTTATATTCCTTTGGATATGAAGACTCTCTAGCGTGTAGCGGATCCCCATTCGTCTCTCCTTGTCAATAACACCAGTATTATTGTCCACCACTTAAATTAATGTTTCGTATACTTGTTTTTGCTGTTCATTCAGCAAGGGCACATTATTTCGAACGAATTCCTGCAATGTATCAACATTGTATTGCAGCTCTCGATTTAATTCTTGGTTCAATGCATCGTGCATCGATCGATTTGGCGCAATCATTCCTACTTCAACCAGTAGCTTGTTTGCAACTGTCAAGCATTGATCCTCAATCAGAATCATTCCTTCATTGTAGATTTCATACGTTATTTGAAGTCCATATCTCTGACGTTTCTAGAGATATATGGTTGACTAAAAAAGGTTCCCAAAAGTAAGCTTTGGTTTAGAATATAGGTCCTTGAAACGTCAAAAAATTTAAAAATTCCAATTTGAACAAATCGGAACTTTTACTATAGCTTTCTATGGGAAGCTAAACGGAGTTCACCGCTTTTCTGTTGAAATTTTTCCCGAATTTTGTCTGCTATAAACCTCACGGAGCCCGAGACCTTTCCAACGAATGCAAAACCGTGGAAATCGGTTCGTGCGTTCTGGAGTTATAGCGTCAGGAAGGGAAACCCGACTTATTTTTATATAGTAGAATAATACATATACACATATTTGAAATACTTTTTTGTTATATAAGCTTTATAGTTTTTACTTCATTATATCTTCATCATTCTTGCAGTTACATTTGGTAAATCATTGAACGTAGTACCGCTTCACTCTCTATGCAGGTACTTAGCTGAGTTTGGTAACTTTTAGTTTGTTTCGTTTTAACAACCTTAGAAGTGGCATGTTGTTTTATATTGTAGGTTGGAGTTACATACATTAAAAGGTACTTACATAACTGTTGATTGCATTGTTAATCACTATATTATTTAACTTATCCGAATTATGTATAATCATATACTAACAAGTGATATCAACAAGTATAGTATAATCTGTAAAGCTAATCTCTTTGCTTGGCAGCCGCCAATTTAAGGCTGCCAGACAGTGCTATGATAGCGTAAGCGATGGGACCAATCGTTATTCTTACCAGTACAGTAGCCCCACAGCAAAGAATCCCTAAGAATTTACAAGAAGGCACTAAGGAAATCTAAGCGATCTTCTTGGCGATCCTTCTGTGGCACGATAGAAGAAACTTCTGAAGCCTCTAGGTTACGGAAAATTCTTTCAACTAATCCAGCGATGCCAAGCTGCTTGAAAAATGCAGACGGCTCCTGGACAAATTCATGTAATGAATCGCTGAACTTACTATTGGATACTCATTTTCCTGGTAGTTCTCTTACCGAAACTTGCAACAGTTATATACGTTCAAGTCCCAATACAACATGGGACAAGGGACAAGCTACAAAGGGCTCTCAACAGCTTCAAACCATTTAAATCTGCAGGACCAGATGGAATAATACCAGCCGAGCTACAAAAGACTTCTGACATAATTGCACCAATCCCTGAGGCAATTTTTACCAGCTGTCTTTACCTGGTCCATGTTCCCTCCCCTCGGCATGGAGAGAAGTTAAAGTTGTTTTTAAACCCAAAGCAGGTAAATGCTCTCAAGTCAATCCTAAAGATCTACGACCTATAAGTCTGTCATCATTCCTTCTTAAGACCTTGGAAAGATTGATTGATATCCATTTAAGGGCAAGTATTGATACAAGACTTCTGTCTTCGTCTCAACATGCCTACTGTAAAGGTAAATCGGTGGAAACAGCGTTACACACCTTAGTACGCACCGTCGAATATTCCCTCCATCATAAAGAGTTCACTATGGTTGCTTTCCTTGACATCGAAGGTGCACTAACATCTCTAAATGTACAGAGTTCTCTTCGGGAGTTAATTCATTTAATGCTTACTAGCAGAATAATTAACTCAAAACTGGGCAACTCTTCTGGCAGACGATTCGTTAGTAGAGGGACACCGCAAGGTGGTGTTCTATCCCCTATCCTCTGGAACCTAGTGGTGAATGAAATCCGAACTAGTCTCGATGCGAAGGGTTTCAGAGTGATAGCCTATGCGGACGACGTTGCTATAGCAGTTTCAGGAAAGCATCTTAACTTAACACGTTAAAAGAACTCTTACAAAATGCCCTAGACAGACTAATACTTTGGGCTGATCGGTGTGGACTGGGTGTGAACCCACACAAAACCGATTTGGTCTTATTTTCGAGGAGATACAAAATTCCATTTGTCAACCCTCCCCATATTAAAATGTTTTCATGGTTTAAAATTGTCCTTGTACGTACCGTAGCTCATGACGGAATATATTTCAAAAGTAGACGATCATTCTTTTTTTCCGACTATAGCATCAACAGAGTTTGTGCAATGCTCGATGTTATATTGAATTTTATCCTTACGATAAATATATGAAAACATCATAAGCCTATACACAACAGTGAAAGCTCTGGAGCTTAGTAGAGAACATACAATACTCTGCTACGTCTCCGACCAACTGCAACCTCGTCACCTCACCAAGATTAAATCAGTGGCTGTTCATTGTGAAACTGAACTTGAATTGTGATAGGTAATTACATACACGTACATATATACTCCAAAATAGAAAATATTTGGAACTCACCACAAAGGAACTATAATCACAAATTCCAATTGACGCTTGTAACTTTCTATAGTTTTAAAACAAAAATAATACATAAAACTATGTACAGTGTACATGCATGTACAATATACATGCATATGTGCATAAGCAGCTAACAAAATTGTTCAATCAATGAACAGAAATACTGTAACAGCCTCTTTTCAGTTCTCAATATATATGTACATGCTTAAATGAATACTCATTGATTGACTTTTATCTGGCTTGATCCAAATTAGCCACCCACATATTTAAATGTTGTACTCCTAATAAGGCAAACATCTATGTACATGAACAATGAGCACTATACATGGATTTGATTAGTTCATTTGTGATATTAGTTTGCTTATAATCTGCATTGAAGTGAAAACTAAATGCTGTAACCACATGCCAATGTCACCCCAGCGATTGTTTTAGTTATTCTAATTAATTGAAATTGAACGTATCAGACAGACGCTGTTGACATCAGATTGACTTCACAGAACAAAAAACAATTTGTGTAATTCTAAGTGAAAGTTAGATGCCGCTTGTTCCAATGGATAAACATTTAATATAACATATGTCTGTGAGAAAGAATATGTATGTAGCCAGATTAGGTAGCAAGAGTGGCGAAGGAACTTGAGGATAAGCGGGATAGATATGTCCAAGTAACGCTCACAGTTAAATCCAAGTCCAGTTTTGTTAAAAGTAGGATATTCATTTAAAAAAACTGTATATGTGCACACTAAATATGTAAAAACAAATCTTTTCGTATACAATTTAATCACAGTTTTTCTTTCTCAAAATCTTACCAGATGTCAAAAACGTTCTTTTTCGTTGCAATTGTTTTTCTTTCATATAGTTATACTTGTTTAACTAACGTCACATTGGTGACGTGAAATAGTACCAAATGAAATAACACCAAATTTCAAATTTGGCCTTATTTCGTTGTTCAAAACGAAATAAAACCAATTTGGCTTTATTTCGATTTATAAAAAGAAATAAGGCCAAAAAAATAATGGAAACAACGCCGAATATTTTAAAATTCAAAAGTTGGCAATATTTCGTTTGCAAACAGCTAAGTATGTATGTAAGGGGGGGCATGCTGCCCCCCTGCAACCCCCTGCTTGGGATCACTATAGGATTTGGGATGGGTGCGAGTACATACCTAGCTGTTAGTACGCGCGCCGTGCTATCAATTCAAAAAAACTTTTTGGCAAAAGTAGCTATTTTAGACAATAAATGAACCATTTTTGCGTGTTTTGTATGTAAAAAAGTGAACTTTAAAAAATTTAATTTAGCATTGAGAGAAAAAAAAGATAATTTTACTTTATGTTTTTTCCTAATTCTGCAAAATTTTAAGTCGAAACAATGCCAAATTGGGCTCCGCGAAATTAGGCCCCAGGAAATTAGGCCCCAAAAGAAAAAATGAAATAAGGCCCCAAATTGGGGTAATTTTTCATAATGAAATTATGCCCCAATGAAGTAAGGCCCCATCGAAATGAAAAAAGGCCCCAAAAATAAATGAAATAAGGCCCCAGTTTGTTTTGTGTTTTTTATTTTTAATGAAATAAGACCCCAATTTGTTTTTTTTTATATTAAAGTATATTTTCAAAAATGAAATAATACCCCAAACCATCAAACAAATACTTGGATTGTATCCTGTACAATTTCCCTGCAACAAGGACACTTGTAATTCTCCTCTCCTTCAGCTATAGCTTCAGCTTGAATTTTGAGGTTGCATTCAGCACACATTTTTAAATGCCTGCAAGGCAACAGAACAATATTTGGTCGCAAATCCTTACAAACAACGCAAATATGTTCGTCAATGGATGTGCTTACAAAAACAGGGCTTTCATCCTCTTCGTTAATGTCTTCCTCACAGGATTCGTCAACGTTAAAAATATCTTCTTCTGGAAGCATCTCTACACATATTCCATTTTTGTCGAAAACCATCCTTGAAAGGAAGGAAGCAACGGTTAGTTTACCCTCCTCAAGTAACGAAGTTGCTTCCTCAATTTTGGAGCTTCGTTCTACGTTGTATTTTTTACGTTTGGCCCCCATTGAACCACCACTTTCTGCTAAAGTTGAAAACTGTCGGCTTTTGAAAAACTCTTCATCCCTTATCATGGCAACAAATTTGAAGAAGTTTCCATTTTTTAAGGCAGAACGACCCAAAACACCGTTGTATGCCTCAACAGCAGAAGTCGTTCGGATGTTTTCTTTAAAAACAGAAAAGTTGACACACCCTACCTAAAAATAAAAACATGAGTAATTAACAGAACAAGACGTAGCGCTAAAACTTAAAAATACCTTTTGAATCCAGAATTTTTCAAAATAATTAAGGAATGATCCGAAATTATTATTACTGTCCATCAACAAAATCCTTGATTTGATGTCCCGAAATGCCATTGGAATCATATTTGGTGGAAGTAGAGGAAGAGCCATTATTTTATGAAATGCGCATGAAGCTGGTTTCGAAGCTCTTATGTATTCAAACAAGGTGTGCCTGCTTCGCATGTTACGCCTTACGGCCTGACAAAAATGGAACCTTTAATAATTTTAGAAAACATTGAAATTTGCTATGTATAAACCATTTTATTAAATATGAAAAATTATTACCAGCAACCGATTAATTTTGCCTGCGGAAAAACATTTTTAACGGCTTGTCTCATTCCTTGTTCATAATCCGTTAAACACTTGGAAGGGTTTAAATCAAAAATATGATTTTTTATGTATATGAACAGCTGTTCATACGCCTTTTTTGTTCTTTTATCCATAAGAACAAAAAAAATGGGAAAAATCTTAAATTTTAAAATATGTTAAAAATTATATATGCAAGTAAAAATCCGCTGATTTTGTCAGCTATTCTGTTACTTACTGATGCTTTTCAATATAAGGATCGTGTTGAAAACCATCAGCGAGTAACAGAATAGCTGACAAAATCGCGCGATTTTTTTCAGCTATTCTGTTACTCGCTGATGGTTTTCAACACGATCCTTATATTGAAAAGCATCAGTAAGTAACAGAATAGCTGAAAAAAATCGCGCGATTTTGTCAGCTATTCTGTTACTTACTGATGCTTTTCAATATAAGGATCGTGTTGAAAACCATCAGCGAGTAACAGAATAGCTGAAAAAAATCGCGCGATTTTGTCAGCTATTCTGTTACTCGCTGATGGTTTTCAACACGATGCTCGAATTTAAGCATTCAAAATAATTGAATAATCTTACCTCGTCAAAATATTCTATATATATAACCAACAGTTGTTTGAAACACCCTTGCGGGACAATTTTAAAAGTTCCGTCCATAAAGATGGTTCTGTTGGTTGGAACGTTCTCTTTAATAAGTTTTATTGTTTTGTATGATGAAAACAAACAAAACGTGAACAGCCCTTCCTCAACTATACATGATGTATAAAATGGCATTGGATTTGCCTCGTCCTTTGAAACTCCAAAATTGTTCCAAACCGTTTCCAATTGGAAAGCCTCAATTATTTGCAGCGGACTTGTTGGAGATGTGACAAACGCTTTATTTACTATATACTGCAGACCCCTTCTTATCTTTGAAAATGATAAATTCTGGGTTTCTTCCTGAAATCTTTTTTTAAGAAAATTAACACACTGTATATCATAAATCACAAAATTAAAATAAACGAATTTTCATGTTCTAGAAGTACTTAATAGCTCTTACTTTTTACAAGTGTTGCGAAAGGCAACTCTTATTGTGCTTAGAGCATTTACTTCCGCACCAAGAGTTCCTGCTGCATCCACGCAATCGTCTTTAATTTTATTTAAAGCCTTAAGTTCATTGTAAGAACCCTCATCGTTCTCATGACTATGGTCCACATAATTTTTTGCCTTCTCACAAGTTCCATCTGGCAATAAAACAATTCTTGCCTTACAAGAACTTCTCCAGCACTCATATTTAGTAATGTCTTTATACACTGATTTTTTTTTGTATATCATTTTTTGGATAGGAACATACAGTAATTCACTGTTCCTCCTTTTTCCCACAAACTTTTCACAATTCATAATAATTAATATAAATTAGATAATTAAAATCCGCACTTAACAACACTTCGTTAATCTGATTTAACCAGAGTGACGATGGTTTTCTCTTCAAGCTTTTACATCACCTCGGTTTTACATTGAAACATAATTGCTGGGACCACACAAAGCGGTATTTTGCTAGCTCTGGGTCCTCGATTAGCGGATTTTTTCAATACTTTTTGTGAAAACAATGTTGTTTTGGCAATTTTAAGTAAATTATGCAAAATGAAATAAGGCCCCAAATTGTTTTTCAAAATAAAATGAAATTAAGCCCCAAATTTAATATTGGGGTCTTTTTTCATTGGGGCCTTATTTCATAATGAAATAAGGCCCCAAAAAAAAATGAAATAAGGCCCCAAAAAATGAAATAGCACCCCAAAATTCAAGAATTTTCATTGTTGTTGTTTTGTATGCCTTTTTTGGGGCCTTATTTCATTTTTTCTTTTGGGGCCTAATTTCCTGGGGCCTAATTTCGCAGAGCCCCAAATTGCTATTATTTCGTTCTCTAAAGCGAAATAAACCCAAATTGAAAATTTGGCCTTATTTCGTTTTCAAAAACGAAATGATGCCAAATTTTTTGAATTTGGATTATTTCATTTGGCGTTATTTCACGTCACCCGTCACATTATATAAACAACAATTTGGCGTTATTGGTTCGTGAGATATTATGGGTCAACCAAGATCTATGGACAACGAAAAATGGTATCCCCAACGTATAAACGTACGTTCACAAGCACACACTGACATCTCCCTAAAAATCATTGATTTAGATTCATGGACCTCGAAAGATCGACAACTGTCAACATTTTATATTCTACAAATCGGACCGATTTCAATAACATCCTATGGAAGTTTAACAACCAATATTAATTATGGGTCAAAGTTAATCATACTGAATATATCTTGACGTGAATGTTTGTTAATTTATAAAAAACCGTTAGTTGAATTAAAAAAAAAGTTATTGGTTTGGTAACAAAATTTATTTGAAGTCGATATCTCCACTGGTTCTTGAGATACGGAAGACGAAAAAAGCTCCCCGAACGTACGGGCTTGCGAACGTACGTACGCACACACACAGACATCTTTCTAAACATCTTTTATTAAGGCTCTACGGACCTTGAAACGTCGCCGTCGAGAAATGTAAAAATGTACAATTTGACAAATGGGACCGATTGCAATAACTTCTTATGGGAAGTTAATAAAGTAAACAAGAAATATCAATGCATGTGTACATATATTCGATATCGACGTTATTTTCAGATTATTCTCGTTTTCTCTGACAGTTATTTTAGTCTAGTTTTAAAAGTGTACTCTAAGTAGTAATACGGTACAACTCCGCATTGAAGCAGCGGCCGTACTATTCGCAATAATTGAAAAACAAAATAAATATATTTTATTTTGTTTGGGAATATTATTTTATATATTTTAAGGCCACTTTGATTTTTAGAAAACTTTGAAAGAAATTACGAAACAACGGTTAGATGGACCGTATTTAAGTCACCTATCAAAATAAAATATTTTGTTGTTCTGTTCCTGCAGTTACAATTGGTTGAAGTGTAAAAAAATTGGTTCCTACTTAATAATGGTACCATATCTATATACATACATATGAAAGCATAGTTATTTATGATATGCAGTGTAGTCCATTTGCGTTTCACCTTGGTACGACATGATGCTCTCATACCTACATACATACATAAGACGCAAAACTTTAATCAATATCATCGACAGATATAAAACAAAATTTGTTGTTTGGCTTTAACATTTTTAAGGAGGAAAGTTTATTTTTTATTTAAGAACCCGATCTGATAAGACATTTTCAATGGAGACTCGAATTTATAAAACCTAAGTCCTTTAAAAAAAGAATCGTTTATTTTCTGGGACAGCAAAAAAAAAACTTATTTTGCAGACCAGTGAATTAACTAATATAAGGATTTATTTATTCAATTACGTTAAATACTAAAGCTAAGTTAATAAAACTTATAACTAAATAAACAATTATTTAATACATTTTGATTTATATGAATACGTAAAACATTACTGATAAAAATATTGAACACAAAGTTAAGAATTTAAATAATGTGAGAAAAAAATGATTTTGAAACTATCGGATTTGATATTATGATCCACAGTACCCATTGGCCATTACTTGGTTAATTTAACTGTTAGAAGTTATCAAGTTATTTTTGGCTAAGAAGATGAAATGGTGCCACTCAGAATTCCAACAATAAAGCAAAGTTGCAAATACTTTCGGTGAATAGTTAGGGATGGAAGGGATTCAAAGCTACTCCATGTGACCATGGCAGAAAACAGAAAGTAGACCTTAAGAACCTTCTTTGGACACCGTCAAGTCTATGAATATGAGTGGAGTAATAAGAGTCGCAAATTATACAACCGTATTCAAGGGTCTTGGAATTCCCTTTCAAATCTTTTTATAAAGCATAGAGTTCTATGTTTTTTTTTTAAATGTAGTTAATATGAACAGTAAAAGTTTTCTTTGAGTCCAAAACGATGCCCTATAGGTCTCAGAAGTTAGAGAGTTTTTCTAAGTTTTCAGAGTTTGACATGTATTCATAGTCAAGTAGGTTATGTTTACGTGTAAACACATTGTTTGGCACTAGTCAATATTCAACATAAAACTATTTGTATTGTACCATTCCCATAGTCGAAGTAGAAGTAATAATTCGTAGTCCCTTAAGGAATTAACTGTTCGAAATATTATCACGTCATTGTAAGATATTGTAAATGTAATGTATAAACAGAAAAAATAACAACGGACCATTTCAATGACTAGTTTAACAGAATAAAAAATGGGTATGAAAGTTTTATGTTTCAAAAATATATAAACACGATCAAGTATTTTCTCGTTATGGTTTTTGATTGAGTTAAGTTGAATGAGTCCTAGGGAGGCCATTGTGTCGATTGTACAAAGTTCAAACTTTAATAGATTTTATTGATATAAATTATATATAGAACTTGGCGGTTTGTAGACAGCAACTACATAACGGCTAACGAAATCCATTTTTATTTGTATGAACAACATTTCAAAGTCGATTTGTTTGAAGTCATTTACCAACGCGCGTATAAAAGGCTTTTTAGCAGCTATTAATAATCCTCCACCAAAAAAAAACTTTAAAATTCATATAAAAAAGTTCTGTGTCAGCAATTGAGTTACATAGCCAAGTTTCAGTTAACACATTTACATCTTTAGGTTAATTATTTAAATTTTTAAAAATATGATTAGTTCGATTTAGTTCGTAGGTAGTCCGTTTACATTTTGATAATCAATTATCAATGTTCGCTGTTGTTGTAGCGGTTGGCATTCTTTGTAACCTCTTGAGAATAATGGCAAGATTGTTTTTTCGACCTCCTGTTTTCAAACTCATGCATACTAATTCCAGTGGGTCTAAAGAAAATAGTAATCAGTAAATGAAGGACAGAATCCGGGCATCTAACCATAAACAGGATATTGTGTAGGCTTTGTCAAGAAGTTGATTTGGTGACCATAATCAGCACTCATTAGATTAAACTAAATAAATACCATTTTCTTTTCCGAAATAGTTCAATAAAATAAGCATGATACATAATAAATTATGCATAATGCATCTAAAAGCTAATATGCGGGATTGTGAACCAGTAATTAATTCCCATTTTCAACTAAATTTTATCGATAGCTAAAAGAAAAAGAATTCAATAGCAAATTGCATTCCAAATATGTATGAAGGTAATGTAAAAATATATGTGAAAATATATTGGCTTTGTAGTAACTAGTAACTAATCTGCAATCCTTCTTTAATCATGCAATGAAATGTTCTGAGCTATCTGTACTCATGGGTTCCATAGTATAAAGACTAATTGTAATGCCATAAAAGTGGTGAATGTGTACCAGATAATAACATCAACCAAATAATGGAAATTCTGATGTGCACATCAGTATCAACATGTACAATGCACGTAGGAAATGTCCGCCCGGTCGGCGCGCGTCGCCCCCAAGCTTCAACCAAAGAGTTGTCTCATCCGTATTTTTTGCTCATCCTTAAATTCAGTTCTTCCATTTTATTTGTAATTTACGTCCATAAAGCGCCACTGTATTTTTTTTTTTAATATTTTTGTATACCTATATGTAGGTACATATATATGTACATTGTATAAATATATGTACAGTAGAACATACATACATATATAGTAACTCAAGCCTGGTCTTTGCACAAGTGGAATTCTCTCTGTATTTTATGAGGTTAATTTAAACAGCAAAGCTTTTGGGAGGAAGGCTCTAGTGCTCTAGGATAGCAACATCACCATCTGCAGGCTTTATAAAGTTACGCGCACATTTTTTGGCACAGAAATTATTTAATACAAAAAATACGCGATAAAAACGTCACAAGTCCGCGTGATGCCATTATGTGTCCCTTGCGCGGATCATTGAATGGCTGTGTAATGCAAATGGGACATTGCAGTCAGTTTAACATCAACGTTGTTTTATTTTGATGTGAGTTGACAGTCGCAACTTTAAAGAGTATGATAAAAACTTTAAAGTGCATTTGAAACAATATAAAAATAGTAGGTATAGTTTTTAAGGAACACAATTTGTGCACTATTTGAGTAATGTAAACAAAATTAAAAAAGGAATATAAATAAACTGACAACAATCTTACTGTGTTTTTATAACTTGCAAGTTGATTTGATTTAAAAAAAGATTAAGAAAATTGAGAAAAATTTACGTCCCAAAAGATTTCATTCATAATTTATAGAATATCAAGATTTTTAGTTCAAATTTCATTTGAGCCTAGTACGCTGCTGATGCGAAACGAAAATTCCCATACAAAAATGACATGACGAAATCGTAAACGAAAAATTTCGCTGTGCTTTTCGTTTTTCAGTACGCTGCTGAACGACGAAATGTGTCATTTTAGTGGATAGCTGTACTAGATTTCTTAGTACAATTCTCCACTCTTTTCGTTCTCAATTTAATTGTCCAGCATATTAATTGCTAGCGAAATTTTGACGTTTAATTTTTTTATTGGAAAAAAAAATTGTTTACTCGTGACTTTCGGTGTTTTGACTTTGATTTAAAATTTAAAATACAATGGATTTGTCTAATGTGTTCCAACATTGCATTTCTGAATCGGAAACTCAGGATGTTATTGGTGATGTGCAAGAAGTGACGAAGACAAGCAGTGAAATTCAACTTCCAGACAGAACTCTCCACAAGTATTTTTCCGTTGTGGTTTTCGTTTTAATTTCGCTCTGCACTTGGAGACCGCCGAAAAATTTCGTTTCGCATCAGCAGCGTATCTACTAGGCTTTACTTCGTAATTTTTCGTTACGAAAAAGTATAAAGAAAAAAGGGCCTGAGCCATCTCAAATTAAAGTTATTTTTGTAGGATTGAAATCGAAGAAATCTCCGTACAATTAAAAACCGTACCGTAAACTAAAAATAAAGGCTTTCACATGTGGTTTCGTCCGTACGCTAAAAATACGTAGATTTACGTAGACCATATTGATGAGAAGACAAATATTAAAGCCTTTGGAACGGCTTTCTTAAATCGACTGTACGGCATCCGTATATGTGTGAAAGCTTCATAAGTGAAACATGTTTAACTGTATTAAAAAAATCCCATTTAGGATTAAAATCACTTACAAACGCAAAAATTTCACGATTTTTCTGATTTTTGGCCATGTTGCCTTCAGTGCTCGAGTTCGGAAACTTGTATTGGGTATTAATTAGGCCAACATCGTAAACACCTCACCAATAAATCAGAACTACCGAATGTACAAAAGCTACTAATCTTCTATAATCAATGGTAAAACAAACCGTCTTAATATTTAGAAATAAAACTCATTTTAACAATTTTGGAATAAGTTATATTGTTCGTGAGATATATCAAGGCGAATAATATATAAAAAAAAGAGCCTGAGAAACGGCCCCATTACATTTTTTTCAAGCCGAATTGTTTAAGAACTAATTAAAGAACTTCAAAACGTATACAATTTAAAACTTAACGATAACAAATCACGGTTGGTTTTCAGATGGTAACTGATCTTTCTACTGATTTTGTTCAAGATAAACTAAGTTTGAAATCAATATCTTTGTTTTTAAATATTTACCAATTTTTTGTAGAGAAAAACTATTAATGTCTATATATGTTCTAAATTTTATTCGATGTCAAAAACGTTATTCTCCGTTTCTCAAAAATGTCTTTTGAATTTTTGTTAAGTTCATACCGATTCGAGTGCAACTCAATGTATAATATTAAACTTTATTAAGTCCGATAGCCTTATTGGTTGGTTTAACCTTTGTATATGAAAACTATAGTACTCTCATGGGCAGACATTTTTAGGGCGACCGGACGCCGCCGCCGTCGTTGGCGGTAGTATCGAAAAAGGCATAAATTTCGGGGAAGCGAGAGAAAAATATTATTTCCATTCCCATAAGCAGCCAGCAGAATAAGGGAGACAGTTAATTTGGCAGCCAAAAAGTCGACACAATTTCCTTCATTATATTTGAGTCTATCCTTGTATACATATGTTTTCATATACTAAGCTTCCATATGAAGGTCGATGAATTTGTTTTTGTAATTTCTTTATATCAATGCATTTTTATATGAAAAACGGCAATGTCTCAATATTGTGTCTAATAAGGGGATGAATGGAATTTTTGTATGCTTACATCAGCTGTTCAAGATCTTGTACCGATTTTTGTTTGTATTTACATTCATGACTCGGCTTCTCCTTGTGTACGATCCTTGTTTATGAATGTATAAGTTAACACAGAACGAAAGTGCTGACCAACAAAATTCAACAGAAAACAACCAGGTACTGTGGGAATGCAAGTATTAATTATATTAACTGGCGCCCAACCAATGTGGCTTCGAACTATATACGCGTTTAATTTGTGCTAAACATTGCCATTAATTTACGAGTCATTTAATTCCTGTGAAAAAAAACAATACGCGTCTAATCTGTGCTAACCATTGCCATTATTTTGCGTGGTATTTTTATCCTGTGCAGAAAAATACGTGTTTGAATTGTGCTAACCATTGCCGGCTAACCGCGTATTACTCTATATCTGTGCAAAAAATCGCAATAAGTCGTAAACTGCATCCGCTTGGATAAGGAGTTGAACCACCAGAAAACTAAGAAATTCGTTAATCAACAAATATGAAGCAATACTTCATACTTTTAATGCAAGTCTATTGAAATCACATTTATAAAATAAAAAAAAAAATATATTGAATATTATAAAAATCGAACCAATCAAATTCAAATCAAAGTTTTTTAAAAGAAAAGTGTTATAAAATAGTTAACCTAACGAAATACACAAAAAATAAATAAATCAAAAATAATAGATAGATCGATATCTGACCATTTAATAAATTAAGAATTTAGATAAATTGATTGTGAACCTTCGTTCATTTCCACGCCTATTCCTGTTTTTTGATAAATTTAGTCTAAAAAGAAAAAAAATATATTGATATAAACTTATAAAAAGGTAAAACACATTTTATAAAAATGGCTCATCCAAACAATTTAATAAGACCACAAATGCAAATCAAGCGCATCCTGCTCCCGCTCCCCCTGTTCAAGCAGGTCAAGCTTTTAATATTAACCAAAATGAATTAGTACAGCTTATCACTAGACTAGTGGCCGACACCATACATATTCAAGGACGACAAATATTCAACTCAATTATGAATCCCGCAGCGGACATCAATAATGAGATAGACCAACCAATACATTTAGCTGACGCAATAACTTAAATGACTTAGACAAAATACCGGACGTTGTAAAAAGTCTCAGGGAATTCTCTGGTCAGACGCACGAATTTAATTCGTGGAAAAAAAGCATCGATAGAATTTTAAAAATCTATGAGCACCTTAAGGGTACTCCAAGATACTACGGTATTTTATCTGTTATCCGTAATAAAATAACAGGACACGCCGACGACACGTGGTGTTAGAGTCCTATAATACGCCCCTTAATTGGAAAAAAATCTCAAAATGCCTTACTCTGCATTATGCATATAAGAGAGATTTAGGCACCCTGGAATATCAGATGACTACTCTGATCCAAGTTAATAGTACGATCCCTGAATTTTATCAGGTCGTCTATCACCACTTATCTTTGATCCTCAATAAATTAGGATCTATCGAAATAAGTCAAGACTCTATGAACAATATGACTCAATGCTACCGTGACAAAGCTCTAGATACCTTTGTCAGGGGCCTTAAAGGAGATTTACCTCGGTTACTCAGTATAAGAGAACCAGTAGATCTTCCCCAGGCCTTACACTTATGCTTAAAGCTACAAAATGTAGACTTTAGAGCACAACATGCTTACAATTCACAAAGTTCTAGCAGAAGAAGTTACCAACAAGCACCTCCAGTTCCTCCTAGACGAGAAAACTTTCAAAAACCAACACTAATACCAGCTCCCAGACGTGAATTTACTCCTCAAGCACCACAATTTAATAGGGACGTGCAATACCAACCTAGGTATCAACAGCAACAACAGGCAAGGGTTCCACCAAATCAACGACCCCTTCCACCAAAAGCGATGTCTATTGATTACTCCTTAAAAACTCAAAAGGTGAACTACCAAAATAGGCCAAAGAACCAACAGTTCAATCAAAAACGTCAACATTCGCAGCAAACGCACCCACCGCAAAAGATGCAACGAATCTACCATACTCAATCAGATGATGAAAAACCTTTGGAAGAGTATGAAGCAGAAATCAAAAATGAAGACCAAAACTACGACGAATCGCTAGAAGAATATGTTGAATCGGAAGAAAACAATGTCCTAGAGCAAGACCAATCAGAAGAATTAGACGACATTTATTTTTTAGATTGAAGTCCTCTTCGCTTCCCTTTTTTGAACACATTTCCAGAAGCGGAGAGATCCTGAAATTCCTTGTCGACACTGGCTCGAATAAAAATTACATTCAGCCTCGACATATAAAAAATCCTATTCTTAATGAACGTCATTTTTATGCTAACTCTGTTGGAGGTAGCATCAAAATAACACACCATTCACTTCTTCAACTTTTTGGCCCCCAGACCGATAAAATAAAATTCTTCATCCTCCCAAGTCTTATCTCATTCGATGGCATTATAGGACACGACACTCTTAAACAACTAAATGCAATCATCCATACAAAATAGAATCATATGTCCCTTCACCCTAGTTCCACTCACCCAAGAATTTCAATTCCTCTTAAACAGCATACGTCACAATTTGTTAACAATATAAATATTAGAACCGATCACATGAATAAAAATCAATGTACCCAACTTATTAATATCATTCGTAAATGTCCCAATCTATTTTCTGAACCAAACGAAAAATTGACCTACACAACCACTGTCAAAGGAGAAATTCGAACAACAACCCGAGATCCTGTGTATTCGAAGTCCTATCCTTATCCCATGGCACTCAAGAACGAAGTCGAAAAAGAGATTCAAAAATTATTAGAAGATGGTATTATAAGGCCATCAAAATCACCTTATAATTCTCCTGTTTGGGTAGTCCCCAAAAAAATGGACGCTTCAGGAGAAAAAAAATTCAGAATGGTAATTGATTACCGTAAACTCAACACATTAACTATAGCAGACAAATACCCGATTCCTGAAATTTATGAAATTCTTGCAAACCTTAGTAAAAACCAATGGTTCTCTATAGTAGACTTAAAAATGTGGCTTTCATCAGATCCCACTAAAAGAATCGGATATAGAAAAAACTGCCTTTTCGGTGAACAACGGCAAATTTGAATTCACCCGCCTTCCATTTGGTCTCAAAAACGCTCCATCTATTTTTCAGAGAGCCTAAGAGACCATCCTAAGAGACCTTATCGGAAAATGTTGTTATGTCTACATTGATGACATTGTCATCTTTGGTAAAGACAAAGACGAGCATTTCACAAATCTTAAAAAAGTCTTTATCACATTAGAGAAAGCAAATATGAAAATTCAATTAGATAAATGCGAATTTTTCCAAAAAGAAATTGAATTTTTAGGTTTTGTTATCGGTAGGGATGGTATAAAAACCAACCCGAAAAAAGTTCAAGCAATAGTTGACCGACCCATTCCCCATGGCGAAACCCCTGACATCCCTTCTAAGAGGGGAAGATGGACATATATCCAAAAATATGTCAAAGAAAGAACTCATTAATTTAAATCAAGAAGCCATTGAAGCATTCAATAAATTAAAAAAATCTCTTGTTTCTGCAGAAGTCATTCTCCAATACCCAGATTTCGAAAAAAGTTTTCAACTAACAACAGACGCCTCCGACTACGCCATCGGTCCAGTCCTTTCCTAAGATGACAAGCCGATAATTTTCCTGTCTAGAACGTTGAGCAAATCGGAAGAAAATGATGCTACCAACGAGAAGGAAATGTTGGCAATAATTTGGTCACTCAACTCCCTAAGAAATTTTCTATATGGATCCCGCAAAGTTAACATTTTTACAGACCACCAACCTTTAACTTATGCTCTTAGCAACAAAAATACGAACTCCAAAATGAAGAGGTGGAAAGCTATTTTGGAAGAATATAATTACGAACTCAAATACAAACCAGGGAAAGAGAATGTCGCTGCCGCCTCCCTCTCTAGACCTCCGAAAATAGAAATTAATTCAATGACCCCAACCGAACACAGTGCTGACAGCTCAGCGCAAAATTTAATTCCCTCCGTTGAAATCCCTATAAACATCTTCCGAAATCAACTTCTGCTACAAATAGGAAACGAAAATAGCTATCAAGTAAAGAACCCATTTGACAATTACACTCGACATATCCTAATTCGACCAGACTACTCAAAAGATGACATAATTGATATCTTTAAAAGATACCTTAACTCAAATACTATAAACGGACTTCTTACAGACGAAATGACAATGGGACGTGTACAAGAAATATACCCTTTACATTTTAGAGTATCGCATCAGATTCACACAAAAAAATGTCGAAGACATACCCAACCAAATCGAACAAGAAGAGAAAATCCTAAAGATACACCGGCGTGCTCACCGCAATGCTGATGAGAACCGAATTCAAATGTTAGAAAAATTCTATTTTCCTGAAATGGCTTCAAAAATCAAAGCTCTAGTTAACCGCTGTATAACTTGCAAAGAAAATAAATATGATAGGCGTCCTAACAAACCATTTTTAAATCCGACACCAATTCCTAACTACCCTGGACACACCGTGCATATCGATATTTTTTCCACAGAAAAATGCCTCGTTCTTACTGCAGTAGACAAATTTACTAAATTTGCCCAGGCTAAAATAATTTCATCAAGAGCAATCGAAGACATAAGACGACCGTTACGAGACATACTATTTTTCTTCTGCGTACCCGAAGTTGTTGTAATAGACAATGAAAAAGCTCTCAATTCAGCTTCAATAACTTCAATGTTAGAAGATGATCTTCAAATCAAAATCTTCAAAACTCCGCCATATAAAAGTGAAGTGAACGGACAAGTCGAACGTTTTCACTCTACTCTAACAGAAATTATGAGATGTTTGAAATCGGATGGACTTTCACGGTCCTTTGAAGAACTCTTAGAACGAGCCGTCAACGAATACAATTTTACCATTCATTCAACCACAAACAGAAAACCTATAGAATTATTCTATGGACGAATACCTAGGCTAAACCCTGAAGAATTTGAAAAAACAAGACAAATCAACATTGAAAAACTCAAAACTAAACAGGAAAAAGACACTAAATACCACAACCAAAAGAAAGAACCTATTAAAGACTATGAAATAGGCCAGGTTATTTATATCAAAAACAACAAACGTATAGGCTCCAAACTGACAAGTAGATATAGACAAGAAATTGTTAAGGAAAATAAGAACTCGACAATATTTACTGAATCTGGAAAAGTAGTCCACAAAAGTAACATAAGAAATTAATTATTTTTTTCCAGATGTACCCTTTACGTTTGACAAGCCGAAATCCAAATAATGGACTTTTCGAATTCCCAAATTGTTTCATTACATACAGGACAAACCAGAATACAGAACGGACATTTTAAGCTAATCCACATTATTAATCTTGAACAATACGAGCAATTTCTCTCCGACATATCACCAATCCTAAATCTCGAAATAACCCATAACCAAACAATTTTCCCCTTGCTATCACATGAAATCCAACAAATCCGTAACTTTCTACATAACCTCAAAACTAAAAGTAAACGCTCTTTAAATTTCATAGGTAAAGGCTGGAAATGGATTGCTGGCAATCCAGATCATGATGATTTTGTAACAATAAAAGACAAAATTACAGATGTTTTGAAAAATAATAATAAACAAGTCATTATTAACGAGTTATACAATGAACGAATAAATAACATTACAAAAATTCAGAATGAAATTCAAAATTTACTTAAACACAACAATAAAATCAATAACGAAATCATTACAGATCTTAAGTATAAAATAAAAATTGTAAAAGAAGAACTAGAAAATATAATTTACGCTATTCATAGGGCTAAACTAGGTACAATTAACTCATTTATATTGCCAATAAACGAAATAGATCTAGCCACCAAAATATTTAATGAACAACAATTACCCTACACAACAATAGAAGAAGCTTTAGATTTCGCAGAAATTAAAGTTATAAGTAACAGTTTATCAATCCTTTATATAATTAATATTCCCTTAACAAACAAAGAAATATACGAAAATCTATTAATTAAACCAATAAATAAGAAAAATACTGTAACCGAATTTTTATATGATGTAGTTTTAAGAAATAATGAGCAATTTTATGGAACAACAAAAAAATGTAAAACATTTAATAATCTATCAATTTGTGACTTTAAAAATATTGTAAATATTACAAACGACTCTTGCATTCCCAATTTGTTAAAAAGTCTACCAGCCACCTGCAATACAGTTAATAATCACCACATTCCAGCCATAGACGAAATATCACCAGATGTAATATCGCTAAATCAGTTTAGCGAAACTCTTGAATTCGACAACACAACCCACAACTTAAACGGAACATTTTTAGTCAAATTTCGGAACATGACCATCAATCTGAATGGAATCCCACATATCTCCAAAGAAAGTTCTATAATAAAACTCCTTCCAGCAATATTCCAAACAAATCCTAAGGAAAAAGAATACAGGGAATTACTATCGCTTGAAATGATGAAGGATCTTCATATTAACAACACTAAAAAAATTTATCTCCTACAAGAAGAAAATAATCATAATCAAATAACTACATATTCCTTCATTTCCATTCTTGGATTCCTGTTCATAATATTGTTCCTATGGAAGATCTTGGCAAAACGTCACAACACGAAAATCGTTATAAAATCGCCAACACCAGAAACCAATGGACCAGTAGCAATTGTGGATAAATTTCCTATGCTTGAAATGAACTATATCCAAAATCTAAACAAGCCTAAGTTCAATAACCTGCCATATTTCTGAAGACCGATGACGATCGTTTCTAAGAGGGGAAGAGTTAACACAGAACGGAAGTGCTGACGAACAAAATTCAACAGAAAACAACCAGGTGCTGTGGGAATGCAAGTATTAATTATATTGCAAAGTTGCATTTATTCATTTAAATAGTATGCAACAATAAATTGTAAATTTATTCTTAAGAGTCAGTTGTAAAATACAATCCGATAAATAAAGGTCAGAGCAATCTGCTCTCCAAAAAATATTTTTTTAATAAATTAAACTCTTGTTTGATTAACTTATCAAAGCTACGATGCGATTTTTGTCGTGCAGATCTTTGTGAAGAAGAAGAATATGGGGGTAGTTATACGTTTGGTTATAGTTATGTATATTTTGGCTGGTGAGTATTTTGCTTTTATTTGGCATTAAGTTTTTCTGCAATATTTGAAGATTAGATTTGTTTGACCTTTAAAGTTTTTTTTTGTAGATAGATATCAATTGGTAGGTGATTTTTTTTTTCAGGATGTGGGTTTGATTTTAAATTTAAAAGGCATTGGTAGGTAGGCAGGTATTTCATGAAATACCATAGGGAATTCAAGCTAGTATCCGGACAGTGATAATATCCATACACTTAGCACTTTGTTTGAGATAGTTGATAGGTACCTAGGGTAGGTACAGTATTTTTAAATATGTAGTTTTAAATAAAAACAAAAATGCATTCTTTATGTTGGTCCAGATAATTTGAATAGTTTGATAATTGAAATTTGTGTCTGTCTTTTATTTATGTTCCAATCCTCTTTTATTGTATCATTTTTAATAAATAAATGTTAACAATACACCTTAGAGGGCACATTACATTACATAAAAATGTAGTTTATATTTAGGTAGGTAGGTACCTATGTATATAATTTGTTCAGACCCCTCTTTACCATTGGGCCCACTGGGCCCAGGCCCAGGGCCCCGCTATCACCAGGGGCCCCCAAATTGCTGAAACATCACTTAACCTCTATTGGTCTATTTTCAAGAAAAAAAATATTTCGATACAATTTTAGATGCATAAAGAATGATCAGAATTCGTACTTTCCTTGCTGAACAATTTAAATCAAATTTCCTGCGAAATTATATTCAAATTAAAACAGAAATATGAATAACTAACTGAGTGGCAATGCAGTTTGCTTTCTGACAGAAACAAAAAAAAACACACATTTTGAATATCACTGTATCTGTATGAAAAAATAAAGATAATGGTGTTTCTATATTTGCAACGCGCATACAAGTTTGCATCAACGCAGTAACTCATACATAGGCGATTTAACTATCCGTCGGATGAACGGCACTCAATTTTTTAAGATTTCAAGGTAAAGAGTTAAAGAGTTTTTGTTTTTGGCCATTCAATGAGATTGATGAAAGATTACACTTCTCACTATTTGTTCTATAGGTCAATAGTTAGCGTTGATAGTACACCCGATCCGTCTCATGTTGATCAACTAACATTTATTATTCGTTACGTAAAAGATCATGTTGGTTGAGGCCCAGGTCCGCCCCGGACTGTAGCGCTACCTTAAGTAAGTAAGTAAGTAAAAGATCACGAGCCTGTTGAAAGGTTTTTGGACTTTATTCCAATTAACAAACATAGATCTGATTATTTAGCGGAAACCATACTTAAGGTTTTGGAGATAACAGATTGCAGAGGCCAAATCTACGACAACGCGGCAAATATGTCAGAAAAGTTTTCTGGTCTGCAGGCAAGAATAAAAGAAAAATGTAAATTTGCCACTTTTGTACCATGTGCGAGCACTCATTAAACTTGGTAGGAGTGCATGCCGCTGCAGGGTGTGTTTTAGAAGCAGCCAAATTTTTTGACATTATTCAAAATTTGTATAACTTTTTTTCGGTATCTTCTCATCGATGGAGTGTGTTGATTGCTCATTTAGGTCCAAAAAAAATTTTAAAAAGTCTTTCTCAAACAAGATGGTCGGCGCGAGCTGATGCACTTCAAGAAATTGAAGAAGTTTTGATGTCTATCGCGAACGATTTAGGACAGGCACGAGAGGCCAGAGAGGAAGCATTTAGTCTTTGCAAAAAAATTTCCAAGCTTGAATTTACCATACTTAATTGTATTGCAAAAAATTAATAAAACAAGTGCTTTACTTCAAAAACAAAATATTACCCTGGATATTGCAATAAATTTGCTGAGTGCAATAGATGAATTTATAATTGGGCTCAGGGACGATTTTGATAACTTTGATTCATCAGCCAGACAAAAATACCCGGATTCCGAATATAAGGACCTTTCTGAAAGGATGAGGTGTAGAAGCTCACGCTAGACTTTTTTTTTGACGGCTCTGGGCCCTCAGTAATTCTGACTGGGAAAGAAAGATTTAAAATTGAAACCTTTCTTCCCATTGTCGACACACTAAGCGTTCATTTGAAACAGCGAGTAGATTCGTATACGAAAATTGGCCAACGTTTTGACTTTTATAATTTTTTAAAAACTAATAAAATTGAAGATGAATTTCCAAATGTTGAAATTGCACTAAAAATTTTCTTAAGTATGATGGTGACCAATTGCAGTGGGGAACGTTCCCTCTCTAAGTTAAAAAGAATCAAAAACGAACTCAGAACTACAATGATTCAAGAAAGATTGACATGTTTGTCGCTGATGTGAATCGAAAGCGACATCCTCAGAGGCATCGAT
This sequence comes from Eupeodes luniger, assembly GCA_951509635.1. Classification (NCBI taxonomy): domain Eukaryota; kingdom Metazoa; phylum Arthropoda; class Insecta; order Diptera; family Syrphidae; genus Eupeodes; species Eupeodes luniger. The sequence goes on from OX608074.1 coordinate 61,157,392, forward strand.
TTTGAAGATGTGATCAATGATTTTACTAATCTCAAATCAAGAAAAAGACCCTTTCAATAAATATTCCTTTCTATTACCTGAAAAAATATAGTCTGTGTCACTATATTGTTCTTTAAATTACATTCTCAATAACTTATTTACTTAATTGTCTATTATTTAAATTTTTTTTATTTTTGAATTTTATATTACATACATATTTATTTTTTGTTTTTATTGTATGTTTTAAATGCTGCAATAACTATTTATTTTTTTAATGAATTAAAAAAATGTATTTATTTAAAAAAATAAAAGAATAAATATCAATTCAAAGTTATGTGATTTTTTCTGTATACCTTTATTACACAACATAACATTTTTATATAATCATACAGGGGCCCCATTTTCGAAAAGTGCCCAGGGCCCCCAATAGGGTAAAGACGGCCCTGAATTTGTTGTTTGCTGTTGTAGGTACCTTTAATACAATTTTGTCAGCTCGTCTATTCTAAGATGTGTGACTTTTAGAAAAATCCAACTGAAATTTTTTGTTTACTTAGGTATTAACATTTAGTAAGTACAGTTTCGTAAATATAGTGTCGAAGCAGGTATTTTTAACTTCCCATAGGAAGTTATTGTAATCGGTCCGATTTGTGGAATTGAAAATTTTGACATTTCTCGACGTTTCAAGGTCTCTAGAGTCGAAATAAAAGATTTTTAGAGAGATGTATGTGCGTGCGTGTGTACGTACATACGTCGTCCATAGCTCAAGAATTTTGAGAAAAATCAAGTTAACAGTTTTCTTACAAAATATAAAAACATTACTAAAAGTTAGTAAAAATTTACTTTCGACTCAAATATGTTTACAAAAATTAAAAATATTGGCTTCAAACTAATTTTATCTCACAGAAAATATTGTTTTCGATATTCAATATTTTTTTTACAAGAATCCAACAGTCCGTTTTTTTATAAAAAAAATCTACAAGAAATAGTACGCAACATGGGTAAAAAATGATGGTCGGTTCTCGATATCTCGTGAACGATAGAAGATATTGACTTCAAATTAATTTAATTCATCCAATTTGTATTTGTTTATATAAGAAATAAAAACTTTTAAGAACTTTGGATTATGTACAATCTTTGTATATGGTTTTCATATACAAAGCTATTATACATTGCCAGGTTTTTCGTGGGAAGCTATGTTGAAAGAAACAGGTGTTAAGTTTGAACTTTTGACAGACATTAACATGTATAACTTTTTCGCTAAGGGTATAAGAGGAGGTTTAACACAATGTAGCTTGCGACATTGTAAAGCAAATAATAAATATATGGTTGATTATGATTCAAGTAAACCATGTGATTATTTAATATACTTAGATGCTAATAACCTATACGGTTGGGCCATGTCTGATTACCTCCCACATTCAGACTTTAAAAGATCTAAATTAGTTGAAGGTTCAACAACTAATTTAGATGAGATTAAAGGCTGGTTAATTTCAAATATAAACATTGGTTATGTTTTAGAAGTGGATCTAGATTATCCCCTAGAAATACATGATAATCACAATGATCTTCCATTCTGTCCTTCAAACATTTCATTGTCTGGTAAATCCAATAAGAAATTAATTACTGATTTGAATAATAAAGTTAATTATATAATTCATTACAAAACATTCATTCAATGCCTTGATAATGGTTTGGTAGAGTGATGCAATTCAAACAATCTCAATGGCTGGAAAAAAATATCGATTTAAACAATGAACTAAGAAAAAAAGCCACCACAAAGTTTGAAAAGGATCAGCGTAAACTTTGTAATAATGCTGTATTCGGAAAAACTATGGAAAATGTAGACAAACGAAAAGATGTTCGAATTGTCGATTCAATAGAAAGCAAAGGTACCCATCTCGGTAGTCGCGCTCTTATAGCTAAACCTAATTTTCATAGCATATTAGAATTTTCGGAAACCATGGCTGCTATTCAGTTAAAACGAATTCACAGTGTATATAATAAGCCTATATACTTATAGGTTTTTGTGTTTTGGAGATTTCTAAGTATAAAATGTACGACTTTCATTATGCATACATGAAACCAAAATTTACTGACAACCTACATCTGGCCTACATGGATACCGATTCATTTATTTATAAAATAAGAACAGATGATTCTTACAATGATATAAGAAATGATATAATAGATAAATTTGATACTTCAGACTATCCACCCCAAAACCGCTACGGTATTGCCCAGCTCAATGTGAAAAAGTTAGGATTTATGAAGGATGAAAATAATGGTAGAATAATGAAGGAATTTATAGGATTAAGAGCTAAAATGTATAGTATAGACATAGAAGATGCAGCACTAATAAAAAAGGCTAAGGATGTTAAATCAGCAGCTGTTAAAAAAAATGTCTTTACAAAATTACAGAGACTGTTTCCTACACAAACAAAACTTCTATAGTAAAATGTTGAACTTTAGATCTAAACACCATACTATATACACCGAATGTATAAACAAATTAAGTTTAAGTTGTTCTGATGATAAAAGATTTATATGTACCAATAATATAAATACACTAGCTTGGGGTCATTATCGAATAGAACTTGAAAATGAAATATAAAACTGATCTTGTGGCAGTGGCCCCACCTGCTGTATTCTTTAAAAATAAAAGCTTATAAAGGGGGGTTTGATGTAAGCCCCCTACCAGCAATACTAACTATTTTTTTAAATATTAAAATTTAATTAAAAAATATTAAAAAAATTAACATGTCTTTTTACTTAACGATTCTTTTCTCTCTTCACTCACATGGACCAACTTTTCTGAAAAAAACTTAACTCTTAAACATCATGTTCTGTTCATGATTTTGTTCAGTTTCCCATGGTGATTTTTGCGTTCCGAACGTGAATTTTACGTTTTTGCGTTTTAGCGTGAACGTGAATTTTATGTTTTAACGCGAATTTTACTTTTTTTTTAACGTGAACGTGAATTTTACGTTTTTGCGTTTAAAAAGTAAAAACCGGAATTGAATACAATATTTTATAATATTAAATGATTATAAAATGGCTAATTTTACACAGGCATGTTTCGAATCTATGTATATTACTATAGAAAGTATTTTTAATGTCTTTTCGTTTTTATTTTCCTAGGTCTGGTTAGTGTGTAGGATTGGGTTGGGTTCAATCCCTGGCCTGTGCCACATAAAGTTTTTCCATGGGTACTGCCTCTTGCGAGGAATTGACATGAAAAGCGCTTTTCCGTATTTGCCGTTGGATTCAGCATAAAAGCTGCAAGTTAGTCTCATCAATTTTTGAAATGACTCGCACACAGGAATGTTTGAGAGTATACGGAAAGAAGTGTATGGCATTTATGACAATTCTACTATGGCCTGGAGACCCATACTAAAAAAATATCGGTGATATTCCTACATTGTCTTGCAACAACTCCTATAAGTATGGGATTATGTACTATACTGTATGGTACCACAATCTTTGCTTGTAACACAAGGGCGCAGAGTACGTTTGACGAGACAGTATTGCCTTCAGCCCCATACTGTACCAGAGATTTCGCAATGCTACTAGTTTTTCCCGCGATAATTTATGGCATGATAATCGATACCCTTATTGGATTACTGCCAATAGTGCATGGGTATAACTACTATATCGATATATTTCTACAATAATTAATAAAACGAAAATAAAAGTGCTTACTTGTAAGACGAAAGGTGATTATAAATAACTAGCCGACCCGTGCTCGCTTTGCTTCGCAAATTGTAACCACGAACATTTTCTGAATATTAGTATTAGCATATGAAAAAATTTCTCAATGGAACTGAGCATATTATATATGTATATAGTTTATATGTATATATAGTTTCGCTTTTATATAATAGTAGGTATAGATTTGCGAAAAAAAAACGAATTTGTGTCTTTAATGTTCTCATACATCTATAGGTATGCGTGTGTAAATATCCATAGACACATTTTTTTATTGATCTGCTCATTTGTGTGCTCTTTTTATCGACGTCATTGTACTAACTACCTTCTTCGAGTTATTTGTAAAGAAAATTTTAACTTAATTTCAGTTTTATTGTTCGAGGAAGTGATACAAAATTGGTAATTTAAGCTATTATAATAGAACTTTTTTTATTTTTTAATTGGAAGAATTATAATCTATTCACTTCCTCGAACCAGAAAAATAAAAAAGATCTAATTTTTCTTTAGATAAATCGGCATTTCATATGCACGGCACTGTAGTTAATTAAATGTTCATAGTAACTTAAAAAAAAGAGCCCACACTGCTCAGCGATGTGACGATAGAATTAGAGAAACAAAAAAATAATGTGTGTGTGTAGGTGAGGTGATGAACTATACAATACAGAAAAATTGAATATGTAGATGTAGGTAGGTAGGTAAGAGAAAAAACGTAACTATTAAATGGAACACATATTAAGAGAGAAAGAGCATGGGAAGAAAAGAAAATTAAAAATGTTGGAATGATAATGAAATGAAACAAAGCAGCGACCTCGCGATTGTGATGGAATCTAATTTCCTGGATAAAATAAATTCAAAAAGTTTATAATTTTATAATTTGTTTTTATTTATTTCTCAGGTTGTATGTTTAACTTAGAAGTGATTTTAGGCTTAAAATTTGCGCAACAATATTGACTTTATGAAGCAATGCTAATCTTTGTCGATTATTGTATAGGTTTTAAGAGATGAGTGGTTGCATAAGTCAACTAATGAAAAAAAGATGGACAAAAAATGTAAAATTAATAATATTTAAGTTTGACAAATAATTAATGAAAAAAAATTAAAGCCATAAACACTCTCGTAACAATATAGAAAATAATAAAATATATTTCAAATAAATCGGTTGACTACTTTCTGAGATCATGCGTCACGAACTTTAAAATGGTTTCGCTTTTATATAATAGTATAGCTATAGATAAATAAATAATAAACAGTATAAAAACAGTCCGAGTGAAATTTAAACAATTATTTGTGTTCATTTTTTTGAAATTGTAAGTAGGTACTCAGTTTGAATAAAATATATTGAGTATGTAAGCATAAGGGACATAACAATAATGTAGAGACTTTTCTGCTAGAAGCGTTGTACATGCCGCCAGTCAGTATGAGCCTGACTCCCATACTCTTAACGACTACTACTACGTCTAGTACTTGTACTAACGCTTTTATTATTTTAACCGAAAATAATATGGCTGTTTGTATTATCACCGTTTTTAAACCAATGAAGTTGTTACGCTATAATACTGCGGTACTTTATTTATTTCATAAAGAAGAAATAATTTAAGAAAATGACTAAAAATGTCTTACACGTCACGAAGGAGCGTATGTAAAAGATTCGGATTTCTATTTGGTATTTACAAGGGGTTAGCTACGAAATCCCGGAAATCCCGCAAAGAAAAATCCCGCAAAACGAAATCCCGCAGAACAGAATCCCGCATAACAAAATCCCGCGTAACGAAATCCCGCTGTTTCGCTCCCTTTCCAAATTATTTCGACACCGCTGTTTTCATAGGAAAGGAGACACTCTTCGATGAGAATCATGGATACTTTTTAAATTGTTTGGAAGACAGCACTGTATTGATTTTGGTGTATCAAATCGTGAGAATCTGTGGAACGAAGGAAAAAAATTTGTCGTTTCAAAATTGTACTTAAGCAAGAATATTTTTGGAAATTATTTAGTATTAAAAAAGCCAATTTTGCCTTCCACCGCCTACACCCGCTGATGAAGAAAAGAACTGGACTCAGTCAACCAACGAAGATACTCATATACAAGCAGCTCTTAAGACCAGTCATCAGTTACTCCTTTCCAGTATGGTTTGCAATCTCGAAGACAGCCATGAAGAAGCTCCTAGTCTTCGAAAGGAAGATCCTCAGAATTTGCACCGGCCTGTACTTCGACCGGCAGAGACGGAAACACTACAGGAACAATTATTTATACTCCCAAGCCAAAATAATTCCGCTTGACAAATACCTAGTAGTGTCAGCGAAGAAACTTGTACGAAACATCATCGACCACCCGAATCAACTAATGAGAAGGATGACCACTGAGCAAAGACATCCAGAGCCAAGGTACCTCAGTGTGATGGAAACTCTAGACGACAGCATAATCATGGACAACGAGGAAGCAGTCTCGTTCTACGCTGCCATTGGGCCAGCCTTCTACCGTGGCTAAAAACCACTTCCCCCAAACCTATACCCAAATCATCATTGACAACCAGGAATGAACACCCTGAGAAGGACAAAACAGCTGACTTTTTAAATTTTTATTTTTTTGACATGTAATTTATAATCTATAATTTTTTTAAACTTAAGACAATGTATAACGTTAGGCCCCTTATGTGCCAACAAAATGTAAAATTTATCATAAGTATCGTATTATTTTTAAATCCAAATTGTATATATTATGTTCAATAAAGAAAAAAATTGAAATTCAAAAAAAAAAAAAATTGAAATTATTTAGTAGACAGCGGGATTCTATAAAAGGTGTTTGGTCGGACACAGGTTCTCCTATAACAGGTAGGTATGGAGTGAGTTGTGGGAAAGTAGGGTTTACGGTAAGTAAAGCATTGCTATGGATGTTCTCAGCATTCAGGAATGGCAAGATTCCTTGGATGCGTAAAGGACATTTTAAGCATGCCTAGGGGTTGGGCTAAGGACGCTTAAAATGGTGTTTAAGCGTTTTAGAATTCCGTGGGATGGAATTCTCTTTTTGGCTTGGATATCATTTTAAGCGTTTTGTGGCGATTGGGTCTGTGGTTGAGAACGCTTAAAATGGTCTTTAAGCGTTTAAGAACTTCCGGAGATCAAATTTTCGCTTGGATATAATTTGTAATGAGGGTATGGCTAGGTTTTGAGGTTGAAAACGCTTAAAATTTCGTTTAAGAACTTCAGAAATGGAGTGTTAAAATGTTCTTTTTAGGATTAAAAAAAATTGTAAAAGGTGAAACTAATTTCAAAAAACTTTTGTTAAAAAAACTTTCAAAAAGTGAAAATCTTTTTTGAACAAAAGCACCTGAGGGTGGTCCGCTTCGCGGGATCTCAGGATTTGAACTCCCTTTTTCGGGGTCACACCCGCTCACGCAACTCCATTGCTCCGCTTAGGGTATGTAAAGGCGCCAGGCAGGCGCCTATATCAACAACTTTTTTTCAATAAAAGCACCTGTGGGTGGCCCCCTTCGCGGGTTCTCAGGATTTTAACTCCACTTTCACGCAACTCCGTTGCTCCGCTTAGGGTATATAAAGTCGCCAGGCAGGCGCCTATATCAACAACTTTTTTTAATAAAAGTACTTGTGGATGGCCCGCTTCGCGGGTTCTCAGGATTTAAACTACACTTTTCTGGGTTCACACCCGCTCACGCAACTCCGTTGCTCCGCTTAGGGTATGTAAAGTCACCAGGCAGGCGCCTATGTCAACAACTTTCTTAAACAAAAGTAATTGACTGTAATCCTATATGATTGCTATCCCAAAATTTCCTACCTCACTCTCAATCATGAGAATCAACACGTACGAAGGAGGTGTATCCAAAGCCAATTGGAAAAACAGCCATTCATTCTTTGAAAAGAGTATAAAAGTATTGCTCATTTCGCATTATTTTCAGTTCTTCTTAGAACACCGTAAGGTAAACACCTCAACAGAGATATGGACTTGATGTTCAACCAGCGCTCTATTTAGATTGGCGACAGCGCTCGGAGTGCTTTTTGGCGTTTTGGTTGATTCGATATGTGAATCTTCCTTTACGCTTAAAAAGCGTGTTGAGTTTGCTGCCCATTAATAAGCGTTTTAGAACGTTCATTATGGGAATGTTCTTAAGCGCTTGAAAATTGAAGCTAGACGTTTACTAGCTTAAAACGCTGTTTAAGCGCTTTGAAAGTTCAAAGAGATAAAAACAAGATTTCTAGCTTTTGGAGCGTTTTTCCAAAAAAAAAATTGGTTTTAGCTTAAATACGACTCCAAGCATGTTCAAAATCAATTTTTTCCATACAAATACCCTGAAGAAGGCTAATAAGTTTTAAAATCAAATTTGCCATACGAATAGCCTAACAAAAAAAAGACTTCTCCATCGAACTAAATTTTCAATGAAAATAGTAAGCGAGATGAAGGAAAAAATATTTTTTTTAGAGCAAAATATTTTTCAATACTTTTCCAAAAAATATTTTTTTCAAAGTGCTCTCTTATGTAGTACTAGAAATCCTGCCAAAAAGGAGTAGAAAAATCCGTGATCGTGATTTTGTTACTCGGACCATTTTCTGTGCGTGTGTCACACAAAAAATTTCAAATTTAATCGGCGGGATTTCGTAACGATCCCATTTACTAGAGTAAAACTTACTAAGCGGAGATATTTACCCAAGTTCTTTCTTATAGGGCTCACCCAAAAATTTAACAATATCAATTTTGCAATGAAAACTATTGTAACACCCGTGGTCTGGGTTCAAACCCTTACCTAGGTCAACTATTTTTTTTTTCACCTGTACTGCCTTTTGCGGGGAATTGACAAATCCTCAAAGAGTACCTAATTCTAGACATGAGAAGTGCTTTTCAAACTAGCTGTTCGAATTCGGCTTAAAACTGAAGGTTGCCCCCATCTCTGACAACATTACATTTAAAATCGAAATTACTGCCAAGGTATTTTTCATCACTATTTCATTTGAGTCGTCCGTGCAATAGTTTGTGGTTTTGGTGTGAAGTAAAACATAATTTCATTATATTTTGGGAAACCATTTATGAGTTAAACCTAAATAAAATGTTTCTTTGCATTAATACCTTTGTTTTAGGCAGGTGCAATTATATTTAATGTATTATATTTTTGTCTCTATATTTACTTCGCCTTCAATATTTTCCCTGTGTACATGCTTTTAAGTTATATAGAACATACATACATATGTACACGAAATCGTATTTGTAATGAAAATTCGCATTCAAGTCGTGTTCATTACAACTTTCTGTAAGGTGCTTCCGATTCCGATTTCAATCACACTCTTTAGACTTTGTAAAAAAAGTAAAAAGCCGACAGAACGAACCTTTCATTTCATATTTTTCTTAAAAAATCGATATCAGCATTATGAGTACCTATGTATTTACACTTCGAAATATTTCCTCATTATAATGACATCGTTATGCATTATTGGATTAAATTAATTATTATCTTACTCTCCATCTCCGACATTTCTTCTAGGGCTTCTACAGATTATTTTACTCTCACAAAGCAAAACAAAGCTTTAGCGACTTCAACAATCCTCTTAAAAACAGCATGCGAGAGCATTGTAAGGAACGCCTCAATTTGATGAGGGATCAAAAAATCATTTGAATAAAAAACCACATTTGGTGGATATAAGAGGCGTCTACATTTTGAGCATAAAGAATGGTTTCCTGGTCGTTTTAATTAAAATTCGTTTATTGTGTTGGTTTCTGGTTCTGATTTTATATTTAAATTATAAGATTTAACTTGATTGAGTTTTGACGGAATTTGAATGAATTCCTTTCTGAAATTAAAAGTGAAATGAAGCCAATAAAAGAAGATTTTTTAATTGAAATATAAAATAAAAATTAATCACTTGCCAAACGTCTGTTAAACATAATGATAATGTTCTGGTGCTTGTATAAATAAGAAATGATAACTTATTATTTCATTAACAAACAAACCACATGGTGGGTAATTTTATGTAAATTTTAGCTTTAGAGAAGGGCATACTAATAAAAATTGACACAAACAAAAGCTCAGCACCTCCTGACAATCATTAGTGGCGAGCAAGCACTGCCTAATTGCAGAAAGCAAATAGCTTCGGAAAATTATCGGTCTAATGTCCTCATTATTATGCTGTATAGTAAGCGCGTAATCACTCAGCAATGACTGTAGAATTTGAATTTGTGTTGTTTTGTTCTAACAAGCCGCAAGTCAAATGTCTGAGGCATTCGATTAATCGTCAATTGGATCATTTATTGCAACTGCCAAGCACAATTGCCTGCAATTAATTCTTATTGGTCGATTACGGTTTAATTCTCTGTCAGACTGTTTTTGGGTTGTAGTGATTCACAAAATGTATATTGTAGAAATTGTGTATATTATACAATTTGCAATATTATACAGATATGTATTTTCACATACATATGTAAATAGGGTTAATATTGTATTTCGCAGCGACCGTTAATTTTCCTTATATTACTTAAGTGTATTGCCCTTTAATATTAAAGCGCATAAAATGTTAACAAGGTTGACTTGAATCATTATGTTGCTGATTTAAAATTAATTCGTTCTTCTGAATACGAATTTAGTATATCTAATGCTTACATACAAAGCAATAAGACAGGAAGGAATTGAGGCAATTTCCAGAATAAGAACTGATCATAGAGAAATGAATAATAAATTTAAAAATCATTGGATGAAGGAAATGCAACTGAAAGAAGTATTAAAGCTTTTTTACACTTCTGAATTTCCAGAAAGTAGTTAGCTTATAACAAACATCAAATTACAATCAGAGGTTCATTATAAGTGCATGTGTAATTTGTAAGTAAGAAAATAATACAATTATAGCCTTACACAAACACACAAAATACAAAACATTATTAACATTTAACATTGTTATTAGAGAACAAAAATTAAAATAAGGAAGTTTACGATAGTGGAGCACTGGTTCTAAACAATGATTTTAATCCCATCTTATTTAGATTTAAATTTATCCATGAACAGTTTAGGTTATATAAAATGCTCATTCGACTTAAAGCTTTATTCTTCCTATAGTAAGTTCTATGGAAGTCAATACGTATAAAATCAAATGTACGCAGGTGATGAGTTCCTCCTCGGTAATTCAAATGTACACAAGATAGCAAATAAGGTGCATCAATTTCACCATTAATGAGTTGAATGTGTTTTCGATTATAATTTCGTAATATTGAGTCCATACTTGTAAAAAGAAAGAGTAACATAAGGATCATTAAACTCCTTTGCCCTGCGTTTTATAAAACCAACCATAAGTTTGCTTTATAGATAATAAAATTAATGTGATGTGTAACTTCTAAGTTGGAGCAGAAATTAACATTGAACATCTATGTATATCATTGAAAGTCAAAACACGATTTTTTTTAAATAAAAGCGAGTTTAAAGGGTTGAGGGAAAGGCTACATTTGCCACACCAAAATGTAAAAGTATCAATGTCGGCTTGTAAAAGAATACGATCATTATAAATATAATGATCGTATAAGTTGGCGCAACAGTCCATGAAGAACCAGGAAAACTAGGAGCTTTAAGTTTAAATAAAATATTTCAGTACATACACAGTGAATATTGTTCTAAAGCGTTTGAACATATGTTTGAGAATGTGAGGAGATTTGTAACGAAACCGTGTTGCTGTTTGTAAATGAGATTTTTACTAAAAAACACTAAACGCTCACACACAACTTGTTTAGCTTAGGAATTCAAGAAAGTTTTGCAATTAGCCTGTAGTTTGTTGCATATGTCCGCCTTGTTAGCTTTCTTAAATATTGGTGTAAGAAATGAAAGAAATTTCCATATACTGGACTTCATTAACTTCATTTGCTTTAAGTTTATCAGATATATAGCTTAAGTATTCGTTAAATTCATTTGAAGTGGGTTTTGAATTATGGATAACAATACCATCAATTTTTAAACAATCAATTTCTATAGGCTGAATTCTACTCAGAACTTTCCATTCTTTTCTTATAATTCACCTAGCACGATCAAAATACTCACAATAATACTTATTTCAAGCTTCCTCAGCTTTATTATTTACTGATTTGTATACAAGCTCATAATAGCTGTGTTCACTGACGCTGTGCTGGACTGTTCTAGACAGAAAAGTACAGCTTTTTGCTGTTCATTGAGGTTTTTTCTGTGCTGAACTATTCTACTTTCCTGTTCATTGACAAACCTAGAACAGTTTAGAACAGGATTTTCTGTTCTTGCTTTTGAGTCAGATCAGGTTAGAACAGACTCGTGAGAAATGTCAAAATCGAAGTTGTCATTTTTTTTGTTTACGTTTTGATTTGGCTGTGCTTTGTGTTTTTTGTCTCGTGATTTAAAAAAATTAAAATAAAGTTATTTTGCCAATTTGTTTAATTTGTTTAATTAAATAATTATAAAATAAATTGAAAAAAAATGCATCCAATTGAATTGACGTCCGAGGAAGGAAAGACTGTGGTTGTGCAGTGTTCACCAAATACGCGGTTGAATATCGAAAGAGGTTAAATTGAAACAAAATATTTCTATTGTATTAAAATTAATAAAATGTTATAATTTATAGATGAAAATTTTCGAATAATATATTTCACAGTAATAATAATATTTTTCACAGTAAAAACACAAAAAATGAAAAAAAAATAAGCGAGAAACAAAAAATTCACACAATTCGCAATTTTTTTTTTGTTGACAACTGACGTTTAACTGACTGTTCTAACTTGATCTGACGTTTCTCACGAAACTGTGCTGTTCTGATCTAGACAAAACCTCGGTGAACACAACTAATGTATTTTAGGCTAATGCTTCATGAGTCTTTTTGTTTTGGGTTTAAGGGCGAATCTGTTTTCGTAGCAGCAATCCAAGGCTTCAAAAGAGTATTATTTCCAGAGTTATTCGAAACCAGGAATGAACAATTACCGATATATTTTTGAAGAATTTCAAGAAATATATCCGGTGCAATCAATGCATTGTTTTCAATATAAATTGGGCCCCAAAACTCATATTTTAAGTTCTAATTTAGGAAATAATATTCAACACATTGTTTTTTTTTTTCTAGTAGGAATCTCATCTTATGCAATCTGATCATGTGATTTGTTACTTTATAATCATTAATCAAAAATCAGTGATCAGCTCCCTCAAGATCTAAAATTGTTTATGCAATAACTTAAATGATGAAATAGGGGCGCTTCAATGTCCAATCAAACATTTCATCTTAATCGATCAACTTAGATTTTTTTTGGAAATGAAAGGTTATTCCAGTGAAATATATGTTTTACCATAATGTTTAAAAAAAGAAGTGGTAATCTATATAGTCGTTTTTCATGATGCTTGTATCCGGATCTAGTAAATACTATTTATTACAGGAAATACTTGATTTAATTAAAAAATGTGTGACTCATTTATTCACTTTAAATTATTTTAAAACGCTAAAATGTAACCCATGTGAATGCATTCTCTTGATTTGAAAATGACTTTCTTTTTTCATTCATCTACAATATGACACATTGAAATTTTGTGTCCTATTCAGTTGCAAAATTATTCAATACACGAAGGCATCTAGTCGTGTTTAAAATAAAATACACACACTTCTGTGTCACTTCCAAATGTAAAAAGTATTTTCTTATGAAAAAGAGTAAATGGAAATGAGATTCAATGTGACAGGTTTTCAATTTTGTAGAAAAATACAGAACATTCTTATAATACAAAATGCAAAAAGTGTAACACCGTTATATGCTGTTTGTCAATGTTGATGCAGTGACAGCAGAAAATATCGGAACAATTTTCAAACTTAAAGAAAAAAAAATACCTAGGGATTTCAAAAATTAAAATAGGACGATGGTACTCAATTTAATTTAAAAGAGAAACATGTTACTGGGTACATGAAGTAGGTAATGCTTATTTTAATACAAAATAAGATTGGAATCTGAACTGATAGAAATTCGCAACTACAAAATCTTGAATGTACTAACTTGTTAATAGAACACAGTATTCGACTTCAGCCTTTTAAAAGAATGCATTCATTATTAATCATTTATATTAAATTCAACTAAAATATTGCATTCATTGACTTTAATGAGATTGGTACGTCAAAATTTGCAATCACCAATCATGTTACTTTAAAAAGATTAAAATCATTTTTTTTTAGTTTTTACATTCTTTTGAGACTTTGCATTTATTTGCAGTCCTTGGATATTTTGAAGCCTTTGTAATCTTTATATACATATACATATGAATTTTGGAAGTTGGTTTAAATTATACATTTTCAAATGTAGTTTTCAAATCCGCAAGTACTAGTTTAAGTTAGAGCTGGTGTTAGTTCGTAAATTCTAAATTAAGTTAAAGCTTGTAATAAGCTAAATAAGTAAATAAATAATAAAAGGAAAACAAATCAAAAAATCTATTTTATTTTCCCTTTGTTGTCAGTTTATGATTGGTGTTGGATGCTGCCGCCACGAAGAGCTTAGAAATTGAAAATTAATTTGCAAATGAGTAAGTATATGTACCAAAGTGGCTGGACATCAGTAATCAGTTTCAAAGACAGGAATGTATAAACTATTTTAAATTAAAGAAACTGAGGTTGAAATTCAATTATAAACAATTTAATTTTTGAACAATTACGCTTATAGTGATGAATGTCTCTTACAGCGAATATACCGATCTTTTTACACTCGGTTAGAATGTCGGTTATGCAAAAACCAAACACATTCTCACATTTCAGCCCCATCTAAATGCTTCATTTTGAATGTTTTATGGTCCGTTCAAAAACTAAACAATCCTAACCAACAGAATCTGAAGTGCTGACATGGTCTTAAATTGGAAGATTTGTATAGCTTTTTAATTTCAATACAAATAAATGCTGTAAATGTATATTAAATAAAATAAGATTGACCAAATACATATTTAATGATTTATTAGTGCTGTATTTTGTTTACTTAAATTATTTGCGAACGCAATATGCGCTGCAACTGGTTAAGTATAATTAGAAATGGACAAAAGTGTAACTCACTACTTTGTAAAACAACAAAACAGACAATTTTTTCAGGTGAAGTTTGCTTAGAGTATTTTTTTGGCGAGGTTAGAAGTTCAGGTGGAAACAATAGGCGTGTGCCTCCGTATTTTTTTGTACAGAAAATGCTACGAGAAGCATACTTGTGAAGTTCCATTGCCAACTTTAGCTATTTCAGATTCCTCAATTAGATTAGTATTTTCATCACTTAAGCAGTTCGATACTTGCAAGACCAAATTTTATTTTTATTTGTTGCAGAAATATTGATGAACATTTCTTTCTAAGGAACTATGTATGTTAGAGTTAGAATTTTGTTTGTATGTAGTTAGATTTTGGAATAGAGATTTGAGGGAATCATGTTTTAAAAATAAGTTGCTTTGTGTAAGGCATCTTTAAGGAATAGAAACATATTGCCTAATGTTTACACACAATACCAACTAAATGAGTGCAATAAATAGATTTAAGTAACTTTTTATATTCCAGTATGGGGAAACCGAACACCCAATAGAAAAAAACCGGTATACGCGCCAAAATCCATACTTCTTGACTAAATAATGTTATCTTCTATGTTTACGCATAAAATTACGAATTTTGTAGCATATGAAAATTTCTAGACATTTAACAATCTGAAAAATTAAATATGCTATGAAATAATTGGCTGCTATTAATGCTATTTTTTTTCTAAAAAGTTGATGAAGGTTAGCCGAAGCGGAAATTTCTTTAATGAACATACCTAAAATATTATTGGCTTTCTCAAAAATATTTTTCTACACTAACCTCTACTTTATACCTGAAAACTGTCTAATATATAAAATATTCCTGTCACAGTGTTAGTTGCCATACTCCTCCGAAACGGCTAAACCAATTTTAATGAAATTTTGCATATATATTCGGTAGGTCTGAGAATAGGTTTTTATCTATTTTTTATATTCCTAAGTATAATGGTTACATTGCATCAACATCGTACACGGTGCAACGATCTTACGATAGTATTCAGTGACGGTATGTACATGTACAATGAAGCATTGAATGCTATTGAGGATCTTTGCATTATTATTGCCAATTTACCACTCAGTCATTTCGGTATGCATTTACCAAATCGAAATGCATTTGATTTAATAGACACTGAATTGAATCGTGAAATACAATACAATACTGTAGAAATAGCAGCGATTGTTGATCAACGCGTGATTAAAATCATCGCAACTGAAAGTAAATATGCGTGTTCAAATGCTTCAAGGTCCATCCGTTGAAACATTCTAAAAACAATTGTTAGAAATAGGCGACGGAAAAGTTGCTACAGATGAAACTGGATGCATAAAATTACCGGTCGATTTCTGCACGATTTTTGATTCACGAGATGCTCTCATTGACCAGATATTTCCCGATGTATGTTTGTACATACATAGACAATATACAAATAATGAGTGGCCGTCAGAAAGAACAATTTTAGCAGCAAAAAATGTGGATGTCAACGAATTAAATCTCAAGATACAAAATTTGTTACCAGGAGACTTGGGATCATACAAATCTGTTGATACAGTTTGTGATGCTACCGAAGCTGTGAATTATCTAGCTGAGTTTTTGAACTCATTAGATTTACCAGGCATGCCACCGCAAAATTTACAACTGAAGGTTGGATCTCCGATAATTTTTTTTCGTCATTTGAACCCACCACGGTTGTGCAACGGCACGCGATTAGTAATTAAAAATGTTATCCAAGTCATAATTCTAAATGGCAAATTCCGAGGTGAAAACATATTACCGCGAATCCCTATTATGCCCACAGATGTGCCAATTCAATTCAAACGCCTTCAATTTTCAATTATTGGCATTTGCAATGACTATCAATAAGTCCCAAGGCCATACGATGTCTGTCTGCGGCTTAGATTTGACTACTTCATGTTTTTCACACGGACAACTATACGTGGCGTGCTCTCAAGTGGGCAAACCATCCAGTTTGTTTGTATTGGCGAAAGATGGGATCACAAAAAATATTGTACACTCTGTTGCATTAAGGGATTGATATAGTTTTTTTGTATTATTGCCATAATTAGCGATATGTATATAATTTTAAAGAATTAATTTTAATAAATTAAAAAAAATTGTTTAGTGACTTTTTATTTTAATATTTTATCACCTTTTACAGTGCTCTATAGCTCTCCTACTTATGTACCACATCCTTACACACTTACAATAAGTTATTTATTCCTACCAAAATATT
Source organism: Eupeodes luniger (assembly GCA_951509635.1). NCBI lineage: Eukaryota > Metazoa > Arthropoda > Insecta > Diptera > Syrphidae > Eupeodes > Eupeodes luniger. The sequence goes on from OX608074.1 coordinate 61,174,310, forward strand.
CTCTAGAAATTATTTATATGACAACACAACGTTTGTCGGGTCAGCTAGTTGTTTATGTATATTTTCTTCTATGTTCTGTATTTATAAAATGTAATCTATGGAAGTATTTACTATATTAACAAAAACAAAATATGTACGTAAAACTCATTAATTTGTTTCATTATTAGCAGCACTTTTACTAAACATACCTTCAAACAATAATAAGTAAACTTGAACTTTGGTAACTTTACATTTTTAAGGAATGAATGAAAATTATATTTTGCGTTAAACTGTGGGAATTCACTAAAAAAAACTTCTGTACGTCAACAATAAACATTCATGTCGATTACATGATCTATTGAATTAGTTGTGCATGAATTCAGAACGATTTTAAGACGTTTTCATTGAAAAATAGTTGCAAGCTTAAATCATTAAAAACAAACTATAAATATACTTGGATTACTTAAATTGATACAGATTTTAATTACTTGCAAACAAAATATTTGAATTCAATAAATTGCGCTCGCACCCTTAACTTGATGGTTCTTCGAACGCATCTTTGATACAATAATCCGAAGTACATAAATTATGAAATTTAAAGAATTTCGTAGTGATTGCTGTAAATGAGTGAATTAATAATATTAAACTGATGTTGAACATGCTTTTTTCAAGACAAAAATTTACATTGGTTTGCTATCAACAAAATGACTGCAAAATTAAAGCTTTAAACTGACTTTTTCATCGAAAAAAAGTAAAAAGAAAAACCTGAAAAAACTTATTAACCACCCCATTTTGTTTTTGCTGTGCAAAGTGCCGCTAGCCTACGGCATGGTTTTTTTTGTTTGTGCTCACATCTATTCATGGACTAATTGTCAAAATTACAAATACAACAATGTAAACAAACGGGTTTTGGGGAGTGAAACGTACGAAAGATTCCGATCTTGGTGAATGGAGTATTTTTGATAAAAACGTAACTGATTTCTGGAAAGCAGTGAATCTTTTGAGTGGAAAGACGACTTCAATGTCAGCAGCTCTGCACATAGACCTTCTTAAAACATATTTTTCGAGTCTTCTTCGACTCTATTCCTAGGGAAGCTCTCTTCTACAAGCTCTACAGTTATGGAATCTTTTCAAAAATAATAGCAGTCATCAGAACAATGTATACAAAAAACGTGGCACGAGTGTGGGATGGATAACAACTTTCCGATGAGTTTCAGACCTCAATGTGAGGTAAGCAAGGATGCGTTTTAAGCACGCTACTGTTGAGTCTATACATAAACGATATAACAAAATCCATTCCTGGTCTCATATATGCTGACGATATAGTCTTCCAGCTGATGATGAATAGACTTCATTGCTATTGCAAAGTCTGGAATCTATCAGTTAATTTATCAAAGTCCAAAAAAATGATATTTAGAAACGGTGGAAGGAGATAATCTAGAATGGAAAAATGGACTTTTCAAGATCAAGTCGTACAACTATTTAGGAGTACATGTATCTGGGTGTATTGATTACCTCGAACCTTAATCTCGATAGATACCTCCGAGCAAAAGTAGCGGAAGCCAAACCTGCAATGTCTACGTTTGGAGAAGCTGTTATTTGAGAAATGACGTTTCACATATTGCTAAATACAAAGTTTTTCGAGCAACTGCAACTGAAATTCTTTTTTACGGAGCGCAAATGTGCGGATACATGTCATTCGATGCATTGGAAAAGTTCCTCCGTTTTTTCATTAAAAGCACCTTAAACCCATTTACTACCACTGTACCCGCTTGGGTACAGAAAATTGAACAACATTATTGATTCGATAATCTTCAAAATGCAATCGAAGAAAATGATCGAAACGCTATGTTTGACATTGCATTTATACCACCAGATGCAGATTTCAATACAGACGAGGATGAAATAGACACAGAATGATGTTCCTAGTAACATTGAACTTCTATTAGGAATGAGAATTTTGATAGCAAGGACGAAGTTCCTTTATCAGTAATAAGAGCCTCAATATCTGGGCAATCTCATAGCCAACCACGCTGGTCTAAAAGAGGTACTGATATGTCGATGAACCGTTCTAATAATTTTGTGATAAACAAGATAAATATGAAATGTGCTTTGGCCAACAAATCTCCAGTCGAAATATGGGTGGCGTTGACTTACACGATCAGTGTATCAATGTGCATAAAATCAAAATTCGAGGCAAAAAGTGGTGGTGGCCGCTTTTTACGTCAATGCTTAGCTCTTCTTTGGCAAAAGTTTGGAAACTATATAAAGTCGCAGATGATTCCGAAAATGACTTGCTATCGTTTCAACGAGATATTGCTCGATATTATCTTAGAAGGTATAAAACTCTTCAACCTTCGACATCAAAACGACATCCATGTCTAAGTGTGGCCTTATCTGAAGGTCACCATTTTCCCAAGATAATTGAAAAGTCTCTTAGGTGCGAATCAGATGGGTTTTCGAGTTCTGCGACATAGTTTTGTGTGTCGAAAAAAAATGCTTTAAGAAATTTCATACACATAATTATCAACCATATGTTCCCATTGTTCCTGCTTGGGTACACCTTAAAAACCACACTTCCTACTTTTTTAAAAAAAAAAAAAATATTTTTGTATTCCTTTGACACTATTTAATAAAGTTATGATTTCAAAATTTTGAAATTTTAATTTTAAATGTCTTTGGTAATAAATGGGTTAAGGCTGCCGATTACGCCACCCAACTATATGCTGCACCTAGAAACAAGAAGAGGCCCCCTTTTCTTGGATACTCTCAAATTACACTTTAATTATGTTAGAGAGATGGGAGAAAACATTATTCAACAACTTTTCCAATATCAACTGAAGATAACCTTTCTTCGCTTACTTCGAAATTTGATGATTTGTTGACGAAAATCGGAAACAGGATGTACGATCAATTAAATGAGGAAGCGGAATCATCATTATATAGAGCTTCCTACAGTAAAGTTAAGCACTTCTGGAAAAAAAACCTACTTCTTGGCCGATCACACCATAACTAAAATCAGTACAATCTTTAAAGTCAGAGGTGAACTCCTCAGCTTAAACTTTATTCCTCACCGTCCAGATCATCCTTTATGGTGTGATCTATGAATTCGAAGAGATCGTGAAAACCTGTTCCATTTTTTCGGAGTTTGTCCAATTCTGAAAGAATTCTATAACATAATGAATGGAGAACTAGGATGGGAAATCTTATACCAATATTGTTTGAGTGCCTTACGATACAGAACATGTATAATCAATGAAGTTTTTAATGAACACAAAATTATTTGCAAAATTGTTAAATTTAATTTTTGAAAACGTTATATTAAATTTTTCTTTAGTATAATTATTATAAAAGTTAAAATGTAAACTGTAAACGTGATACTGGTAAATGGCCATCGGCCAAACCATTTAAAGACTTAAAATAAACTTACACTTACGCTTGGCCGGATCAGCAAGTATGTTTATAAATTTCATTTCTTTGGAGGCTGGATTTCTTATTAACTACAGTCAAAAATGGTTTGTGAGTGACAAGCTTTATATGAAGCTATTCCAACTATAATCGTATTTTCTCTTTCCAAGGCATTTGACATTATGTTGCAAAACAGATAGAGTGACCATCACTCGCTCAAAAATGTGAACAATTTTATCTTTTTTTCGTACACAAAACACTCTTATGACCTTCCTATGGCTTTTGAAAGAAAGGTATGGATATAATAACAAAGTAGCCAAATTTTCTCTTCAATTTGTATGTATACTCGTTATTGAACTGACTTGAAAATTTCGAATTGAGTTGAATCACCTTACACAGGTAATAAGTAGTTTTAACTTCCAAAAATCTACCAATGAATTATTATGACCGTAGCCGATTCCCCTCCATAAATATTCCAAACAAGCTAAATAACAATTTAGGGAAAGAGAAAAATTACTTGGGCTAAAAATTCATGCGTTTTTTTTGTTCAGGGGTCAAAAACATGTAAATAAATAAAATAGGTGGCGCAACAGCCCTTTGAGAAATAGGGTCTAGTGACTTACAACTCATTCCTGTGTCCAAGTAATGCTGTCAGGGATGGAGGGGACCTACAGTTTTAAGCCGAATCCAAATGGCTAATTTGAGAAAGCACTTTTCATGACAAGAATTACTCTTGGAGAAATTGTCCATTCCTTGCAAGAGGCAGTACTCGTAAAAAAAAAACTTTAGATGGTAAAGGCAGGGATCGAACCCAAGACCTCTGGTATGACAGTCAAACGCACTAACCATCACGGCACGAGTACTAGCTAAACATGTATTTTGTTCTATTTTCTTACCCTTTAACAGGTAGAGGCAACTTAAAATGAAAACAAAAAACTCGCTATATATTACCATACTTGTTTGTTCTTTAATCTTAAATTTAAATTAAATTATATTCTTATGTAATTATGTCATAAAAACTCAAAATTTTGACTAACTAAAAAAAAAATTAAGTGCAGACCAACTTCGAAATTGTGAAATTAAACGCTTAAATGGATGTAATTATCTGATCGTCCAATGCATTTTTAATGGAACACTTCTAAGATTAAAAATTAGTAATACTTACTTACACAAGGTGGTGCTACTGTCCCTGTCCTGTATGAACAAGGGTCTCCATCAACTAACTTCGCCATCTAGCTCCGTTAATAGCTAAATGTCTCCATTTGCGCACTCTAAATTGGGTGAGAACAGTCTACGTCCACTCATCTTCTATGCATACGGGAATACAAGAATTTAGAAGTTTTTACATATGTATGTATGTTTAAAATCGTAAAATTTTAATCCAATATTATTTATTCCAGCCATTTTTTTTCTCACGGAATATACATAATACCTATATGGCCTATCTATAAGCTGGTATCACAGATAATAATTTTATACAGATGTCTCATCCCTGCAGGAAAAAATGAAACATTTTTTTCCCTTAACAGACAAGCCTTAACAGACAAGAGCTTTTAAAAATAAAGCTGAAAAAGCTCTTTTTGCCTTGCATATTTTCTTTTTCCTTTTTTTTCTCTTCTCTTTTGTCATTTTGTTTGCCAATGAATACAAAAACAAAGTTCGGTCCATTGGAAACAAATGTAAACAACAACAACCCTATTTTTTACAAGGAAGTATATGGGAGTTGATGTAGGTTATGTCTGTATCTTGTTTTTTTATGCGCGTTTGGTGCGTAGAAGAAGAAAGAGTTGATCATTTTTGTTTATTTTTTTGTGAATGTTAGATTGTTAGGTGTCCGGTAAGGAGAATAGAAGAAGTTGCTTGTGTATTGATATATGAAAATTGTGTGGGCAAGTAGGGACAAGTGAATGTGCACATGACTTGGTTTCTGTGTTTTCTATTTTTAACTTCCCATAGGAAGTTATTGTAATGGGTCCGATTTGTCAAATTGAAAATTTTGACATTTCTCGACGTTTCAAGGTCCCTAGAGTCGAAATAAAAGATTTTTAGAAAGATGTCTGTGCGTGCTGTGCGTGGCTGTGTACGTACGTCGTCCATAGCTCAAGAATTTTGAGAAAAATCAAGTTAACATTTTCCTTACAAAATATAAAAACATTATCTACTAAAACTTAGTAAAAATTTACTTTCGACTAAAATATGTTTACAAAAATTAAAAATATTGGCTTCAAACTAATTTTATCTCACAGAAAATATTGTTTTCGATATTCAATAATTTTTTTATAAGAATCCAACAGTCCATTTTTTCATAAAAAAAATCTAGTACCTACGTTAAGTTAAAAATATTATTTTAATTGTTGACTCATTATGTACAATGAGGTACATACATTGTGCATTGTACATGGGTACCTCATCATCCAATTGACACCAGTCAACAACACTTCATTACGTTTAAAAAGATATAAAACTGAAAAATGTATTCGTGGAGATTTTAGAAAATTGAATAAAAAGATGAATTTATAAAAAAAAAATCCACATGAATGCACGCAGCTAGCATTTACATATCCGATTATACGAACTCGAGCCATAAAGACAACCTTGTCCTTGCTTTGTTTCTATTTCCAAAGACAACTGTAAATATTTTTTTTTCTCGTCGTCGACAAGCGATCAACTCTCCTGCACTTGTTTTCAACGCATCACCACCAACCACACCACAAAAAAACCAAAATAAAACGAGTTTTGGTTTGTGAAGAATGATCGTGGTGTATTATGTGTATCTGTGCATTAGGATTATGAGAGGAAAAGAACATACAAAAATGATTTCAGTTTTTTCTTTGCCTTAGTTTCCATTCATAGGAAAGAAGACGAGTTAAAGCTTTTTGAAAAAGCTCTTTTTTTTGGTTGATTTCAGTTTCATATATCATTTCTCGCCATAAGGGTGAGACATCTGTATAAAATTATTATCTGTGCTGGTATGTTAATACAATTAAGATTTTTTTGAAAAATTTGGTATTAAGTCAATGAATAAAGTTATATTTACATATCAAACTAAAGGGAACAAGTTATGTTTAACATTGATACCAACAAAATTGCCACTGATTTTTTGAAGATACCAACAGCATGTAACAAGAACATGGATTCACAACACAATGCGGTACCATGACACGAACACTTCAACAAGTTTTCTGTGCTATATATCTCTTAGAAAAGCTCTTAAAAGCCACCGGTCAGAATGCATTTCAAAAGGAAATCACACATAAATTCTTTAAGGGTTTGTTTGCAATATACGCTCTTAACTTATTAGTTTTTGGAAATATGTTCAATGAAACAACTGATTATGTTTTTTTTCCATTTTAAAATTAATTATTGATTTGAAACACAAACTAGATTGATATTGTTACATTTGTGACTCAAAAGCTAGCTTTTGTTCTAACATTTAAAGAGTCGAGTAACAGTTTTTTATGTCATTGCTCCTTTTCAATTTCGCTTTAAAGCCTAGTACATACTTGTGAACCATCTCGTGAACCCATACAAATTTCGGTTTTTGGTTCACCAGTGAACGTGCTCGTGAAGCTGAGTGGAGAACAAAGTGGAGAGTTTTCGTTCACGGGCAATTCACGTGCAAAATGTACGGGAACTGTTGGTGAAGCTTTGACATTTGGTTACAAAAAAAAGGACAGTTTTCAATTTGTACTGAATACTGATACTGATTCCTCATTTAAAGTTTGTGGCTGCTTTGCGTGTGGTTTTAAAAAAAAAGTTAAAATGCATTTATATGAAATAGAATACAAATGTTCACAACGTGTATTCACAAGTGTGTACCAGTGAGCAATTTCAAAAGCTCACTTTCTCCACTGGCGAACGTTCACTTCACGAGGAAGTATGTACTAGGCTTAAGCCAGTATCAGTATTCAGTACAAATTGAAAACTGTCCTTTTTTTGTAACCAAATGTCAAAGCTTCACCAACAGTTCCCGTACATTTTGCACGTGAATTGCCCGTGAACGAAAACTCTCCACTTTGTTCTCCACTCAGCTTCACGAGCACGTTCACTGGTGAACCAAAAACCGAAATTTGTATGGGTTCACGAGATGGTTCACAAGTATGTACTAGGCTTTAACCTTTATATTATATGAAAATGGCTTTACCTAAAAATAACAAAATGTTGACTTAAATTTATATTAAATTTATGTAACTAGATAAAGCCAAAATTAATTTTTCGGCTATTATGAATCAAGATAGAGAACTTAAACTGTATCGTGAATGGAGCTAAACTGAATTAAACTTAAGAGACAGAAGTATTTAGTTTTATAATGATCCTTTTCAAAACTTAGAATAGGTATTAGGCTATCGTTTAAAGATATAAAAGCCATATAAATATATTAATTCAATTAATTTCATGTGATTAAAACTTTCCGTGAATAAGCACATCATTCACTATTGTTTTCTTTATTGGAGCCCAAACCTGGACAGAGTTTCAACTTCTCAGGAATTTGATGCTCTGTCTGACTCCATACAAAGAATTGTCTCCCTGTATCCTCACACTGAAATCGTTATTACGGGCGATTTCAATGTTCACAATTCTTCGTGGCTTCGCCATTTGGGCCAGACAACGCCCGAAGGAATGTGTGCTGAGATTTTTGCTAAGCTTAACCATCTTACTCAGCTTGTCAATGAGCCTACTCGTATATCAGACGTTAACGGCCGAGCAGAAAATACATTTGACTTGTTTCTGACCTCTGATCCTGATAAATACACAATCAGTGTATTGACGCCTCTAGGCACATCGTCAAACAAATCCAGTTAAAGAAAGAGCTCCAAAGAGAACCTTTGGCAGTACGAGAAAGCCAACTGGGACGGTCTCAATAATTTGCAGATATGATTTCTAGTATGATTCATCTGGTAATGGAAACGTTTATCCCGAATAGGGTTAAAAGTATTAAACCCAAGGTTAAATCATGGTTCCATTCGGGCTGCAAAGAGGTTATCAAGGAGAAAGAGGTGAGCTTCCGGTGTTTTAAAGCCAACCCAACTGAGGAAAACCGGAAAAAGTTTAAGCAAGCCAGGAAGGCCTGCAACGCCTATATTCGAAGGACCAAATTTTTACATGACCAAAAATTACGGCGAAAAATACTGCAATGTCCCGAAGGCAGTAAGAATTTTTGGTCATTTGTAAAAAATATGAGGAATTCTTCCTCTTCCTCGGTTCCTACGCTTGTTGTCAATGACACTCCTTTAGTTAGCTCTATTGATAAAGCCAACTTATTTGCAAGGCAGTTCGCCAAAAATTCCACCTTAACAGATAGTGTCATGACTCCCCCAGTTCTTGAAGCGTAAATGATTCTATGGGACCAATCTTTTTTCGTACTCGAACTGTGGCGAGAGTTCTTAAAGATCTCAACATTCATAAATCCGTTGGCCCAGATGGTATCCCCGCTATTATTCTGAAGAGGTGTTCTTCCACGCTAGCAAAACCACTGCGTAAGCTTTTCCATCTATCCTATTCTTCTGGGCTCGTTCCGAGTAGTTGGAAAACTGCATTTGTTCAGCCAATCCCAAAAAAAGGCTAATCTTCTTCTCCCACAAATTACCGACCGATAGCACTAACGTCCCTTCTTTTTAAGGTCATGGAAACGCTGATTAATTATCAGCTTAAGAAATATCTTGAGGAACGGAAGCTTCTTAATGACCGGCAATTCGGCTTTCGTAGCAATAGGTCCACTGGTGATCTCATGGTTCATCTCACCGAACAGTGGAACAAATCTTTACATCATTTTGGAGAAAGTAAGATTATTGCACTTGATATTTCAAAGGCATTTGATAGAGTCTGGCATCTTGCTCTCTTATCGAAAATGCGTGCTTTCGGTATCGACGACTCTCTTCTTCGTTGGATTAGAAATTTTCTTTCGAACCGTTCAATACAAATTGTTTTGGACGGATTCAAGTCTGAAACTCATAAAATAAATGCTGGTGTGTCCCAGGGCTCCGTTTTGTCTCCGACCCTCTTCCTCATTTTTATAAATGATCTTCTGTCTGCCACTTCTAATCCAATACATTGTTTCGCTGACGATAGCACTCTTAGCTTTTCATATTCGTTTCCAGACTCACAACCCTCCTCTTCGGATGTGGAACTGCAACGGCAAAATATGATTAACTCATTAAATTCCGACCTACACAGCATTGTACAATGGGGAATAAAAAATCGTGTGGAATTTAATGCTTATCGAAAACGCAATGCTGTCTTGTATCGTCAAAGCGAGATAAACCCTCTTTGCCACTATCTATGAGTGGTACTTGCATCAACGAAACGGAAAATCTTGACATCCTCGGAATGTGCATCAGCAACCACCTTTTGTGGAGCGATCACATACGCGATGTTGCCAAAAATGCCGCAAGATGTCTAGGTTATTTGAGACGTTGCAAGAAATTTTTCTCTCTGTATGATGTGGCTACAATCTACAAAACCTATATACGTCCGAAACATGAATATAACTCTCATTTCTGGGCTGGTGCTCTAGTAACTTATTTAAGCCTATTGGACAGTATTCAAAAAAGAGCTTTTAAAATGATTGGTGACATTAACATCATCAACTCGTTTACGTCACTCGAACATCGACGCAAGTGAAATAGCAAGTTGCCTTCCTCCCCTTAAACAATTTAACCGTAATACCCGCGCTTCTAGGAATGCCCATCAGTTTACCCTTGAGCCCAACTTCGGCCGTACTATGAAGTACAGAGATTCTTTTTTTAGCCGTACTACGCGAATGTGGAACGCCTTGCCACGCTCTATCTTTCCCTGTCATTGCAATGTTCAGAAATTTAAAATCAATGTACACCGACACCTCCTATCCAACCCTTCCCTCTTTTCCTAATGCTCACACTGTGTCTTTGGCATATTAAAGGTACTCAAAACCCTTTTAGTGTTCGCTAATTATAAAAAAAAAGAAGAAAGGTATGCCATCGCGGAATTGTTTGTAGACTTATAAAGAAAAACAATCACAACATACATTGTTTTGTTATATCTTCAACAGATTTGGCAGCGTTTTGAGAGCTCCCGTCATTCATATTCAAACACATTTCCACAAAACCTTAATATATTATACACCTAAACTTCCTCCATTAAACACCCTGTCCATTTAGTAAATTTTAAATTATCGCGAACGTGCAAACAGGCAGTCTTGGTGGGTGACTTTAATTTATACAATGCTGTGAAATTTTGCATCTCAAACGAGAATGGGCATTTAGGTGTACCTATTGCCCATAAATCGTACACAAACCTCTAAGCTATGGGGCTTAGAGAGAATATGAAAAATATTATTGCAATAAGAACAAGAAATAAATGAAATAGTGTTCCATTGACAGTATTGGAAACCTTAGATTAATTGAATAAAGCATTGAATAAATTAACTACTATAACAAGCCCAATAATATAGCGCATACAAACAATTATGGTTGGCAAATAATTCGCTTAACAGTATTCGATTTAGTGAATTAAATGAATGGAAGTAATAATAATTATTGTACATTAAAAAGAAATGAGTTACATACAGTAAACCATGGGGCTTAGGCAGTGAAATACAAACAGATTTTTCCTTTTCGCAGTATACAATTGTAATTTGCTAATATAAAACAAATTGTCCATCTATCATACACTATTTTTTTTGCAAATTGTAAGCTCGATACGCCTTATCCAATGTGTGGTAATAATGTAGGTTTTGGCATAAAAAAATGTTCAAACCTCCAGCACAATGTAATCCTTAATTGAAAATAAATTTGTATGCATCATTCTTTTGAATTTGCAAAGTTTTATTTTTTGGCTACTTATTTGACTTACATTGTGTACTTCCATTTTTTAGAACACACAAAATACGCGTAAGTTGGTTTCGTAGGCGGACCTTAAAAATTCATTAGATGAATACTATTATGGTTATTGTAATATTGGAAAGGGAGTAAATTAGAAGCCCATTTTCTCGTAGCGTAACTAAAGTAAAGTAGAACATAATATTTATATTATGTTTATGTTTATTAGCTGCCTGTTATTGAGTAACAGGTAGGCCATACCTAAACGGGTAAAATTGACTACCCCCACCCATACGATTTTTTTCTAATATTAACCCACCCCTTTGGTGCGCCTTATATCAATCACCGTTTTGTTTGAATATGTGATACCCAAACCGATTATTGAGAGTTCTTTAGTTTCCTCTTCATTATGCAGGGTGACTCATTAACGATAGAAGAGTTTTTAAAGTATTAAACCCTACAAAGCTATATTTCCCCATTGGTCAATGCTTTTGACATCAGAATTTAATTAGATTCTCATACGTACCGTTGAAGTTTCACAATTCAAGGACAAGGGTGTGAATCTAGAAACGAATATGAAAAGCTGAGGGTACTGTCATCAGAGAACTATAGTTTAACACTTTGGCTGCGGCATGGTTTGACTTGAGCGATCCCTCTATACGGACATTTTTTTTGTCAAAAAGGTTTCATTTACTCTACTTATATCAGTGCTTAATTTTGCTAATATGTAATGTTTTTTGACTATAAAAAACGATTGTCGAAGCGTAGTCGACGTCAGCACATAGTATGGCGTTTTTCCCGGATGCGGGGTGTGCGGAGGGATTGGGAGAGGTCAGATAGTAATAAATATGTTGTCGACGATGCGTCGACATCCGCCGCATAGAACAAATACGATTTGTCGACGACGCGTCGACGTCAGCAGTCAACATGTTAATGGATTGAAAACTACAGACAAAAATTGTTTGTGAATATTGTTTTATTTACTCGTTTGAATAAAAGACAATGAATTTACAATTCAAATAAACTATTTATTTAATTCACAAGTAATAAATTCTTACGTGCTAACCTAATGCTGGTTGGAATCAGAGAGACCGGAAAAGCTAAGATCTACTTTGAGATCCATTTTGTATAATTGTTTTTAAATTGATTAAAATAAAGAATTTGATCTTATTTCTTACAATATTTTTATCTTTATTACTATTTTTAGCAACTTTATCCTCTTCTGGAAAAGCTTTAACTACCTTATTATTTAATAAATCTAAATCAGTCCTTGTCTTAAAAGAAAAAATCAAATCTGCTGGACTTTTCTTTGTTAGTACATTCGGAATATTTCTTTGATAAAAAAGAATTTTGGAAATGGTATTCAAATTATCTAAGTTTTTGTTTTCCAAATAGTATTTTTTAAAAGCTTGTTTGACCGTTTTAACACTTCTTTCTGCAGCACCATTACTTTGCGGATGGTAAGCTGGAGATTTTGTGACTTTTATATTATATTTTTGACAAAAACTACGAAACTGTGACGAACCAAACGGCGCGGCGATCCATAGTCTGAAACCACTTCTGTAGGTAATCCAAAAACAGAAAATACATTAAACAGACAATGGATAACCGATACAGCATTAGTATTTTTCATAAGCACTACTTCCATATACTTTGAAAATGAATCAACTAAGATTAAAAAAGTGAATTTTAAAAAAAATTTGATACCTCAAACGCTTTTTGACAATAATCCAACCAACTAAAAATAGAATCTTTTCTTAATAATTTATATAAATCCCCCAAATGAAAAGACAAATCTGGTAAAAACCTACTGTAATAATTACGCAATCCCAAAAATTATTGCAACTGCTGCACGTTTGAAGGTGCTGGAGCGTTAACTATGGCACGAATTTTTTCGGGATTTGGCCTATATACATATATGTCCTAAATACTCCACGCGATCTACAAAAAATGTACATTTCTTCTCATTGATTTTAACATTGTGCTCACTTAATCTTTGCAAAACCAAAAACAAAACAAAATCTACACAGATTCTTATTTCTCCCGATGGCTTAATGACGCACACAATTGGACTAGCCCATTGACTATACTGAACGGGTATTAAACTTCCCGATTTGACTAATTTATTTAATTCTTCGTTTAATTTGTCTTTAATTCTAAGAGGAACACTGTAGGGCTTATGGAAAATAGGAGTCACGTTTTCTTTTAGCAAAATATCAACTTTTAAGACTTTCATGCACTGATTAATTCCTGGTTCACACAAGTTTTTAAATCTAGTTTTAATAAAATCTGCCATATTATTAGACTGAATATTAACTGACTTTACCTCATCATTTCCAAATAACTTTGCTCGCCAATTGGGTATTAATACATTTAACCAGATCCGACCAAGAATGGGTATAAAATCCTTATGAGATTCTATGACTATGAGCTCTAATACGTGCATCATTTGACCAAACTCCACACAGACTTTGACTTTTCCCTTTATGACAAGACCTTCACCTGTAATAGAACATAATTGATTTGTGGAATTTTCTAATCTAACATAACATGTGACAAATATTTATAATACTCTCCATATGATATAAGTGAGACACATGCATCTGTGTCGACTTCTACTTCTATGGGTTGCTTCTCTATGACCATCGATTTAAGGAACCTGTCGGACTCTTCTGGTTGTACTTTATGTACTGACTTAACTGCATTCTTACGATGTACTGAGCTTTTGCCGAACCTACACATTGTTGAAGTGTGGCCCAAGCGATTACACCGGAAACATTTCCAATTGACTGCTGGACATGTATCGGGATTATGCTGCCTTTGATGACTGATTTGGTCTGCTACTCGACTTTGACTTTGACACGACTGAGTTATCATTTTTGTGAGAGCGATGTTGTTGGGTATTCTCTACTCGGAGACACGTCTCCGACTTACTAACTGTTGGACGAATTGCTTGCGATTCCTTGTGTGACATTTCCATAGTGAGAGCTAGATTACAGCATTTCTCGAAATCAAGGCTTGTATCGTTCAACAATGCTCTCTGAATCTCCTCTGACCGAATACCAGCGATGAACCTATCTGTTAACGCATCATCTAGATCTTTAGCTTTCCATTGAACTGGGGATAGCACTTCTGGTTCTTCGAACTTATCGCAGCACTTGACGACCTGTGCTCTATTAGGCTTCAACGACACCAAGTAACCTCCAAAACCACACGTGCTCGCTAAGGCTTTGAGATGCATCATGAATTCGTTTATACTTTCGCCTTCTTTTTGATAAGTTTTGTTGAATTTATAGCGCTCAGCTCGAATATTAATTCTCGGTGCAAAATGTGATTTTAATGATCCCAAAAGCTCTTCAAACTTCATATTTTTAGGCTCTTTAGGTTGCACTAAGTCTTTTAGAATTTTATAACAATTTTTTCCAATTAAAGTTAACAGAATTAAGGCTTTATTTTCTTCCTTTACTTAATTTATTTGAAAAAAAATGCGCAATCTATCTTCGAAGGAATCGAAATCCTCTCCTGGCTCGAATTTTTCCACTTTGCCAACGAAATGATTAGACGACACGTTTTTCGAATGATTGATTTTTTAATGTAATTGTTTTAATTTTTAGTTTTATCCTCGTCGCCAATGTTTTATTTACTCGTTTGAATAAATGAATTTACAATTCAAATGAACTATTTATTTAATTCACAAGTAATAAATTCTTACGTGCTTACCTAATGCTGGTTGGAATCAGAGAGACCGGAAAAGCTAAGATCGACTATCAACATAATTAGTTGGTAGCACAATAATTCAGTAGTCAGTGCACCCAACTTTGAAATATAAAATAAATGAATACGTACAGTGATCTATTTGAATTCCATACTTAATTCTACAACAAAATCGTTCATATACAACAAATATAAGGAAAAGAATCGTAAACAAAACGAAGTCCTGGGGACACCAGCACTTATTTTATTAATATCAGATTTGTTCACAGCAGTGGCGGACTAAGGGGGGGGCGGTGGGGGCGGTACGCCCCGGGTGGCAGACTAATAGGGGGTGCCATCAGTAACAGAATAATAACTGCACACTACAAAAAATAAAAACACAAATAAAACAATAAATTTGTTTCCCAAATACCTACCTCTATATATGTGCGCATGAATTTCGTTACTGGCCTATTCTCTTAATATAAGTAATATGGAAATAAAATATTTATCGCCCAAGAGCAACAACCAAGCATTTTCCAAGCGCCGCAGTTCTGTGTTCAGTTCTTTTTTCTTTACTGATATGAGTATTTTTCTTCGTTTCGTTTTTAAATAACGCTGGTTTGACGTTGGAAGAGGAAACACGAAGAGCCATGTTTGAATGTCAGGATACATTTTATACTGAACTTGTGCATCGATCTAAGGCCATGGAAGATATTGCGTCAGTTTTCTCAGCTCTTCAACCGAAAATATTGCTGTATGGAACGGAAGAAGAACTGCCGGCTGTGGTTCCAATGCTTACCTCGACATTTATAGAACTTACAGACAACAGTATCATATTGGAAATCCAGCGAATTCGGCGTCACATGGTAGCTTCAAAGATAAATTTGAAAGATGCAGAAATTTGTACAGCCTTTGAATTTTTAAGCTTCATTGTTAAGTGGGATTTTTCAGACTCTTTACCGAGTCTGTCATTGGCGATGAGAATTTATTTAACAATTTGCGTCTCAGTGGCATCGTGTGAACGAAGCTTTTCCAAATTAAAATTAATAAAGACTTATCTAAGATCAAAGATGAGCCAAAATAGGTTGACTAATTTGGCTATACTTTTAATCGAAACGGAGCACACAAAAAATATAGATTTTAATGATATAATCGTAACATTCAGTACAATAAAAGCTCGTATGCACCTCTAAATAAAATCTTTGTTAGTGTTTTTTTTCTTAAATTTTTCAAGGGGTGTAAGCTTGCTTTACCGCCCCGGGTGTCACTGCCTCTTAGTCCGCCACTGGTTCACAGCTCAAGTGAGTTAAGAAACTTTATTAGGTATGAAGTGCTCTGTTTTGACTGTGTCTATTGATAAATGCTCTCTCCTATCTCCTGCTACTTCATCCAATATGTTTGAATTTATTTTCAAAACAACATCGTTTTTTGGAGCTAGAATCGCCCTTTGACAATGAAGATAATGAAATGAGGTAGGGAAGTAGTCTGAACCCAATGCTATGCTACTAATTAGTGTTATACAAAAATAATATATAGAATATCTAATTATAAGTGTTACCGGCGGAATTGTTCGAATGAGATGGGAATGAGAAATTTTACCGCGATAAAAAGTAGCTCAAAACCCTCTCCAGCCTCGTAACCACCGCCACACAAGAAATCTTCTCATAAAATTGACAAACAAACAAACTAACTGATTAGTATAGGATTATGTGACCTAATTAAGAAATGATATGCAAACATGTATGCCAACTACATCTGAGTCGAACATCTCACTTCTACATTTTTGTTTGTATTACGAGGAGAAATGATAAGTTGGGTTTATTTTCACTTTCCTCTTATGTACGAATATTGAAAAAAATCACATAACAGCAGAAAAGTAATGCAAAGAAATCAAAACACATTCACAAGATGTGCAATTTGCTTAATCGAAAAAGTATCGTCTATTTGCGCTTATTCCATCAGAAATCCCAATCCCTTACCCCACATAAAATTGCAAAAGTCAACTTGACAATATGCCACTGGCACTAAAGGAGCAATTCATTTCCAAAAGGTGAATGCTTTTCGTCCTCCGCTCGTTCGTTCGTTCGTTCGTTCATCTCACACTGAGATAATGTTTTGTCCTTTGGGAACCCATTTCGCATATTAGTTGGTTGTGCGCAATCTATGCAATTTTCTCTACGTGTGACTTTTATCGTAATTGATATGAGTGTGTGCATGCCTTGCATTGCAATACAATGGTTTGGTTTGTTCTGTTCATGCATGGCTTTTTGCACTCTGCTTTAATAGTGCAGTAGTTACAGTACAGAAAATTTCACAATGAAAGTTTTACCCTTCTGATGCTGATGGCAACATTGAACGTTGAAGCTGTTTCCCTAGATTTGGTGATAAAACAAAACAATGAAGATGAAATGTGTGTCATTTAAACAAAACTCACAAAAATTGTAAATCAGGAAATAAGTGTTCATTATGGTGCCGTGCAATAACGCCGAGCGAAATAACGCCGAATTCTGAAATTCGGCCTTATTTCACTTTAATAAAGTGAAATAACGCCGAATTTTAGCATTCGGCCTTATTTCACTATTGGAAAGTGAAATAATGCCGATTCGGCGTTATTTCACTTTTGGTCCTATGCAAAATGCTTATTACATCTCAGTCTCAAATCTAAGTATTTTGAGATTTTGCTAGCATTTTTACTAGAAAAATCTAGAACTAACAAAACATTTTCTCCTCACATTTAAAATAAATTTGTTATTTTATTAATATGTTAACATTACTATTTCTGTTTCAAATTTTTTTACATTTTTTGATTCTGGTAAGACCAAGATCAGTTAAGAGAAGTAACGTGAAGTGAAAGTTTCAGTATTGATTGAAATTGAAAAGTATAGAACTAATACCTAATTATGTACATCTACAACATCAAGGCTAATAATTAAATATTTCAGTTTCATTCAAAACCGTTAAATTACCACATACGAATAAGGTTTTGGAAATGCATGTTTTTTAAGGTAAGACAAATTTAGCGGCATGGACCAGACAAAAATTTAAGATTAGAATTTACATTTCAGCTAAGATTGCATTTTTTGAGAATTTGATCTAATACAAATTTAAAAAAATATACTATAGGCAGAAATGGCAGCGAGCGGAGCGAGCGGAAAAAATTTAGCCCAAAAGAGAATCAATTTGGGGTGTGAAAATAAAAAAATTCGCGCGAATTTTTTTATTTTCACACCCCAAATTGATTCTCTTTTGGGCTAAATTTTTTCCGCTCGCTGCCATTTGTGCCTATAGAATATTTTTTTAAATTTTTATTCGATCAAATTCTCAAAAAATGCAATCTTAGCTGAAATGTAAATGATTATTATTCATCTATTAATTTTTTTAATAAATACAAATTGTTCAAATATTACTCCGACACTAGACTGCACTCAATTCACTGAAGCTACTAAAGTGATTGTTTTTTCATCAACAACCGACCGCGACGCGACTGTTTATTCTACGGTAAACTTTGTTTTACAGTTGATTTTGAGTTAAGCCCCGCTTAGTTTCTGGTGCCGTGACATAAGGCCAAATTTTGAAATTTGAAATTTGGCCTTATGACACTTTTCGAAAGCGTCATAAGACCAAATTCCAACGTTTGGCCTTATGTCGCTTTCAGAAAGTGTCATAAGGCCAAATTTTTTTGCGACTTAAGACCAAATTTGTTTTAATGTTTTCTTCAATAACAAAAACCGTTCTTTACTGTTAGAATTATGAAAGAAGTTGTTAATATAGGCGCCTGCCTGGCGACTTTACATACCCTAAGCGGAGCAACGGAGTTGCGTGAGCGGGTGTGACCCCGAAAAAGGGAGTTAAAATCCTGAGAACCCGCGAAGCGGGCCACCCACAGGTGCTTTTATTGAAAGAAGTTGTTGATATAGGCGCCTGCCTGACGACTTTACATACAACTTCTTTCAATAAAAACACCTGTGGGTGGCCCGCTTCGCGGGTTCTCAGGATTTTAACTCCCTTTTTCGGGGTCACACCCGCTCACGCAACTCCGTTGCTCCGCTTAGGGTATGTAAAGTCGCCAGGCAGGCGCCAATATCAACAGCTTTTTTGAATAAAAGCACCTGTGGGTGGCCCGCTTCGCGGGATCTCAGGATTTAAACTCCACTTTTCGGGGTTCACACCCGCTCACGCAACTCCGTTGCTCCGCTTAGGGTATGTAAAGTCGTCAGGCAGGCGCCAATATCAACAGCTTTTTTAAATAAAAGCATCATCTCAGGTGATGAAGATAAAGTGTGAAAGTGACATAAGACCAAATTGGCCTTAAGTCACTTTGGAAAGCGACATAAGGCCAACCGTTGAAATTTGGCCTTATGACGCTTTCGAAAAGTGACATAAGGCCAAATTCTAAAATTTGGTCTTAAGTCACTCGCCCTTATGTCACGGCACCTTAGTTTCTCCTTGCAAAAGTTTAATTAAACCGAATTCTCTGTTTTCTCTCTTTCGGCTTTATTTCCCAATTGGCATTCGGCGTTATTTCACTTATCCAAAGTGAAATAAGGCCGAATGCTTAAATTCGGCGTTATTTCACTTTAGCAAAGTGAAATAAGGCCGAGTTTCAGAATTCGGCGTTATTTCGCTCGGCGTTATTGCACGGCACCGTTCATTATGAAGTACATGCATATTTATATTGTACATAGATATTATGTTTTTGTTTATAAACTCAAATCTATTTGAGTTGATACGATTTTCTGAAGTTTCTGGATTTCACTTATTTATACAATGCTGTATTGAAATAAAGCAAACATTTTCGAGCAATTCATTCGTGTAAATTTAATAGAAAGAAGAAATTATTCCCAAGTCGTCAATTAATGATAATTGAAGTCGAAGCAAACAAGGCGTGTTTTATATTTGAATACCATTCCGACCTTAAAAGGGATCAAAGTTAATTAGTTATGGCTTCTTTGGTTTCCTACTAATTAAGTGAAATAGAATCACTTGAGTTGATTCTCCTCTTTATTTAATATTTCGAAACTACCCCATAATATCAAGTTTTTAAACTGCTAAGTAATATGTATAAAACAACAAGGGTTCCCTAGATCACCATCCCATCAGTCGAGCATTTGACTTTTAAACAAATTAGTATAAATATGTAAAATCACTTCAATAATTTTAACTAAAAACTAGAATTGATTATATATTTATGTACAATTGTTTGTATTTACTTAATTTTTTTATGAACGCATTTATTCAAATGATAATGTGAAATTGAGAAAAAATGGCAAGTTGTTAAATAAAAATAACCCTGAAAACTATGAGTACCACAAAGTATATTTCCATCGAGCGACACTGACTCGTCGTTGAACAATAATTGGACCACCTATTAATGCAATTAAGCGCTTAACGTAAAAATTTAATCAAAAGATGTGTTTAATTGACTTTATAAGCGAAAGGACGGTGGTGTGGTGTAGATAGAAATATACTTGTTCTTTTCTTTATTTAATTGCTATAAATTTAGCGTGGCTGCATTTCGATTTCAATTGCGATGGATGAGAGACCAACAAATTAGCCAGGTTAGTCCCAAGGTTAAAAAAAAAAACTAAAAAAGAAAAATAATTGGTTCGTTGAGAATAATAGGGCCTAGTGGCTTACTACTGCCGACCATTCCTGTTTGCGATTCATGTCAGAGATGGTGGGGACCTACGGTCTCATGCCGATTCCGAACGGCTAATTTGAGAAAGCACTTTTCATGACAAGAATTACTCTTGAATGATTTGTAAATTCTTCCCAAGAACCAGTCCCTGTGAACAAAACGCTTAGTTCGCACAGACAGTGATTGATTGTTAACTACGGTTAAACAAATTAGTAGTGACAATTTAGAATACTTTACTGGATTACAATTTTTTTTCGAATTCATCTTGCAATATTTGTTGTTTTTTTGGTGCTTTGATGCTAACTTCGTTTCACACTTAGCAAAGCATCATCCAGAATATCTTGAATACCTTATTGGATAGTAGTTTACCTTTTATTAAATAATTTTACCTCGAATATTTTACGACCAAAAAATGATTTTATCTAAAAATACATTTTATGCAACCAATAATGACGTTTTTGACATCTGGTAACATTTTGAGACAAATTTAATTGACAGTTTTCTTACAAAAAATAAAAACCTAAAAAAACATTGCTAAAGTTTGTAAAAATTGAATTTTGACTTAAGTATCTTTTTCAAAACTAAAGATATTGGCTTCAAACTAATTTCATCTTTAGAAAATACCGTTTACAACATCCATTAAAGTTTTGGGAAGGATCGAATAGACAGTTTTTTTTTATAAAAAATAATAACTTAATATTATAAAGAGGAAAGATTTGTATTTTTGTATGTAACGAATAAACTCAAAAAGTACTGGACCTATTTTAATAATTCTTTTTTCATTAGAAAGCTACATTATCACTGAGTAACATTAGGCTATATTTAATACAATAGAAATCTTTATAAATTCCTTTTAAAACCAACCGAAGGTGTAAACAAATTTGCCATAAAATGTCTTTCATCGCATACGCTGAGAAGAGTATTAATGATGGGACAAAAAAATGTTTTCTAATTTAGTGATTCATATGGTCGTTTTAATTAGCATGCTTATATATGTAACTTAAATATCTGTACCTTACCTATTTATGTCTACTATGTATCTATGTAAATATCAGTATGTATTTGTTTACATCATAAATAAATAACTTTCAGGAAATGCTAAACAAATTGGTAAAAATTGATTTTCGACTACAAAATCTCGTTTACGAAAATATATTTTGAAATTAAACTATTTAATCATATGCAGAATATTGTTGGTAAATTTTAGTTATTTTGTAAGAAAAATTCAAATGACAACTTTTTTAACAAAACACGAAAAACAACAAAAAAAACTCATTAAAAATGGTTTTCGACACAAGTATTAGGAGAACAAAGAAAAATATTGACTTCAAATTATCGCGTAGTTTGTTGATTGTTCGACTCTTGTTTTCGTAGCACTAAATTGGGAAACAAGTATTTAAAAGTCATACATATAAGATTCGAAAAGATTTGAATTTCTCGTAATTTAACTAAAAGAAGTTGTTTTCATTTGCATGCAATTAATAACCAATATCGTTTACTGTGATAATTTTTTTCCTTTTTCCGTTCATCAGCTGGTTTTGCTTTTGCTGTGATTTAACATCCCAGAAAAGAAGTTGTGGGAATTTAATCTTGTTTCTTATGTGAGTTAAGTTATTTCGAGGTTGTTTTTTTTTTTTATTTAGCTGAATAAGAACATTTGATGGTTTTTGTCTATCGTTTGAAAGTAAAGAATGTCAAACTGTTTTGATATTTCAAGTATGGTTTGACAATTCATCAGTAAATGTTTAACGCCAAAACAATGCTCACAAAGTTTTAAATTTGCTTTTAAAGAAATGTATCCGTTTTTAAAATTCATAGAGCACTTCGACCGATGAATTGTGTGTAATGAATAATCTCAAGCCCGGTAAAATAGTCTCGTCAATAAACAAAATTGCCGTATAATCGAAGACAATCCTCGAGTCATTAACGATTTAACATTACATCCATCAAATTTGACTGTTTGGTGCAGAATCATTTCTTTCCAAATGAAGAGGGAGCAGTAATAACTGTGTGTGTTCGTGGTTGGAGAACACCTGAAGTTCATCCGCTAAAAATCGATTATATTTGCATAGAAGACGATTGCTATACAACTTTTCATACAGCGCACTTAACCATACTTATATTGCAAAATCAATGTGTGTTACTTATTGTCACCATACGTCCGTAAAAAGCTGCACACGCCCACCACAGCGAAACCTCTGGTTTGACGACGAATGCTGGCAAGCGCACGCAGCTAAGTAACAGGCATACAAAACGGCGCTTCACAGAAGGACCAGAGCTGCGCGTGAGCTCTATGAGCAGAAGAGGAGAGAGACACACCGGCTTCTTTGATGAAAAAAGGGAGCATGAGAAGCGCGCGATCGAGGAGATAGAGGGATGTCACAACAGGAATGAGGTTCTTAAATTTTACCAAAACGTTAAAAAATCCTCCCAAGAGTACATCGTAGTAGAACCGCAGTTTATTTAAAGAATATGGAAAGACGACTTCTCCAAATTATTATACGGCGATGACGAATCGAATTCTGATGTAGATACGGGAGATAAAACCACTCAACCTAGTCGGCACAGATCAACAATTCCGCCTACCCAACCTCGAAGAAGTGAAGATAGCTATGTCTAAACTGAAATCCAACAAAGCTGCTAGAGTTGACGGCATCGCTGACGAATTATTTAAAGCAGCAGGCGATGACTTGGTAGGGAGCATGCAATAACTCATCTGCATGCCCGATGAGTGGAATTTCAGCATAGTCTGCCCATTACGCAAGAAAGGAGATGCTCTAAATTGCGCCAACTATAGAGGCATCAGTCTCTTAAGCATTGCATTTAAGATCCTTTCTGGAACGTGTGAAGCCGTTCGTCAACAACCTGATAGGTCCTTATCAGTGTGGCTTCAGACCAGGAAATTCCACTATGGACCAAATATTCACATTACGTAAGATCTTGAAAAAAAAAAAGCCCAGGAACTTCAAATCGATACCCCCTTCTCTTTATCGATTTTAAAGCCGCGTATCTAAAGATAAGAGCATTAAAGAGCAATGTCTAGTTTTGGCATCTCAGTGAAACTTATCCGTTTGTGCAGAATTAAATTAGAGAATGCATGCTGCTCTATCAAGGTCGAAAAAGATCTCGCCGACGCATTTGATATCAAAAAAGGTTTTAGACAAGGTGATGCACTGTAAATATGACTTCTTCAACATCGATCTTAACTGTCAATACTAGAGGCACAATCTTCCAAAGGTCCATCCAATTACTCGGATACGCCGATGATATACATACACATACATAGGAAGATCACAGCGGAGCGTTTTTAAGCATTGCAACTGATCGGAGAAGATGGGTTTAGTTGTCAATGAGGACAAAACTATATAATGTTTGTTTAATGATCAATATTCTTGATGCAATTAATAAAAAACTAATTCATCTTCTGTTACCCGACGACGTTTCGCTGGCTATTTTCCAGCTTCTTCAAGGGATTTTTCAAATTTATTAGCTGAAGATTTAAAATATATGTTACAATGTGTGGGACTATTTCTATTGTTATTTTCTTACTTTGGAGTTAACTGTCCTATTGCATTTTTTTGTTGTTATGAGAAGTTGAATAAATAAATAAATAACACAAATAAAAAGATAAATAAACGAACAATTTTAAATAATGGAACAAAAACACAACAAAGTTAAAACTAATATCACAATTTATCACTTCTTATGGCAACACTATACAGCAAGCTTATGTTGTCGATGTCTTCTTTATGGTTCATCGTCATATTCATTTTTTGCTGTCTACTCAAGCTTTCTAGAGTGTAGTGGGTGGTAGTGCGGTTCTCCTTGTCTAGTATAATAGCATTATCAAAATCAGCCATATGATCGTTGTCATTCATGTGTTGTGAGAGTCTGTTCTCTTTTTTCTGATATCAGCTTCATGTTCTGACATTCTCACTCCAAGTTTTCTCTTCGTTGTTCCAATGTATATCATTTGGCATTGTTCGTCATTTTTCCCTTTACATGGTATTTGGTAAACTACATTGTGTTGGTCTGTTTTTTCTATTTTCGGTTTGGTGTTTGTGAATATTGCACTTAGGGTTGAGCAAAAACACTCCATTATCAAGACCGGAATCTCAGACTGACATTTCGGTTTGCCTACAAGCTATGTCGGACTAAATGTGAGAAAGTGTGCGTGAAATGATGCAAAAAAACCAAACACATTCTCACATTTAGTCTTACAGCCCATCAAAACGCTTCATTATAGTAATCAGCCCCATCTAAATGCTTCATTTTGAATGTTTCATGGCCTCGTTCAAAAATAACAATCCTAACCAACACAATCTGAAGTGCTGACATGGTCTTAAATTGGAAGATTTATATAGCTTTTTAATTTCAATCCAAATAAATGCTGTAAATTTATATTAAATAAAATAAGATTGACCAAAAACATATTTAATGATTTATTAGTGCTGTATTTTGTTTACTTAAATTATTTGCGAACGCAATATGCGATGCAACTGGTTAAGTATAATTGGAAATGGACAAATGGAAAAACAAAACCATTTTTTTTGTACAGACAATACTACGAGAAGCATACTTGTGAAGTTCCATTGCCAACTTTAGCTAGTTCAGATTCCTCAATTAGAGTAGTATTTTCATCATTTAAGCAGTTCGATAATTCCAAGACCAAATTTTAGTTCAGAAATATTCCTGAAAATTTCTTTTTGAGGGACTATGTTAGAGTTAGAATTTTGTTTGTAGTTAGATTTTGGAATACAAATTTGAGGGAACCATGTTTTGAAAATAAGCTGCTTTGTGTAAAGCATCTTTAAGGAATAGAAATAGGCAATATGGTTATACACAATACCAACTAAATGCTTCTATTAATGCTAATTTTGTTTCTAAAAAGTTGATGAAGGTTAGCTGAAGCGGAAGTTTCTTTAATGAACATAAATAAAATATTATTGGCTTTCTCAAAAATATTTTTCTACACTAACTTCTGCTTTATATCTGAAAACTATTGTTTATGTATATTTTCTTCTATGTTCTGCATTTATAAAATGTAATCTATGGAAGTATTTATTATATTAATAAAAACAAAAAAATGTACGTAAAACTCATTAATATTTTTCATTATTAGCACCACTTTTACTAAACATACCCTTCAAACAATAATAAGTAAACTTGAACTTTGGTAACTTTACATTTTTAAGGAATGAATGAAAATTATATTTTGCGTTAAACTGTGGGAATTCACTAAAAAAAACTTCTGTACGTCAACAATAAACATTCATGTCGATTACATGATCTATTGAATGAGTTGTGCATGAATTCAGAACGATTTTAAGACGTTTTCATTTTGTGATGTATGTCAGAATTTGATTTTTATTTGCTCTGCATTTATTCAACAGGTTCGCTTTAATCGTTCTGATTATTTTTTAAAAACATTGATGTTCCTTTGATGCATAGTTTTTTTTGATAGCAAATACATGTATGTTTCCATCAATCAAGAATGTCATGGATGAGGTATTTTTCGATTATAATTTTTTTTTTAATTTAATATTTATTAATCAAAACGCAATTGAAAAATAGTTGCAAGCTTAAATCATTAAAAACAAACTATAAATATACTTGGATTAATTAAATTGATACAGATTTTAATTACTTGCAAACAAAATATTTGAATTCAATAAATTGCGCTCGCACCCTTAACTTGATGGTTCTTCGAACGCATCTTTGATACAATAATCCATAGTTAATTATGAAATTTAAAGAATTTCGTAGTGATTGCTGTAAATGAGTGAATTAATAATATTAAACTGACGTTGAACATGCTTTTTTCAAGACAAAAATGTACATTGGTTCCCTATCAACAAAATTACTGCAAAATTAAAGCTTAAAACTGATTTTTTCATCGAAAAAAAGTAAAAAGAAGAACCTGAAAAAAAACTTATTAACCACCCCATTTTGTTTTTGCTGTACAAAGTGCCGCTAGCCCACGGCATCGTTTTTTTTTTGTTTGTGCTCACATCACATCTATTCATGGACTAATTGTCAAAATTACAAATACAACAATGTAAGCAAACGGGTTTTGGAGAGTGAAACGTACGAAAGATTCCGGTCTTGGTAATGGAGTGTTTTTGCTATCAATAATGAAAATGATAATGTTGCTGTTGTTGCTATGGATGTTTCTGGAAACAATGTTGGTGCTGCTGATGTTGTTCACGTTGATGCTATTGGTTGCAACAGAGATAATATCGCAGGTCTCACTAGTGATAATGTTGATAATGCTACTGGCGTCAATGTTTTTGTTGCTCATGGTCATAACAAAAAACGTAAATATAAACAGCTGTTTGGCAGTGATGCTGATGCTTTAAGTGCTCTTCCATCAGTACCTCGAAGGCGTTTTATTCATATCTCTCGACTCAATAAGACAAAAACTGAAGAGAATGTTATAAACTACACTGCGCGACGCACGGCTAAATCTGCCTGCGACATAATATGTAGCAAATTAGTAAAGAAAGATGCTGGCATCTCATCTCTCCGTTTTGTTAATTTTAAACTTGGTGTCCCAGTTGGATCGTTTAATGATGTTCTTGATTCATCTATTTGGCCTTTTGGAGTCCAGATAAAGGAATTCTCACATCGTCCAAAAAACGAATTGCATCCACACCAAAAAAGTTCTGCAACCTAAACAAAAGTTCTACTGATTTTACGATTTTTTATCACAATATTGGAGGTATGAGAACAAAATCTAATGATTTTTATATTTCTGTTGCCGACTGTTCGTATGATATTATCGTTCTAACTGGTTAAATGATAGTTTTCTTTCAACCGAATATTTTACATCGGATTTTAATGTTTATCGAAAGGATCGCTGCTCTGCGAGTACAGGCTTAAAAAGAGGCGGCGGTGTTTTATTTGCCATCCAATCTGGATATATTTGTAGAGAAATTTTGTTATACGACAATGATATTGAACAAATGTGTATTTGTGTAGATTTATGTATTTTAACTGGAAAAACTATTCATATTTATTTTTTTATTTCATACATTCCTCCATTATCTCAACATTCTGTTTATGAAGCTCATATAAATAATGTTAAAGATATTGAAAAAACCTTAGATGAGAATCCTTGGAGATTTTAATTTACCAAATGTAAAATGGTTATTTTCAAATGATGATGAACAATATTTTCCTTATAACGTGACTAAAGATTTTGAATACAATGTAATTGATAGCCTATATTGGCTTTAAATTTGCATCAAATTAGATCTTATTTTTATTGATAAGAATCTAGAAGCTGAATTAGATGAAGCTAGTTTCCTTTTGGGTGAAAATAGTGTTCATCATAAATCACTTGAAATTATATTTAATTTTTCTGTTTTAATTGAATCACAGTTTTGTTCCAATAGCTCATGTCTATGATTTTAAAAATACTGATTTTGTTGCTATGAACCGATATTTTGAAAGTGTAAATTGGCAAATTATTTATAATTGCAGTAATTTAGAGATGGCTTTTGCTATGTTTCGGAACATATTAGATGATGCCATTGCTAATTTCGTTCCTTTAAACAAAATTCAAAAATTCAAAAAGACCAATTTGGTTCAATAAAAGTTTGCCTAGGTTAAAAAATGTCGTAGCTATACTTCGTAAAAAGACTAAGATTTCGGATTCTTTTCGTGAACAATTTATTAGATCTAGGAAAGAGAACGAATTCTTAAGAAGATTTACATATAAACAATATATTTGGTCTCTTGAGTCGAAAATAAAAACTAATTCGAAGTGTTTTTGGACATTTCTAAATACTAAAAGAAAATCAATTGGAATTCCTTTCAGTATTTCTTACAATGGTATTTTTTCTGAAAATTAGAAGATATTTGTAATAACTTTGCTTTATTTTTCCAATCGAACTTTTCTGATTTGGGATTAGATTATAATGAAATACTTAGTTTCAATTCTAACATTAACATTGGTGACCTTTCTTTATCGACAGTTGATGTATTAAATGCTTTATCGTCGCTTGATAACAGTTTCTCTGCCGCACCGGACAATATTCCACCTTTAGTTTTGAAATTTTGTAAATATAACCTTTAAACCCCACTTTGTTTTATTTTTAATTTGTCCTTGAAACAAGGAATATTTTTAGATACATGGAAACATTCTCTGATAACTCCTTTGCATAAATCTGGATCTAAAGCATCTGTGGAAAATTATAGACCTATTGCTAAGCTTCAGCTAATCCCCAAATTATTTGAGGCACTTGTTAAAATTAAACTTTATAGTTTAGTTCAAATCCATATTTCCCTGCATCAGCATGGCTTTATGAGTGGTAGGTCTACTGCAACAAATTTAGCAATTTTTTCAAATTACTGTCTTGGTTGTTTAGAAAATCGTACTCAAGTGGATGTGATCTACACCGATTTTTCCAAGGCGTTTGATCGGGTACAACATAATGTTCTCTTGAAAAAACTTGAATTGCTTGGCTTTCACTCGAATCTCCTAAATTGGATCAGAAGCTATTTGGTAGGACGAAGACAATATGTTAAAATTGGTGATGTTCTGTCCAATGAAATACAAAATGTTTCCGGTGTACCACAAAGTAGTCATCTTGGTCCACTCCTTTTCATTTTATTTATAATTGATTTACCGAGTTGTATTAAAAGTTCTAGATGTCTTTTATATGGTGATGATCTCAAGATTTTTAGTTCTGTAAGTTCTTCATCAGATGCTAGTAAGATTCAATTGGATATTGATAATATTACCAAGTGGTGTTTCATAAATGGTTTAAATTTTAACGTACAAAAGTGTAGTATTGTTACGTGTTCTAAAATAAAGGATCCGATATGTTTTGATTACAAAATTGAGAATCAGTTCTTAATGAGGTTAACAAATCAAAAGGATCTTGGTGTGATTTTTGACTCAAATATGAATTTTTCTCTCCAAATTGATAATGTTATTTCAAAAGCTAACGCCATGTTGGGATATATTTCAAGAACTTCTAAGTCATTCGAAGATCCTTATACTTTAAAAACCCTTTTTGTATCCCTTGTAAGACCTTGAATATTGTTGCATAATTTGGGATCCCTTTACACAATCAAGTATTTTAAGGATTGAAAAGGTTCAGAAGAGATTTACAAAATTTGCTTTACGAAAGCTTTATAATTATTCAAATATGCCACCTTATGAGACCAGATGTGCTTTAATTGACTTAAAACCTTTATTATCTAGACGAAAATTGTATTCAGTACTCTTTGCTTACGATGTGCTCAACTCGTAAGATAAATTGTTCATTTTTGTTGTCTCATTTTAATATGTACATATGTTCCATCTCGGAATTTGCGTCCTAGAAATGGTAATTTTCTACACGTTCCTTTTCTTAGCACAAACTATGCGAAACATAATCCAATAACTGCTTCTTGTATTGCTTTTAACGAATTTGAGTTTGTAATTGATTTTAATAAAAATAGATTAGATATTAAGAAAGATGTATTGAATTTGTTGTAACACTATGTTTTTACCACTGTCAATTTGTAAATATAATGTTTGTCAATTTGTAAATATAATGTTTGATTTTAATGTAGTCTCCATAAAGTATTGTAACTTGAAAGACGAAATAAATATACATACATACATACTACCAGGGCCGGCTCCAACCAAACTTGCGCCCTGTGCAAGATTTGTAGAAAGCGCCCCTTTTTTATATTTTTTTTATACATAAACTGATACACAAGCATAAGCCTTTCCCAGACTACCTAGGAGGTAGACTTTCAATGCGTTTTTTTTATTGAGGTATCCCCAGGAGGCCTAAGCCATTAAACTAAAACGCAGCAAGGAAATGAGCAGAGGGGAAAGTTTTAAAATTGGAAACTTATTTTTCTAGCCTTACATTTTGCAAATTCAGAAATGAGATCATGAAATTCTAAAGAATTTATTAATTTCTTTTCAATGGACATTATAGATAATCCTACCAATCTCTCTTGAGTCATGGTTGTCCTATAAGATAATTTTTAATAATTTTAAGTTTAGAAAAACTACGTTCTCCTGAAGCTACCGTGACCGGGATTGTATTAAGGATTTGGAGAGCAATTACTAAATTCGGAGCAAAATCTTCAAGGTTTGAACTAAAAATAAAATTTAACACATCTAAACTTGAGCTTTGTATTGTAATAAGCTGGGATATTACCGTTAACTCTTGAAACAATTCTTCTCCATCTAAATCTTTAAAACTACTTTATGTTAAAACATTCTGCAAATTAAGGCATGAAGCACTTACATTTTTATTTTTTAAACATTCGCTTATGTTACTTAAAAATGAAAAATTGATACTATACGTATCAAACCTTTCAAGTATTTAAAAAAAAATCAACTTTAAATCTTTGTTTCGGATCTAATATAGTATCAGGACATTCATCAGCATAAAGTATTTTTCTCCGTTGAGATAGCAATGATGAAGCTACAGGAAACATATTTGGTATTTCTAGGGAACTAGCAATACGCTCGGTTAATTGAACATAGTACCTACTTATTAAATTTTTCATCGGAACGCATTAAAATAAAACTGGTTTTTGTATTTTCTAAAATTTGTATGCCAGTTGACAGATTAACGGACGGACTTTGCAAATATTTACTAGTTTAATTTATATTTTCTAAAATATCAATCCAAATAAGCAGGCAGTAAATAAATGTAAAATCAAAAATTGTATTTCCTAACGATTCTGCAATGTCATTTGCCTATAGATTTCTTAATTCTATAAGGGTTTCATATATTTCTTCTTAATTGCATCTAACCTGCTCTCTCATCTAGTCTCAGAAGGGGGTTTTAAAGTATGACTTTGAATTTTTTTCTTATAAATATCCCACCTCGTCGTGGAACTTGAAAAAAAGTTATACAAACATTAAATTGTATCGGAAAATTTAACTGCATAAAATGAGCACCGAGCAGCATCATTAACCACTAAATTTAAGGAATGCGGGCAACATGGAACTAAAAATGCTCTTGGTTCCAGGGTTAGAATTCGATTCTGAACACCCGCTTCTTTTCCTTTCATATTAGAACCATCATCATAACTTTGGCTTTGACAGTTGCTTATTAAAATTTCATGTAATTCAAGCTTGTCTAAAATCAACTGAGTCCGAGTCATTCCCGTCTTGTCTTGTCTTGTCACAAAATACGTCACTTCTATTAAAAACTGATAGCTATTTATTTAATATTAATTAACCAACAAAGCGAAAAAACATAATTGAAACAATGTGCATTCTGCACTAGACTAGATACACATTAAAAGTAGCCGTTACAACAGTCATTAACTTTCAAAAAAAAAACATAGAACCATCCCTCTTTAATTTTTAAGCTCTATGCTCCTCTTCCATTCTATTAAAAATTTCATCTCCTGTCATCAGTCACTTAACACTTACACATTGTGCAATAAGAAAACCTGCACGCTCTGACCCATATGATTCCGTATAAATAAGTCTTTTTTTTTTAAATATCTCCCATGTTAGTTTCGATACTCAGTGTGCAAAAAAGAAAACTTGCACATCCATTGACCATTTGTAGCAAAGACACCTACCTACCTAATTTCTAAATATTTCACCCTGTTCATACAAGAGAAAAAATCTCAACACAAAAAAGTTCCATGCAAGAGAAAAAAAGAAAAAATCTCAACACAAAAAAGTTCCATGCCATCTAAATCTCATATGTGCAAGATTTAATTCATGCACACCGAGTCCCAAAATTAACATAGAGAGTATGACGAAGCAAAATACTTATTCATATTGAATCGTACGTGCAGGTTTTGATCACGCACCGTACCTGAATGTGAGTTCTCATCTACAAAAAAAACAACAACAAAAAACACTCCATATATTATCTAATATATAAAATATTCCTGTCACAGTGTTAGTTGCCATACTCCTCCGAAACGGCTTTACCAATTTCAATGAAAATTTGTATACTCCTAAGTGTTATGGTTTAATTGCATCAACATCGTACACGGTGGAACGATCTTACGATAGTATTCAGTGACGCTATATACAATGAAGCATTGATTGCTATTGAGGATCTTTGCATTATCATTGCCAACTTACCACTCAGTCATTTCGGTATGCATTCTCCAACCAAAAAAAAAAAAAATGTCAGCGATTGTTGCTCGTAATGTCCCACTAATGAATGAAGAACAAAGAACCATTTATGATTACATCATGCTCGCAGTTTTGGCAAGACAAGGTGGATTCTTTTTTTTTGATGCACCAGGTGGAACTGGCAAAACATTCCTTATTTCGCTAATTCTTGCTAAAACAGAGTAAAATTATCATCTGGGATAAATGCACTATGGCACACAAACATTCGCTTGAGGCGTTGAACAGCACATTGAAAGATATAAAAAAACAACGACAGACTATGTGGCGGCACTCTGTTACTCCTTTCAGGTGATTTGTGACAAACACTTCCCGTTATTCCGCGTTCAACGTACGCTGATGAGATCAACGCGTGCTTAAAATCATCGCAGCTGAAAGTAAATATGCGTGTTCAAATGCTTCAAGATCCATACGGTGAAACATTCTCAAAGCAGCTGTTGATAGATATAGGCAACGGAAAAGTTACTACAGATGAAATTGGATGCATAAAATTACCGGTCGATTTCTGCTAGGCTATTGATTCACAAGATGCTCTCATTGACCAGATATTTCCCGATTTACAGATAAAATATATAAATCATGAGTGGCCGGCAGATAGAGCAATTTTAGCAGCAAAAACTGTGGATGTCAACGAATTAAATCTCAAGATACAACATTTGTTACCAGGAGACTTGGTGTCATACAAATCTATTCATACAGTTTGTGATGTCACCGAAGCTGTTAATTATTTAACTGAGTTTTTGAACTCATTGGATTTACCAGTCATGCCACCGCAAAATTTACAACTGAAGGTTATATCTACGGTAATTTTTTTTTGTCATTTGAACCCACCACGGTTGTGCAACGGCACGCGATTAGTATTTAAAAATGTTATCGAAGCCATAATTCTTAATGGCAAAATCCGATTCCACAGATGTGCCAATTCAATTCAAACGCCTTCAATTTCCAGTTATTGGCATTTGCAATAACTATCAATAAGTCTCAAGGCCAAACGATGTCTGTCTGCGGCTTACATTTGAGCACTTTATGTTTTTCACACGGACAATTATACGTGTCTTTCTCTCAAGTGGGCAAACCATCCAGTTTGTTTGTATTGGCGAAAGATGGGATCATACAAAATTTTGTTCACTCTATTGCATTAAAGGATTAATATTGTTCTTTTGTAGTACAGTCATAATTAGCGATATGTATGTATATAATTTTAAAGAATGAATTTTAATAAATTAAAAAATTTGTTTGGTGATTTTTTATTTTAATATTTTATCACCTCTATACCTATCCCACTTATAAACCACATCCTTACACACTTACATCCTTACACACTTACAATAATTTATTTCTAGCAAAATATTCTCTAGAAATTATTTATATGACAACACAACGTTTGTCGGGTCAGCTAGTATATATATACATATATATGGAGTGTCTTTGATTTGTAGTAGAAGGTAGGTAGCACAGCAACCTATCTGCTCTTTTTTTTCGGAGGCATTTTTTTTTTTTTTTTTTTTTTTAGATGAGAACTCAAATTCAGGTACCGTGCGTGATACAAAACCTGCACGTACTAGACTAGCCCATACGATTCAATATAAATAAGTATTTTGCTTCGTCATGCTCTCTATGTTAATTTTGGGACTCGGTGTGCATGAAATAAATCTTGCACATAATGAAGTGGATGGAAATTTTTTGTGTTGAGATTTTTTCTTTTTTTCTCTTACATGGAACTTTTTTGTGTTGAGATTTTTTCTTTTTTTCTCTTGTGCGAACAGGGTGAAATATTTGGAAATGAGGTAGGTAGGATTTTTAGTTCTGCGATATATTGAGTTAAATTTTCATTGAATGCAACAATGAAAGTGATGTTAGTTAGTGTTAGTAGCAAGAGATAACTTAGGACAGTTGTGATGGATGTTTTTTTTAAATTATTTCAAGAATGTTTGTGGTTAAAGAATGGCAAATAGTAGTACATATTTGTTTGCAAGATCAGATTACATTTTCTTGCTCCTGGTAATGCGCCCCAGAATTCTGCGCCCTGTGCATTTGCACATCTTGCACATATGCTTTGTCCGGCCCTGCATACTACATATACTCAAACAAAGTATGTATTTACTTAATTTTCAAAGAATTTTAGCTGTAGACGTATGTATGTATGTAATAAAAGAATATTTAAATTTTAAATCGTGTCAAATTAAATCCAACAACAATAAGGGGATAACCCTATCCTATGCACTCCAAATAATATAACACTAGTCTGAGGGCTTAGTATAAAATAACAAAATCGATTATTATTTTTAGTTTAACAAAGAAATAACTTGAGAATAAAGACGTATATAGATATGTATATACATTATACATATGTACATTATGCATACATACGTACATGCATATATCATTCATTTTATATGGTACATATATAATATATTTTCAGTATGTTTTTAAATATTCCTAAATCTAAGCCTACATGAATTATGAGACATTTTCTCTAGAGTAATAACGTGTGAAGTCATAATTTTTAATGGCTGAGCATAAATGTGCCCATAAAATTCAAAAAGGGGACTTTCATAATCGCCAAAACTTTAGAAGTTTCATAACTTGCCAAAGAAATAGTCCTTTTTCCTCACAAATAGTTTTGAGCATGATACTGGTTGGCAAAGTGTAATGCTTCAGAGTTTAAAAGAGGTATCTGTTTCCTTTGATTCCGAAAATTTTGAAATGAAGTTTAATTTAAGTATAAGGGTTGGTGTTGGACACATTATAAAGGGTGAATATAGTAGAATATCAAAGTGAAATTAAATACGATAAATCAAGAGAGTTCAAACAATTTTTTTGGTATGTAGATGTAGGTACAAAATATACACAAATGGTAATGAAACTTTTGCCTTAACTTTAAGCAGATGAATAGAAAACTTTTGAAGGCATACATATACATATATTTATTTGATTGTTTAAATGAAAAGAGCAGATTTCAAAGCATATTGGAAAGATACCTAATATACTTTTTTTAAAGAAAATGAACTGACTTATTTATGGGCCAGCCATTCACGACAAAAAATAACTGCACAAGTTGACGAACCGGATTTTTACACAGTTAATTGTAAAGGGCGGATAGATGTTGAAATGGAATAAAACAAGATGTGCGTGAGGTACCTATTAACACATTAATTTTTTATTTGAAAGGCGCATGTATGCCATTAAGTGTGCAATATGACATCATTCAAATGCCCGCCTCGGCTTCTTACGGTGGCACGGATCCGAGTGGTCCAATTTTCAATAACTCTTCCGCATAGATCAGTCTGAATTTGATCGATGGGTTGTGTTATGTTCACCTTTAGGGCATCGGTCTATAGTGGTTTATTTGCATAGACCTGCGACTTCAAGAAACCCACAGGAAAAAGTCTAGCGGGGTCAAATCGCATGACCTTGGTGGCCAAAAATATTTAACCCCATTGTACTGAGAGAAGCAGGAGTTGACATTTTTGAGCCTGTAGTTGTAGCTAATACATTTAATAAATTCTTTGTTTCGGTAGGAGATATGTCTTTCCAATCAAACTGTAGGTCGCTTTGCAACAGATGTGTAAGTTCTCAAGTGCATGATAGTACGACGACCGCAAATAGCCTCTTTTTTGAAGAAATAACTGGGTTAGAAGTCTTAAATACGATCTACTCTCTGAAGAACTCGAATTCTTGTGGTAACGATGGCATTTCTAATGTACTACTTAAGAAAATTGCGCCAAATTTAGTTGAAATCCTTGCACATTTATTCAATGTAAGTATTCTTAGTGGAGCTTTTCCTGATCAACTGAAATGTGCAGATGTATTACCACTGTTTAAAAAGGGTAATCGTAAAGAGAAAAACAACTGTAGGCCCATTTCTTTGCTATCTTCAATCTCGAAGGTTTTTGAAAAAATGATAAAAAAACGAATGTGCGCGCATCTAGAAAAAATTAACTTTTTTAGTCCAGTTCAGTTTGGGTTTAGGGAAGGATGTTCCACTGAGGATGCTCTTTTATGTTTTTGCTCTTTTATTAACAAAGCCTTGGATGAAAGGAAGTTTTGCGCTGGTCTCTTTGTGGATATTACCAAAGCATTTGACATGGTTGTTCATGATATTCTTTTGGATAAACTATATAATGTCGGTTTTCGTGGCTTTATATACAACTGGTTCGCTTCTTACTTAAAGAACCGTAAACTAAGAGTAAAAATCGGAGATTTCTTAAGTAGCCCCCAGGTGCTAAGCTTAGGTGTCCCCCAAGGGTCAGTCTTAGGACCGGTTCTGTTTTTGATTTTCATTAACTCTCTGTTTTCCCTACCGTTTGCAGGTAGAGTTACGGCTTTTGCAGATGATCTTGGAATCGCATATGGCTCAACGAGCCCACTGAATCTGACAGCTGATCTAAACTACGATATTCACTTATTGAGATTATGGTTTGCTTCACATAAGTTAATTGTAAGTGGAAAAACCAAATTAATGTTTTTCAGATTAGGTTCACTTGAGCCACCATATGTCGATGTCAAGTTCCACTCGTTTGACTGTCAGCGTTTCAGCTTAAATGGTTGTGTTTGTACATCTCTGTATGAAGCAACCTTTAATGAAAATGAGGCCTGCAGCTCGAACTGTTTTCAAATTGAAGTGGTCAGGAACTTTAAATATCTTGGTACTACGATCGATCAAAACATGTGTTGGATGCAACACATTTCTAGTTTGAAACAGTACTTGCGCTCTTCTATTAGGTGTCTATATCGGTTAAGAAAGTGTTGTTCTAATAGAACACTCAATACTGTTTACCATGGAATCTTCCATTCAAAACTGCAATATGGGATTAGTGTGTGGGGAGGTGCCTACATGTTCAATCTAAGGCCAATGGTCATCTTAAAAAAGTGCGCCATAAGAAAAATTAGTAACGCTCATC
Source organism: Eupeodes luniger (assembly GCA_951509635.1). Taxonomy (NCBI): domain Eukaryota; kingdom Metazoa; phylum Arthropoda; class Insecta; order Diptera; family Syrphidae; genus Eupeodes; species Eupeodes luniger. The sequence goes on from OX608074.1 coordinate 61,211,855, forward strand.
GCCTTGCTCATTCTATGTCATTGTTTAGATCCTTGAGAATTCTTCCAGTAAGGCATTTACTTTATTTTAGGGTTTCTAAAATATTTTATATGAGAGGTGGCTATATGCAAAGTCTTGATTCACGTAACTTACGTAGCATTAGCCGTCATGTTGTCGAAATTCCAGCTTTCCGCACTACTCATTATAGGAACTCCTACTCAGTTGTGTCCTGTAAACTTTTTAATAATCTTCCGCATGATATAAGAGTTATAAGAACCCAAAGTAAATTTTTAAAAAATGTTAAATCATGGCTTCTTGATTTTGATCACGATGAGATAGAAGATTTGCTCACCTATGTTGCATAAATATTAATTTAAAATCTTTAAAATTTTAATTGTATTTGTAAATTTTATTGTTAATTTTGAAAAAAAGAATAAAACAAAGAAAAAAAAACAATAATCACTGTCACCCCACTTTGATTAATTTTGTCTTTTTTAAAGTGACATCTAACACTATTTAAAGCTTTTATAAGCAAAATACAAAATGTCACTAGCTATTCTCAATTGTAAAAAGTAAGATTTTGTAACTATGTATATATACGTTAGTTTATTATGTAAAAGAGAATAATGAATGAATAAACTTAAACTTAATTCACATCACCCCTACGAGAGATAACCTTACCCTCAAATCGTTCATGCAAAATGTCAATCGTGTCGTTTGCTGTGTGGCACGTAGCGCCGTCCTGCTAGAACCACATGTAGTCTAGGTCCATATGGTTCAATTTGGGCCATAAGAAATTAGGCATCGTTATGTAGTGCTCGCTACATACATTTGAGAACGCCGTTTTCAAAAAAGTACGGACCAATTACGCCGCCCGTCGGCTGAATGACGTTATTTTTAAAAACCGCATCAGGCTTTCGAAATATGTAAATGTACATATACATATGTATGTATGTCAAAAAAATGTTTCTTCTTTTTTCTTTTTAAAGCCGAAATATTCGTTTTTCAAGCTCAATTAGAAATTGAGTTATGGGTTGAGTTATGAGTTGAGTTAAGTTATTATATTTTTGAATACAGCCTGAGCTTGTTATGCCATGCCGTTTGTACATAGAAACATTACTTCACTTTCACGTCAAAAACAGACGCCTTTTTTTTATTAAAGACTAGCTGTTCCCTGTGGGGTTACTCGTGTACATAATGATGATGGTGATATAAATGAAATTTCTAAAAATATATTACATTATCCTTATGTTAAGAACATTTTACCTGACAGTAAAAGTACCGTCAAAATAGGTCCAGCCAATAATTTAAACTTATTACTGTCTCGCTTACGTATGTCAAGGAGTTATTAAGCTACCAAAATCATGCTTTTCAAGTAACTTTAACAGAGGCGGTTATAAATTCAACCAGCTTTTATTTACGAGTATGTATATGTTTTAACCGATTTCTCGAGACAATTCTTCTTCTCTAATGGTGCTGTCAACATCGAATCAGACCAGGATCTGACGATGGTGTAGGGTCGTGGAGAATTTAAGGAAAATCTACAATTTTCAAGACCAACCTTTGTTGCGCTGCTGTTGATGTGGCACTGTCACAGGAGCCTTACTTGGCATGCTTGCATGTGCGCGGCTAGGTGCGCCGGATTGGGGTGGTTCTTGCTTCCTGACAGCCCCTCGCATTCAAAGAAAACTTTCATCATGCCAAGGTTTCGAAACTAATGGACTACGGACGGACAACTTAACTCATCTAACCAGGCTTCATGAGTGACAGGATGGATGGTCACTTGGAGTACTTCTTTCCCTCCCTTACTCCTTCCAGGACGCCTTGACGGTTCGCGTACTCATCGTTTTCATGGAACCGTCCCTTATCTAAATTATGTTACTCGTTTACACTATTCCATCTTTATTTTTACAGGCTCCACAATCTTCCAACTTACCCCTCATATTCTACAAATTCAAAATATTATATTTAACATTTTACCATTATTTTATTCAAAACTAAAGAATTCAAAAAAAATCATATTCAACCTTTACATAATTTCTATATCCTGATAATGCCCAAAATTACATGCCTAATAATAAAGATCAAGTTCAACTTCCAATTGCATGTAAGCTTTCTTGCGCTTTATTCGGTTTAAATTTGCTAGTTTTGTTTTATCTTCTCTATCCTTAAATTTGTAATTACTATTTCATTGCATGTAACTTCCAAATCATATGCCTATATTGTTTTATTTTATACTGGTTTTAGTTTGATAATTTTGTTATATATTTGGCTTAGCTTAACTTTATATCTGATATAATACTTTATCCTATTGAAATTTTTAAATATGTAACTTTTATTAAATTTTTAAATATGTAACTTTTATTTAGCTTAGTTTCAGATTGTAAATTTTCTTATATTTGTTTTTCTTTTAGCTAGTTTTTAAAATTTGTTTTTTTTTTTTAAAATGCGTGGTAGATTTAGAATTTTGGTTTTGCTATTATTGTTTTTTTTTATATGTAATTAAATGTCAAAATTTGCTAGCGGTAGTTTGGCCTATAAGATAAATAGAGATGAAATGCTTTTTAAATTGGAGACTTACCACTTACGGGGAAATTGTGCACAATCCCTCCTGGATCCAATTCCGTTGGTTGTTTTTTTTTTGTTTTGCAGCGCCAGCCAAACTCACACTCACAAATATATATGTATGTTAAACTAAACCTTTTCTTTTTGATTTCTCCTTTTCTCTTATTTTTTTTTTCTCTTTCACCATGCACTTTTTTTTTTATTTGATATTATTTTCTGGTTCTATTAACCTTTTTCTTTTTAAGTAATTCGATATTCTTTGTATTCTTCACCTTATTATTTTTTTTCACTAATTTTTCACTTTTTCAATTTAATGCTATATTATATTTTTTTATTTGCATTTTAGAATTATAGCTTTTCCTGAATAATTCTCCCTCCTTTATATTTTGTCCCCCCTCTCACGACGATACTCTTTCCCTAAACTATTCTTCTCCGCGTGTACGGCCCTCTTCCCCGTGTGCTCGATGTTTCCGCGCCTCGAGGCTTGAGGTTGACTGATCGCCGCCTAATACCCCGATGGACTGGAGTTTTGAGTTGAGATTCCTCTTCAAATTGATGTCTTGTGGCGGGTGATGATAGAAATTATTGATGGAAGGATACCGTTTATAGAGGTAGATTCCAATACTTGGATTAACTGGTTAGAAATGCTGGGGCAATTGGATTTCTCCTATCAGCCCCGTTAGCAATTTCTTGCAATTTTTTTTTCCAAGTGCTGACAGGTGCACGTTGCCTTCACCCAAGGATGAATTGGATCTGTATGATCGTGCAGTCAGCCCCGCCTGGATGAACAAAATTTCTGTCAGATCGATAAAATAAAACACTAGGACATTTTCGTTAATTTACCTGATCAACCAGAGGAATTTTTTTAAAAATGTTTTCTGTTGAAATAAGATTTGTATCGCTTTGTAATTTTTTGTTCTAGCCCTTTCTCTTCTTAGACCGATTTTATTGAGTAGTTCTTTATTTTCTGTTTTTTTTTTTTAGTATTCTATTGGAAAAATATATATATATATATATTTTTTTTTTAACTTTGAAAATTTCTTGAACACTCAAATGTATTTGTGAATAAACTCAAAAAAAAGGAATCTTACCAGAGAAACTCCTACTCGCTGCGTGGCCTAACCAAGAAAGAAAGAGTTAATCTGGTTTAAAGGGAAACACAAAATGAAGGAATGTATTGGCCACTTCCTGTTCGAATATGTTCCTCTTTGAAGTTTTCGAAAACTTGTGTAGTTCGAATTCCACACGAAAACAGGGTGCCAGATTAATTAATTTTTTTTTCTTGTACTTGTACGAAATATTTTAAGATTCGTAACACCTTAAAGCACAGATAAGAAACTATATATATATATAGTGCTTAAAGTAATTTGAGTGTTTCTTGTCCACGGTAAAGGAATTACCTTAAAAACTAATGAAAATTAAATACTACAAAATCAACTGAAGTATAGTTATCTATTAAGCAGAAAATCAACTAAAATAACTGAAACGAAACTTTTTATTCCAAAAAGTTTTATAATAGCATTAATTTCTTAGAAATATTTTTAATACGTAATTTGGTGAACACAACTCTTCCTTCGGGAGGCGACTAAGCATCTGAGCCGAGCGGCATGGTATCTCGTCACCGCGCTCCCTCCGAGCGGGGCGCCGCCGGCCGGCGAAGTATAGTTATTCTGTTCCGCCGCGCGCCGCTTACTGTAAATGTCATCTTTGTAAAAATACTTTCACAAATAATGCTTTATTTTAGAACAAATTTGGTTTGCATAAAAAAGGTTATAACGAACTAACCTAAAAAGATGACATATATTGTCGTGGACTTTTTTTTAGAACTATCAAAGGGAAACAATTCTGTCAAACATTATTTTAACAAAACTTGAACCTTTTCCGCAGCCACGCAGCAGGTGCCGTGAAATAAAGCCAAGTGAATTAATGCTAATATTCAAAAATTTACTTTATTTCACTTTTATAAAATGTAATGGGGAGAGTACGATAACTTTGGCGACAAAGTTTAATGACGGATTTATATAGAACAGTTAAAAACAAGCATTTTTTACTATGGGAGGGGGGTCTATCTCCCCCCGTTTAGGCGGTAGGGGCAATTTAAAAAAATATGTACATTAAATGGAAAAAAAAATAATAAAAAAATAACGGTAATACTTACAATTAAGTATTATAGCCAACTTTTTTGTCTATTAGCTTGTTTTTAAATCTATTTTGAAAAAAATTGTTTTAAACTAAAAATGTATGCAAAAAAAATTAAAAAAAGGTTTAAAGTGTAGTTTTTTAAAACTTTCAAATTATCTACTGTTTTTTTTTAGAATTCATTGCTCTTATTTGTTTTTGATCAAAAACTGAAAACTAGATGACTTTATGTTTTCTAGTTCTTGAGAAAATTGAAAATTACCAAAAAAAATATTTTAATTAAATTACTTTTTCCTTGCTTAAGTATTAACGTAGTCTTATTTTGATAGTAATAATCGAATATGGATTAAGATACACCTAGGGTAAATTAATTTTTCTTTAATCCAGCTTATTTAAATGCAAAAGAAACTTTGCATGCACCCCATCTTGTACCCACCGAACCTTGCCCCCTCCCCACCTTGCACGCACTCCAACTTGCACCCATTCCAAATCCTATAGTGTTCCCAAGCAGGGGGGTTGCAGAGTACAGATCCCACTGTTGCATATACCCAAACTCGCACCTACCATTGTTACTATCAAAATACGACCATTCAAGCAAAAAAAAAGAATTAAATTAAAATAGTAGTTGTGGTTATTTTCAATTTCAAAAACTAAAAGACATAAAATCATCTAGTTTTCAGTTTTTGATCAAAAACAAATAAGAGCAATAAATTCTGAAATAAAAACAATGGTAGATAATCTTGAAGTATTGAAAAATTACACTTTAAACCTTTTTTTTTTAACTTTTTTTACTCAAGTTTTGAGTTTAAAATTAAATTTTTTAAAAACTACGCATAGTTTTGACTTGAATTAAAAACTGCCTAATAAAACAGAATGTTGGCTTTAAAAAAATGTATAAAACTTAATTGTAAGTATCACCGTTATTTTTGAATTATTTTTTTCCATTTTAAATAATAATTTTTTTAAATTGTCCCTACCGCCTAAACGGGAGGAGATAGACCCCCCTCCCATAGTAAAAATGCTTGTATTAAGCCCCTCTACCAAAAACCGTTATTATATCTTGTCGCCAAAGTTATCGTACTCGTGCCAATGTAATGAAGATATTTTTCAACAGTTGGTCTTATTCAAATCGGACCAATAATTCCTGAGAACAGCGCATTCAAACAAACAAACTTTTCAGCTTTGCAATATTAGTACAAAAGTAAAGATGATACATCATTAAATAAAAATGCATTACAATTGGTAATGGCTGATAATGTGCGAGGCCAACCATTGATTTTAGCTTTTAAAATTGTGTTTCATATTTCTCATACATTTATTATAGTGAATGGTGATTTCGAGGCAAGAACAGCAGTTAAAACGCAATGACTGAATTTTAATTATTTGAATCCTTTTTGCACAGAAGCAAACTTTTTACTTTTAATTGATTTGCATTTTTTAAATTTTATCTTCGCTTCAATGAGTAAGTAGAACAAAAAGAAGTAAAACAACTTAAAAAGAATTTTCTTTTTTTTATAATTGTAGCTTTCTGTAGCTTTCTTTTATAGCGAGCAAGTTGATGTATTGCATGAAACTATACTTTTTATTTCCCAGGGAGTATATAATCTTTAGAAAAATGAAGTGAGATAGTAAAATAAAATCCATTGCACTACAAATTTATTGGTCTTAATTATATCGGAGGAGAAATCAAATTATATGCTTGAATAAGTTTGAATTGCTCCAAACTATTCAAGTATGTAATTTAAGTTTTTCTACCGATCCATTGCTTACTCGTAAGTTTTTTTTTTTTGTTTTAATAAATAGTGTATCATTTTCCTCTTTCTTATTATTGCAGGCAATTAAAAAAATTGTATATTGCTGTTTGCATATCAATTTATTGTATGGTAATTGGATTCAAATAAATAATAAACACTCGATATTTTTTAAATCGAGAATCAGAACTGCAATTCTTTTACCAGATTTAAAAGAAAATGTTAGTTTGGTTATAATATAGACAAGTTATTTTACCAACAAAATGGAGCTTAAGCACACTTTAGACTGGCTTTGAGCAACTGGCTGAATAAAGGTTTCAACGACCGATAGAAAGGTTGGGGAGGTCTTACTGAATGGCAACCAAGATCACCATATAAAACTCATTTACATATTTACGCTTGCAGATTAATGTAGAATTATGTAAATGAAGTTGATATTGTTCCTTTAAAGTAACCTTAAATAATAAAAGTATAATAAGAGGGAAGTACAACCTTTGCCTATTGAAGAGTGGGGATTTAATCGAATTTTTTTTGTAATATCATAAGTTTTTATTAGAACAGGCTAAAATGAGGCGATATTAAAAATAAGGGGTGATTTTTTAAAAACTATAGGAACGTTTTAAAAAAAAAACATATGCAATTCAGAAAAATGCATGAAATTTTTATTTGAATTAATAGTACGGTCCATATAATTTAATGTTTGAAGATTATTTCATGCAAATGTTGACCTCGACTGCGCCTCAAATGGTCATCCGCTTAGTTCAATTTTGGCATACTCTTTCCAACATTTCGGCTGGTATCTCACGAATAAATGCTTCAATGTTGTCTTCCAATGCGTCAATTGAAGCAGGATTGTCTGTAAAAACATGAGCTTTAACATAGCCCCACAAAAAATAGTCTAAAGGCGTTAAATCACACGATCTAGGCGGCCAGTTGACCGGTACCGAACGTGAAATAAAATGTTCACCGAACTCGCCTCTCAATAAGTCCATTGTTGTGCGTGCTGTGTGGCATGTGGCACCGACTTGTTGAAACCACATGTCATGCAAGTCAAGCTCTTGCATTTTGGGCAAACAAAGTTGAATATCATCACACGGTAGCGCTCACCATTCACAGTTACGTTACGATTACGATTCGCATCATCTTTGCAGAAGTACGGTCAAATGATGCCACCAGCCCATAAACCTTACCATACTGTGACTTTTTGTGGATGCATTGGTAGCTCTTGCAATTCTTTTGGCTGATATTCACTCCAAAATCGACAATTCTGCTTATTTACGTACCCATTGAGCCAAAAATGAGGAAGTATTGTATCCGGAAACTTTTACTACCTGTGAATAGGTACATATTTCTACATTATACATTCATAAAATTAAAGGAAAATTAGAAAAGAGCGTTGGAATTTTCCAACATCAAATAATAATCTACTAAAAAAGCTTATAAAATACGAGTTTTAAAGTGCGATCTTTTTAAAACTTTTGTGTATAATATCTTAAAGAGTGTTGAAAACAACAGTTTTAAATCAATTTGAAACATGGGCTCTGGAAAGACTTTGACAGCTACAGAAAGAGCAAAAACAGATGCTCTGAAGGATTTACGACTCTCAGGACGTAAAATAACAAGGAGACTTAACAGAAGCAAGAAAGTTGTATCGAATTATATTGCTGATCGACAAAAATATGAAAATCAAATAGGGTACAAGGCAGAAACAAAAGCATTATGGGAAAAGTTGTTAATTCTATTGCTTGTCTCAAATTCCATTCTACCAGCGACAAAAAAGTTATTCTATCCTGAAAAGCAAACTAAAAACTAAACCTGTTTTGAGGCAAGTAGCATTTTGAAAGAGAGCATGTTACTTAAAGCAGTGAATGAACGAGCGTTGTCTTTTCGAGTGAAACGGCCCGTTCGTTGGTTAAAACTTCTTCCCATGATTTGAGAAAGGATGAGCTTATTTTGTAAAGACATCATAGCCGGACATAAGGTGTAATGGCGTGGGGAGCTATAACCTACTATGGCACAATTTTACTTTTACTTTTTGCGCACAATAATGAACGGGAACAACTATTAATGCTTGCTGAAACGGTAATTTCCAAAAAAATATTTTTTTTTCTTATCTTTACTTAACCTTATTGAGTTGTCAGTAAACCTTTGTTGGGAAAGGTTGCCCCTGCGTTGTGCGTCTGCGTTCTGTCTGTGCTCGTTCTTTTTTATTTTTATATTGTTTGTAAATCGTGTCGTGGAGCAGTTTATTTTTTATCCTCAACTAAATTACAATAACAATTATACATTTACACAAAAAGTTTAATAAACAATCGAAAAAAACAATAATATACCACAACAAAAGATCACATATTAATTAACAAGTGGTTCCAAAAAAACAACAACAAAAAACAATAGTGCATCCCCAAATAAAACAACAATAAAGAAATCACGCCACTCAAGAACAACACAAAAACACACAGCACATCACAGTGACTACCATCCTGTCCTTACTTTCCCCTTCTTCCACAGTTGCACAGCCTAGTTTATGTATCAATTACAATTGGAATTGGTGCATATGCTAATCTATGTTTCAGCAGATTATTTGAATTGAATTTACTGTTTTGCATCACAGGGTCGAATCGGTTCTCGTCACTGCTAAGGCATAACACTAGCAGTGAAGGGTATTGATAATTATTCTGTGTATTGGTTTTAGAATTTTTTTTTATTTGCAATGACTGGACCAATCGGAGTAGATTATTGTAATATTCGTGGGCTAAGGGCAAATTTTTTGTTGGAATACCGCCATACTGTTATATACAGGCCAGCTGTTTTGGCACTAAGTGAAATCCAAGTAGGTGAGGATTCCGATCCTGCTGAATTTTTTATTCATGGGTATAGCTTGGTGCCTTTATTCTTTTCCCACCATGACCTCGCCATATACAATGATGTTGCTTATCAGCTCTTACCACAATATGGTCTTTGCAATGTACACAATTCTTCATGGCTTCAACATTCCGGCCAGACAACACCCGATGGAGTGTGTGCAGAAATCTTCGCTGAGTTAAACCACCTAACTCAGCTGGTCAACGAGCCCACCCGAATATCGGACGTTGAAGGTCGAGCGGAAAACACTCTTTACTTGTTTCTTACCTCTGACCCTGATAAGTACACTGTTAGTGTTCTATCTCCTCTAGGCACATCTGACCATTGTGTTATATCAGCAAACTTCTCGTGTCAAAACTGTTCAGTTAAAGAAAGAGCTCCTAAGAGAACCGTTTGGCAATACGAGAAAGCCAACTGGGACGGTCTCAATAATTACTTCAGGATCTTTAACTGGGCACTATGCTTCCTCGATAGTGTCGTTGACGCCAGCGCTGATATGATCACAAGTTTAATTCTCCTGGGAATGAGAACTTTTATACCGAACAGGGTTAAAAGTATCAGACCTAAGGAAAACGCATGGTTTGATGTGAGCTGTAAAGAGGTTATTAGGGCCAAAGAGGTAAGTTTCCGTTGCTATAAAGCTAACCGTACTGAGGAAAGCCGGAAAAAGTTTAAAGAAGCCAGGAAGGCATGCAACGCCACTATTCGACAGACCAAATTTTTACATGACCAAAAATTACGGCAAAAAATACTGCAATGTCCCAAAGGCAGTAAAAATGTTTGGTCATTTGTAAAAAACATGAGGAATTCTTCCTCTTTATCGGTTCCTACGCTCGTTGTCAATAACAGTCCTTTTGTTAGCTCTTTAGAGAAAGCTAATCTCTTTGCTAGGCAGTTCGCCGCCAATTCTACGCTGTCAGAGAGTGTTATCCGCCTGTACTTGAGCGAGTTAGCGATTCTATTAGACCAATCTTTTTTCGCACTCGTACTGTGGTAAGAGTCCTCAGTGATATAAACACACATAAATCCGCTGGTCCGGATGGTATCCTCGCTATTGTGTTCTTCAATGCTGGCAAAACCACTGCGTAAGCTTTTTCATCTGTCCTACTCCTCAGGTCTCGTTCCGACAGGATAAAAAACTGCATTTGTCCAGCCCTTCACCAAAAAAGGCGAATCTTCCTCACCCTCTAATTACCGACCGATTGCACTTACGTCCCTTCTTTCCAAGGTCATGAAAACGCTGATTAATTATCAGCTCAAGAAATATTTTGAAGATCGAAAGCTTCTTAATGACCGGCAGTACGGCTTTCGAAGCAATAGGTCCACTGGTGATCTCATGGTTCATCTCACCGAACAGTGGAGCAAATCTTTACATCACTTTGGAGAAAGTAAGATTATTGCACTTGATATTTCAAAAGGATTTTGATAGGGTTTGGCATTTTGTTCTCTTATCCAAAATGCGTGCTTTCTGCTTGCAATCGCTGCTTCATTGGATTAGTAATTACCTTTAGGATCGTTCAATACAAGTAGTATTGGATGGATTCAAGTCTGAAAACCATAAAATAAATGCTGGTGTGTCCCAGGGCTCCGTTTTGTCTCCGACCCTCTTCCTCATTTTTATTAATGATCTCCTGTCTGCAACATCTAATCCAAATCCAATACATTGTTTCGCTGACGATAGTACTCTTAACTTTTCATATTCGTTTTCAGACTCACATCCCTCTTCTTCGGATGTGGAACTGCAACGAAAAATATGATAAGCTCATTAAATTCTGACCTAAACAGCATTGTTCAATGGGGATTAAAAAACCGCGTGGAATTTAATGCTTCGAAAACGCAATGCTGTCTTGTATCGTTAAAGCGAGATATACCCCCATTGCCATTACCCATGGATGGCACTTGCATCAATGAGACTGAACACCTCGATATTCTCGGTATGTGTGTCACCAACCACCTCTTGTGGAATGATCACATACGCGATGTCGCCAAAAATGGCGCAAGGTGTTTGGGGCGATTGCAAGAAATATTTCACCCCTTCTGATCTGGCTGTTAAACCCTTTTTCCTCTTCCTTGTGCTCACACTGTGCCTCTGCATAATAAGGGTAACAATATCCCCTTGAGTGTGTGCTTATTATAAAAAAAAAACCTACTTGCTCCAGGCTGTTGGTGCACCTTGTACGTTAGGCGTGTCGTTAGCATATCTCAATACATATTCAACTACATCAAAATTAGCCAAATGCAAGTGATGTTCTAGCATATGAAAATGTATCCAAATAACAAATCCGGAAACGGTCATAAAAGCCCTTCCGAATATTATCTTCCAGTGAAATCATTTACTGTTTAAACAGATTACTGTCATCTTAAAGGAATATTCAATGAATTTTTTGCGTTGAGGTTTTAAAGTAAACTCTTTTAACATCTGATCGTGTTCAAATTTCTACCTACTGCACATTTAACAGTCTATCTGAATCCATAATAAAAACAAATTCTTTTCAACCTTCTGGCATTATTTTAAATAATAAAACGCGCCATCGAGGTAACCAGTCGGATAAAACTTCCCATCAGGAGAATAAATACAAACATTGCATTCATTTGAAGTTTTGTCTACAACCTATCGTTCACGGTTTTAAATGTTCTTAATGAAATATTAATTATTTTCGAAGAAACCAGAAGTTCAATAGGGAAGAGCTTTTTTCACAAAAACTCATGTGATTCTTCACGCGTTCAAATTGTTAAATTCTTGGCAATAATGTCTGGCTTAGAATGCATACACTTTGCATATTTTCTAAATTGTTCTTGATTTTCCTTACGTTTCTTTTTTATTCAAAATTTAATTCATATGTATGTATGTCACGACATAACAATAAATAAAACAAAAAAATTCACCATAACAATGCATTTTTAACTATACAAACAATTATTTGTTTTTCAATTTAAAAAATTATACAAAATTCATACAGCTTCATCAAATTTGTTATCGATAGGGGTTAATGCAACTTTAAGTTGGGAAAAATATAGGATTGAAGTTTTGGTGTTTTTGATAGCATTACATTGTCATACGGAGTTCAGCTTTTATTTTTTCCATAAGAAGAATTTTTTCAGTTGAAATAGATTTAACAAATTAGCAAAAATTCCAATGAAAACAAATGGAGAAAATTATTATTTTTCCGCTTGCACAATTACCGTATTACGTTTCATTTGTTTTGTGGCTTGATTACATAAATATGAATAGAAGATATTATCATGTTGTTAGAAATAATAATCATAATAATATTATTTTTGCATTAAACTTGTTATCTATTTGTTTTTAATCACTCCGCATTTAATTTAAAATGCACATTATATGAGGGACCATTCATGAAAGTTGGGTGCCGCCAAATTAATCTGTTCTGCTAAATGTTCACTTAAATATTGACATTTTTTCGACAAAATATAATGGTTGGTTCAAAATTCGAAAATACTTCTATGTAAAGTTAATTTCGACAATTAGATTCTCACTGAAACTTCATATATGTATATATATTGAATATTGATTAAGATAGAAGATTGGCGTGATAGTTATTAAACAAAAGCTTGATGTAGAATGAATAATTTGAGGCTTTGATGCCATTGTCAGCAATTTAATTATGCATCGTCGTGCAAAAATTGTAAATGATTGTTAGTATAACCGAGATTAAAGCCCCAAATTAGCTCACAATGTTTGTATCCTATAGAAATCTCATCATATCGAAGATCTAGAAAAACCTTTTGTTAAAATAAGTATACCATGCATACTCGTACTCCAAGTTTTTGCAAACTGTTGCTACTTATTTTATATACGCTTTATGATAGCCTTAGAGGAGGCTTATGACAATAACCAAAATTATTAAATTTTAAAACTTTGCCTAATAATTATATTTTTCAGCTCATTATACAAATTTTAGATTTATAATTGCATAATTTAAATATTGTAAATTTTTTCAATTTGAACAAAAAAATTTGTTTCTTTTTTTCTGTTAACGCTTTATATCATATAGTTAGTAAGATTGTAAATACCAATAAATGTAATTATCAAACTGGGACGATTGTATCGTTTATAATAATAAAAATAATAATAATAATAATAATAATAGTAATAATATTAATAATAATAATAACAACAATAATAATAATAATAATAATAATAATAATAATAATAATAATAATAATAATAATAATAATAATAATAATAATAATATTAATAATAATAATAATAATAATAATAATAGCAATAATAATAATAATAGTAATAATAATAGTAATAATAATAATAATAATGTTCTTTCTATGCTCAATTATTTAGGTTTCATACATTCAAATCAGACAGGATGTATTAAGGAAATAGATGTAAATAGCATGCCTGAGTGTATTTATTCGTTCTTGCTGTTTATTTTTTAAATCAAACCCTTAAAAAACTCTTAACTTAACTCGTAGGGGGATATCCTACCATATTAAACTACTTGGATGTATTTGCACCTCTTTATATTCAACAATTATATCCAGACTATTCCGGACTCTGTGTTCATTTTTTGGACAAAAGTTTATCCCGAATGTATGAAATTCAGATCACGTTTTCTTAATTGCGTGCTAATTCTCGCTGCGACTGCACCATGTGGTGCTCAAAACAATGAGAACTTTTCAAGACTAATATTGTTTCGCTTTGTTATTATGTGGACTTAAATTATATTTATTTGTTTATAAAGGAAAACTTTGTACTAACTTGTTGGTGATGCAATATTGCAGCAAAGCAGCAGGAACAGTCAACGCGCTCAAGCACTTTTATTTTACGTGCAGAGCATATCAACTTTCCTCTGACCATTTATGCGTTTTATTTAAGTGGAAATCAAAAACTCTAGAAATTAAAGTTTTACTTGATGGGGTAAAAATATGAACGCAAACAACAATAATAATTTGTTAAATTGTGTATGCGTCCTTTTTTTGGTAGGTAATTTTTAAAATTTAGCAATTGAAAACATACAAATCATGTACACTATCCCGGCTTTCAGCATCTTCAGGAGCGTTTAATGCAAAAGCAACAATTATAAACCAAATAATATATGTACATGTTGGCCGAAGATTCTTACAAAATTTCGAAAACTCAAGTTGACTACTTACCATAAAAGATTATTATCTACCCCAATCAATTTTTACTTGCGACATATAGGAACTATATTTATTTATTTATTTATTTATTCATCTACGGATGTTTTATCTTACAGATTACTAACAATTCAATGAGTAATATAACTAAATATATATACAATATACATATATATATAAATAAGTATATTTAAATAAATACCTATCTTAAAGCTAATGTACAATATTTTGTAAATTAATTTTAAATTCAAATCTGTTTGTTGAGAGATCAAGTTCATTACATAAAGAATTGAAAAGTTTAATACACCTAGAAAAGGATTCATTGCAACCATAATTGTATCTATGTTTTGGATTAGTAAGAAAATGACGTAACCGCAATTTTCTCTTTTCGGAATATAGATCTCAAAGTAAGTAAGAATCTGTGGACACTTAATACGATAAGAAAATACATCATGCACAAACAATAAACACTGAATAGACCGTCTTTTTTTTAATGAATCAAGTCCAATTAAGGCACAACTAGTTACATATGAAGGAGTGTCAATTCCCCATTTTAACTGCTTGTAAAAGCCTTTTGCACTCTTTCAATACGTGTTATCCTAATAGAAGTAAAAGGAGACCATAAAATTGAACAATACTCAAGAATTGGACGAACTAAAGACATATAACTTCTACCTGAGCGTCGAACTTGTCGAGTTGTAGTTGTAGTATTATGCTGGCTGATGTCTCCTTATCTCCTGACTGTATAGTGTATCACTGTCTGTCAATACATAGTTTCCTTCCTGGGACGTTTATGGCTTAATTGCTGTTCGTCTCTCCTATTCCAACACATATCCTTCCCTTCAACTTCCCAATTGGGCTGGATCTAAGGTGTTATACGACCGGTGCCGATGATCAGCCAGGCTGGGGGCCCAATTTCTAAAAATAGCTCAGTCTTTAACGGAGTATCCGGATACCAGGTGACCTCCGGATTAGCTAGCCTTATCTGTGTAAGCGAATCTCTGCACAGATGGACCCCCCCCTTTAATTCGCCACTGGTGGGAATCAAATGGAAAATTCAAAACAAAAACAAAAACACATCAAGAAGCAAAAACGTCAAACCGGTACCGGGCCATCACGAAATGGCCCCAGAATCGTAAAATTTACAAACTAAAAACTAATTTTGAACATAATAATAAATCATAACTTAAAAATTTTAGAAATTTTTAGTTTCCAAGTAATCGATATTTACTATCATCCATATGCTATTTTTGCTGGACGCATTCATTGAAAAATTCAACACATCACATCGACTGACAGTAGCAGATGCTAGCTGTCTCTCTCTCTATCTGTCTCAAACTTAAGTTCTTCAACTTCATCGACTCAGCCAGCCCAGCATACAATTATTTACTGTTATTTTTGTGAAATTTACATTGAGTTGTGTATTGTGTCCTTGTGTATAATTTAAAGCTAAAAAATAAATAAATCCCAAACAGAAAATGAAAATGAGTATTGAAAGGTAAAATATATTATTTTGACACTATTTGTTCAATATCATTAGTGAAGAAATATAGATATTTTCAGAAAATAACAACATCTACAATTGATTCGTCAATACAAAAAAATGCTCGTCAAAAGGAAACCGAAGTCGCCACAACATCATTAGAAGAGCATTCAAATAAAAACCTATCCAATCCAATATCAAGTGTGGAAAAAATATCTTCTTATGAAGCAGAACCTGCAATGGAATGCGATTCTGAGTCCAGTTTAGCTTCTGAATCAGAAAGCCCAAAAAGTAAAAAACAAACGAAGAAAACCGATAGGGTGAATCGTTCAGAATGGCTAACACTGTTTCCATGGCTCAAGTTTTTTGATAAAAAACCATACTGCTCACTTTGTAAGGTATTTTTAGTTAAAAAAAAGTATAATTTGTCGCGACATGAAAAGCGAAAGGCACATCAAACAAATGCCAAGAAAAATGTAAACAAAACTACATTGGAAGATGCGTTTGAGAAATCTAAACTTTGTGAATCGAGAAATTTGGAAAATACAACCCTTCTGAAATGTTTAGCTTTTATAGCAGAACACAACTTGGCTATTTCACTTATGGATCATTTTCCTGATTTTTTAAGAAATGTATGTTCAGATTCCAAGACGGCTCAAAACTTTAAATGCGCAAGAAAGAAAGCAATCAAGATATTGATTGGTAGGACAAAACTTTTTTTTATTCTTACTCATATCTACATATTTAAATATTTCTTTTTTTTTCTAAAAGATGTTGTAGAACCTTTTTGTCAAGAACAAATCGCCAAGAAATTAAGAAATACGAAGTTCTCAATAATAACTGACGAATCAACAGATATCTCGACAGTTAAATGCATTGCCGTTCCAATGGCGGATCCAGGGGGGGGGGTCATGGGGTCATGACCCCCCCCTGGGAGATATTTTTTTTTATTTTCGTAGGAACTCCCTTGAATTTTCCAATAATGCAGCACAAATTCATCAACTTTTGACCAATGGACGATCCAGGGGGGGGTCATATGAGCCAAAAAGCTTATACAGTTAAGTTGCATAATTAAAGATTTCATCTAAAGATTTGTTACTAATTTAATGACATTTTCCAAAAAATGGTTTGTTGTCGAAAACAACTAAAATTTTTGTTTCCCGAAATTTGGAAAAACTTAAGTAATGCTTTAAGTTATTTTTATACAATTTGTTTCTAAGAAAAAGATCAAATATTTAGGTTTTTAACAAGAAACCTTGAATAAAAGATCGTCAGTTAAATTCCTGAACCTCGCCTTCAATTGAGTCTAAAAAATTCTTAATTCGTATAAAATTTAGAACTCAAGTTTTTAATCAAACATGACATTAGGATGATAGAAAAGTCGAAAAAAGTGGATCCTCTTATTTCGTACGTCTGTCTGCTTGTTTTGGCCTCTACATATTTCGATTGAGTTCAAACTGGGAAATTATGGTTTTAAGCCGATTGCCGTAAGGCGTTTTTTTTTTAAATAAAAAAATTCGTTTTTTTTTCAAAAATTAACCGATATTTTTTTTTAAACTTTCTAATTAACTTTCTTAATTTGGTTCTTTGTACAAGAAAAACATATTTTGGTATTGATTGAGAAGAGTACCCTTCATAAAACCGTTATTTTTTTAAGTTTTCTGAAGAATGTCATTGTATTTTTTTTTATTTTTAAAAATATATTGATTTTTGTTTACAAAACTCGATATCTCAGAAAGGGGTCACTATATGTAAAATGTATATTTATAAGCACTTAACAACTGCAGAAAAAATTTAAAAATTTGTATGTGTTAAAATCAATTAAAAAAAACCCGCTCTATTGATTTAAAAAAAAAAAAAAATAAGTTAATCTAGGTTTTTTGAGAAATAAAATGGCATGTGAATTTTTGAGCAAAACTTATTTTGCAGATACATGTTTAAATCTTAAAATATAATAAATATTTTTAAACAGACTTTTTGGAAGATATTAGCTAGTTCTAGCGAACCAGTCGTGCATTTTTTTCTTTCAAAATTGATTTTTTATTGAGTTTGAGTACAAAAACTTTTAAGATCTTAAAAAATTAAATAAATCTTCTTTTTAAAGTGAATTTGCTTTAGATGCTCTTGAACTGAGAATTAAACAGAAAATTTCAAAAATAAAAATGTCCCAAAAACAGCACAAGTGACACTTTTCTTAAACTAATGGCTAATTGAAAAACATAATGAACTTTTCATATCTGTTGAAAAAAAGGCTTCGAATCTCTTGAGATTTGAAGTGAAAAGAGATTCTGAAACGTGTAATTTGTGAAAGCTACAGAAAAGTTTCTTCCCAACTTATTTTTTTACCTTAATTTGTTTTTCTTTAATGTTTAGAGAAATCATGTACTTTAATGCACCTATATCCATAAATTCAAGAACCACACATTTTTTTCTCTACAATTTTTAAATTTTGTTGAATCCTTTAAGATCAAAATATTTTCCAGCATCTACGAGTAAGCAGACTGATAGCGATAGTAATAATATACTCCCGAAAATTGAATTCAGAAAAACTACGTCAAAAAAAGCCCGAAAATCCTTCATATCAGATCCTCTCTCATTTTCTGAGTTTTTGAATTTTTGAAGCGTTCTTCGCATTAATATAAATAGAAAAGAGAAAAGTATATATTATTTTTGGAAAAAGCTTCGTTCAATTTTTACATTTCTGCGTGAAATGCATCAAAAACCTCTAAACTATTGTGTTTTAGCTCTTAAATAGGGAATATTTAGAAAACTGGATGGAATGCTTTCACATGTAGGGAGTCGTCAAAATTAAATAGTTAGACCATACCTTGCTGGACAACAGTGTTCTAAAATAATTTTATAACTAAAGTTGTCACTTTAGCCCTTGAAATGTGCAAATGTAAGGTTAAGATGCACATAATGTTTTTTTTAATTTGTCCGCATCCTTTACAGCACATTAAAAAACTTTTAAGTGGTGACTAAAAACTCATCTATGTATATGTTAAGTGTGACCCCCCCTGACTAAAAGTCTGGATCCGCCCTTGTGCCATTCTCACACGGTTCTATGACGAAGATTTGAAAAAAATTGTTGATCAATTTTTGTGTATTTTGGAAATAAAAGACGGGTCAGCTAAAAGCATTTTTTCAACAACAAAGAGTAGCTTGGACAAGTTACAAATTCCGTATTCAAATTTAATTGGCTTTGGTTCAGATGGTGCCAACGTAATGCAAGGTGAAAAGAATGGGGTTCAAGCACTCTTAAAGGAGCTAAATAGTGAAATTTATTCAGTAGTTTGCACTTCGCATTCAATGCACAAATGTGCAGAGTACGCCTCAAGTACCTTGCCAACAGAAATTTGTTCTTTTCCTCAGGAAATTTTTCAGTTCTTTAAGAACAGCTCTAAAAGGCAGAATGAACTCAAAATATTTCAAGATTATTTTAATTTAAAAAAAAATAAGATCAAAAAAGTTGTTGCCACCAGGTGGCTATCGTTCTTTGAGGTGGTTGAATACTTTTTAAATAATTGGATAGCATTAAAACATTTTTTTATTGCAGTTGTTTTCGAAGATAAAAACGAAAAGGGTAAAACGTATTTAAATAATTTAAATAATCCGCTATATAAAATGTATTTTATTTTTTTTAAATACATACTAAAAATTATAACAGATTTGAATTTGCATTTTCAAATTGAATGCCCCAGAATTCATACATTGTCAAATGACATACACAAAAAATCAATTATTATTCTACGAAATTTTGTAGAAAATCATTATTTGCAAAGTTTGACAAGTATAAATTATGTGAGCTTTGAAAAAAAAAATTTAAAACCTTTAAATGATATTTTTTATGGAAATGATTTTGATGGCATATTTTAATACACTTCAAGATGAAGAAAAGAAAACATTTTTAAGTTCAATTCAAAATTATTATATTGAACTTATTACCCAGATTAAAAAAAGATTTAAAATTGACAATACTGTTTTAAGTGCTTTCCAAATTTTTGATCCAAATTATTTGAAAAAAAATATAAATAATTTTAAAACTATATCGATTCAATTTAACGAGATTCTATTGAAACAATTTCCTAGTTTATTTGAATGTTCTAAGGATGCCTTGGTTTTAGAGCTTCAGAATATAATAGAAGAAATAGATTTCTCCGAGCAACAATTAGATTCGATTAAATTCTGGGCCAGTCTTAAAGACAAGATAAATTTGAAGACAAATTTTTTATATTATAACATTTGCTCTTCGCGATTAATATTTTAAGCTTACCTCATAGCAGTGCATCTGCAGAACGTGTTTTTTCGGCTCTTAATAATATTAAAACAGATAATCGAAATAGACTCAGCTATGAAGTTATTACTGCTCTTATGAGCTTTAAAAGTTTTCTAACAAATGTTAACTGTGGAAATTTTATTCCGCCTACAGAATTATTAAAAAAAATGTTAAAATAGGTTAAAATAATTTAAAAATATTTTATGTTATACTTATGTTAAAAATGGATGAAATAATAAAAAATACTAATGCAAAAATATGAAATATAACATAATGTTTTATGCGATTATTTTCATTTTATTTTCTTGTATTTCTTTTTTAATATTATCTACTTATACCTAACGTCTGACAATAAAAAAATATACCAATTGAAAATCAATATTAATTAGAATTATATTATTTATATGTGAAATCATATTTTGTCGCTCAGATGGTCGAATTTCGACCACACGTGATACTATAAATAAGGACAAAATAAATGGCCCCAAAAAAGTCAAAATGGCCCCAATATTTTTTTTTCCCAGGAACAACGCTGGCTGTCGTTGAACCTGGGGGATGGAAGTAATCCCATCCTTAGCAAGAGGCAGGAGTGGGCTAAATCCATTCTAGACAAAACTAGTCGCTACGACTCCACGTCCAAGCCACAAAGTTCTTGGAGGAGTCCACTCCCGTCCCTAAAAAGCCCAAAGTGCAGAACACCAGCACTCCCAACATTGCTAGAGTACCTCTCACTAAACCTTTTAGTGATGTACTTAAGGAATCCAACAAAATCATAGTAGCGGTCATTGATAGGAGCAATATTGATGGCACGATTACTTCTGACCGTTGGCCGATGGTGAAACTGGGGCTCTCGGCTGGCTTTCTAAAAGTCATGTGAGATCATCCGGGTCCACCGCCTGTAACAGGCGATGGGGGTTGGCATCAAGGTCATGTCAAGCTCATCGCTTTTAACGATCAGAGGTCGCGCGATCTCTATACGCTTGCTGTCGGCATGCTGGGTGAAGTTTGGCCAGGCGCAAAACTCGAGGTCGTTGCAAAGGAAGATATTCCATGCAGGCCGAGAGCTCGCGCTTGGATCCCTAAAGAACCCTCATGTCGAGATGACATACGTGAGATGATTAAGATCAGCAACCCGGACCTCCCTTGTCACGACTGGAAGATCGCGAAACTGGAGGAGCCAAAGGCCCTTTATCGAAGTGCCATTATCGAAATCAATAAGTACTCTGTGGCTTCTCTGGCGCGAGATAAGGGAGTGATAAGATACGGTTTCGAGACAGTTGCGCTCCGTATCTATAAAAAGGATGAGGTAGACTCTTCATGCGAGCCTCCACAACCCTCCTCGAAAGCTGTGTTGCAAGACGTAGGGGGTCCCAGTGATACTATCACCTTCCCTTCCTTGGATGGGGATGATGTTGTACCTGGGCCTTCTTCTGTCGCAGCACAGTCTTTCTCCAAACCCTCTTGAGAAGCTGTGCCGCAAGACGTGGGGGGTCTCAGTGCTATCATCACTTTCCCATCCTTGGATGTGGATGAGAATGTGGCAGGGCCCTCTTCTGTCGCAGCACAATCTTCTTCTGAAAACGTCAAAAGTGTATCCCTAATGGAGACTGATGACTCAAACGACAAAGCTCTACACAGTGAGGAAGAAGATGAACTATTAGGTCCTTCTTCGTCTGATCTGGATGAGCTGGATTTAACAGTGGTGGAGGTTGAGCTGCCAATTTGTAGCCAAAATGCTGCAAATACTACAGATTAATCTCCAACACTCTAAAATGGCTTCGGCTTTCCTTCTTCTCCGCCTAACAAAAACTGGGGAGGATGTCGTTCTCATCCAAGAGCTCTGGATTGTGAAATCCCTGGTTCGAGGATTGAGAACTCCTGGCTACTACGTGTTATATGTAACAGGAAAAGGTAACCCAAGGTCCTGCATACTAGTAAAACGTAATCTAAATGTATTTTTACTCCCTAATTTCAGTGATAAAGACGTCACCACAGCCAGTATGGTAATAGACAACCATACCTACTGGCTGGTATCAGCGTATTTGGGCCACGACCACCAGGGCCCACTGCCTGGTACCACTCTGGAGAAGACGGTCGCTGAATCAACAAGACGTAAAACCAAGTTAATTATCGGTTGTGACGCCAATGCGCACCATACTACGTGGGGTAGCACCGATATAAATGACAGAGGTGAGTCTCTTTTTGATTATATTTTAACAACTAATCTGGTAGTAAGTAATGTAGGTAGTGAACCAACCTTCGTTACTAAAAATCGACAAGAAGTTTTAGATATGACTCTTGTCTCGCTACATCTCTCAAATAAAATATTGAATTAGAGAGTATCAAAGGAGCACTCGTTCTCCGATCATAGATACATCCAATTCACACTTATTGAAGAGTCCCCAAAACCGATCCAATTCCGAAACTATAGGAAAACAGATTGGCCAAAATATAGGGCGACTCTGAAAAATCTGATTAAACCAGAACTTTCTGATCCGCCCTTGTGCGCTTTTGAACTCGATCAAAAAGTCGACGAGCTTACAGCAGTTCTTAATAAAGCAATGAAAACTGCCTGCCCCCCCACTACAGTGCGGGGAAAGAAGAAACCATATTGGTAGGCTGCTGAACTGGGAATACTCCGGCTAGGCTGTAGAAGGCTTTTTAATAGTGCAAAAAAGACTAGACATCCACAAGACTGGGACTCCTATAAGGAAGTATAAACAGGAATTGAGAATAGCCAAAAGATCCTCTTGGAGATCCTTCTGTAGCTCAATAGAAGAATCTTCGGAGGCATCAAGGATAAGAAAGATTCTCTCGACAAATCCAACCATGCCTAGTTGTCTTCAAAACTTGGATGGTACTTGGACTAACTCTTGTGAAGAAACGCTAAACCTGCTACTTGACACCCACTTCCCTGATAGCTCCAAATCCGTTAATACAACAAACCATCCTGGGTCGGGTATTAACTTAACTTTTCCTCAAGGTCTTATTACAAAAGAAAAGTTGACTTGGGCTCTGAATAGTTTCAAACCTTAAAAATCTCCAGGGCCAGACCACATCGTACCAGCTGAGCATAACGACTGACATAACTTTGCCCATCATTGAGATGATCTTTAAAAGTTGTCTAGATATGGTCTATATACCTCAGCGAAGGAGAGAAGTAAAGGTAGTTTTCATTCCCAACGCGGGCAAATGTTCGCGGGTCAACCCTAAAGATCTAAGACCTATTAGCCTATCATCATTCATTCTCAAAACTCTGGAACGTTTGATTGATATCCATATACGTAATAACATTGGTAAGAGACTATCAATGTCTCAGCATGCTTACTGCAAAGGGAAATCGGTAGAAACAGCCTTACACACTCTGGTAAGAACTATCGAATACTCCCTAGAACAAAAGGAATATACTATGGTGGCCTTCCTGGATATTGAGGGCGCTTTCAACAACGTTGACACATCCGCTATCACTTCTGCTATGACGACCCTAAACGTCGAACACTCACTCTGTGAATTGATTAATCTAATGCTAAAAAGCAGGATCATCAACTCTAAGATGGGGGATTTTTGTACGTTCTGTGTTCTGTCCACTCTCCTGTGGAACATAGTGGTTAACGAACTACTACTATCCCTTGAGAGGGAAGGCTACAGAGTGGTTGCGTAGCGTATGCCGATGATGTTGCTATCGCCGTCATAGGAGAACGCACTCAATATGCTCACTAGATAGGCAGATAAGTGCGGACTTAGTATTAATCCTCAAAAAACAGACCTCGTCCTTTTTACACGGAAATACAAGATCCCAGAAATAGTACCTCCTTCAATAAAAGGTGTACCACTAATTTTTACCAATGAGGCCAAATATCTTGGTCTGATATTGGACAAAAAATTAAGTTGGAAATCTAATATTCAGGAAAGAGTTAAGAAAGCTACAGTAGCTCGTTTCCTTTGCAAGAAAGCCATAGGAAGCAAATGGGGTTTTCAACCTCGCATAAGCTATTGGCTATACACATCGGTCATCCGACCAATACTTATGTACGGGGTTGCAGTCTGGTGGACTGCACTGGAGAAAGTCACATACTACGACAAACTCAGCAGAATCCAACGCACTGCATGTCTCTGCATAAGCGGGGCATTAAGAACCACACCCTCAGCAGCGTTAGACGCTCTCCTCCATCTGACACCCCTCGACATATTCAGCAAACAAGTGGCAGTGGCAGTGGCAATGGACCACCAACAATGTGGGGCACTGCATCATTTGAACCTCTTTGGTTCTATACCAAAGTACATAGACTACACTCAGGGCCGGCTCCAGCCAAACTTGCGCCCTGTGCAAGATTTGTAGAAAGCGCCCCTTTTTTATATTTTTTTTTACACATAAACTGATACACAAGCAATAAGCCTTTCCCAGACTACCTAGGAGGTAGACTCATAATGCGTTTTTTTTTATTGAGGTATCCCCAGGAGGCCTAAACCAATAAACTTAAACGCAGCGAAGAAATGAGCAGAGGGGAAAATTTTAAACTTGGAAACTTACTTTTCTGGCCTTACATTTTGCAAATTCAGAAATGAGATCAGCAAAGTCTAAAGAATTTAATAATTTCTTTTCAATGGACATTATAGATAAACCTACCAATCTCTCTTGAATCATGGTTGTCCTAAAAGATAATTTTTAATAATCTTAAGTTTAGAAAAACTACGTTCTCCTGAAGCTACCGTGACCGGGATTGTATTAAGGATTTGGAGAGCAATTACTAAATTCGGAGCAAAATCTTCAAGGTTTGAACTAAAAATAAAATTTAACACATCTAAACTTGAGCTTTGTATTGCAATAAGCTGGGATATTACGGTTAACTCTTGAAACAATTCTTCTCCATCTAAATCTTTAAAACTACTTTATGTTAAAACATTCTGCAAACTAAGGCATGAAGCACGTACATTTTTATTTTTTAAACATTCGCTTATGTTACTTAAAAATGAAAAATTGATACTATACGTATCAAACCTTTCAAGTATTTAAAAAAAAAAATCAACTTTTAATACGCTCGGTTAATTGAACATACCCACTCATTAAATTTTTCATCGGAACGCATTAAAATCAAACTGTTTTTTGTATTTTCTAAAACCGTTATGCTAGTTGACAGATTAACGGACGGACTTTGAAAATATTTACTAGTTTAATTTATATTTTCTAAAATATCAAACCAAATTAGCAGGCAGCAAAAAAATGTAAAACCAAAAATATTATTTCCTAACGATTCTAAAATGTTCTTTGCCTCTAGATTTTCAATTTCTATAAAGGCTTCATATATTTCTTCTAAATTTGTTTTAAAGGCCTCAATGTATCTAACCTGCTCTCCCATCTAGTCTCAGAAAGGGGTTTGAAAGTAAGACTTGGAATTTTTTTCTTATAAATATCCCACCTCGTTGTGGAACTTGAAAAAAAGTTATACAAACATTGAATTGTATCGAAATATTTAACTGCATATAATGAGCACCGAGCATCATCATTAACCACTAAATTTAGGGAATGCGGGCAACATGGAACGAAAAATGCTCTTGGTTACAGGGTTCGAATTCGATTCTGAACACCCGCTTCTTTTCCTTTCATATTCGAACCATTATCATAACTTTGGCTTCGACAGTTACTTATTAAAATTTCATGTAATTCAAGTTTGTCTAAAATCAACTGAGTCAGTCACATTACGGCCTTGTCACAAAAAACGTCACTTCTATTAAAAACTGATACCTATTTATTTAATATTAATTAACCAACAAAGCGAAAAAACAATTGAATCAACCTGCATTCTGCACCAGACTAGATATACATACATTAAAAGAAGCCGTTACAACAGTCATTAACTTAAAAAAAAAAAAAAAAAAAACTGCCTGCGCAAGAACAATTCGACTCCACATAGAATCATCCCTCTTTGTTGTTTTTTTTGTAGATGAGAACTCACATTCAGGTACGGTGCGTGATACAAAAACTGCACGTACTAGCCCATACGATTCAATATGAATAAATATTTTGCTTCGTCATACTCTCTATGTTAATTTTGGGACTCGGTGTGCATGAAATAAATCTTGCACATATGAGGTGGTATGGAAATTTTTTGTGTTGAGATTTTTTCTTTTTTTCTCTTGCATGGAACTTTTTTGTGTTGAGATTTTTTCTTTTTTTCTCGTGTGCGAACAGGGTGAAATATTTGGAAATGAGGTAGGTAGGGTTTTTAGTTCTGCGATATATTGAGTTAAATTTTCATTTAATGCAACAATGAAAGTGATGTTAGTCAGTGCGCAAGAGATAACTTAGGACAGTTGTGATGGATGTTTTTTTGAGATTATTTTAAGAATGTTTGTGGTTAAAGAATGGCAAATAGTAGTACATATTTGTTTGCAAGATCAGATTACATTTTCTTGCTCCTGGTAATGCGCCCCCAGAATTCTGCGCCCTGTGCATTTGCACATCTTGCACATATGCTTTGTCCGGCCCTGACTACACTATTCCAAAACAAAAAAACTTCCAGGTATCCATTCCATCCAGAGATGAATGGGAATACAAAAAACTCCTGGATGAGAAAAGCATCCATTTTTATACAGATGGATCCAAGACAAATGAGAAAGTTGGTAGTGGTGTGTACTCAGAAAAGCTTAATCTATCTCATTCCGCCTCCCTAAGCATTGTAGCGTCTTCCAAGCGGTCATTTTAGCGATCAAAGAGGTTCTCTCCTGGCTAAGAGAAAACGTGATATCAACTTCTGATATCTTCATCTTCTCTGACAGTCAGGCTGCTATCAAATCTCTTGATGATATCTCAACCAAAGCTCTAACGGCCCTCGATTGTCGATCGTCTCTTAAGGAGATGGCGCAGCAATTTAACATTCACCTCTGTTGGGTGCCGGGCCACAGAGACATCACGGGAAATTGTAGAGCCGATGAACTCGCTAAAAAAGGAACCGTCATACCTATTTCACCTGAAAGGGAGAAGATAGGTATACCGATAGCTAAATGTAAATTTCTGCTAAAAGAAACAGCTTTCAAGATAGCAAACTCTAGGTGGTACAATTTACCAACATGCACAGCCACAAAACTCATATGGCCTTCATTGGACCTAAAGCGCTCTAAAGACTTGTTATTTCAAAGCAGACTTCATATTAGCTCCCTAATAGGTGTCCTTACGGGACACTGTCTTATAGGCAGACACGCAATACGACTTGGTGTAGCCTCAAATGACTTCTGCAGGAGCTGTATGGACGAGGAAGAAGAAGAAACAATCTCTCACCTCCTCTGCACTTTCCCTGCTCTTTTACTAAGACGCAAACTTCATCTGGGAGAATAGTCCTTTGATAATCAAAGTGAACTAGCTAAAAAGGATATCAAATATCTCCTTCGCTTTATAAAAAGCTCAAAATGGTTCGACTAGTGGGAAGTAATTCTCTAGATTCATGTGGTATCACGAATGGGCCTTTTCTTTTGGCCTAAGTGTGTGGATTCTGTATCCGCAGCCACTTTAACCTAACCTAACCTAAAGACATATAAACTGATTTTAAAGCGTAAGGGTTAGAGAACTCATTGCAGTTTCGCTTAACGAAACCAAGCATTGAATTAGCCCTGGCTTTAATATAGTCCACATGTAACGAAAACAACAACTTTGAATCGAAAATGACTCCAAGATCACGAATCTCAGATTTGCGATCAAGAATCTGATTGAAAATTTGGTATAGTTGTTTATCATTGGAACCAAAGCTCGATGTGCAGTAAAAACATTACATTTTTGTATATTCAAAGGAAGAACATTTCTTTCACACCAAACAGATAAAATATTTAAATCATTTTGAAGATTTTGAAGATTTTGATGATCAATTCTATTTTTTATGCAAAGACATATTTTCAGGTCATCAGCATACATTAAACATAAAGCATTTTTTAAAAGAAATGGGATTTCATTAACGAAAATATTAAAAAGGAGTGGTCCAAGGTGACTTCCTTGAGGAACTCCAGATGAAACTTTAAAAGTACTTGAAACAAAATTTCCCAATTTCACACATTGTGTTCTGTCATTAAGGTAGCTAGATATCCATTTCAAAAGCAACCCATGAATACCGAAAACTTTTAGTTTAGCTATAAGAATTTTATGACAAATTGAGTCAAAAGCTTTGACAAAATCAGTATAGATAGTGTCAACCTGATATATGCCAGATTCAAAAGAATCGGTGACATATCTACAATAAAGCATGAGATTTGTTGAAGTTGATTTACCTGGCATAAATCCATGCTGCTCATTACAAATATGTTCTTTTATATTAAAAAACAAATGATCCTTTACTATGAGCTCAAATAATTTAGGCATTGCAGAGATTTTAGAAATTGCACAATAATTTACTACTAAATTTTTTGCGCCTGATTTGTAAATAGGACTTACATTATGAAAATTTCCATTGATTCAGAAATAGTCCAGTAGAAAGGGATTTATTAAAAATTATCAGAAGCGGTAAAGCTAACGAAAATTGACATTGCTTTAAAACAAAAGATGGAATTCCATCAGGATTCAAACTGGGTTTTATTTTTGAGATACCATTTAGGATATCGGATTCAAAAAGATTAATTGTTGAAATATTAGCATTATTACTGGAATAGCTTACCGTTTGATAAATAATAAATGAAGGATGGTCAACATATACCGACTTAAAAAATTGAGAAAAAAGTTCACACGAACTTTGTAAATCGTTTGATGTTTGACCATTAAACTCCATATTTTCCTGGAGAGCAACAGATCGTTTTTTACTATTTAAAAAAGTCCAAAAAGCTTTTGGATCATTAGAAATGCTGGTTTGAATATTCATTACATAATATTGTTGGTGCAAGTATTTATTCAGAAAATCATATTCCTTCCCAAATTGGCAGAAAAGCTTTCTGTCAATTTCAGAATTTGAATTTCTGAATTTTTTAAAAGCTTTGTTTTTAACATTTTTTAATCTTACCAAACGTTTACTGGACCAAGGAGTTTTAAATGATTTCCAAGACTTTTTTTTGGAATATACAGATTTAAACCGATAGAAAAAATATCCACAAATTTGTTATACGCACCTTGTAAAGATAAATCGGCAAGAGAATGCGTCCCAGTCAGTTGATGCAATGTAATTATTGAGTGCAATGCAATGAAATTACCTTTGTTAAAATCAAAAAATTCATCATTAGATAGAAGCAAAGAGTTTTTTACACAGTTTACGAATTTTAAAATAGAGCATATTGCAACATGGTGAACTGAATTTTTAAGCAATGGAAATTGAACTTGAATAATTTCAAAATTAATATTATTTATAAAAATTAAATCTAACAATCTATTTAAAGCATTGTGAACATGACTAACTTGAAAAATATCCATATATGGCAAGTTTTGCATTCGTGCAAAATTTCTATATCGAGATTTTAATCAAACATGATATTACGATGGTAGAGAAGTCGAAAAAAGTGGGCCCCGCGATTCCGTCCGGTCTGTTTTGTCTGTCTGTCCACACTCCTACAGCCTAAACCATTGAGTCGATTGAGTTCAAACTTCGAAGTTAAGCTTTTGAGCAGATTCGCGTTAGGCATTTTATCATTGTTTTCACGAGCTCTTATATTGCCTTAACAATATTTGATTATCAAAAGTGCAATTTTTTGTTTGGATTTTTAAAAAAATATTTAATTTTTTTTTTCAAAATTCTATATCTCCAGAACGGTTCAACATTTTTTTACGAAATTCAAATGTAGAGCGTATATTTACAATCACTAAACAACTGCATATACCAAAAATATTTTTAAAACAAAATTGAAAAATTTTATTTATAAAAAATTAATTTAAAAAAAAAAGCGCTCTAACGATTTTCGAAAAAAAAAAAATAAAATGGCATTTAAATTTTTGAAGACAAACTTATTTTTCAGGTAAAATTTTAAATCTTAAATTAGTTTTTTTTTTTAAATTATTTTACTTGTATTTAATGTAAAATGCAACCTTTACCACTTCTGCTAACGTGTCACTTCATAACTAAAATCCAAAACGCACAAGTGCCTGACTGTAAACAACACATGAATAGCAATTTCTTGTACCTGTTCGTATGCTTGTTTTTTTTTAAACTTTAACGAAAAAAATAAAATGAACGTAATAACTCCATGTTTGCGCTGAAAACTTGTAGGAAAGAAGGAATGTGATTGGATTGGACATTCCTTCATTATCATCATAAACATGTCTTTATCTATCTATTTACATAAAGCTGAGCACGCCAATGAACTATTCTTTATTCGTTTTAGACACAACCAATAGGCGATCGCTTTACAATTTAAACATACATGTTCTTCCTCTTTCTTATCTTCAGATAATTTTCCATCCTGGTTCTTCTAATATTAAAGTTGAATACATAAACAATTGTTTTCGTTAAGTATGCTTATAAGTATTTTTCATTTCCGGGATGAGTTGTCCTAGGATGAGTTGTGTCTTGGGATGAAGCGCGCCTTTGAATATGAAAACTTTGTATATATGTATATGGTTTTCATATACAAAGGAAAGACCTCATCCCATAAATTTTTAAATGTATTTCATATTTTTATTAAAATAAAAAGTTAAGTTTTTCAACAAATTATGAATTAATATCCAATAAAATAGAATTCGCATAGTCTACGGAAAATTCTCTTTGTTTTTGTTAAAATTAGTTCCGTATGAGTGCCGAAAAAGGGAGACTTGCTAACGAAATAATATTTATGATGATGATTCGTTCAGACTAAATTTCTATTCTCGACAAAAAAATTTCCATCTGCCATAAGCACACTATTTGCTTTTGCACCAGAAAAAAAATGTACCGCAAGTTCGTGCGACCTAGTCGTGCATTTTATTTTTAAATTCGATTTCAGATTCATTTTATTTTTTTTGCGGCACATTATTTTTTGTTTGAATAAGTTTCTTTTAAAGTTAATTTTTTTTAAATTTATTTAACTCAATAAACATACGTGGGCGTGTCTAATAATAGTAAAAGGAACTTAACAAATCAGCCAGTCTGTAACTTTATAAAGATTTGTTGATTGACACTACATTTTAAATCAAAACATTAAAAATTCTCAACAAACAATATTAAAATAAAATCAATAGCATTGCATTATGTCTCCTTCAGTTTCGTTCAGCTTCAGGTTCATAGAAATGTCTCTTTTCTGCTGGAAAGCATAGGTATATCTTGACATAGTTCTGCTCTTTTTTTCCTGCCTGCGCATCTAGCGGAATAGAGGACTATGAACTATTTTGTTTATGATTGCAACTTAAGTTATTTGTGAATGTGACTACATTGAAAGGGTTCATTTTCCACATTTTCTTTTGTTTGTGACTACGATGAATATGAAATACCATGGTCATTAGTCATTACATTTTTATTCCAAACAAGAAACAGTCTCCAATTTTTTGAGATTTAGTTGAATCAAGTCAATCCACCTTTTGTCTAGAAAATACTTCAGATTCTATAGATTCTAGACCCTGAAACGTAGAGAAATGTCAAAATGTTCAATTTGAGAAATCAAACCAATTATAACTTCCGATCTATTGGGTGCCGTGCAATAACGCCGAGCGAAATAACGCCGAATTTAAGCATTCGGCTTTCGGCCTTATTTCACTTTGGAAAAGTGAAATAACGCCGAATGCCAATTGGGAAATACAGCCGAAAGAGAGAAAACAGAGAATTCGGTTTAATTAAACTTTTGCAAGGAGAAACTAAGTATTATATGTTGTTAAAATTCTCGAACTATTGCACTTCAACCATGTAACCATTTTAAATTATGTTTAAATTGCTTTACACAGTGGTCTGAAAAATATACCAAACATAACAATGCAGTTCTTTGTCCGATTTGCAGGCAAATCGTTGAAAGTACTATAAGGATATATTCTTAATAAATTAAAGCAATATTTTTTACTCTTGCAAGACCAAGCTCAGCAAAGAGAAGTCAGACGATCGGTATAGAGAAGTCATATGAATTGAAAGTTTCAATATTGATAGTATTAAAAAGTATACACATGATGCCTATGTATGTACATCTACAACATCAAAGTTAATGGTCCTATTAGCCAGTTTTTAAATTAAGTCAAAACTATGCATAGTTTTTGAAAAATTTAATTTTAAGCTAAAATTTTGAGTAAAAAAAGTTAAAAAAAGGTTTAAAGTGTAATTTTTCAATACTTCAAGATTATCTACTATTGTTTTTATTTTAGAATTTTTTGCTCTTATTTGTTTTTGATCAAAAACTGAAAACTAGATGATTTTATGTCTTTTAGTTTTTGAGAAAATTGAAAATAACCACGACTACTATTTTAATTAAATTATATTTTTTTGCTTGAGTGGTCTTATTTTGATAGTAATAATGGTAGGTGCGAATTTGGGTATGTATGCAACAGTACGGTGTGTGCGAGTTTGGGTGTATGCAACAGTGGAATGTGTATCGGGGGGCATTGTTTCTGCTATGATTGAAGAAATCGTTATTCGTTTAATACTCTCATGATTTCTTGTTTCAGATACACAATCTGAGGATGAAATTGAGCCAAAGAGGAAGATGATTCTTCCGACGAAGATGATGATTGAAAAAATGATTCTCAAAAAAATGTATATTCTTTATACTTATATTTATACTCACAAATAAAAGTTTTGTACTTCAAAGAATATATTGTTTTGCATGCTATTTTTTTAGCTCTTCAATTTGTTAAGTTAAAAGATTTGAAAAAATAAAAAAAAAATTCTTTTCATTGTCAGATTAGGCGAATCCCTCCAGATAATCGTCAGATTAAGAGACAGCACGTTTAGGGTTTATACATGAACCCTTTATATCATAATCTGCCGCGCTCGAGTATTTCAAAATGTCGATTTTTTTTTGCAAATTCTAATAATGGCCGCGAGTTTGGGTCACATCCAAATCATCAGATCGACTTAACATCCCCTTTGAAAATCTGACGCGAGTTAACACCCTACTATAATACTTATATATAAGATAACATATTTTTCCTAACATTATATCTGTTAACACACTTAAACTCACACAGATATAAGGTAACATTTATTTCTTAACTATATATCATATAAGTCTATATTATTAAGGTACTTAAACACAACCAACACATATTCACGTAGATGATAAGGACTCTCTTTGTACCTGCCTATCAACACAGAAGCAAATAGCATAAATACCAGGAACGAACATCCTCTCCCGAAAAAGGGAAAGGACAACTCCAATCCTTCAAATCTGCGTTCAATAAGTCTTCTTCCAAGCATCAGCAAGGTATTCGAGAAGGTAATCAATAGGGCTCTGGCTAAGTGGGCTGCGGATAACACAATAATTCCGGATAATCAGTTCGGGTTCAAGGCAGGACATGACTGTATTCATGCCGCGTCTAATCTCGTTTCTGATATCCAATGGAACAAGTCAAAAAAACAATGCACGGGTGCTGTTCTGGTTGACTTAGAGAAGGCCTTCGACACCGTATGGTTAGAAGGGTTGTACCTAAAACTCACCAGACTAGGCATCAGTAAACCATTATTGTATATGCTTTATGATATGCTCAATGGTAGAAAGTTTGTTGTCAAAAGTGGCAATGTAACCTCTACCAGCATCTTCGAAATTAAAAACGGTCTTCAACAGGGGGCGGTCAATTCGCCGATCCTCTTCAGCATTTTTACCAGTGATCTGATAGGTAGCCTAACTAACGCAATAGCGTATGCCGACGACCTGATTGCGTACAGAACGGCCCGAAAGGTTGAGGTTATTAGAATTCTCTTGCAGCGGGACTTCGAGAAGATTCAGCGATACTGCGACGACTGGAAACTGAAAATAAATGTCCAAAAGTCGGAGACAATTCTGTTCCGGACTCCTTTGGCTAAGGCCACGAGAGATACGTGCAAGAATTGGCGCAAGATGGTAATTGTGGGGCCCGACGGGCGGCCATTGGCGAGTAAAAGTGTAGTGAAGTACCTCGGTATCTGGTTGGACCAGTATTTGTATTTCGACAGACATATAAATGCTGCTCTGACCAGAGCCCGAGGAGCCCTCGCTCTGACGAAACAGCTGTTTTTCAGCAGTCGACTTGACCCCAGGGTGAAGGTAATTTGCTACATGGCCCTCATACGGCCAATGCTTGTCTATGGTTGTCCCGTTTGGTTCAACATTGCCCCTTCCCAAATGGAGAAGTTTCGGGTGTTCGAGAGGCAGTGTCTACGGCGCTGTCTCGGTTGGCATCGGACACCGGAATCTTCTTATTTGCATTATTATTCTAACGAGGTCTTGTACAACGGAGCTCGGATCAACAGAATTGACAATTTCGTGATAAAACTTGTTCGGGGTCACATAGCGAGAGCTATGACTTCGACCAACAACTTAATTTTCGGGGCGTTCTATCCAAACGACGAATACTTCGGTATGGCACGCTTGAGCGGCTTTATTCCACCAGAGGCATTCCTCTATTTAGATAAATGCGGCCTGATACAGGATAGATTGGCAGTACCGCTTATCTACCACGTCAGGCGTAGAACCGTGGACCGGCGACTCTTGTACGAACGAGACATCCTCGCCCGAGATGGAGCAGAGCTCCTACGGTTCAGTAGGGCTGTGTCCGAACAGGACCGTATTGATAGGAGGAAGCAGGAGAACCAGTTTTGGTGGCTAAAAGAATTTAATATGGGGTAAACCGGGGTGGGGTATTTATTGCCTTGGCCGGCTTACATACTTGTTTTAGTCTTAGGTTTAGGTTAAGTAGAGTAGGGACGGTGGCACTATAAATAAAAAAAAATACAAAAAAAAATAAAAAAAAAAATAAAAAAAAAAAAAAAAATACAAAAAATACAAAAAATAAAAAAAATAACACTTACAAACATAATCAACAACACATACATATATGGACATGGACATAGCTTTTGCCGCTGTGGTTGCTCTAGTTTTAAGTAGTATGTAGGTAGGTTAGGGGTAGTTTTAAGTTTTATTTTAAGGACTTAGTATGTAAGATATAAAATAAACGATAAAGATGTTAGTTTTTTATATTTTCTAACAAAATAAACGAAAAAAGAAAAAAAAAAAAATTAGTTCATAGGCCGAAAGGCATTAATTTAAGAAATCATGAATTCCTTAGAGCGCCCGTTTAGGGCCAGTAAGTTAAATTTAAGTATTATTAGTTAGGCTAGTTTTCTGAATTTTGTTAGCATGTAAGTAGATATAAGTTAATATTGAATAAAATTTGAATTAAAAAAAAAAAAAAAAAAAAAAACCAGGAACGAAACGATGTACGATCACTTCTATGGTGACAAGCGACGAATGAAATATAAATATTTAAATTAAGTCAATTCAGTGTAATAGTCAAAAGAAAATATTTGTATTAATAAAGGACATAGTTCCAAGAAATATTTTTTTATAATAAAATGTTAATAGTTTTATTTAATTGGCGATCCTGCCAGGAGTTTAACATACTGTTTTACTCTAGTGAGCGGACCAAAAGGAAACATTTGAAAACCAACAGATCTAGCATAGCAGACGAGTAAGTAAAGTGAATTCCAGTGACATATAGTGTTATACAATCAATAGATACATAATATCATAAAATAATTCAGTGAACAAATAGGTTAAATCTACGAATCTAAATTAATTCAGTGTATGAAGAAATTTAAAGTCTTCGATAGTCGTAGACCCGCGTTACAAGCAGAAATGGCAACCGAAGACCAAATGGCTCGTATTCTAGCAAGGTTTGAAATGAAAGTTTAGAAATAAATAATCAAACATTGTTGCAAGAAAATAATAATTTAAAAATAGTCTTGAGGCAACAAGACAATATTAATAAAGAGCTCCAATCAAGAGTCAGATCGCTCACAGAAGAAATCAAAATTGTACCTGATGTACCCACCTTGAAATAAATTACAACAACAATTTCGAATGGTAATGATATCCATTTAGATGCATTTAAGGCATTGCCAGAATTTAGTGGTGATAGGAAAGAATACAGATTATGGAGAGAAGAATCTACAAGAATAATGAACAGTATTAAAGGATTCGAGACACATCCTAAATATTACACAGCCTTAACAATTGTGAAAAATAAAATTAAAGGAACAGCGGCAGAAGTCTTAAAAAATCATAATACTATTTTTAATTACGAGGCAATTCGTAATCGACTCGATTATACATATTCCAACCAGGAACCTCTCTACGTGCTGCAGGATAAACAATAAACTCCGACAAATCAAACAAGGAAGATTTATTGAGTGAATATCACGACAAAATAAACCAAGCTTTGAATCTAATTATAACAAAGATCTCAATGAGTGGAGATTCAAAATTAGTGACAGAAAGATTAACTGCTAATGCTAGAGATGATGCGGTCAGGCCCTTCGAGAGGGGGGGGGCGGGATTTTCTAGGGGCCCGTAAAATTGAAAGCAATGAGGAGTGTTTGTTTTTTCAATAGGTACTCTAAATTCATCATCAACATACCTATTCCCACTTATTTTTAGGGGCCCGAAAATTTAAAATCATTCATGCTTTCGCAATCGGACCCCTGTTTGCATGTTATCTACCAACCTTTCCGTTACAAGCTTGCCGATCTGGGCCCCTGATTATTATTGGCGTAGGTACATTTTTTTAAATATTTATATATTTATATAATAAATTGTTTCGCTTTTCTTACTTAATTTAACGTAAATTTCAAATTTATTTTATTTTGAAAATTTTTAAAATCAAAATAAGGGGCCCGGCAACTTAAAACAAAACACAAATATTTATTTCGGTTTCTGTTTTTATAAAGTTTCTTTTCTTCTATTTTTGTTTCTGCTGGGAACGAAATTTTTGATTCGGTTTTGGGGAACCGGAAAATCCCACGATAATGTTTTTCAATTGTGGTTTCCGTAATATTAATTAAATAATATTTTGAATAAATTGTTTACTGAAGATTTGAAGGATATCAAGTCACTTCAAAGTGTGTATATTTAACCAGCCATACAAAAATAGCAAGGAATTCTATATAGAATATTGGACACCATTTTCTTCCTTGGCGAAAGGGGAGTAGGACTACAAATAATGGGCATGTTTTGGGCAGTTTGGAATTAATTAGTCATTTTGACTCCTTACGTCAGGAGCACTTGGAAAAAGTAAGAATTTCACAACAAGAGCACAAACGTTTCCAAGTCCACTACCTTTTCATTGAAATTCAAAATGAGTTCATTAAAATTTGTGCCCAACATGTGAATTCAGCTATTTTGAAGGAGAGAGAAAACGCCAAATAATTCGCTATAATTGTCGATGCAACACCCGGTTCAAGTGATGTGCACAAAGCTATGACAATGGAAGCAATATGAAAGGACAGTATAATGGTGTACAAAGTCAAATTTTAAACAAAACTCCGAATGCCGTGTATTCACCATGTGCAGATCACAGCCTTAACTTGCGTGTAGTCGATTAAGCAGGATGTTGTACTGCGGCAATCACATTTTTTGGTGTTGTTCAAGGGGAGAGTACGATAACTTAGGCGACAAAGTTTAATGACGGATTTGTATAGAACAGTTAAAAACAAGCATTTTTTACTACGGGAGGGGGGGTCTA
The DNA here is from genome assembly GCA_951509635.1 of Eupeodes luniger. NCBI lineage: Eukaryota > Metazoa > Arthropoda > Insecta > Diptera > Syrphidae > Eupeodes > Eupeodes luniger. The sequence continues at coordinate 61,249,603 of OX608074.1, forward strand.
TTTCCCCCCGTTTAAGCTGTAGGGGCAATTTAAAAAATATGTACATTAAATGAAAAAACAAATAATTAAAAAATAACGGTAATACCTACAATTAAGTATTATACCTTTTTTTAAAGCCAACACTTTTGTCTATTAGCTTGTTTTTAAATCAAGTCAAAACTATGCATAGTTTTTGAAAAAAATAGTTTTAAACTCAAAATTTGGTCAAAAAAAAGTTAAAAATAAGGTTTAAAGTGTAATTTTTCAAAACCTTAAGATTATCTACTACTGTTTTTTTTTAGAATTCATTGCTCTTATTTGTTTTTGAATTAAAACTGAAAACTAGATGATTTTATGTCTTCTAGTTCTTGAGAAAATTGAAAATTACCAAAAAAAAATATTTTAATTAAATTACTTTTTCCTTGCTTAAGTATTAACGTAGTCTTATTTTGATAGCAATAATCGAATATGGATTAAGATATACCAAGGATAAATTAATTTTTCTTAAATCCAGCTTATTTAAATGCAAAAGAAACTTTGCATGCACCCCATCTTGCACCCACCGCACCTTTCACCCACCCAACCTTGCACCCACTCCACCTCGCACCCACCCCAAATCCTATAGTGTGCCCAAGCAGGGGGGTTGCAGGGGGGCAGCATGCCCCCCCTTACAGATCCCACTGTTGCATACACCCAAACTCGCACACACTTTACTGTTTCATACATCCAAACTCGCACCTACCATTGTTACTATCAAAATAAGACCACTCAAGCAAAAAAAAAAAGAATTAAATTAAAATAGTAGTTGTGGTTATTTTCAATTTTCTCAAAAACTAAAAGACATACAATCATCTAGTTTTCAGTTTTTCATCAAAAACAAATAAGAGCAATAAATTCCGAAATAAAAACAATGGTAGATAATCTTGAAGTATTGAAAAATTACAATTTAAACCTTTTTTTTAACTTTTTTTACTCAAATTTTGAGTTTAAAATTAAATTTTTCAAAAACTACGCATAGTTTTGACTTGAATTAAAAACTGGCTAATAAAACAGAATGTTGGCAAGGTATGATACTTAATTGTAAGTATTACCGTTATTTTCTAATTAATTTTTTTCATTTTAAATAACAATTTTTTAAATTGCCGCTACCGCCTAAACGGGGGGAGATAGACCCCCCCTCCCATAGTAAAAAATGCTTGTATTAAGCCCCTCTACCAAAAACCGTTATTATATCTTGTCGCCTAAGTTATCGTACTCTTGCCTTGTTCAAAAGTGTTTCAACTTGTTTAGCAGCAGTGCTCAACATTGGGAAATTCTTAAGAAAAATGTGCCCGGATCCCTTCACAAACTTTCCGATACAAGATGGTCAGCTAGAATTGAGGCAGTGAAACCATTTGCAAATCATCTGAAAAACCTTAGAACATCATTAGAAGTGATATTAATTTAACTGCTGAAGCTCGAAGAGATATAAAATATATGCACAAATTTGAATGCGTCCTGATGTCTTTGATTTGGTGCAAGGTTCTTAGTGCTATAAATGAAAGAAGTTTCCTTCTTCGAGCCAGAAACAGTAGTATTGACGTTGAAATTCGAGATCTCGACAACTTGATCTTCGATTTGAACATTATTCGAAACGGATAAGATCAATTTTTATCTGAATGCAAAGCAGTTGCTACTGGATGGGGGGATGTTCCAGAATCATTCCCATCGAACCGAAAAAGGCAATTAAAGAGACATTTTGAAGAAAACCGAGGAGTTGGAAAGCAAATTGAAACAGACGAAGAAATAAATTTTAAGAGAAACACCTTTTAAGTCATAGTTGATTCAATTATATCTGGAATTTGTCGTCGGTTCGATACGATGAAAAATTTGAAAGCTACATTTTCATTTTTATGACAGTTTTCAACAATGGACGAACGTGAGATTAAAAACTCCGCTACAAGGTTCATCCTAAAGTATATAATGTGTCCCGTGTGTGTTCCACCATACCTGTAACCGTAGCTAGTGCCGAACGTTCATTTAGCGTCCTTGCCAGAACAAAGAAGTTTCATCGTTCGTGCTCATCACAAGATCGTGTTTCCAGACTTGCTACACTATGCATCGAAGCACCTTTGAATTTCTATAAGTTGTTTTGCTGCTCAGAAAGCTAGGAAAGCTCGTTTGCCAAAAGAAAATATTTCATTGAATGCAAACTAACTCTAATAAAACATTGTAATAATATTTTAATATTAAGAAAAACAATAAAGAGTATTTAATGTAAAACTTTTAAAATACTTAGTTTTTTTTTAAACACAAATTTCAAATACTTTTACTTCGCTCTATTTTATTTTCATAGTAGGTAATAGATCTTCATGCTATTTTTTTAATAGTTAATCGACCGTATTATCAGTTACTAACATGTCGTTGGCAATATCGAATTGAATGTATGATTCTGTTCGGATTCTGATCTAATCACATGTAGAATTATTTTCTATCCATCCTCCATTTCAACTAAACTGGACGATACCCGTAAGATTGATTTGATGATTAACACTTTTTTCAGTTCACTTTGCAAACAAACTTGATAAAATAGAATCTTTTGACATGATTTTCGGAATACAGGGTTTAAGGGAGACAGTAGATCCAGAATTAAATTATGTTATAGGAGAAGTAGATGATGAATATAGACAGAAAGTTGGTGAATTAGTGAAAATAAATACTGGTGTAGGCCCACTGCCTTTCACTAATACTATTGAATGTACTATTCGAACAAAGACAGACGAACCAATTTACGTTAAACAAAACCCTTACCCAATTGCAGATAACGATTTTGTCAATAAAGAAATGAATAAATTATTAGGAGAAGGAATAATTCAGAGAAGTAATTCTCCTTATAATAGTCCTATATGGACAGTGCCAAAAAAGGGCTTAGATGATAATGGAAGAAACGACGTATGGTCGTCGATTTTTAAAAACTCAATACAAACACCGTTGCAGATAAATACCCAATTCCAGATGTCAATATGACAATAAAAAATTTGGGTAATGCAAGCTATTTCACTACACTTGATCTAGAATCTGGCTTCCACCAAATCCTCATCAGTAAGGAGACCGTGAGAAGACCGCATTTACTATAAATGGAGCAAAATACGAATTTGTACGTATGCCAATTGGATTGAAAAATGCTCCCAGCATATTTCACCGCTGTGTAGATGACATACTGAGGGAATTTGTAGGAAAATTCGTACACGTTTATATTGACGATGTATTGATATATTCTTCCACGCCTGAAGAGCATATGCAACACATACCACAAGTATTTGATGTACTAAATAAAGCTACTCATAAAGTATCAAATGAAAAAAGTAAATTTTTTCAATCCGAAGTTGAATATCTCGGACATATAATACAAAATAACGGAATTTCAACAAACCCAGAAAAAATCCAGGCTATAGAGAATTATCCTATACCTAAAAACATTAAGGAACTTAGAGGATTTTTAGGGCTCACGGGTTATTACCGTAAATTTATTAAAAATTATGCATTAATAGCAAAACCTATAACCACAGATAAGAAACTATACAGATGTCTCATCCCCATAGAAGAAAATGTCCCATATTTTTTCACTACTCCTTGGCTATCAAATCAACCGACAAAAAGCTGTTTTTAAAAAACAGTTAAAAACATTAATTTTTTACTATGGGAGCGGGGTCTATTCTCCCCGTTTAGGCGTTAGGGGTAATTTAAAAAAATATGTACGTTAAATGGAAAAAATAATGGTAATACTTACAACTAAGTTTTATACATTTTTTTAAAACCAACACTTTTGTCTATTAGCTTGTTTTTAAATCAAGTCAAAACTATGCAAATTAGAATAGTTCGTTGAGATATTATATTTTTAATAAATATTTATTAATTCGATCATCTCAGATGCCAACTTTACTCAGGTATTCATGCATTTTTTTTATACCAGCTATGATTTAACTTTTTCAAAAAGTATTTGTTTTCACATTTTGCATTGAAATTCAATGTTAAATAATTTTTTTCTCTAAGAAGTCCAACAGTCATAATAATTTTCTTCTACTTATGTGTTGGCACAAGTAATGTAAAATATTTCTGCAAAAAAAAATGATGATGTCGTGGTATTCAAAAATGTAAAGTAAGAAAAAAAATAATGCACTGAACAAAAAAATGCATATAACTATTCTTGTGATTGTGATAGAACTTTTTTGTATCAGTTTTCAGGAAGGTCATAAAGTCTACTATGAGGCATTTCAGTGTTATCCATTACTTACGGGACACACTGTATAATGTACCGTATTATGCTAAATGTTATAAAAGCTACCGTAGATAGCTGTATTGGGACGATTCTTAAATAAACTGCCATATAGTTAAGATCTCGTGTTTTGTGTTTTATTGATTTTAAAGACTCTGCACCACAGTTTTCAGAAGTGGGATCTAATCACAGTGTCATTTTGAGTTTAATTTCTAAATTTCGAGAATATTTAACAAGTTAATATGCCAGAAGAATTCGATCAGTTCCGAGAAGTAGCAACTGTTGCTATTCTCAAAAATGTTTTGCATTCTTTGAATATGTAAACTAATGGTAGTAAAGCGACCTTAAGACTTCGTGTAGAGGAAGCAGTTGCAGGCTATGAAGAGGAAGATCTTTTAAGATTTGTTCAAGAACATAGACCTGAAGGAGCTAGGAACATGGAAGAGGAACACGTGTCTAATGATGATAGCGAGGAGATCGATGAGGAGCTAAACCTTCTTCGAGAAGCTTGTAGAAAGAAAGAGGAGATAATTCAACTGAAGCAGAAACTTAGACAATTGCAGATGGACGACGCAGACTCAAACCAAAAGTCACATGCTTCGCATAATTTCAAGGATATGGAAAATTTACTGTGTCCATTTAGTGGAGATGATAACTTCCCTATTGATAGGTGGGTTGAACATTTCAATGAGTATGCAGAAATTCTTCATTTAGACGACCACACAAAGTTTATATATGGGAAGAGACTCCTAAGTGGTACAGCAAGGCTTTTTGTGAGAACCCTGAAGTTACGAAGCTGGACAGAACTGAGCGACGCACTCGTTGGTGAAGTAATAGCACAACAACAACAGAACGTGACGCAAATGTTGCTCCAGCTAGTGGCTCTTATCATCAGAAGAAAGAGTTCACTTGTTTCAAGTGTGGTTACCGGGGACACATTGCCAACAACTGTCCCAGCAAGAAACCGGGGGTTTCGTATTGAATCCCCAAAAAATAGAATCCCCATGGGATAATATCCCCAAACAAATTTAATCCATTTTGATAATATCCCCAGAGACGTAAGACAAATGGACAAAATCCCCAACTAAATAATTTATTTTGCCAAAATCTCCACGAAATCTCCAAATCCCCAGTATCCGTGCATATCTTCATTTACGCATGCAGTTTTTAGAAAACTTCTCATGAAATTCTCTTATTGTGATATTAATAAATGATAATGATAAACAGTTTCCAAACAAAAACTCACTATGAAGGCATGCACTTCTCAGTCTGACTTTTATATTCATAGAGAATCATTGTATTCATAGTGCTTGCTTAGTGCTGTCTAAGAGTTGTTTTTTAGTGCCGAGTATTTCTTTTGTTTTGGAATAAAAATTGAAATGGATGATGTTATTGTTTCCAAGTCTTTGGATTGCATTTCATGCAATATAAATGAAATTTAATATATTCAAAACAATTGTGTAATTGTATGTAATTGAAAATAATTGTTTTGGGGATATTCACTTGGGGATTTTCGCCCTGGGTATTCTCTCTTTGGGAATTTTGCTGCTGGGGATTTCGTTTTGGGGATTATGGATTTGGGGATTTTCCTTTGGGGATTATATCTTGGGGGAAATTATCACCAACCCAGAAACCGGTTATGACACTTCAAGATGATAGCACCAAAATGAATCCAGCAGTCAACAACAATGTTTCGCATCATGCATCCAGCAGTTCTGGAAAACAACGTTCGTCAGCAGCTAATGATTTCGAGAAAGATGTTTTTTATAAGTTTGTACATGGCCATGCAGAAAGTTCGATCACTTTAACAACGCTTTTGCACTCGGGGAGTCCAAAAAGTTTTATTCAAGAGAAATTTTTGTCACCGTTTATGATCGCACCGTTGGAACCAAACAGTCGCTCCACTGCACTGCGGCGTCAACAGCAGCCCACTAAGTGTCTTAGGAAGTGTTAACTCTCTCATATTTTTTGATAAGTTTCCAACTAATCTCCCTTTACTTGCAGTTAAAAATCATTCGATGAGCTATCCTGTTGTGCTCGGTAGAAACTTCATTAAGAAGATTGGTATGGTGCTGCAAAGAACCAGCGAAGTAGCTGAGAGTCAAGAGAATGAACTATCAACAGAATCTATCAATGCCCAGAGTCATCGTGTTTCAAGTCTGTCGTTGCCGTCGTCGTCAAGTGATTGTCAACAAACGCATGCTGTTGTCAATAAGTCTGTAATGTCGTCGAGTCAATGTCATAAATTGCATGGATCTGTAAGTAATGCTAATGATGGTGTATATTTTGTTTCTCAAATATTAAATATTGACGTCAGTGATGAGCATTCAGAGTTTGAAATTAAAGTGAATGAAGAGATAGTAAGACCAGTTTTTCGCCCGAGTTCTGATAAAATTTGTTTGAAAGAAAGTCAATTTAAGATCAGGATAGTTTTGTCGAGAGATATTTTGTTTCATTGCCCTCCGCGGAGATTGCCTTTTGCACACAAAATTGAACTTGAAAAGATTATTAAAGATTTGTTAGATAAGGGCATAATTCGAGAATCTAGTTCACAATACGCGTCCCCTATCGTGCTTGTCGAAAAGAAAAATAAAGAGTTCAGGCTGTGTGTTGACTTTAGGGATTTGAACAAAATTACTCAGCGTGACAACTACCCGTTACCTCTGATTGAGGACAATATTGACAGGTTAAAAGATAAAAAGTTTTATACAACCCAAGATTTAAGGAACGGATTTTATCACGTTCCGCTGGAAGATGATTCAATGAAGTATACTTCATTTACTACTCCCATTGGTCAGTTCAAATTCAAAAGGATGCCTTTCGGGCTTCGAAATGCTCCTTCTGTTTTTGAACGATAAATGAAGTATTTGTTTGGGAAAATGATTTCACAATCAAAAATCATGACCTATATTTAGATGCTATACTTATTGCCACCAAAACCATTGAAGAGCACATGGAGATTCTTAGATAAGTCATAAATATAGTCGGTGAAAAGGGTTTGCAACTCAGGTTGGACAAATGTCTTTTCTTACAAAAAGAAATCACTTATTTAGGTTACAGAATAACCGAAGCTGGTGTCAGCCCAAACGATGCAAACCTCAAAGCTATTCAAAATTTTCCAACACCGACTTCAACTAAAGATGTTCATAGCTTTCTCGGACTGTGTTCTTATTTTAGAAAATTTATTTATCGATTTGCAAACATAGCAAAGCCTCTATACGACCTACTTAAAAAGGATGCTCCATTCATTTTTGGTTTTAAGGAAATAGAAGTTTTTAAATTGTTAAAAAACAAATTGATTTCAGCCCCAGTTTTATCAATTTACAGTCCACATAACATCACAGAGTTGCACTGTGATGCAAGTGCGCAAGGCTTCGGAGCGGTGTTGCTTCAAAAACAAAGTGATGGAAGATTCCATCCGGTATTTTACTTTTCCAAGCATACGACACCTGCTGAAAGTAAATTCCACAGCTACGAGCTGGAGACATTGTCTATAATATATGCATTAAAACGATTCAGAATATATCTTCTCGGAATTTCGTTCAAGGTTCTGACCGATTGTCAGGCTCTAGTGCAGACCTTAAGCAAAAAATCGTTGAATCCTCGTATTTCAAGGTGGGCGTTGGAGCTGCAAGCGTATGAGTATTCGGTCGAGCATAGGAAAAGTGATCGCATGTCACATGTGGATTCCTTGAGCAGATCTTTTAATATCATGCATATAGACGATGAATCTTTTGAATTTGTCCTAGCCGCTGCCCATAAACTTGACCCTAAGATAATTTCAATTGCTGCAGAGTTGAGTAAGACTGAAAGCCCTTTGTGTGAAATGGTTGATGGGTTGATTTATCGAAAAATTTATTTAGGGGTCGAGAAATGTTTTGCACACCTGTCCGGATTATATTGGTTTCCTAAAATGAAGGACAAGATCAAGACTTTTATTAAAGGGTGTCTCAAATGCATCTATTTCTCCCCTGGATCAGGGAAAACCGAAGGAGTTCTGCACTTTATACCTAAAGAAAAGCTTCCCTTTGATACCATACATATCGACCATCTCGGTCCTTTTCCTAACTCAAGGTCAGACAAGGTCAGAGAATATTTAGTTGTAAACGTAGCCTCTGAAGGAATGAGTTTGGAAGACATAAGGGATGAAGCTGAAGTCAATATTATAAGGGAACAAAAACGAAATAAAACTTATTATGACAATCATCATAAAAGTCCGACAAAATATAAACCTGGTGATTACATTATGATGGAAAAAAATGTCGTCACCACTTCGGGAATAAATAAAAAACTGATGGCCAAATATCGAGGACCATATGAGATTAAAAGCGTCCTACCTAATGACAGATATGCTATTGGTGACATCGACGGCTTACAATTATCACGGCTACCTTACAAAGGTATAAGCTCTCCGAGCAAATTGAGATTGTATGCGGTACCCAACGCTGACTTGAGGCATGATAAGTTAAATGCATCTTAAGAATAAAAGTCAACTTAATAAAGCTTATTCATTTTATCATGCGCCTACACTAATAATCTCAATGGATTTACTATCGACAAATAATTTTTTTATAATTTAACTTTTTATTCTTAATTGCTTTGAATGTGATTTAAAATTTTCTTTATTTAAAAGTTCATTTAATTTCATTTCTTTTCTACATTTTCTATGTATTTACACGAAATTTATAAGTTCTTACACGATTGACATGTCAAATGATTTTATAAGTTTTCAAGAATTTATTATCGATATTATCTTATTTTTATTTTGTATTATGTAATCGGGACGATTTCACGATCAGGATGGCCGATCTGTAGGCGATAATTTATTAGTAGTCACTGTTCTTGCAAGCCATACTGTTTCATTTCTTATACTTGCAATATTTTGTCGTCAAGCTAAGTAAATAGAAACCAATTTCGTTGCTTTGATTTCAATGATAATGATCGTATGATCTTCAAGATTACATATATAATGTACCGTATTATGCTAAATGTTATAAAAGCTACTGTCGATAGCTGTATTGGGACGATTCTTAAATAAACTGCCATATAGTTAAGATCTCGTGTTTTGTGTTTTATTGATTTTAAAGACTCTGCACCACAGGTTTCAAAAAATTTACCAGGAAGAATTAGAACTAAGGAGATTGAAAAATATGTCATAAACCAGGAGGTTTATATTTTTAAGGGAAAGTCCTTCCTTTTCGAGAGGCAGTTTCAAGTTTCTGTGAACAATGAACTTTCCGATTTACATATTTCACATAAATGCAGGAGTACCTCAAGGGTCTGTTCATGGGCCAATTTTATACATACTTTATACATCCGATTTCCCGAATTTAATATACTGTGAAAAGGGTATTTTTGCCGATGATACTTGCATTTACGTATCAGATTCACTTGGTTCCGTTATTGAAACCAAGCTGCAATACGATCTAAATGTAATTATTTCATATTTCAATGATTGGAAAATAAAAATAAATGGTGATAAGACTCAGGCTATCTTTTTCACAAGGAAAAGAAAGTCTTGCCTCTTACCTCCTTGACTCTAAACTTACCTTTGGATTCCATGTACGTCAAATTGTAAATAAAATCAACGTTACAATAAAAACGCTTTATCCTTTCATAAATCGAAGATCCAAATAAATAAAATACTTACATATATTTAAATCCATATTCCAAGCAATTATGTTTTATGGTTCTCCAGTATGGGATAAATGTGCAAAAACACATATAAAAAAATTGCAAATAGCTCAAAACAAAATTTTAAAAATGATGCTCAACTTGCCTTGGCACTTCTCAACGCAGGAACTTCATTCTGTTACAAATACTGAGGTAGTCCAAGATAGAATTTCAAAGTAAAATGTAAAGTATATTATTTCATGCCAAACATCAGAAAATTTCTTAATTTCTAATCTCGATTTTGGTTAATTTCTTAAAATAAAAAAAGGAATGAAACTATAAAAAAAAAAACAAGTGATTTTATAGATGCGTTTATTAAATTGTATATGTATTTAATATCTTGTTATTATTTATTTATTAATTTATTTATTTATTCATTTATTTATCTATTAGGTAAATTATTTGCTTATTTTTTACATATTTATTTTTTATTTATTTATACATAAATGTATTTATTTATTTATTTATTTATTTGTTTATTTATTTATTTATTCATTTATTTATTTACTTCTATCAAAATGAAAAGACTGATTTGACTATTTTTAAAAATATTATTGTACTGTGATATTCATATACAACTGTAAGCATTATTTCTATTTATTTAATTTATTTATTTTGTTATTTAATTTGTTACACAAACTGTAAAATAAATGTATCTTGCAAATAATTTGTTTAGATAAACTACCATCTCTACTCTCGTTCCCACCTTAATTTAAGCATATTTACTATGTTATCATTGATGAAGGTTTTTACCATTAGCTTTTCCTTCCAATTATTATATTTGATCACGTTCTTTCAAATTTTTTTTTCAATCATATTATTGACATCAGTAAGGTACCGAAACCATATCTATGTAAACTGTGCAATTGCCATTTTGTAAAAAAAAAAGATAAATTAACGCTAATAAATATATATATATATTTTTAAGGGAGGAAGAAGTTAACATAAGTTATATATAAGATAACATATTTTTCCTAACATTATATCTGTTAACACACTTAAACTCACACAGATATAAGGTAACATTTATTTCTTAACTATATATCATATAAGTCTATATTATTAAGGTACTCAAACACAACCAACACATATTCACGTAGATGATAAGGACTCTCTTTGTACCTGCCTATCAACTCAGAAGCAAATAGCATAAATACCAGGAACAAAGCGATGTACGATCACTTCTATGGTGGCAAGCGACGCACGAATGAAATATATTTAAATTAAGTCAATTCAGGTAGTAGTCAAAAGAAAATATTTGTATTAATAAAGGACATAGTTCCAAGAAATATTTTTTTTATAATAAAACGTTAATAGTTTTATTTAATTCGCGCCCGATTAAATTTTTTTTTCCGTTTTCAACCCTTACGTACGACCACACCCACCATGAAACAATCAGATTAACATACGTATATTTTCAAAAATACGTAGGACATGGATGCTATTAATATCTGACGCGCTCGAGTATGTCCATTGTCCATGCAACTGTTTTTTACATTTTTGAAAATTTATAGGCGCTCCCCCACCGATGAAAGTGTATAATATGATATGACATTTTTTTAGTCTTATCATCTAAGCTTCGCAATCCAATAGGTCTCTTTGACGCTCGAGTAAATCCCGATTTAGCACCCTGGGCTTTACCTATACGGCTATTACCCTTAAAATATTTAAAGAAAATCGTTGAACATTTTTTTTAAAAGACTTTTTTGCGCACTTCGATGATATTATCTAAAAAAATGGATTTTAAGTCAATTTCTTTGCTGAGCTGTTGAGATATGGAGGACTGACTATTAAAGTTATTATAAACGTACGTGCATATGAACCCTTACATAAACACATCATTCTAAACAACATGGATTGAGATTTTAGGAACCCTGATCCATTGATCTTAATCATTCTAGATTATTCGAATATTCATCCGTACTTAAAGATTGGTGACACAAAAAGTAAGTGAAATTCTTGAACATTTCATTACCGCTACCTGATGCTAGTACCTGTAAATCAGTGTATTTTTGCACATAATGTTTACCGGTCTGTTTGTCAAACTATACTGTACTTCTTTGTGCACTTGATGTCAAAACGAATAATTTCATTGTTATTTAACAAAGCGCTTAACTAAGAGAAGCAATCCAAATGATTTCGACACAACAACTATCACTATATTTATTGACTGTTAGACGGAATGCGGAAAGAAAATAAACTTGAGATACTTGAACTTCTATGAAGCCGCACAAATAAAATAATAAGAAGATACTAAACTTCACTCTTATAGCTACATCACTCTAGGAAACTTCAATTATGAAGTTCATTCCAGTTTCTAATGCATTAGGAAACTTTCGCAAAATATTAAAGTAAATTTAATGGACACAAGTTTAAGTTTGTGTAATACATCGAAAAATATATAAAAGTGCAAAACTAAAATATCACCTGCAGCTACAGCTAAACTATATTATACATATACATATGTACATAAACATATATTTTTATAACATCATATAAAACATATGTATGTATGTATGTATGTAGGTACGTACACAGTTTTGGTTCTCGAACGAATGAGTGTTTACTTTTCGTTTATTTTTTATCTTCGCTTTCTAAAGAACTTTATAGGTAGTTTTCGTAGCTATATCCGCATAGAATTTATCTACCGAGCATGCATTTTATGATGTACACACGTTACAGCTAAAACTGTTTTGAAAGTTTTAGAAATGAAGAATATTATGTAGGTAGGTACGTAGATACACGATTTCCTGGAGAAAATATTTTCGGTGTGAGTGGTACTCCTGAGTGCAATACTTTATTGTTAAGGATAAAAGAAGGATGAAAGGCAAAGCTTTTTTGTGCAAAAATACTATTTTTCTTGGGTACAAGTTCTTGAAATAAATTTTAATGTACACAAGTATGCATATACAATACATATGTACATATGTAAATCCAAATGTTTAAAGGTGCTTACCTAAATATATTCATAAATGTATATTTTCTCAAAGAACTTCACAATGAAATGTTAATACCTATGTATGTATGTACATATATTTATTTAACATTGGTTGAATTTGAGTTCATCAGTAGGCTCAGAAAGAAAATTAGACATACATTGCTTGGGCTTTCTATTCCACTCCGGCATTAACAATACCTCCAGAATGTCTGTCAATTTTGTTCTATCATGATAAGAGCCAAAGTTATGTTTCCGGGACGGTTCTATAACGACTAAAATTAAAACTTATGTTAAATACATATTATTTTTTTAAGCATACAAAACCAAACCGTTTGGAAAAATGTATTTTATTTCATTAATTGCATTTGCCTTTGAATTACTTGCATGAATTCTGTCGCCAGATGCAGGATTGAAAAAATAATGTGAAAAACTAGGTTTTTTTTTTGTGAAAATAAAACGTGAGAAGTTTAAATGAAAACTATTAAACTCACCTTGGAAGCTTCATTAGAGATTGAAGAGCATTGACTGCATCATATCTGTTAAGAACAACGGCTTCAGATGGCTGGTTTGATAACGCCATAACTTTAATGGCAAAATATTTATCAGTTTTCTCAAACTCCTTGTAAAACTCAGCAGCTTGTTCTGGGGAGCAACAAATTGTTTTACAATGAGTCATGCGGAATCCATTTAAATGCAATAATTGGAGTATACAATTTTTATTTGACAAAAAGTTTGGTTTTATAATTATTAAAGTATTTTCGAGCGCAGCCATATGTACATACATATGTGTATATTTGCATGTATGTACATAAAAATATGTTTATTCATACACATGAAGCAAAATACATACATATATAAATACAATTATTTTGTAAGAAAATCTAATAAATCTGTGCCTACTTTTTGAGTAAAAGGGGAGAGTAGTGATCAAACACTATTTACTCCATTTTCGCAGGAACAAACTCAGCTCGTCTTCGACTCCTTCAATTAAGCAATAAATGTATGGTACTTACATACAACATGCAACTCGCTTAATTTCGGCTCCATTCATATCGTGAACAATGAGCAATTTGTGGTCGAAAATTGGGCTTCTCGCGGCTGGAGTTAACTCGAGTCAGCCATGGCAGCCAATTTGCCCGAACTGATTTTTAGGAGGTAATGGCAAACCCTTATGTTTATAATAAAGTTAATTCCTTCGCCACAACATTTAAAAATATAAACAAAATAAATTAGGTGTCTCAACAGTCCGTAGAGAACATACGTTTGAACATAATATTATGTATGTACGTTTGTACGTCCGTACGTTAGGTAGGCTTTTTTCGTCGTCGATACCTCAAGAACCGCTAGAGATATCGACTTAAAATAAATGTTGGTATACAGATAATAATGCGGAAAATGCAGATAGGACTCTCAAAAAAATGAGTGGGTTAACCCAAATTAACTCACGAACCAGTAACGCTAGCGACTTGAATTCAATTTTATATTATGGTAAAAATGATTTTCGATATTTCAAATATCTTTTCAAAAATTAAAGATATTTTCTTCAAACTAATTTCGTCTTATAAAAAATATTGTGTTCGACATTAATTAATTTTTATAAAAATCTGACAGTCAGTTGCTTTCATAAAAATTAAAATATACACAAAATAGTACGCAAAATTAGCAAAAATAGATGTTCGATTAGGGATATCTCGTGAGTAAATGAAGGTATTGACTTCAAATTATTAATCTAACACATATTGTTATGAACATTTGTTAAATTAGTAAGCAAGACAAATCACAGACGGGATGGGTCGCATCCCAGCTTTTTTTTTTATTTCAAACTCTGTTTCAATTTTATTTTTTAACGATGTCAGTACATTTTTTCGTGAATTAAATTAGAATTTCATTACAAAAATGTGAGGGTTTGAATATACAGTTGTGTGATTTTCTTAAGAGTGCAAAAATAGATAAATTTTTCGTAGGATTTTTTTTTTCAAAATTAACTAAACAGTGTTTGATACTTTCTCTTCTGAAATTGGTAAACAAGTTTATATTCTACAATTAAACTTTACTGTCATCTCAATACCTCATTCTTAGAATAAAGAGAATAAAGAATTCTTTCAGACATTTATACTTGCACTTAGAAATGCTTGCTTCTTTGTTCCTTTTGGTTTTTGTTTTTATACATTTTCTCGTAAATTAACTACGCCATTGTTAAGGCCCTCCAATTATATATTATTATTCTATTTCAGTAAAGTACAGCTTCTACCTACACAACCTCAAATGAGAGCTACGTAGCTACTAAATTTACATCATGTTTAATATACACCTCCATCAATCTATCTACTAAGGTCGTTGCTACCCCCGTTGTTGAACACCTTTTTTTTTTTTGTGTGTATACAATAAGATGCTTTTATTCGAAAATAATTGTCATTATCACCTTCCATCTCATTTATACTTATACTCGTATGTCCTTTAAAATGTTGGGTCTTTGCTCTTGCTGATGGAATACTTGCCATCTTCACTGAAACAACTTGTACTTAATTTAGTTAAACAAAAATTCACTTCAATTTACTCGCAGTATTACTCGTATAAAAGAAAAGCCCAACTTTTAAGTAGGGCGCGTACGAAGCTATTGTAAGTTTTTTGAAAGCATATGTACTACCTACCTAACGATAGAAAGCGCAAGAGTTTATTGTTCAGCGATGTTATATTAAAGAAAATGTTCCTACATAACTTTTAGTACGACACGACGAGGGATGGAGAAAACTTTCAGCGAGGAACTTTGTATAGGTTGGAAAATTGTTTATAATTAAATGAAAATCCTTGCAATAGATAATTGAAGCCATGCCAGAAAAGTTAGAGAGGTGGATGACCCAACTTTGATAGCGACATTATAGGGAGCAAAATAATTTAAACATCTTTCCTTAATCCTGACTAGTACCAAAACAACGTTGTCGTCGTCGTTATTGTCGTGATGTGAGTAGGGTGCGGCTTTCCTGCATTAAATATTTACTGATGACGATGAAATTGACATTTATATTTGAACTTCTTTGGTTCTAAGCTCACAAACTATAGTATAGGTACTCGTACACTTCCTCAGACATGTAAGCAAATAAAGTTATCCTTATCCTGCAAGGATGCCCGAAACGAATCTAAATCTTTCTGGCCTCTAACTTCTGTTTGTGAATAAAACAATAGTGACATGTATTTTTTTTTCTTCGTGTGTGTTTTTCGTCTAGAACACAGTTGTATGCTTTGACACAGCATCACTCATCTGAGAAGCTTCAGTGTACAGAATGCAACACATCAATTGACCAAGTCCTTTTCTCTATTTTTATTATAGCTAGTGCTGGTCTATTTCGGAGAAAGAATGAAAAAACTTTGTGTATTATATCATGTATGTTTGTGGGTATACTGAGTAAAATTTGTGTATGTAAACAATAGGAATGCTGGTGAATTCGTGAAGAGATAAAGTGATGCTTTGCAATTGTAAATACTTAAATACGGTTATCTTGTACAATTTGGTATTGGATTTAAAATTTAATACCAACAATTTAAAGCTCACATTTTTTGAGAATGTGAGAAGCAATTTTAATATGTTTATTTTCGGTTGCTCTTTATTCATTTTGCCTTGGCAAGACAGTTTGGCTACTCAGATTTGAAGGGGGCAACAGTCCCCTCCAAAAAAAATCCTTAAATAAAAAAAGGCTATTAAATACAACTGATATCGATTTCCAGACACAAAAGCAAAATTTCAAAAATAATCAACCGAAGGTTTCTTTGCAAATATCAACTGATTGAGTGTAAAAAATACTCAATTAAATATGCGGAGTAGCACCATAGTATGTATACATAAGTATGTAGAAGGTAAAAATAAATTAAACTCAACTCCAATTTTTTTTATTTTAAAAGTAGTAAAATAATTGCCAGGGAAGTGAGAACTATTTTTAATGCAGTAATCTTGTTTTTGGAATTTTAGTGTATTAATTTTGAATTATTTAATTTATAACAATTTAAAATTACTTACAAATTATTTGAATTTGATTCCAGTTACATTTCAGTAAATGGCTTATTTGCTTTTCTTTCTATTGTATGGTCCTCTGTTGGCATTGCTATTTTCCTTCCGTAGATTCATTTAAAATGCGGCTCATCCACACACAATGACGTTCAGCTTTTCAATATTATCAGGTATAAATCATAATTTTCTTTTTGAAAGCTAGAAGCTGAAAAGTTGAATTATTCAAACATTTTCGATGCGGAAATTGTTCATGTAAAATGCTTACTTATTCAATATATTTATTTTTTGCCAGTTTTAGCCCCGTTCCTTTTCAGTGATTTATCATCTAAAATTCAATGTTGAAGTCTTTTGTAAGAAACTTGAGAAAGATGTGACAGAAGCGACAGAAAAAGTTACTAGCTATCTTCAAACCAGGAAAATATAACCAATGAAATGAAATTTATTACACATTAAGTGAGTGGGATACAACAATGAAGATTTGTCTAAATATAAATGTTATGTATTCAAATTGTTATATCTAAAAGGAATTTCTTATTGGTTTTAGAGACATTTTTGTTCATTCAGAATGAAAAGTATTATTTGCTACAAATAATAATATGATTTATTTGTATTGGTGTTTAAGGTTTTCATTTCTTTTAGTATTATAATACGACTTATATTTATATTGAAAAGACTTATTGACAACTTACATACACCCATTTATTTTATTTGACTTACTCGTAATGCTTTGGACATACAGCAGTTCTGGTGGATATACCCATGGATAAGCGTTCAATTTTGTCCATTTGCTTTGTTAGGTTATATTTTTTCGTTTGTACTTGAAGTACCCGTGGCATGATGGTTAGTGCGTTGGACTCAGAGACGTACTCAAGACAGCGCAAATAGATCCAGAAGAAGCCATCTTTGACGATGACTTTTTTATAATTGAAGATCCGAAGGAAAAAGTGGAGGCGGTGGGAGCTGCTTTCCAGCAAGTGTACAAGGTGAATGTTAGCATTCGCCCCAACCAAGACCTGGAAAACAGAGCCCTACTCAATCACTTTTACCTTCGAAATGATATAATACAATGGCGATCTGAGAACCGCGGTTTCATGCGGTTCAATGACGACTCCTTGGCAAATGCCATAATCGCCGAGCAAACGGGACCCTTGTTAGTGACGAAGGTTGAGCTTCAGCTCATCTTCAACTCAATAAAAAACAAAAAGTCAGCAGGTGTCGACGGTATAACCAACGTTGTACTAAGACATTTACCGATGGAGGCAATCGACATTTACACCACACTCTTTAACAATGCACTGAATAATGCATATTATCCAGTGCATTGGAAGACCGCTGTGGTTCATCCTCTCCCGAAAAAGGGAAAGAACAACTCCAACCCGTCAAATCTTCGGTCGATAAGTCTTCTTCCGAGCATCAGCAAAGTTTTCGAAAAGATCATCAATAGGCCTCTGACTAAGTGGGCTGCGGACAACAAAATAATTCCGGATAAACAGTTCGGGTTCAAGGCGGGTCATGACACAATTCATGCTGCGTCTAAACTCGTTTCTGATATCCAATGGAATAAATCAAAACAACAATGCACAGGTGCTGTTCTGGTTGATTTGGAAAAGGCCTTTGACACCGTATGGTTAGAGGGTCTTTACCTAAATCTGAGCAGGCTTGGCATAAGCAAACCATTGTTGTATATACTTTATGATATGCTTAACGGTAGAAAGTTTGTTGTCAAAAGTGGCAATGTAACTTCTACCACAACATTCTTAATTAAAAATGGTCTTCAACAGGGAGCGGTGAATTCGCCGATTCTCTTCAGCATTTACACCAGCGATCTGATAGGTAGTCTTACAAAGGCAATTGCGTACGCCGACGATCTAATTGCGTACAGAACGGCCCGAAAGGTTGAGGTTATTAGAATTCTCTTGCAGCGTGATTTCGACAAGATTCAGCGATACTGCGACGACTGGAAACTGAAAATAAATATCAAGAAGTCGGAGACAATTCTGTTCCGGACTCCGTTGGCTAGGGCCACGAGGGATACGTGCAAGAATTGGCGCAAGATGGTCATCGTTGATCTTCATGGGCAGCTATTAGCGAGCAAAAGTGTAGTGAAGTACCTCGGTATCTGGTTAGATCAGTATTTATATTTTGACAGACATATAAATGCTGCTCTGACCAGGGCCAGAGGAGCCTTCGCTTTGACGAAACGGCTGTTTTACAGCAGTCGGCTTGACCCCAGAGTGAAGGTAATTTGCTACATGGCCCTCATACGGCCGATGATCGTTTATGGTTGTCCTGTGTGGTTCAACGTTGCCCCTTCACAGATGGAGAAGTTTCGGGTGTTCGAGCGGCAGTGTTTAGGACGCTGTACCGGCTTATATCGAACAGCCGAATCTTCTTACGTGCATTACTATTCCAACGAGGTCCTATACAACGGGGCTCGAATCAACAGAATTGATAATTTCGTGATAAAACTCGTTCGACGTCACATTGCAAGGGCTATGTCTTCGACCAACAATTTAATTTTCGGGGCGTTTTATCCGAACGACGAGTATTTTGAGAGTGCACGCTTGAGCGGCTTTATTCCACCAAAGGCGTTCATCTTTTTAGACAGTTGCGGTCTGATACAGGATAGATTGGCAGTTCCGCTAATCTACCACGTCAGACGACGAACCGTGGATAGGCGACTCCTGTATAATCGGGACGTCGTCGTGGCACAAAACGGAGCAGAGCTCCTTTGGTCCAGTAGGGCTGTGTCCGAACGGGACCGAACTGATATGGTGAAGCAGGAGAACCAGTTTTGGTGGCTTCAATCGGCACTTGATAGTGGTTAGTCGGGATGGGGTGTTAAGCCTTGGCCGGCTTACATACTTGTTTTATAGTTTTAGGGTTTAGTTTTAAGAAGAATAGGCATGGTGGCACAAAAAAAAATAAATAAATAAACAAAAAAAAATACAAAAGAACAAAAAAAAAACACACAAAAATACAAAAAAAAAACATGGAATCAAAAAAAAAAAAAAGACAACAAAATATGAAAAACAAAAAATGTTAGATAGGTAGATTTGCTGCTGTGGTTGTTCTAGTTTTAAGTAGTTTATAGGTAGACTAGGTAGTTTAAGTTAGCTTTAAGTTTTATATTAAGGACCTTATTTTAAGTAGTTTTTAAGTAAAAATAAAAAAGGACATGGATATTAGTTTTTTTTTTTTAAATTTTCTAATAAATACAAAAATAAATAAAATTTAATTGAAGTAAAGTAGATCTTAGGGCCGAAAGGCAATAGTATTAAGTGTTATAGTTTAACTTAGAGCGTCTGTATGGGACCAGTAAGTTAGTTGTAAGTTATGGTTATTTAGGCTAGTTTTATGAACTTTTGTCTAGCTTTAAGATAGTCTTAAGAATGAATTAATAAAAATGGTGAAAAATGTAAAAAAAAGTGCGTTGGACTGTCATGCCAGAGGTCTTGGTTTGGATCCCTGCCTATGTCATCTAAATTTTTTTTTCACAGGTACTACCTCTTGCGAGGAATTGACAAATTCTCCAAGAGCAATTCTTGTCATGAAAAGTGCTTTCTAAAATTAGGCGTTCGGATTCAGGTTAAAACTGTAGGTCCCCTGCATACCTGACAACAGTACTCGCACACAGGAATGGTTAAGAGTCGTAAATCACCAGGCCCTAGTTCTCAACGGACTGTTGCGCTACCCAATTTATTTTTTAGTCCTTGTACTTGTTCTGAATATTTTGAGATATGAAATTTGTATCTTGCAAATTCATTTACTTCTTTTTCACTGCGTAGTGAGGCTATATTTCTTTATGATGAAAAACATGCGTATCATACACAGAAGTTTAAATTTAAAATAAAATTAATAAAGTCGAAAGTTAGTTTCTTTAGATTGGATATTTACCAAAACATCAAATACCCTGATTGCGTACATGTACATATATTTTCAAAACGATCCTTAAATCAAAAAGTTATATTAGATTGCAAATAGAGAAAATGATACAAACCTGTAGCTTCTAATTCATACCTTTAAGTTGTACGTTGTATATATTGAGTTAATGCCAATGTATGTTAAGTGATCATATTTGTTATAAATTATTAAGAACAAAAGAAATATGTTTTCAAATACCTATGTTCTCAAATTTCAATTATACAAAACAGATTTGTAAAGTTCGTTAAAACTGATTAATATGAGTAATGGCATGAATAAGATGTCTTTGTTTAAAAAGTATAAATAGGGCACAAATATGTACGATAAGTTTATGTTAATTCTTATACTCGAAGTGTATAGTTTAGGTTAAGGTTGAATAAAGTTTTTTTAAAACCTAAACAAAAGTTAGCATTTTAATTGGCGACCGTGACAGGACAGATATTCTAAAATCCTGAAAAAAACAAAGTAAGGTTGAATATCTGCCGAAACGCGTTTAAGTGCGTGAGTAAAAAAAACCAAAGCTTGAAAAAAAATAAGTATCCTTCAAAGAAAGGAAAAAAAAATAGCAAAAAATAGTTTACACGAAAAAAATAAGTATCCTTCAAAGAAAGGAGAAAAAATAGCGAAAAAAGTATCCTTCAAGGAAAGGAGACAAAATAAGTGGAAAATATCATAAGGAAAGAAACAATAAGTGAGAAGCATCCTAAGAAAAGGAAAAACAATGAAAAGTGCACTAAGATAAAGGATGCAATAGTTCAATATATGCATATAAAAGTGTAAAGTGAACTTTAAAATAAATAAACAATAAAAGTGAGACTATTCAAAACTTAAGTTACCCAAAAGAAAGGTGAAGAAAAACAAGGAAATGAAAATTAAAATTATTTAAAAAAAAAATTAAGTAACGAAACATTTGAAAAGGAGCTAATAAAGGGAAACAACAGGAGACGAGAGATACCGTTGGAGAAAACTAAGACATCCTGAACACATCTGCATCTGGAGAATATTATGTGAGCTTATATTTTTTATTTTATGAAATAATGTTTTTATAAAGTTGAATAGAGTGTAAGATTTAAAATTTTTTAATAAATAGATTTAAGAAAATTATTTCATTAAGATTGAAGAAATAAAATTGTGAAAAAATTGATAAATAGATTGAAGAACAATATTTCGATAATATTGAGAAAATAATTGTGAAAACTTATGAGAAAAACATCCGGACGACTTCATTAAACATTTTAAAACTTTGACAATCAAACCGAAAATGCCAAATATTACAGAGGACTTAGTAGCCAGGTTGACAGCAACCAACACGGCATCCTTGCCAGGAGAGATAGTATCTCTGAAAACAACGCTAGAAACATTGACAAAGGCAAATTTGGTGACAGGCTACTCAATTCAGACAATTTTAGACGAAATAATATGTAATGAAACACTTGATGTAATCAAGTCCCTACCAGAATTTTCGGGTATAAACTCTAATTCATACGTTAGTTGGCGCGAAGCTGCTAACAATTCTATATCACTGTACCTTAAAGGAAGCCGCAAATACTTTGCTGCTCTTACGATCCTTAGGAACAAGATTACGAATAATGCCAATGACATTCTAACGAATCATGGCACCGTATTAAATTATGATGCGATAATTTCAAGACTTGACTTCGCTTATGCCGATAAGCGCCCGCTCATATAATTGAACAAGAAATGAGTGTTCTGCAACAAGGCAATTTGTCCATAATTGAATTTTACAATGAGGTAAATAAGAAGCTGGCACTATTAATTAACAAGACAATAATGACTCATGGAACAGACACAACTTTGACAAAGGAATTGAATAAAATGAACAGGAAAAATGCATTACGAATTTTTATGACTGGCCTAAACGGTCAATTATCTAATATAATGTTTTCTATTTCACCTGAAGACCTACCTTCAGCCTTAGCTAAAGTACAAGAGTTAGAGTCTAATAATGTTAGAGCAAACTTCGCTCTTCAATTCAATAGCACCCATGCCAAAAATTTGAATCAAAATCCACGAAATATTCACTCGAACAATAATCTGAGATTTCCTCCACGGAACCAAAACCAGATCCAAGCTAGGAACAACAGACCAGAGCCAATGAGCTTGGGTAGTTCAGCTCATCGACCGATAACTTGGTAGGAGCAAAGGAATTTTGACCAACAGAAGCGAAATTTCAATCCATTTGCTCAAAATAATGATAACCATTTTCGTCAATACGCTAGGCCGGTGTACAAAAATAACTATAAACCCCGAAATCCATTTCAAGGCGACAAAAGACCCCATGAGAGTGCACAACGTAGCGCACAAGCTCCAATTAAATTAGAACGAGTCAACAATATAAATGAGGAGGCTTTTTTAGACGAGCGCCCGGATTACCCTTCATAATAAATAAGAAGCTCAGGACATGCCATACGTTTGAAACGACAGTTTTTAAAACGTTGTCGAGCATGTTTAAATGCAGGCGGAGGGCATATCGAACAATTGCTATAAAAAAATATGCGTAGAGATATACATTTTTTTTAACTTCCGAACAAAATTAAACACCTTCCTACCTTTTATGATCATGCTATTCCAAAATTCTGACCTCTTACAAAATTCAAATCCCTGTTTTCAAAATGAAACAAATAGTTTCATAAATTGCATTCAACCATTTCTGTGTGCGAGTAATGTTGTCAGGGATGGAGGCAACCTTCAGTTTCAAGCCCAATTCGAACAGCTAGTTTGAAAAAGCACTTTTCATGTCTAGAATTAGGTACTCTGAGGATTTGCCAATTCCCCGCAAAAGGGTGACATAGGTAAGGGTTTGAACCCAGACCACGGGTACTACAATAGTTTTCATTGCAAAACTGATATTGATACATTTTTGGGTGAGCCCAATAAGAAAGAACTTGGTTAAATACCTCCGCTTAGTAAGTATTACTTTTGTAAATACCAAATAGAAATCCGAATCTTTTACATACGCTCCTTCGTGACGTGTAGGACATTTTTAATTATTTTCTTAAATTATTTCTTCTTTATGAAATAAATAAAGTACCACACTATTATAGCTTAACAACCTCATTGGTTTAAAAACGGCGATACTACAAACAGCCATATTATTTCCGGTTAAAATAACAAAAGCGTAAGTACAAGTACTAGACGTAGTAGTAGTCGTTAAGAAACGCTGCTTGATAAGGAAGAAGATCGATATTGCTACTTGTACTAAACTAAACAAAAAATTAGTTTGGGTGTACTCACATGATGAGCCTTATTCAATGAATTGGAAACAAGATGTCTCTGGTGATGTAATAAAAAATTCTAACAGAAACACATTTTTTTTTTTTTATATTTGTTTTTTAAATCGTGACTTATTAAATTGAAATGCTTAAAACTTTTGAACCAAAGCTAGCTTTGTGATGTTTTATACTTTTTTGAAAAGCTAAAAAATCAAGCAAGTTTTTAAAAACGATAACCAGTATTGTGTAATATGATTTTTTTTAATAAAACTGTCTTAAATTTCGATGTAAAAAATTAAGTTTGATAAGAATATGATTTTAACTATTAATATTTTGTAAAATAGTGCCGAAAATTGAAATTTTTTAAATGCAAAAATATTGAATGTTTATTCAGAATTGTAAAATATTAACATATAGTAAAAACAAAAATCATTTGTGGACAGGGTGATTGAAAAACCGACTAAAAAAAGGTGTTTTTGAAAATTTCATTAAAACAACCGTTACTCGAAAACCGTTGGGATGCGGTATAGACAAGTTACCAAATTCTGGTAGGTCATGACTTGACCATTCATCATATACAGTTTGGACCATTACTTATGGGACACCCTGTATCTTAAAAATAAAAATGAATCGCAAAATGTGTTGGTTACCGCATAACTCAACAACGCCTGGACCAATTTGGCCAATTCTTTTTTTAAAATGTTAGTTAAAGTTCAAGGATGGTTTTTACGGCAAGAAAAATTCGAATTATTGCCAAAAAACCCATAAAAACCATAAAAACAGCCCTTTTCTTTTTCCCATACAAATGTTTTCTAACTAAAACGTAGTCAATTTGAGGTTTATTGCTATTGTATAAAGTTCATATTAAATTCCAAGCACTCACTGTTGTCTAAGCAGTGTAGGAGTGCTCCTAACGTCAATTAGGCCTGACCGAGCCCAATCGTCCAATACATGATGCTTTTAACCAAGAGTTGCGTCGAAAAATCTTCCACTGTTGAATGAACAACAGAAGTTGATACTCTAATTAAAGTAACAAATGATGAAACTGGAGGAATTTCCCAAGCAACAATTTGTAACCTCAGTAGCAAAATTACCGCGGTTATTAATTTTACCTGGAATAACCTTGGTTTTAAAATGGTTTGAAATAGGTTATCTTTTAACTGAGGGAAATTTTTGGTAAAAACAAACCCTGAAATAAACCCAAAGTTAGTTTCAGGTAATTTTGGATCCTTTTTTTTTAGGTATTTTAATAACCCAGGTTTAAAATTGGCTTTAAAAAACCATATTTTAAACCTGGGTCATAAATCAGGTTTATATTTACCAATCATTTAATTTTTTTTAATTTTCTGGTTATTTTATTACCAGTTCTAGCTATCAAGTTCAAAACCAGCTTTAAAATAACTGATTTTTCAGGTTAAAAAAAACACTTTTGAATTTGGTAATTATTTTATTGGCTATAATCTTACCAGTTTTACTAAAAATGTAAAACTGGTTAAAAAAAACTTATTTTATTGGTAGTTATGTAACCGATTTAATTTTGGTAGTAAAATTGGTTTTTAAATAATTTGTTTTATTGGTTCCTATTTTACTTATTTTTTTTTAAATGTAAATTTGGTTTTAAAAAAGCTTAATTTTGAGTTGAAATATAACCTTTTTTTAGTAAAAGTTGAAAAATTACTGTTTTTTACTCCATATTATCTATATTTAGTCTAAATATTACCTATCTAGAGCCCCAGTAATAATCTAACTCATTTGTATTCTCTCCACAACCAAACTCACTCAACCACACAAACTATTTTCCAATCAGTATCAGACTATGTTTTCGTCAGTTGGTTTTTGTTGTGCGTGGCGTGAAGTCGTAAAATTTGCTAAGTGCCAATAAAGTGAGTTGTGAAAATTATAAAAAGTAATTTATCGAAAACAAAAGGATTGTTTATCAAAGGAGTTGGAGTCAACAGGATTATTGTGTCCAAAAGGATATTTGGTAAGTCATTTTAGAATATATTAAATGTAATTATTTTTATTGGATGAAACGTAATTTGGGTAATTTTTTTCCCTATTTAACCTTTTCTTATAAAGAACAGGTAAAAAAATCTCTTCTTTTTAACTCTCTAGTAAAAAATAAGTAAACTAATCACATCTTTTTTACTTCCTCATAAACAAGTACAAATATTACTAGCATTTTTCCTGGACGCAGACAATGACTCGAACTATCGGACGACTGGTAAAAAATAGCGCGCAAAATCATTTTTGATAATATTGGTAAGTACTTTTTATTTATTAATTTAATTTAAATTTTCCAAAACCTAAAAAGCTTAAATACTTGTCGTCTCAATTCGAAACTATGCAGTTTCCAGAAGTACTTAGCAGCAGATGTCATAGCCCAAAAGTATAACTCTTATCATTCCATACAAAATGTTATTCTTTTTGTTTAATGTTTCAATTTAAAAATAAGTTGTAAAATATTATTATTGAACATTTCAGATTCCAACACTTCTCAACAGCAAATTGCCTTACAAACAATTCAAAATGTGTGGGCTGAACAAAGGGCAAGTCCAGTCCCTCGAAATGTTGCTGGGGCATTAAAAGTAGATTTCGTCGAAAATAAGAAACTCCTCGAAAAGATAGTGGCTAAGACGGAGGTTACCTGGAACCTTATTATCAAGAAACTGTGCCTTGGAGTTGCGAGGACGGATACAGCTAAAATTCCCGACAGCTTGTTGCACATCAAAGATCACGCCCAGATGGATGAGCTGGAAGAAAAAATTGGGGCTGATCCAGCTTTTAAGCGAGCCTTGGTATGCGTAAATTCTTTTGTATTTTTACTAATGTATTTTTATAATGTTTCTTACTAATGTATTTTTACTAATGTATTCTTACTAATGAATTTGTACTAATACTATTTTTCTCTATGTGTTAAATTATAACTAAAATTTTTGTTTCGTTCTGTTTTTCTTTTAAATAGATTCGGAAACTCAGCACATTTGGAGGAGTAAGAACGAAGAAAACTGTTCGCACAATGTCCAGGTGCATGTTTGAAGACACTTTGCTCCTCGAATACTCGTGGTTCGGGAAGGTCACCAAAAAACGGTTCGATGTGTTTAAGCAAATTTTTAGAGTGATGGTGGAGACAGTCAGGAAGAGTTTCCCTAACTTTAGCGATGCAGAGGGATCTGCATACATAAAAACGTACTTGAAACAGGACCGTTTGAAGCTAGGAAAAATGTAAGTTAATTTTACCTACATTTCTTTTTATATAATTATATTTATATATTTATGTAGCTATAATAAACTAAAAAATAGAATATTGCTTTTATTTTTTTTTCTAATAAATTTGTGTATTTTTTTCAGCGATGGGGCAGCAACCGATTAAATTTTGTTTATTAATATTAAGTTATATAAATATATATATATATTTAAGTATGTATTAGTTTTAAGTTCCTAAAGTAGATAAATGTTTAGTTTAAACATGAATAAAAAACATGTAAAAAGTAATTTTTCAACCTCTTTTTATTTAAAAGGAATTTTATTTTCAGGAAAGTTATAAATAGTTATAAAAAACTGATCTCGGAAATATACTGGGTTTTTTGGTAACCTAGTTCTAACCGACGAAAAATAATGGTTTTTAAGTAACCTAATTACAACGTTGAAACCAGGTATTAAAAAAACCGATTTGTAGGTTTCCTTACTACTTGTAATAACTGGTATATTAAATACGTCACCATAACGCTTCAAAATAACGTCAACGGAACGTAAGATATTAACCGTTTCTTATCGGTTACATTTAATCTCCAATAAGCAGTTATTATTTTACCGTTTAAAGCTGGTTTTTTGTTACCACACAAAAACCCAGGTTTAGAAGAAGTTATTATTTAACTCTTTAAAATCGGTTTTTTGTTACCAAGAAAAAACCCAAGTTCGAAAGTTACTGACCATTTCGGGTAATGGTAATGGTTCTGGAACGTTTCCCAGCCGTGATTTTTACCGATTTCATTACTTTTCGGTAAATAACCTCGGGTTATAAATCGGTTCGTAAGCCGATTTTTTACCAAAAATTGTTGCTTGGGTTACTTCTTAGATGCACCTGGTGGTACAGGAAAAGCCTTTTGATTTTATTAATATTAGCAACAATTCGCTCACAAAACAAAATTGCACTTGCACTCGCACTCGCTTTGTCGGGAATCTCAGCAACTTTGCTTGAAGGTGGTCGCACAGCCCATTCATCTTTGGAGGCCTTAGACAGAACCTTAAAAGATCTACGAAGCAATAATAACAGATTTGGTGGTGCAATGATTTATTAGCACAATATTTTCGTCAATTATTGCCAGTGATTCCACGATCAACGCCAGCTGATGAAATCAATGCATGTTTTAAGTCCTCCAATTTGTGGAAACATGTCAAAGTACTTCATTTAAGCAAGAATATGCGTGTCGAGTTGCAAAATGACCAATCTGGAAACACATTTTCTAAACAACTCATTAACATTGGTAATGGCAAATTTCCTATAGACATGTTGACTAGCTGCATTAACTTTCCTCAAAGTTTTTTGTCAGTTAACGCAATCAAAAGATGAACTTATTCAGAAGGTGTTTCCAGATGTTTCTCAAAATTACAGTAACCATGATTGGTTGAGCGAACGAGCTCTATTGGCTGCAAAAAACATAGATGTGAAAGAATTAAATTTAAAAGCTCAAGAACAAATTGTAGACGAATCGAGGATATATAAATCAGTTGATTCTACTAACTAACCAAGGTGATGTAGTCAACTATCCACCGGAATTTTTAAAAATTCGCTGGAGTTGACAGGATTGCCACAATTTTCAATTAAAGGTTGGATCAATAGTTATAATGTTGCGAAATATCAACCAACCGCGTCTTTGCAACGGTACACGGTTAGCGATAAAAAAAATTACTAAACTATGTGATAGAAGCAACTATACTCAAAGGAAAGTATAAAGGAGTTCTCATACCGCGCATCCCAATGATTCCGACTGATGTGCCAAATAAAATAAACATATACATATAAACAAGTCCCAGGGGCAATCATTAAATGTTTGTGGTATTAATCTAGAAAACCCATGTTTCTCACATGGTCAACTGAATGTTGCCTGTTCCCGTGTTGGAAAACCATCATATTTGTTTGTCTATGCGCCAAGTAATCAAACAAAAAACATCGTATATCACAAAGCACTACAATGATAATAAAACTCATTTCTGTTAATAATAATTATGATTCACATGATTAACAATAAAGCGATTACTTACTTTTTAATACTTATATATGTTTCATTTAATTATTTTTTATTCACAACACCCTATCACCAGGGTGACGGTTCTGTTCAGGAGAATTTTTAGCCACGACTATAAAATACGTAGGAACAAAAAACTGCCACATTACAAATCTTTATGACAGGACGAAGTCTGTCGGGTCCGCTAGTAATATATATAACTGGCGCCTAAGCCTTAATAAATAAGCATTCTCTTCAAATAATTACTGTTATAATTTATAAACTATGGATGCTTAAAGCAATGCTGTTTATATAAAAATAAGGAACATTTTCTAATTATTTTGAAATGAAGTTAAGACGCCATACATATTCGATTTTTGATTTACTTACAAGTGAATTGAATGGCACTTTAATTTTGCTCCTTTATCTATTTATGTTAACAGAAGTTGGAAAAACACAAACGGAGAGTTCTCTTCATCATCTGAAACATAGAAAATTGAAATATTAATGAAATATAATTTGAAATACTTCTACTGTTTTGGAAAGAATATACGTATAATAGCAAATTTGTACTCCCGCAAAAGTATGGAGAAAATACTCATAAATGTCGAACAAAAGGTTGACTTGAGCTTGATTATAAGAACTTATTGGTTCATTTGGCCTGCTCGTTCTATTCGAACCACCCTTCTGCATAAGCAGTATTTCTAGACATCAGGTGAAATGGGATTTAAAATGAGATTTGCAAAACCCACAAAATGCTATTTTTTCCTCCTGTCCATAAGAAAACAAAACGCAAAAATAAGATGTTACGAGACGCAAAAGAAAACAGAAACTGAAGAATAAAGATTTAGTGCTTATACATTGGCATGAGACTGTAGGGTTTTAAGATTTCCCTTCTGTCTGCACAATATTTCTTCTAGGATTACTAATAAACATGTAAAATATGGCTTTATTTCGACAGTATTTTTTCAACTGAAAAAACCTGAACTCAAAAAAAAGAATGAGAGAAAAAACAAGAATTATTGCTCCCTGGGAAAAACAAAAAAAACTTTTAAAGGATGCTGCTTATGCTTACTGTTTAGCTCATAAGGAATATTCCGAAAAATGAGCGGACACCGAAAATGTATACTTAGATATCTGTAAATTATCATAGCTAGCTTGCCTTGAGATGCTCAATTAGTATGGAGTCTGATGGCTTTTCCAAATGATTGCAGAAGTTTCGGCCTATCAAAACTGTTTAGATAAGTGATGGTTTGCTATTACAGCTTATGCAATATATAAAACTGATTTTCGAGTTTGAGTTCTTTTATGCTAATCTGATTTTCAAGTAGAAAAAACAAAAACAAGGTGGACTTCTAGCAGACTATTGTATATAGATGCTATTTAATGGTGAAAGTTTAACTCATAAGTTCAACCAATAGTGGAATAAATATAAAATTACAAGCCAATGCAAGAGTCATTTCTGATTTCTACATCAGACTTATATACAGACATATACTCGTACTTCGTAAAAATATTGAAATCGATATCATTTCAAGCTAAGAGTTTTTGTTCGTAAAAGAATCTCCTCGCTTTAGGTTTCTTAGGAATGGTTAACCACTCATAATTTAATACTAAAAATGCCTAGATCTCACTTGTTCTTTCCAGTTTTCGAAAACATCAGCTGTATTTAATTTAAATTATTATCAAAGATTTAAGATATCTAGGCTATACAAAAATCGGCTGCTACAAAACATTCGTTTCGTCAAAAGCTTTCCTGACCCTTTATTAGTGTTTAGAGCAAAACTTATATGTTTGTAAAAATAACAAGTACTGATTCTACCAAATGCCAAGATTAAAAAGACAGGCCTAGTGACTTTCAACATTTAAACATTCCTGTATTCGAGTAATGTCAGGGGTGAAAGAAACCTACTGTTCTTATGCCGAATTAAAACATTTAAATTTAAAAGCACTTCTCATGACTATAATTTTTCTTGGAAGATTTCTCAATAATTTTACAAAACCTTTAAGGTTGGTGGTCAGGGATGATTCAACCCAGACTTCTGGCATGTCAAGGTACCTTCCTATTCATCAGAGGCTGTTAATTTGGACTTGCATTCACTAGGTTTTTCAGTTCATTTTCTTATTTTTTGAGCCTCTTGACTTAGTGTGAACCAAAATAGTTTTACATCACGTCACCGTCGAAAAGAATTGGTTGCATGGATAAAGAGACATTTTGTTAATTCTTCGTGTTACCATAAATTTGTTTCTAAAATTGTAATTGTATTATTGACTTGTTATTGGGTTGTATACAATTTTTGGGACGTAGACTGATTAAGTTTTTCTGTATAAGCTTAGTAATATACTCAAGGGCAATGCTGCTACAGAGTAAGCTGGGCATACGGTCTTTGTTCCCTTCTGTAACAGTAAATTGTTAATAAATTCTTTAAAAAAACGAACAGAAACTTGTTGACTCTTATATTTATTACGACGACGAAGAAATGCATTTATTTTATTTTCAAAATTTTAATTCACAATTAAACAGTCGAATATGGACATGGACAATGTCGAGAATCATGTCGAAAGTTAAAACAATGACATCATATGTCATTTCGTCTGCCACAATACAGGGACGTACGAGTCCCTACTCCTAAAAATGTACCTTGTTGTACTTCTATTACATTACATACTACTCAGCACATAAATGTACAGAGAAGAGACACAGCACCTTGAGCAACTAAGACTATATAAGGTAATAACAACACAAGACATTAATACAAGACAGAAGGACAGAGGAGAAAGAACACATGACAACAGCACGCGGTAGGTTTCGAGACGGTCCCCCATCTTTCTACTAACCACGCTCACTGATGCTTGATTTCGGTGATCAATGGGAACCGAAGCTTTATCAGTGACTAGGTCGTTGCCTATTGTACTTCTAAAATTTGCCCGACAATCGGTTAGAGCCCCCGATAAGCTTTCAGTGCTAATGCAAATACTCGGAACTTTAAAGCTGTAGGCCTCTTTCACACGAGACGGTTTCGTCCGTACGGTTTTTACCCGTGAGCCATTGACAGTAAACTAATAAAATTAACTAAAACTTTCACACTGGACGGAGACGTGTTTTTTCCGTACGGACGATTTAAAACAGCCGTCTCAACGACTGAAATATACGGCGACTGTGCCGTCGCCGCCCTATCAGTGGCGTACGTGACTACGCGAACGCATTCACAACAATCTTTTTCTTTTTCATTCTCCCTTATTTGCCCTCGCTCTAAAAAAAAAACATCTCGAAATGAACCGATTTTTTTTTGCCACAAGCGACTAGCGCCTAGTTTCAATATACTTTATTTTTGATAATTCTCAATTAAATTTAGTAAATATGAGAAAAGAAAAAGCGTTAAATGAGTTCGAAAAAGCTAAAATCAAGGCTTATAGTGAGTGTGGCTAATATAGATCCATGAAATGTCAAACAATATTAACCACAGCAGTAAAGTTATTTCCTCATTCTTACACAACTAGCAAAACTCTTGAAAGAATATGAAGGGCAGGCGATCTTCTGTTATTACAGCAGCTGACAAGCGAATTATTTGGAGGCACGCGTAATTAAAGAAAAAAAATAGGATGGGATGCGACCCACACTGATAACTTCCCATCCCTTCTGTCGATTTGTCTTGCTTAAAAGTTTGTCTATTATGAACCAATTTTTACAAAATTTGCGTACTATTTTTTGTAGATTTTATTTTTTTTATAAAAAAACGGACTGTTGGATTTTTATAAAAAAAATTACTGAATATCGAAAACAATATTTTCTGTGAAATAAAATAAGTTTGAAGCCAATATTTGTAATTTTTGAAAAGCTTTTTGAGTCGAAAGTAAATTTTTACCAAGTTTTAGTATTGTTTTTTTTTTTTAGGTTTTTATTTTTTGTAAAAAAAACTGTCAATTCGATTTTTCTCAAAATTTTATCGAATGTTGAAAACAATATTTCTTATTAGTAAAAATTAATTAGGAGCCATTATCTCAAATTTTTGAAAAGATATTTTAGTCAAAAATTAATTTTTACCAACTTTTGTTAAATTTTTTTAATATTTCATTTATTGTTTGTACAAAAACTGTCAATTAGATTGTTTTCAAAATTTTACTGAATGTTGACAACAATATTTTTTGAAAGATAAAAGTAATTTAAAGCCAATATCTCAAAGTTTTGAAAAGATATTTGAGTCGAAAATCAATTTTTACCAGCTCTTATAATTTTTATTTTTTAGGTTTTTGTTTCTTGTAAAAAAAACTGTCAATTCGATTTTTCTCAAAATTTTTCCTAATGTTGAAAACAATATTTCTTATAAGTTAAAATTAGTTAGAGGTCATTATCTCAAATTTTTGAAAAGATATTTGAGTTGAAAATCAATTTTTACCAACTTTTGTTAATTTTTTTTTAGGTTTTTAATTTTTTGTACAAAAACTGTCAATTAGATTTTTTTCAAAATTTTACTGAATGTTGACAACAATATTTTTTGAAAGATAAAAGTAATTTAAAGCCAATATCTCAAAGTTTTGAAAAGATATTCGAGTCGAAAATCAATTTTTACCAGCTCTTATAATTTTTATTTTTTAGGTTTTTGTTTTTTGTAAAAAAAACTGTCAATTCGATTTTTCTCAAAATTTTTCCTAATGTTGAAAACAATATAAGTTAAAATTAGTTAGAGGTCATTATCTCAAATTTTTGAAAAGATATTTGAGTTGAAAATCAATTTTTACCAACTTTTGTTATAAGTTAAAATTGGTTAGAGGTCATTATCTCAAATTTTTGAAAAGATATTTGAGTTGAAAATCAATTTTTACCAACTTTTGTTAATTTTTTTTAGGTTTTTAATTTTTTGTACGAAAACTGTCAATTAGATTTTTTTCAAAATTTT
This sequence comes from Eupeodes luniger, assembly GCA_951509635.1. NCBI lineage: Eukaryota > Metazoa > Arthropoda > Insecta > Diptera > Syrphidae > Eupeodes > Eupeodes luniger. The sequence continues at coordinate 61,283,734 of OX608074.1, forward strand.
ACTGAATGTTGACAACAATATTTTTTGAAAGACTAAAGTAGTTTAAAGCCAATATCTCAAAGTTTTGAAAAGATATTTGAGTCGAAAATTAATTTTTACCACCTATACATTTTTTTAGGTATTTATTTTTTGTAAAATAACTGTCAATTCGATTTTTTTCAAAATTTTACGGAATGTTGAAAACAATATTTCTAATAAGAAAAAATAAGTTTGAAGCCTTAGTCTCAAGTTTTTGAAAAGATAGTTGAGTCGAAATTCAATTTTTCCCTTGAGTAATGTTTTTTTTTAGGTTTTTATTTTTTATAAAAAAAACTATCAATTACATTTTTCTCAAAATTTTATAAGATGTCAAAAACATTATTCTTCGTTGCACAAAATTGTTTTGGAGATGAAATCATATTTTAGTCGTAAAATTTTCGAGGTGACAAATTTTTTTTTCAGTTTTTTTGATTTATAAAAAAAAACCGTTAATTGGATTTATTTTCAAAAATATACTTGTTTTGTATCACGTTACAATATTAATATAAAATTTAATTCAAGTCTCTAGCGTCATTGGTTCATGAGATATTTAGGGTTAACCAAAATGTTCACCTTTTTTTTAAACTGCTATGGTAAAAAAACCACCCAAGCAATTTTCTTGAGAACCCTTTCTGCATCTTTCTGCCTTATTATCTTTATAACAAAATTTATTTGAAGTCGATATCTCTTCTGGTTCTTGAGCTATGGACGACGAAAAAAACGTCGCGAACGTACAGACGTACGGACGTACAGACGTACGTACACACGCACGCACAGACATCTTTCTAAAAATCTTTTATTTCGACTCTATGGACCTTGAAACGTCGAGAAATTTCAAAAATTTCAATTTGACAAATCGGACCCATTACAATAACTTCCTATGGGAAGTTAAAAATGCTAAAGATTTAAAACGTCTAAAAATACAAACAAAAAAAAAGGCTGGGATGCGACCCACACTGATAACTTCCCATCCCGTCTGTCGATTTGTCTTGCTTAAAAGTATGTCTTTATATTATTTTGTAGATTTTATTTTTTTATGAAAAAAATGGACTGTTGGATTTTTTTAAAAAAATTACTGGATATGGAAAACAATATTTTCTGTGAAATAAAATAAGTTTGAAGCCAATATTTTTAATTTTTGAAAAGCCATTTGAGTCGAAAGTAAATTTTTGCCAAGTTTTAGTGTTGTTTTTTTTTAGTTTTTTATTTTTTGTAAAAAAACTGTCTATTCGATTTTCCTCAAAATTTTTCCTAATGTTGAAAACAATATTTCTTATAAGTTAAAATTAGTAAGAAGCCATTATCTCAACAATTTTTTGAAAAGATAATTTGAGTCGAAAATCAATTTTTACTAACTTTTGTTAATTTTTTTTCGGTTTTTTATTTTTTTGTATAAAAACTGTCAATTCTATTTTTTTGTAATTTTACTGAATGTTGACAACAATATTTTTTAAAATATAAAAGTAGTTTAAAGCCAATATGTCAAAGTTTTGAAAAGATATTTGAGTCGAAATTCAATTTTTCCCAACTTTGAGTAATGTTTTTTTTAGGTTTTTATTTTTTATAAAAAAAACTATCAATTACATTTTTCTCAAAATTTTATAAGATGTCAAAAACATTATTCTTCGTTGCACAAAATTGTTTTGGAGATGAAATCATATTTTAGTCGTAAAATTTTCGAGGTGACAAATTTTGTTTTCAGTTTTTTTGATTTATAAAAAAAACCGTTAATTGGATTTTTTTCCAAAAATATAATTGTTTTGTATCACGTTACAATATATAATATAAAATTTAATTCAAGTCTCTAGCGTCATTAGTTCATGAGATATTTAGGTTTAACCAAAATTTTCACCTTTTTTTTAAACTGCTATGGTAAAAAAACCACCCACGCAATTTTCTTGAGAGCCCTTTCTGCCATATTATCTGTATAACAAAATTTATTTGAAGTCGATATCTCTTATGGTTCTTGAGCTATGGACGACGAAAATAACTTCCTATTACAATAACTTCCCATGGGAAGCTAATAACTCTTGACCAATTTCGAAAGACGCATTTTTTTATCTTGATCGGCATTTTCAAGTGGGGTTCTAATCAAATGTCCGAACAAAATGAATTAATCATATAAAGTTTTTACAGTTCTATTAAAATTAAATGAGTTACTTTAATTTATCTTAGCGTATAATTTTATAAAATTTCAATGGCAAAGAATTAATCTCAAACGTTTTATTTGGTTGGCTGATTTTAAGGTCGTAAGATAAAAAACACAGGGTGCTCTAATCAGGTTGTCGTCGGTTGAATTTGTGTCCCCAATAGTCCCCAAAAAAAGCATGAATTAAATCTCCAAAAATTTAATTTCAAAGAATCCCTATTCCAATAATTAAATGGTACACTATGCAAGTAATCAATCAATTTTAGTCCACATGGTACTTCGCCGTAGAACACCTAATTCACAGGGCTGCTGTGTCGATTGCATTCAATGATTTTAAGGATCAGGTAATGTATTAGTTCATATTACGTGCGTTTTGTTCGCATTCCATATATAGTGAAGTGAGAAATCGTGAAATCGTGTAAGCTGATTTTTGATAGTTGACTATCAAAATCAAGAAAATACGTCTGTGTAATGTGAAAGTCGATTTAAAAGATTTAACCAAACAATTTGACATCAAATAAAAACTTCAAGAAGGGGGTTTGTTCGTAGACTACTACATTAACATGTGGTGTTGAAGCGAGCTTGAAGCTCGCCTAAATTCTTTATATACCTGAATCGAGTTGAAATGAGCTTGATTTGCTCGATTCCGGTCGGGGATCGGAAATTTGTGAAGAAAAACTTGTGTGGAGGAGTTGGTTTTACAGATAATGCGTTATGGTCTGTTTATTTGCATGTTTGTGTACAAAAAATATAGTTTTGTTTTAATCAAATTAAAAAAAAAATTGCACATGGAGTAGGTAGCATATTCCTATATGGTGCTGAACTATTCAGTTTTTCATTGTTTAACACGAATCAAACTATCTCACTTTCACTTCATAAGAAACATCGAAACACCATTTGCATTTTAGAAAGTGCTGTCAAACTTAATCATTTTTAAATCTTCTTGTGCGGTGGAAACACCAAAAAGATTTATTTAATCTAAACTGAGATAAACCTTTGGTGGAAACATAGCAAAACATAAATATCTTTTCTATTGTTTTCTCTTGCAAAATAAGCCCAGTTAGTCCATTTTCACTAACAAAACTTAATAATATCAACAGTAATAGATTGATTTTTTCCCCAATGGAAAACACACATGATTCCAAATGCACAACTACTCAACCAACACAGCCATCGAGATACAAATGCAATATCAATCGTACCAACATTTGAAAACGAAATCACATAAGATCCATTCGAGACTCGTATAAATGTCAAAAACCTATCCATAGTGAGATTCTACTCTAACTTTTATCGGTGTTATTCTCAATATGGATATTGTTTTTGTTATTCGTGTAAAATTCTAGTTCACTATGGATAGATTTCCCAACAAAACACGGGTATTATATTTTTTTTTTAGTATTTAGTATTTATTAATCATGATTAGCTAATATTGTAAGAACATAAATTCTTATTTATAATATAACTTTAAAGTGTACAGCAGCTACGGCATTTTGTATCACAATAAATATAAGTTAAATGTTAAAACATCAAATTACAAAAAGAAAGAAAGAGAATAATAATAACAAAAATATTAATAAGAATAGGCACTTATACAATTTTATAAAAAGATGAATTTAAAAAATATATTATTAATTGTTTTAATTCTAATTAATTGCTAAGGTACAGTTTTAATTCATTTTTTAATTTCTTTGCTCAATTTAAACTTCTTATTTTACGTGGTAATGAATTCCACATTCGTGAGGAGTTTACAAAAAACTGGCGTTCAGATGTCGCACAACAAAAACGCGGAACAAAGACTTGAGCGGAACGATTTGAGTTTAGGAATCTTATCTCATTATAAAGGTATTCAGGTTGTCGGGTTTGAAGAATATCAGAGAAAAAAGTTATAGTTCGATATTTGAGAAAATTTTCAAATGTCATTCCGAGAAATTGAATCACGTATAATTGGATATTCGATCAAAACGTCTAAGTGCATAAACATAACGAACAGCACAGTTAAAAACGACACTAAGTTTTCTTTTGCTTTCGAAGTCAAGTTTGCAGAAAATTTCGCAACCGTAAGTTAATAAAGGCAGAAACAACGTTTTTATTAAAAGAACTCTGATTTTTATTGGAATTAAATATTGAGATGGCCAAAGCATACGAAGGACACTATAACACTTACCCATAGTTCTATTGATATGGTCCTCCCAAGTCAGGGTCTTATTGAACAAAACACCGAGGTTTATAGCTTTGTCGACATACATGATGGCACTTTCTTTGAGAGCAACTTGAGGAAAACATGACACATTAATCTTATTCCTAGCGATGACGATGCATTTAGATTTTTTCGGGTTAAGCAGCAAGCAATTTTCTATTGACCATTGATCTATTCTTCTTAAATCTTCATAATTACATGCAACGTAGTGTTCAATCATCCCTAAGGGACAACTTAGGTACAGCTGAGTGTGGTCGGCATACATGCGAATTGAACAATTTTTTACAATACTAGGCAACTCGTTCACATACATTGAAAAGAACAAGGGGCCTAGTATTGACCCTCGTGGAACACCATTCGCTACAGGTAAGAAGATTGATTTTTGTTGATTATGTTCAACCGCCTGTTCACGTTTTGTTAAATAAGAAAACAATAGATCGACTGCAGAGGAGGAAAAATTGAAATAATTTGAGAGCTTAAGGCAAAGAATGTTGTGATTTACCATATCGAAGGCCTTAGAGAAATTGAGAAGAATTAGAAAAGTAACGTTGCCCATATCAACTGCTTTTCTGATATCCTCAGACACACTTAACAAGGCAGTCAAGCAGCTATTTTTCTTTCGAAAGCCGGATTGTCTTGAGGTCAATAAGTCAAACCGTGTTAGAAACTCGTTTATTTGCTTTTGAAGTATTCTCTCAAAAACTTTCGACAAGAAAGGCAATATAGATATAGGTCTAAACTCATCTCCTTTGGAATTTTTTGGTATAGGAATAACCTTTGCTTTTTTCCATAGAAGGAGGAAATTCACGTGTTCTTAAAATGGAGTTAAAAATGTGTGTGATTAGTGGTAGCAAGGTAGGGAGAACAATTTTTAAGAACTTAGGGTGTATCATATCGAGTCCTACAGCGTTAGATTTTATCGATAGAAGGGCCTCAACTACATCCTGCGGGGTAATGTGAGAGAAGTCGAAAGGAGGTGTATTTGGCCTATCATTTGATAAATTATTCTCCGATGAATTAACCCGGTCTGAAAAATACGAGGTGCCTGTTGTGCTTGAGACGAAAGATACATAAGTTTAGGGCATTTATGTCAAGCAAATCTGTAGATTTGTTATCGAATTTACCAATTCCTATGTTTTTCAGATTCTTCCAAATCTCTTTGCTTCCCAATGCGGCATTGAAACGTGTTGAATATGTTTGAGCTTTGGCCTTGCGTATCTCCCGAATAATTTTGTTTCGCAGTTTGGAATAACTTACATAAAAACTGTCAATGCGAAATAGTTTCCATCGTTTGAAGAATAAATCTCTTATTTTAATGAGAGAGAGAATACTTCTCGTTATCCACGGTTTACTATTTGGACTGAAAGTTTTAGTTCTTAGGGGCACATGACTATAATAAAGTTCATTAATTTTTTCAGTAAAAAATTCTACCTGCATAGAGGGCGAAGATATATCTAACAACGAGTTCCAACTAATAGTATTAAGATTTTGTTCCAAGGCGGCGTAGTTCAAATTACGGAAATCCCTGTATTCGATGGTATGGTTTAGCCTATGTCTTTCAATGTGGAAATCATAAACTAAGAAAATAAGGTCATGTTTTGAAAAACCTGGAGCAGATAGTTGATCGTAGTGAATAACTTTATTTCGATCACATACTAAAAATAGATCCAACAATGAAGGATTACCATTATTAGGGAAATGTGTAGGCTCAGATGTGTTTACAGAAAATAGATTAAGCGTCAGAAATTGGTCATACACGTTATTTTCCTCTAAGATACTGCAATTGAAATCACCACTTAGGATTATGTTAGAGTACGAAATTGAAACCTGTTCTAAGGTAGAGATAAGAGGAGAAATACAAACGTTTCTGTTGGGTCGGTATACTGTTCCCACTAAATTTTTTTCTTGACCATTCGAAATTTCTACAAAAGCGAATTCCATTTCACTTTCGTTACAAGAGACAGCTATCTGTCTTCATTTTAATGTTTTTGACATACATGGCAACTCCCCCACCTTTGCAGCGTACTCTATTTGAACGATATATCTTATAACCTGTGAGAGAGCACATGTTGTTGTTTGGGATTCAGAAAGCCAAGTTTCAGATACACAAACAACGTCAACCTTAGAACCTTCAAATGTAAAGCGAAACTCGTCAATTTTACATAGCAAACTTTGTGCATTGATGTGAGTGAGATACTCTAAGTCCAGTTTGATGTCCACTCAAAATATTAATCATGGTGCGCAAATTAAGATCACCCATCGCAAATGAAAACAATAAAAATCCTTGAAAGATAATGTATTGTATATATTATTGAAGTTGTAATGCTTATTAGGAAGTTAAAGACAGTAATAAAAAATATAATAGAAATGAGAAAGTAATGTTACAAATAAGAGATGAAAAATATGAAATTTATAGAGTAAAAGCAGAAATTAAAAAAAAAATATATTATAAGTATGTATTTAAATATTAAACATTATATTTCAGAGTTGACAACCATATTCAAATCCTCCAAGCAGTCGATCAGTTGAGCATCTTCATTCATAAGTCGCTTGATGTAAACAACTCCTCTCGATACAAACACAGTGCATAGTTTTTTTTGCTTTCTCAGAGCCATTGCATGCATGCTGGTATATTGACAGGTTGTTTTTCGTTAAAGCCTCTCGCATAAAGAGAGCACTTGTGGAGTTTATGTCAATGTCTTGCAAACATACACTTGTGCTCATGCAATTAAGCCACTTTAGTGAAAAAATGTATTTTTGTTCAAGAAAAGGTTAAAGGCGTTATCATTTTAAAACTAATTGTATTTATTAAATAAATTTATTTAAAAAAATCAAAATAATTCATAATTTACATAATTTAAGTCTCTTAAATAACTGTGAGTTCAGATTCTCTGCTCGATAACCATTAATTTAGTCAACACATAATTAAGCCATCTGCAATTAAGAACTTAAATAACACCATAATCAATGCCAAAGATATGTTTTACCTTTAGTAAAGCTAATATTTCGTTGGGTATCCCTTTTGTTGTATAACTTCAGCACATCTGTTGGTCATTGTACCAACTAAAGCCGCACATTGAGAGGGTGTTATTTTATTCCACTCCTGTTGGATAATTTCCCACAAAGAGCTCCTATTCATGGGTTTTCTTGCTGCCACTGCCCTTTTTATAATACCCCATAGATTTTCTATGGGGTTTAAATCGGGGCTCTGAGCTGGCCATTCCAGAACACTAATAGAATTGGTCTCAAACCAGGATTTAACGACCCGGGAGCAATGCTTCGGGTCGTTATCCTGTTGAAATATCCAGGCAAGTGGCAAATTGTCTGCATAGTCTCTATTTAAGTGAGTATCTAAGATGTCCCTGTACATCTCGCCAGTCATTTTTCCATTTATCTGTACAATTGGGCCAACGCCGGATGCAGTGAAACATCCCCAGACCATTACAGAGGAGCCTCCGTGTTTTACGGTTTTTTTGGTGTATTTTGGATCTAATTCCTTTAATGGTGGACGTCTTACATATGGTCTACCATCGTTTCCAAACACATTGAATTTAGATTCATCACTCCAAACCACCAAATTCCAGAATCGAGAACTTTTTTGAAAATGATCTTTGGCAAATTTCAGTCTTCGAGAAATATTCTTTTTCGACAGGTTCGGTTTTCGTCTGGCGATTCGTCCATTTAAGTTTTTTTCCTTGAGGCGTCTTCGGATCGTTTGTGCTGATAGCACGACGTTGTAATTTTCTTCCATTTGTGCTCTTATTTGAGTTGAAGTTAGAAAAGGGTCTTTCTTGCTAAGCCTTACAAGTTGCCTGTCATCAGCAGGAGTGGTTTTTCGTGGTCTTTTTCGGGGTAAATTCTCAAAAGTATTATTTTTTTTTAAATAAGCAAGTGCATTTCTGACTTTGCCCCGAGAAAAACCTAGTGTTTTGGTTACTTTTAAAATATTTTTCTCCTTTTGGAAGCACTCCCAAATTATTTTCCTCTCAGTTGGGTTGGAACTTTTATTTTTCCCCATTTTTATGAAAATGCTATGAATTTAAGGTTTAAATGCACTAAAAAAATGAATTTAATTAATTTATGAAAGAAAATCGATCCAAAAACTATTTTTTACCACAATTAAAAAAAAAGGCTTAATTATATGAGCACTCTAGTCGACTGTTTTTTACAAATGATTCGAAATAAATGACGAGACCTTGCTTACAACCTAACCTTGTCATGTGATTCTTAAAGTAAGATAACGGAATTTGTTAACTGTTATGGTCCAATCAGTATAATAGTTGCAGGAAACTAATATTTTTAGTTGCATCACGTGATTATTGATGTGGCTTAATTGTGTGGGCACAAGTGTAGCTCTGAGCTCTCTATTATTCACTTTTCGAAAAAGAGCAACTGACTTCAACGCATAATTTCGATCATACGGTGTAATAAATTTGATTAGAATCGGTGTGTCTTAAGATTCATTTCTAGGTCGCGTGCGATAAATATTTTTAATTGTAGGTGGTTTTATGGAAAGTGCATTACACAGCAGATTAAAAGTAGACTTTAGATTTTCGTCTTCAAAATGTGGAATACCGAAAAGAAAAGCATCATTTGCAACGGCGCGATTTTCCAAAATTGATTGGTTTTTTCTTACACTTTGCATTTCGGTTTGAGTGATTGTGGCTTGTTTGTTTACATCGCCTACAGTTTTTTTTAATTCGCACAGTTCAGATTTTAAAGTGTCGATCGTTTTATTAGCGCTCAAAAGTGCTGTTTGAAGTTCAGTAACTTTAATATTAGTGGCGTTTATGAAGTTTTGCAAGAATTTAATTTCGTTGCTTATTTTATCGGATATTCTTGTTTCTGAGTCAATAATTTGTTTGGATAAGAGATTGATAATATAGTCGCTTTGTTCTTTACACTGCTGGCTAATAATATTACACTCTTCTTTCGCACTGATTACAGTTTTTTTTAGGGGTAGATTGAGGATGATTTTGTGGTGTTTTCGGTGTGTTTGTAGTTATACTTCGCGTGCTAGCGGCAGGTTTCGCTGAGTTTGAGTTTGACATATGTAGTTCGATTCGATTTCTTTATATATTTTTATTTATTATGTCTGAACAGAAAAATAATTTTATCAAATGCAGTATAAATCAAATAAAGTTAACAAAATATTCACTGTCACTGAACAGGCAAATCAAACACAGAGCTCTTGGTAAGTTTTGATTTAAGTTTTAACTTGTTACACTTGAGGTATAAGAAATAAAAGGAAGCCGAACTCTTATATACGTCTACTCCGTAGCCATCAAACTCATGTTTTATGTTTTTATTTTGAATCGTTAAAATACTAAATTTATAAATCTTTTTTCACATCGAGGGTTAACAAGTTTAATGCACTTAATTGAAATTCTTTGAACACTACTCCAACAACTTTAGTTTATTGTCCTTAAAATTAAAATCATTCCGATGCTTCATTTTAAAGAGCAGACTTTTTCCCACGTCTTCACATAATTTAATTTATGTGTGATTTCAAATAAAAATATTCGATTCTATCAAAGTTTTCGACCAGAACCTGCAGATCCTGTCAAAAAAATTCCTTCATTTAGTTGTCAAGGTGTTTGACAGGAAAGAAGTGGAAGTGTTTCACGTTGCTTGCTACGTTCTTCCGCTTCCGGCAAAAGATTAATAAAGTTGTGGAAGCAAATGACAAAACAACAGCAACACCAGCATGAACCACCGCAGGCAGGAAGAGAACAAATCCAAAGGAGGAAATATCGTCATGTCAGGTTAAAGAGATGATAGATGAAGGTAATGGTGTATAGGTGGAACAGTACGTTGGCCTTTCACATCAAATTGGATTGGAATGTTTGGCTTAAGATTTACTGGTGGGAACATCGTGAGGCCGCTGCGCTGGCTATGGTTATTCCAAAGGAGTGTTTGGGGTGATTTTGCTAGCTGATGATGTTTTTTTGTTGCCAAAGGTAGTTTGGCTTGGAAAAAGAAATTGATATTATTTTCTGGGTGAAATGGGTCGTGTTAGGTTTGTCAGGAGGTTCATGTCAGCGTGAACTTGTTTGCACCCATGGTACGGGATTTCGGCATGTATTCGTTCGCTTATATAAAACAATCCAATTTATGAACGTAAAAAAGGTGCCATTATTTTTCAGCGTTTGGCATTGTAAAATTATTATATCGAATTTGTTCATATAATGTACAAGTATACGAAGCGGAAATAGAAATGAGATGATCCTTGATGGTGGTATTTTGCTTAGGGGGATAGTAAAAGTAATACTGGTACAATTATGTACCAGCGTTTTAAAATAATTTTGTTTTAAATAATTATGTACCGTATGCGAGAAATCAATCAATAGGTAACATGTGTATAAAAAAGTGGTTCTCACTTAAAGGGAATGAAATCATATTAAAGGCTGAATATTAAGACGTTTACAGATAAGAACATACATAATGAACATTGCAAACATTTATTTAGCCTTTGAAAAAGGATTTGTGTGAATGTAAAACAGAGTAAAGTTTTCATAATACTCAACAAATTTTCGGTTGACTCGTAGTTGTTTTTAGCAGTTTACTCAAACATCTGGAAGAGAGTTAATTTTTGGAGAAGCTGCAACTTCAGAGTATACACAGTCAACCAATGGTTATGAAGTGAACTTTCGAGAAGGTGATCAAAGATAGCCACCGAGGTCTTATGACTTAACAACTTGAGACTCTTTTCCTTGGTCCCACTTGAAAGAAAAGGTATATCACAATGCTTTAATGGTTCTGTTGCTCAAATCCAATTTGAGCATAATATATTAATATTGGATGTAAGCATATTTTAAGAAATATGTAAGGTGAATGCGAAGGTATCGGTTTTATCCTGTCTGTTCTCTCTCCTAGAGCCTAAGTCATTGCTTCGATTGCGTTCAAAGTGGAAAATTAAAGTTTTACGAAGAAGAAGGGTATAAAGAACAATGCCAGGTGAGTTCGACCATGTTAATGGGCTATAAATCCAATGAGCAATTCGAAGCAAAAATTATGCCATTGAAATGAACAACATTTTCCAAATCGTTTAAACAAAGTTTTTGCCTAAAGTTGGTATGGTATAATAAGGTTCATATTTATGATTAATTTTAAAAGTAAAAGTGATGGTAGAGATATAGATAATAAAGGAGAAATTCGGTCAGTCCAAAAAATTTATAGTTCATAATTGATTAGGATTCAAGCGAATCGTTGGCTTACATATCACTCCAATATTTTTTGAGCATCATGCTAAAGGAACTTTTGAAAATTGAAACTTAAAAAAACTACTTTCAATCGACTATGATCCAAGTATGTCTCGTCATCGTCAATCTCTCAATTTTATAAATTGAGAATTTGAGAGAAATGTTTTAAGAGAAATTGATTTCAACAATGTCATTGAGAAGTTTAACAGAATGAAGACACCGCGAAAACAAGGCTCTGTCGATTAGTCTTGTTTTGAAACTTTAACAAAATATTCAAAACAATATTTTGTGTGAGATAAATAATTTGAAGTCAATGTTTTTCTTTGTTCTCCTAATACTTGAGTCGAAATTCATTTCTTATGAGTCTTTTGTTGTTTTAGTAGCTTTATGTGTAGGTATTGTTAAAAAAGTTGTCTGTTAAATATTTCTAGAAAATTAACAAAAATTTACCAATAATATTTTGCATATCATGAAATAGTTTGAAAATTACCAACATTATTTTGCAAATTATGAAATACATACATACAATGTATGTACATACATATGTACATTAGTTTGATTTTAAAATCTATTTTTGCTAACTAAATTTTTTAGTTAGAACAATTTTAGTAGAATTTCTTGAAGGATTTTATATCTTATATAAACAAATATAGATTGGATTTTTCTAAGAAAATTTAGCACAGAATGAAATCATTTTGAAGTCAATACCTTCGTTTATTCACGAGATATCGATAATCAAACATCAATTTGTTCCCATTGTGCGTATACTATTTGTTGTAGATTTTAATTTTTATAAAATAACTGAATGTTGGATTTTATAATTTTACTGAATGTCGAAAACAATGATTTCTGTAAGATGAAATTAGTTTGAAGTAAATATTTTTAATTTTTGAAAAGATATTTGAGTCGAAATTCTAAGTTTTAGTGATGTTTTTTTAGGTTTTTATTTTTTTTTATAAAAAACAGTAAATTTTCAATATTTTAATAGATGTTAAAAACATTATTCTTCATTGCATACAATTATTATTTTAGAAATAAAATATTTTTTTTTGGTAAAATATTCGAGCTGACCAATACTTTTTTAGTTTTTTTTATTTATAAAAAAACCCTTAATTGAATTATGTTCAAAACTATATAAGTTTGGTACCACTTCACAATATACATATAATACAAAATTGAGTTCAAGTCGCTAGCCTTTTGGCTTCGTGAGATATTTTGTGTTAACCAATTTTTTTTTAGAGTCCTGTCTGTATCTTTCTGTGTTATTATCTGCATAAATTTATTTAAAGTTAATATCTCTAGTGGTTCTCGAGAGAAGGACGACGAAAAAAGCTTCCCAAACGCATGAACGTACGTACACACGCACTCACAGACATCTTTAACGATCTTTTATTTAGGTCAATGACCTTGAAACGTCTATAGAAATAAACAAATTTTAATTCGACAAATCGTTAATGTACATATAAAGTATGTGCTATATAAACTCCAAAACGACGCGACGCGACGTGACCAACTTTTATGATATTTTCAGTCAATCTTCTGATTAATTCAACTTTAAATCCTGTGATGTAGCGATCGGATCAATATAACTTAGTTTTCCCATACAAAGCCGCGCCGGGGTGGGTAGCTCTTATTGTTCTCGAGAGAATTTTCGATAATTTATTAAAAAAAACGAGTAAAAATCAATTAATCTCAAACAATTTTTTTTTTTTTATTTAATTTAAAATAAAAAACATTAATTCTTTTAATATTATCTTGCATTATTTGTCGCACTCTTATCGGACGTGTTTTATACTTAATATTATAAGTATCTCCTAAACATAATTTCATAAACATTTTTTTGACATTTTTTTCTCCAATGATATTGGTTTTTACTTCTCATTCAATGTTTTTTCTTCAAGTAGAAGTCAAAGTCAAAGTTTAAATGAAATCAAGGAAATAGACAAAGGAAAGCTAGATAAAATGCAAAAGCACAACAAACAAATGGAAAAGCTTACAAAGAAAGAAATAGAGCTTGAAACCGAAATGTTGGAGTTCGAGATTCACTGGCACTACATCATGATGAGGGAATACAAATAGAAATGTATGTACATGGACGAGCACAAATGGGTTTCTGTTTGAAGTCATTTTAACAAGTATCTTGAATGTGAGATTTTTTTCCTTCAATTTTGTTATTAACAAGTGACTAACTTATTGCGAAGTATAAGAGAAAGATAAATCCTACAATATGACGAAAAACAATCAAAATTCAAATTGTTACACTCGTCTAATTTCGCTAGTAGGACGATTGGAAAACATTTGGTATACCTACCTATTTCTCAAAAATCTTCTTTTTTCTTAATAGAATGCCCTTTTTTCGTATCTCTCTGATTCCAAAAACTCTGCTGCATATCTTTGGTTCTTCCACTAAGCTCATTATTTAAACTATTTTTTTTAATCTAACTGTCAAATACATGCGCCGATACGCATCAAAAATTGTTTGCGATACGTATACCATGAACCGGAAGTTTTTTCCGATCGTGCCTTTCTCCGAACGGATACGATAATAGGGCTGTATAAGAAAACATTATGAGTAAAACGAGCAGCAGAACTTTCGATCTACTTTGCAATGAACTAAAGGATCTGGTAATGCAAGATACAAACTGTAGCCTAATGTAGGTACTTATCAAGCTGATTTTCAGGAAGACAAAGATCTATACGAGCTCCAAAAGAACAAATGGGATCCCGTCATTGAGTGGTTTAACAAACGTTTCGATACGAACATACAAAAAACTCCCAGTATATCACCACCCACCGTCTCGGATGCGGATAAAATGAAAATATCCAAGTACTTCCTTTCACACAGTGAAGATGTTCTATATGGTATGTATTCTCTCAAGATTCAATTTTTTGAAACTTCTTGAAGTGCAAACATTCTCCTAAGGATTTTTCTTTGCCGTCGACAGCCTTGAGTCGATAATCCTTTCCTGTGCTGTGATAGAGCAGCATATCAGCGCAGACAAGGCAGTAACACTAGCTCGTCTCGAAGAAGAGTTTCAACTGGGGGCGGGTGGAATGGGCTCACGACATGAACCAACAAGAACTACAAGCTCGCTTGGCTGCAGCTATCCTCTTTGCTCACTTCAACCGGTCACAACAATTTACCAAAGAGAAGCTAATTGTGTAGAAAATATGCGATCAAATCAATAAAAAACAAAACTGTTAGGTACAACAAAAATTAATTTTATTTACAAAATTTTCTTTTTTCTATTGCTTTTGTTGGCCAAATGTGCCTTCAGAATCGCCATGTATTGTGGCCGTCCAAGAAGCTTATAGGCGGGGTTGAGAAGATTCTGAATGATTTCGTGTAGGTCCTTATGGCCGGAGCAGAAAAGGTCAATTCCTAGTTCCAGATCCGTACCAAAATCACACTCGCCTGGCTTGTCCAAAGCACTGAGGATCTTCTTGATGTTGGCATCGCTGATGTCCATCAAGGGGCGATAGCCCACTGTTGTTGTAGTTAGTCTCCACCAGAGATTTCCTTTCATACTTATTCTCCTCCACAAATGAACTTATCGCCTTTCTCATATCTTTCAAACCCTTGTGATTGAACGGAGTTACCGGAAAGTCTTTCTCCAGGTAGTAAGCGAAAGCGTCGAACATATTTGTGGCGATGAATTCCAAGACGCATCCCTTGGAAACGTCATTACGAACTGTGAGCAAGTCTTCCTCGTCCTTGGGGTCGTCACGCCAGTAGCCATAGTGAATTCCGGTTCCTCGCTTAACAAAGAGCGTTTGAAACTCTGAAGGATCATAAAAGAACCGCTAGTGCCGCAAATAATCACCGGGGCATTTATTCTCGACGTTGGCAAATTTTCCATATTCTGTAAATAAAAAACAAAAAGCAATAATTCTTATTTTGAAAGAAAATTTTATAAATAATATTACTTACCACGACCAAATTTATTTCAAAACTAGCGGACCCGACAGACTTCGTCCTGTCATAAAGATTTGTAATGTGGCAGTTTTTTGTTCCTACGTATTTTATAGTCGTGTTGATCCAACCTTTAATTGAAGATTGTGAGGTGGCAATCCTGGCTTAAAAATTCCGGTGGATAGTTGACTACATCATCTTGGTTAGTAGCCGAATCAAATGATTTATATATCCTCGATTCGCCTGTAATTTGTTCCTGAATTTTGAAATTTAATTCATTTACATCTATGTTTTTTGCAGCCAATATAGCTCGTTCGCTCAACCAATCATGGTTTCTGTACTTTTGAGAAACATCTGGAAACACCTTCTGAATAAGTTTATCTTTTGATTGCGTTAACTGACAAAAACTTTGAGGAAAGTTAATGCAGCCAGTAAACATGTCTATAGGAAATTTGCCATTACCAATGTCAATAAGTTGTTTAGAGAATATGTTTCCAGATTGGTCATTTTTCAACTCGACACGCATATTCTTGCTCAAATGAAGTACTTTAACATGTTTCCACAAATTGGATGAATTTAGACATGCATTGATTTCATCAGCTGGTATTGATCGTGGAATCACTGGCAATTTTTGACGAAAATCTCCTGCTATCATTGCACCACCAAATCTGTTATTATTGCTTCGTAGATCTTTTAAAGTTCTGTCTATAGCCTCCAAAGATTTTGTATGTGCCATCGTATACATTCATCCCAAACAATCAATACATTGCTCCAAAACCTTTGCCATTGCAGAGTTCTTCGAATTTTTGCAGGTTGGAGTTTCATTGCTTTGCATATTTAATGGCAATTTTAGTGCTGAATGGGCTGTTCGACCACCTTCAAGCTAAGTTGCTGGGATTCCCGACGTAGTGAGTGCAAGTGCAATTTTATTTTGTGAGCGAATTGTTGCTAATATAATTGAAATCAAAAAAGTTTTCCTGTACCACCAGGTGCATCTAAGAAGTAAATCCCTCCAGTTTCATCATTTGTTACTTTCATAAGAGTATCAAATACATATTTCTGTTGTTCATTCAACAGTGGAAGATTTGTTTGAATTAATTCTTTCAAAGTGTTGAGATCATACAGTTTTTATCGATGCAACTCTTGGTTTAAAGCATCATGCATTGGACGATTGGGTCACAGTCAGGCCTAATGTACTCTGTGCTCCAACGCACACACGCACACTGTTTGAAAGATATGATCTTTGACGTTAGGAACACACCTACATTGCTTAGACAACAGTGAGTGCTTGTAATTTAATATGAACTACGTTTTAGTTAGAAAACATTTGTATGGGAAAAAGAAAAGGGCTGTTTTCATGGTTTTTCCGGCAATTATTCGATTTTTTTTTCGCCGTAAAACTATCCTTGAACTTCAACGAACATTTAAAAAAAAGAATTGGCCAAAGTGGTCCAGGCGTTGTTGAGTTATGCGCTTACCAACACATTTTGCGATTCATTTTTATATATAAGATGAAATAATATTTGTTTTGACAGCAGCCATCAGCTGTTTTGTTTACATAATTTGAGCGCTGAATGTTTCGAAAGGTTTGTTCGTTTAGTTCAACTTTGAATTCCTACTAGTTTTCGAGAGGTTTTATTATAAAACTTGTGGTTTACGAAAACTTGTTGTTTACCAAAAATGTATGGGAAAACTTGAGTTTTTGATGTAGGTTTTCGGCAAAAACCGATATTTTCGCGAAAACCGGGTTTTACTATTAAATTATATCTAAACGAAAACAGTTTGGTTTAAGCATTTTTTGCAAGCTTAATATGGTTTATTCGTCTTGGATGGGTATTGAAATATCTTGGGAAGACACATGTTCTATTTTTCCACAGATAAGTTAAATTTACAACTATTAACCTGACAATTCAAATTATTTAAATATCTCTGTAGATAAAAGATTTATTTGTTTCAAACGGCTACATCTTTCCAAAAAGCTTGGCTTCTGCTTTTGTTGAACTCTCTCTTGCTTAATAATGTCATGGACATCGCTGATTTGGATAGCAATATTCTTCATTTAAGTGACTTTAACCTCTCATACATTAACTGTAGCACATCAATAGACGATCCTTCTTCTATTTTTAGACCATATAGACAATAGACTTACAAGAAGAAAACAAGAAAAACAATGATTTTAAAAATCTCATAAACAATATTACCCTGAAGATTGTGAAGTATGTATGTATTGTATATGTTATCGTCTTTGAAAAGTTACAATTTCTCTTCAATAATTTATATGCCCATTATGTCTTATAAATATGGAAAGTTCTCTTAATGCTTGACCCCAAAAGCTATTGGAAATTCGTCGATACAAATGGCTATCTAATTATTTGAACTAATAATAAAGATAACTTAGGTTGTCAGTAGTCCAAAAATTTGTAACGCATTTGCTGACAACTTTCAACAATCTTTCTTTGACACTCCCGTAAAGTTAGGCTATACCTTTAATAATTTTCAAATCATGTTAGACAAAATGTTACATCACTTGGCATTACTTAAAGATGATTATTCTTTTGGAGCAGATTGAATTCCTCCAATTGTCTTAACAAAATGTAAATCAGTAGTAGCATCTCCGCTTCATCGCATATTTTTATTATCTCTTAGCTGAGGCAAATTCCCAACCATATGGAAGAATGCATTTAATACATTAGTCTATAAAAAAGGTAACAAGCCTGAAATTAATAATTACAGACCAATTTCTAAACTCTCCTGTATTCCCAACCTTTTGACGACAATTGGACTTCCTCCTTAATTCGTCACATAGAATATTCTTTTTATCTTCAAAAAGGCATTCAGGTATTATCATATTTTTTCTCTAACCCTTTCTTTGCCAATTCAGGAGTTCACCAGGATAGTAACTCTTACTCTTTATGTTAGTTATCAATGATGTTACCCTTTGTGTACAATAAAGTAATGATATAAAAATCTTCAAAAGCATAAAGTCTCTAAACGATCGATTTTAACTCCAAGAGAATAATAACAGATTTGTTAATCGGTGCAAAAGGAATGGGCTAAACCTTAACATAATTAAATGTCGGACAATGACTGTATAATAAATGTACTCCTATAGTTGTTTTGATTATAAAATATCGCAGCATCTCGATTAATCGGAACGTATTAATTCGACCGTCAGTAAAGCCAACTGTTAGGATTTTTTAAACGTTGGTCTAAAGAATTTTAGCATCCTTATGTTACTCGCTCCATCCCATGTATGGACTCCTTTTAACGAGTTCCACAAGAATAGGATAGAATCTGCAACGCAGCTTTATTCGTTTCGCTTTGGGGGCTTTCACGGTATGATCCTTTCAACCTTTCTAATTATAAACATCGGATAAAGCTTCTTCAAATGCAGCCTCTATCGCAAAGGAGCGTTAACAATAAAAATGTCTTTATTCTTCAACTTAAAATTGGTGTAGTTAATGCACCTGTTATTAAATTGTATATCTTATTTGTTGATTCCCAAAACCGCACTTATTATGGCGCGCATGAGCCATTTACTAAAATGACTAAACTTTTAATCTTGATTTTAGCATGACTAAGAATATTCTTAAGAATACATTAAATGTGTTAATTTGTTTTAATTTAATTTGTATTTGTTAACTTCCCATAGGAAGTTATTGTAATGGGTCCGATTTGACAAATTGAAAATTTTGACATTTCTCGACGTTTCAAGGTCCCTAGAGTCGAAATAAAAGATTTTTAGAGAGATGTCTGTGCGTGCGTGTGTCCGTACGTCCGTACGTCCGTACGTCTGTACGTTCGCGACGTTTTTTTCGTCTTCCATAGCTCAAGAACCAGAAGAGATATCGACTTCAAATAAATGTTGTTCTACAGATAATAAGGCAGAAAGATGCAGAAAGGGCTCTCAAGAAAATTGCGTGGGTGGTTTTTTTACTATAGCAGTTTAAAAAAAAGGTGAAAATTTTGGTTAAACCTAAATATCTCATGAACCAATGACGATAGAGACTTGAATTAAATTTTATATTATATATTGTAACGTAATACAAAACAATTATATTTTTTGAAAAAAATCCAATTAACGGTTTTTTTTATAAATCAAAAAAACTGAAAAAAAATCTGTCACCTCAAAAATTTTACGACCAAAATATGATTTCATCTCCAAAACAATTTTTTGCAATGAAGAATAATATTTTTGATATCTGATAAAATTTTGAGAAAAATCTAATTGACAGTTTTTTTTATAAAAAATAAAAACCTGAAAAAAAACATTACTCAAAGTTGGGAAAAATTGAATTTCGACTCAAATATCTTTTCAAAAACTTTAGACTAAGGCTTAAAACTTATTTTATCTTATAAGAAATATTGTTTTCAACATTTAGTAAAATTTTGAAAAAAATCTTATTGACAGTTTTTTTTACAAAAAATAAAAACCTAAAAAAAAATGTATAAAAGGTGGTAAAAATTGATTTTCGACTCAAATATCTTTTCAAAACTTTGAGATATTGGCTTTAAACTACTTTTAGCTTTCAAAAAATATTGTTGTCAACATTCAGTAAAATTTTGAAAAAAATCTTATTGACAGTTTTTTTTACAAAAAATTAAAAATCGAAAAAAAATTTAACAAAAGTTGGTAAAAATTGATTTTCGACTCAAATATCTTTTCAAAAATTTGAGATAATGGCTTCTAACTCATTTTAACTTATAAGAAATATTGTTTTCAACATTAGGAAAAACTTTGAGAAAAATCGAATTGATAGTTTTTTTTACAAAAAATAAAAACCTAAAAAAACAATACTAAAAATTGGTAAAAATTTACTTTAGATTCAAATAGTTTTTCAAAAATTACAAAAATTGGCTTCAAACTTATCTTATTTCACAGAAAATATTGTTTTTAATATTCAGTAATTTTTTTATAAAAATCCAAAAGTCCATTTTTTCATAAAAAAATTAAATCTACAAAAAATAGTACGCAAATATTGATTTATATAGACAAACTTTTAAGCAAGGCAAATCTACAGATGGGATGGGAAGTTATCAGTGTGGGTCGCATCCCAGCCTCTTTTTTAGTTATGATTTTATAAGGGTGCCCAGTAAGGTATGGTCCACGTCATGAGCTTTCAGAATTTATTAAAAATATTCTATTTTCTACCTTCCATTTTTGTGGCTCCCATCTTGATGTTTTTGTAAGAGATTGTTTTGGTGGCTTCTTCTTCCTTGAAACTTATAATATCAAGTTTTGAATCAAAACAATATACACTTTGTAAAAAATGAAACCCTTATCTTTATTTTACTTTCACGAAACACACATTATTATCAATGTGAGGAAGTTCATGTCTTTGTTTGACCACAATATCTCATAATAAAATATGTTATTAACTTAATACACATCCATTTGAGAAGGGGCTTCAAGTTTAACAATCCGGCAAAGCAATGTCTGACGATTATCAACTCAATCCTTAACAAATCTCCGACTTTGTTATAACGAGGATATAAATTCATATTGTGTTATGAGGGCAAAACTGAATAAGAATGTTTTCTTCGAGAAAAGAAGTTCCTGAAAGAAAATATTTCCTTTTAATACAAAATATTTATGGAATTCTACTTTTCTGAGGAATTTCAATTTGCATTCGATTAATATAAAAAGCAACTTAAACTCTTGACTTGCTTTGTTAATAACAACAACATAATCTAGAGCAAGATAAGAGGGACAGTATAGGTTAGGTGTATGTAGTTAGGTAGGTATAACAAATTATATTTTTTTATGTGAAATGTATTTCCCAACTAACTTTCTTACGGCAGTCTGCAGAGATGTATTTTATTTCTTAATAACAACCTTTAAATATATAAAGAGTAAACTTGCAAAAGCTTAAGTACAGTCAGGAAATTCAATACAATGTTCTTTAAATTTGTGTTTTTTTATCTGATGCCATTTTTGCACCAAAATGGTATTTTCATAGGAACAACAAGTTGATATCTATCTTTAAATTAGTTCACGTAAATTGGCTGTATACGTGAACGTTATACAGTTAAAGTACTTTCAATGGGGTTCTCACTGTGTTGTGCCTCGTCCGTTTCGCCTGTGAATACAACATAATAACACAAATTATACAACAAATATACCAACAAAAAAATTAATTTAATCAAAAAAATCAATAAACAAAACCATTACAATTCTTAAACAATAATAACCAACATATAAACAAACATACCGACAAAATCACGACTGTGAAGTTAGCACTTGCACTACATTTTTCGATATTTAAAAAAAAGAGCATGCAGTTAATTGCTGCTGTTTTGTTGAAAATTAGTTGCGGAAAAACATGTGTAGCAGCTCAACGATTTTAAAAATAATTGGTATGTAATGCTAGGTTGATATCAGGGGCGTCCTTAGACTTTTAGGGGCCCT
Source organism: Eupeodes luniger (assembly GCA_951509635.1). Lineage (NCBI taxonomy): Eukaryota > Metazoa > Arthropoda > Insecta > Diptera > Syrphidae > Eupeodes > Eupeodes luniger. The sequence continues at coordinate 61,305,625 of OX608074.1, forward strand.
GGGCCCATTAGGATTTGGGGGCCAAAAAAAGTAGGCATAATATATATTTTTTTTTTAATTCTTTAGGTTAAAAAAATAATTTTAAAATTAATTTGTTTTTTTTTTATATTTTTACTTTTTAAAACAGATATTTTTTTTTATACTCTTACAATTTTTTTCATTTACCTTCAATAGTTGAACATTTTTCTTTATAGTTGATTTTTGATAATTTTTATTGTTTTTTTGGTTGATTTCTAATGTTTTTATATTTTGTTTTTAATTGTATGTTAGTTTATTTCTTTATATTTGCATTAACATCTCTATGGTTTTTTGAACACTGTTCGCAAGAATTTTGCAACTCCACTGACGTCAAATATTGAAATCGACAAAAAAGCCAAACAATGCATTAATTTCTTGATAACAATTGGATCGTATTTTTAATTGCAAAGTAATAGTGTCAATAATTGGAAAAAAAGTTGATATTTTAAACTTTTCTTTCCCAATTAGCTGGACGGATGGTGCAGGACCATCAAAGTATGTGGCACGCGAACTTCGTACTATTTTTCGTTGCAATACACGTCAGTCTTTATAATTAGCATCCGGATTTTGAATTTTGGCACACGCTTTAAATTTATCAAAATTCTCCCTTAGGTATATCATTTATGAAAGAACATAGGGAACAAAGGAAATTAGCAGCAACGTCAATCGTTATTGTTTCTTTTTGAAGGCTCTTGCTGGTTTTATGAATTCTTTCTAATATTGTGCTCCAAATTTCTGTTAAAATGAGGAATTCCAGTTTTGACATTTTCTTAGTCAGGCTTAGCGCTTCGCTTTTTGTGTCTGGAGCTTGCTCTGGATCTCTTGAGATAGATGTCAAGGCTTCAGTAATTTGCTTATAACTATGATTGAGCGCGTTAACTGCATCAGCTCGTGCAGACCATCTTGTTTCAGAAAGGCTTTTTTAAGAAATCTATGTGAACCTAAACATTCATTCAATTCAAACGATGGGCAGAAGCAGAAAAAAGTTGTATATTTTTTGAATCACTTTAAAGAAACCTATTGCCTCCTGCACACAACCAGCCGCATGAAGGCCTACTAAGTTAAAAGAATGTGCTGCACAAGGTACAAAGGTAGCAAATTCGCACTACTCCTTTAATCTTGCTTGCAAACCAGAATAGTTTCCCGACATATTAGACGCATTATCATAGCTTTGTCCTCTACAATCCTCTATTGAAATATCATGATTTTCCAAAAATGTCAAGGTTGTGTCAGCCAAATATTCAGATTTATGCTCTTCAATAGGTATAAATTTTAAGAACCTTTCGATGGGAACACAATTTTTAACATATCGAATTACACAAGTCAACTGGTCGATATGAGAAAGGTCGGGTGTACTGTCAACACTTAGGGACAAATATTTTGCCGATCTAATTTCACCCAAAATTTTCATTAGGACTTGTTTTCCCATTATATCAATGAATTCGTTGCAAATATTTGTTGATAAATAGGAAGTGTATCCCTTTCCTGAGTTCCCACATTTGTTTAAATGATCTGCGATGAATGAATCATCAGGGACAACTTTGTGTTTGTTTAAAAGACAACATGTGTGCAGAACTGTAGAGTAGAGCGAAAGCAGAGTTGTTAAAATAATGTTGACAGCGTGTGCAGGTGTATGATTAAAGATTCATGTTGCCAGAAGTTTAAGATGTTGAGAAGGAGAATTTCAACGGAACGGAGAGTAAAATGAAACTTGTTTTTCTGTTACTGTCTACTAACCTTATTTCGTTTTCTATAAAATTCTTGTATAGATTCATTCATTTTGAGTTGGTGGATTTGGGGGCCAAATAATTTGGGGGCTCTGGGCCCTGGCCCACCGGGCCCATGCCTAAAGACGCCACTGGTTGATATACTACACTTTGTGAAATTGGGATCACAATAAGTATGTAATTAGTTGAAGATTATTTGTTGTAAATTAGTTGTGGAAAGAAACAAACATTTAAACAATTTTTAATGCTTACTTCGCTCACTGAGTCCAGGCATAAAAAAGGATATTCTAAAATGTGACGATGCAATTATTTGTACCTTTTTTGTGTAAAATTAGTTGTAGAAAGATCAAAATTCTAAATATTTTTTTTTTACTTTTTTACAACGCAACTTTTAATTAAAAAAAAAACTAAATAAAATATTTACCTGCTCAAATATTTTTCAACTTAAAATGATTTCGCCTTATATGTACTTCGAAGAACGACATTTTAATACGTGGTCAAATTATTCGAACATCCAGTTGACAGACGAAAATGAACTACTAAATATTGTTTTCACTCAAATATCCTGAATAAAAAGATATATTTTGACTCGAACTGAAGCTTTTCTTACAAAAAAGTAGAAACGTACAAATATTATTACTAAATCCGTTTATGGTCTCGTTAACAGCTTTAACTTCTTTTTAATTTATATTAAACTTTTTGCTAAATTTGGCTCATTACAAAACCAAATGGGACCGATTTGCCGAATTGAAATAAATTGCAAATAAATTACTTTATTAATTTAGTACCCGGGTCGCGGCTTGATGGTTAGTGCGTCATACTAAAGGTCTGGGGTTCAATCCCGAGAGTAATTTTAGTCATGAAATGTGTTTTTCAAATCAGCCAGCTAATAGCTGAAGGCCCCCTCCATTCCTGAAATGACTCGCACACATGAATGGTTGAGAGTAGTAGTATGCTACTTGTTCCTAGTTTCCAACAGACTGTTGTGCCATCCAATCAATCCAAGAAAACATTTTTTCTATTATCAATCGGTTTTACATATCCCTTTTTATTTTAACCCCTTACTAGGCCGCGATTTAAAGCAGAGTTTTCACAAATATGTATTGCCTCTTTCACATGGGTTGACGATTGAAGAAGGAGAATTTTTCTTTCCAGATTTCGGGTTTCCATATTTTAAAATAGACCCAAGATTGGTACAATTGAAGTCTGTCGGCTACATTTATGTTTTGTACCGTAAGATGTTGGATTCTTCAAAATATTGATATGTCACATTTCAAAAAAGAACTGATGGTGAGGATTTTAAATCAGTTGGCCGACCTTATTTCAAATGTATTAAAAAAAATGGGTATCCTGCTTGAAAACTTATTTTTGACAACTAAACGGATACCTTAAAAGAAATACCAAACACGAGCGATGAAATAAGCATCAAACTGCGAAAGTACGAAAAATTACGAAAAACTCCATGTAGTATGAGCGGTGCAATTTTTAAACTCTTACCATATTTAAACAAAAATAAAAAAGTAAAACATAATTTATAATCATATTCTAAAGACCTTTAAGACCCAAAGTACCGTTTAAGAGTTGAATTTCTTGAAACCGCTATTACATCTAACTTAAGCTATTTAGCACAAAATTACATGATTTATATATATTATCAGAAAATATGTTTAAAATATGTTTTCCATTCAAAGTTATAGGGTAAGAAGTTGAAGTTGTGGAAACGCAGCATTGATTATCTTTTTATTCACATGGGATTCTTGGAGAACTTTTTATAATTTTTTTTAATGATCTCTCGAATGTTCGGATTGTTATGTCTGTTTTGCCTGGACTATGCTTAAATTTGTTGAAATTGTTTCACTTTCTTAAATGTAGTAATTACATGAAGTCTCGAATTTCTTGACGGAAATATGAAGTTTCCAAATAACTTGCTGTTAGATGTTTTTGAAATTATATTGAATTTCAATTTCCACAAACATTGTTCTTCCACCTGAAGACATAATTTCCTTTCCATTAAGCTATATTATGTTGCAAGATGTAGACATTACAACCCCATCCTTGCCAATAAACTCCATTTATGCCAACATGCTTTTTGATATTGATAACCTTTTTTTAAAGATAGTGCTCAGTTGTATACTTGAAAATGTTGTTGTAGAGCTGTGGTCACGGTGGAAAGTTAGAAGGGAGGTAGGTACCTAACCTACCTCCTACTGTTTTTCGCAATCTAAATTTATTCTCCAACAGCACAAAGGAGATAATTTCATATAAATTACTTGAGTCTTAGGAGTCAAACCTACAGTATGAACAGGTTTAAAAAGGTGCCATTAGGTTAGAAAGATTCTTTGGATTCTTAGGTGTGCATATTGCATTATTCAAAGGACTTTTATAGAAACTATTATAAGATATTATCTTAGGAAAGAACGAAGGGAATTCTTTTATGACAATAGCTATCATAAGATATGTATGTATGTATATTATTTCTTTCTCTGAATGCGTCATAGTTCTCTTTTTTTTGGATTAAAATCATGTGACAAAGAATGTACTTAATGGATTGTAGTGGAAATTAATGTGTAGGCGACTGCATTATGGAGTGTAGGTCACTGCTTATCTTAATGTTTTTTTTTTTCTTTTAAAATAATCTTATAATATGTAAAGTATATGATAAGAATGGAAAATATTGTTGAGGATAATGTTTTCAAATGTTAGCTTGGTAAGAGTGATTCATAAATATACCATGGTCTGTGAAGGTGGAAACGAGTGAAAGTATAGTACGTTTACGATATGTTTATTTAAATTTCATAGACTACGCGCAAAATCAATTTAACAGTTTCTGCATGATGGCTTGAAAATGAAATGTAGAATAAAATAATTTTCAAATTCAATATTTTTTTGAGCGCTAGTTTAATTTAAATTTTGTATTAGATATTGTATTTCTGATATTGAGATGTTGAAACTGCTCCGTTTCTTAAAAAAAATGTTGAGTTTCCGACATGGAACATTTCTTACACATACCAACTTAAATATTTTTTTAATTTATTGTTCCATTTTTCCAAACAAAAAAAAAATTAATATATTTTTTATTTTTAAACATAAAACACTTCTTCTTCAAACCTACATATAAATACATACATAAACCTTCTTTCTCAAAATCCAACTAAGGTTCATCTTAACACAAGAATCAAGAAACGAAAACACAATCAACATGGTACGGATTTGCATGTTTCTTTGGGAATATGCAAGATTTATGATATTTTTATTAACGATTTTCATGTGTCTTCCTTTCTGCTGTCAAGTACTTTGTCACATTTATATCTGTATATTAGTAGAAATGTAAAAACATTAAATATAAAGGAGCTTACAATAATACATTATACAAACAAAAATATATTTTATATTTCCTTTTAAGATTTAGCACAACGTTTATTTACAGCGCGATTATCTCTTTTTTTCTGCTGTTACCAGTTAAGGGGTGTTTAATTTCATGCTTTAACATTTTTGTATTGCTCAATAAAACAAAATAGAAGATTTAAAAAATGCATTACATTTATTCAATGAGATTATTTTGGTATTTTGAAATTAGATCACTATTATACAGATAAAGTATTAACAGTTCATAAAAGAAGCCGCATCACATTTTTGACATTTTATTTTTCATTTTTCAAAAATAAAACATTCTTACTTAGAGTCCAAGTTGACAATTCTGAACATTAATGTAAGAATGAACTGTAAACATCCAAGTTCACATCAGAAGAGTGAAGTTAAATTCAATTTTTCATCTTAAAGAGTTTTTCCGGCTCAAAACAGGACTTGTTTTTTAATATTTGTGAGCGTTAAAATTAATCTGGACATTGCTGAAAATATATGGTTTTGGTTTTATTTTCAAGCAGTGCTCTATTTATTGAATGATCGATCTTCAATGTAGGTATAGAGAGGTCGAGGGAGATAAAAAAAATGGTATTTTCGCTGTCATGGTCCTGCGATTTAAAAAACGGGGAGCCAGTTATTTTCTTTTTCAAAATTAAAAATACCTAAACACTAAATTATTGAAAGCTCGATTTTCACAGTATAGAGTGGTTGGTTGGTAAAAAAAATTAATGAATCTTAGTCTACCGGTTGCCCATAAATGAGAAATATGTCCGTCGTCGGTTGTAGGAAATCTTAGGCCTAGTAATCATTTGTTTTATCCACACAAAACTTTAAAGTATTGAGCTAAGGCATTAAATCGTAGCAAATATGGCAATTACTGCTAACAAAAACATAACTTTTATAACAATGGCCAATATCAGCGACAAACATCATGGCTGTCGAATAAAAGTACCTTTATGACCATTCTTCTCTTTTATTCGATTTAAGACAAAACAATATCAAATGTTAACAATTAGTTTGTCTAGTTGCAAAGCTTTCTTCAAAAAAGTTCTTACTTTTAACAGTTATTTCGTTATTTAATTTATTTTGTTAATTAAATTAATGATTCTAGTTTTAAGTTGACACAAAATATTTTAAAATAACATACATAATTTACTTATGTATATACTTTTTGGTCAGCAATAAAACGAACTGGTTGCTATGGTACTTATTCATGTAAAGTCAGAGATCAAACCATGTCCATATCCCTAGGTGACAATATGAGGAATAGGCACACCATAAAATTTGGTGTAGGTATAAGAGCTTGTCCAACTTTAAAGAATTGTACGTATTAATTTTTCGCAAAGTGCAAGAAGGTCAATTTTCAGCCACAATAACATTACGCTTATAAAAGACCAAATAAAACCAAATTTAACCTTCAACAGGTTTATTTGCACCCACTATTTAGGTGATATAAACAGTGATGGGATAGGTTTTAAATGCTTCCACCGCCTAAGGAAGTATGCATTTTAAGCATAATTTAGTTTTGAAAGGCGCTTAAAAAAGCATGAAGTTTGACTAATGATATGTCAATACACAGTTAAAATGCTAGTGGGGGGTTGACAATATTAATTTTTTAAGAAAAATATTGTCAAGAGAGGATTTAATTTCAAAACACATCTTTTCCCTAGATGATGCTACCAAATTTATTTATTGAGCGTTCAATGTCCAGGTGAGCATCTTTGTCATCAGAGTTATTTGTAGAAAAAGAGGCTGGGATGCGACCCACACTGATAACTCCCCATCCCATCTATCGATTTGTCTTGCTTAAAAGTTTGTCTAAATGTATCAATTCTTACCAAATTTGCGTTCTATTTTTTGGAGATTTTATTTTTTTATGAAAAAACGGACTGTTGTATTTTTATAAAAAAATTACTGAATATTAAAAACGATGTTTTCTGTGAAATAAAATAAGTTTGAAGCCAATATTTTTAATTTTTGAAAAGCTATTTGAGTCGAAAGTAAATTTTTACCAAGTTTTAGTATTGTTTGTTTTTTAGGTTTTTATTTTTTGTAAAAAAAACTGTCAATCCAATATTTCTCAAAATTTTACCGAATGTTGAAAACAATATTATTTATAAGATAAAATTAGTTTGAAGCCAATATCTCAAAGTTTTGAAAAGATATTTGAGCCGAAAATCAATTTTTACCAACTTTTATTAATTTTTTTGTTTAGGTTTTTATTTTTTGTAAAAAAACTGTCAATTAGATTTTTTTCAAAATTTTTCTTAATGTTGAAAACAATATTTCTTATAAGTTAAAATTAGTTGGAAGCCATAATCTCAAATTTTTGAAAAGATATTTGAGTCGAAAACCAATTTTTACCAACTTTTGTTAATTTTTTTTTCAGTTTTTATTTTTTTGTAAAAAAACTGTCAATACGATTTTTCTCAAAATTTTACTAAATGTTGAAAACAAAGTCTTGAAAAGATATTTGAGTTTATTTAGTTTTTATTTTTTGTAAAAAAACTGTCAATTCGATTTTTCTCAAAATTTTTCCTAATGTTGAAAACAACATTTCTTATAAGTTACAATTAGTTAGAAGCCATAATCTCAAATTTTTGAAAAGATATTTGAGTCGAAAATCAATTTTTACCAACTTTTGTTACATTTTTTTTCGGTTTTTAATTTTTTGTAAAAAAACTGTCAATTCGATTTTTTTCAAAATTTTACTGAATGTTGAAAACAATATTTTTTGAAAGATAAAAGTAGTTTAAAGCCAATATCTCAAAGTTTTGAAAAGATATTTGAGTCGAAATTCAATTTTTCCCAACTTTGAGTAATGTTTTTTTAGGTTTTTATTTTTATAAAAAAAAAAACTATCAATTACATTTTTCTCAAAATTTTATAAGATGTCAAAAACATTATTCTTCGTTGCACAAAATTGTTTTGGAGATGAAATCATATTTTAGTATAAAATTTAATTCAAGTCTCTAGCGTCATTGGTTCATGAGATATTTAGGGTTAACCAAAATGTTCACCTTTTTTTTAAACTGCTATGGTAAAAAAACCACCCACGCAATTTTCTTGAGAACCCTTTCTGCATTTTTCTGCCTTATTATCTGTATAACAAAATTTATTTGAAGTCGATATCTCTCCTGGTTCTTGAGCTATGGGCGACGAAAAAAACGTCGCGAACGTACGGACGTACGGACGTACGTACACACGCACAGACATCTTTCTAAAAATCTTTTATTTCGACTCTAGGGACCTTGAAACGTCGAGAAATGTCAAAATTTTCAATTTGACAAATCGGACCCATTACAATAACTTCCTATGGGAAGTTAAAAAGAGGTATAATCTTTCGCTAATTTGAACTTATACAGAAGTTATGAGGAAATGAAGAAATACAAAGTGTACATACGATGAAAAAATCCACCAACTACAAAAGCCGTTAAAAGAAACGTGAAGCTACAAGAGTTGTGAAAAAGTATGTCCTATATTTTTAAATAAGAGTTAGCAGGATATTAGCTCTCCTCAAGGTTCAAGACTGCACACGCAGCTTTGTTCCTCCGCTGGGTATGTAGATTCGGGTGCTCGCATACCAAAATTTAAATCAGTTGATTGGTATAGAAAGGTTAACTGGTTAAAAACAATAAACTTTCTACCAACAATAAACTTTCTACCAACAATAAACTTCTATCTTTAGGTTTTACTCTATGCAATTTACAAAGTATGTTTTAAATATCATCTAATTAGGAAAGGTATGTTCAATACATTTATGTACAACACATGGTTCAAAAATTTGTATTCAAAAATGGAATAGGATAATATTCCTTCAATCACACAGAATATACTATATTACCTACCGCATACACGCGTACACTTCAATCATTGTGCCTATCTATTCTGTCATACCTATTATGGCTTTAAACACAATCAGTGAATCCGAAATCTGCACATTATTATGATGAATTATAACATTAACATGGACAGTCAGTGGGAATTAGCTTTTTTATTTGACCACTAGCTAAACAAGTAAACACGTTTATAGGTTAATAGTGGATGATGTTATACCAAATACACCCTTGTATGTACATATGTATTATTTAGTAGGTTGTAGAATATCCTTGATGGAAATTGAGTAATAAAATATTCATTAAAGAGGCAACCCATTTTATCAAATTAAACATGGTAAGGTATAGAGTGAATTCATTAAAGTGAAAACCATGCACATTGTATATAAACTCACCACAGACCTCAAAATACTAGCTGTATATAGGCTCATCTACCACCCATAGCCTGAAGGACACCCACTGCCACTATTGAGATTATGTTACCGAGGACTAGATTCGTCGAGTGTAGTGGTTGCGCCATTTTAACCATACATAGATCAGTGATTGATTTTGCTATGACATTGAGTGATATTGGACTAAGCGACCACAAATGCAGAGGCATTCTGTTTCTAATGTCGGTGTTATGATTGCTTGCTTTGATTTTTAATCAATATTCTAGTTTTAAGAGAACAAAGTTTTAACGAGAGAACTTTGAGTACACTCTATAGTTATGCACGAGTACAATGCATACCTAAGACGAAAATAAAACAAATATAGAAGTAAAGTGAAGTTTCAACAAAGATACTACTTAAAATTTTGGAAATACGTAGAGGTAGTCAAATATTTTCTGTGTGCTAACACCAAATTATAATTTTTCACTGTAGTTTCGTCCGTAAAGTAAATATTTGTTGCCATCTGTTATTTGTATAGCTTAAATAAAAAAATTAATTGCCATGACTGTTTTAAAGCCACCGTACAGGATTAATGGTGTTTTTCACAGCTCAGTAGCAGTACCGAAAAATGTATGTAAACACAAAAAATTAGGTGGCGCTTCAGGTCGTAGAGAACTAGGGCCTAGTGAGTTACAACTCTTAACTATTCCTGTGCAACGAGTTATGTCAGGGTTAGAGGGGATATGCAGTTCTTATGCCGATTATGAAAGGCTAATTTAAGAAATAACTTTTCAAGACATGAATTGCTCTTGGGGGATTTTTGAATACCTCGGAAAAGGCATATTCCGTACAAAATTTAGGTGGCACAAGCAGGCATTGAACCCAAGAACTCTAGCAAGACTGTCCTACGCTCTATAGCCGTTATCACACGCCGCGGTTACTTTAAATGCACACGCATCTATCACCATTTTGAACTTTTGAATAAAAACTGTAGTGTGTTTGCATTCTTAAAAAAAAAGTTAATTTAAAAAGTTTAAAAACTCATTAGTAAAATTATAATGGGATCATATTTCAAAAACATTTGGCCACAACCGTTGGGAAAAATTCTTTGAATCGGTCAATTAATCCATACAAATCTGGAGAAATACAAACCTATGTATAGTATATGCGGTGGGATGAGATGATATATTTCTAAGCTGATCGCATACATTTTTCCACTTACGTTTTTATATCTTACAACTTTTCGAATAGTTTATAATTACTTTTTATTTTATAAAATGAGTTCCGTATATTTGCTTCAATGAAGGGCGTCTTAGTCGTGAGTAAGGAAAACACTCACACATAATGTTTACTATATGATCCACCAACGGTAGTTATTAATTTTACTTGCGATAAGCTATGTAGTACATACATATGTATGTAAATGGCAAGTATTACATTCGTTCAAAATTTCGAACTTTAGATTTCAATCAAACATGAAATTACTATGGTAGAGAAGTCAAAAAAAGAGGTTCCGTCTGCCTGTCTGTCCTCGCATCTACAGAATAAACCATTTTGTCAATTGAATTCAATCTTTGAAATGAATTATTTAAGTAGAATTCCGTTAAGCTTTTTCTAAATTTCCTTAAGACCAAAAAAAACAGCAGTCCCAATTTCAATTTGCTCGAAAACAGCCCGATCTTGCCTTGAATTCTTTTAATGTAAGAAACATATTTTTGCATTGAAGCGTAACCCATATAGAATCGTTATTTTGTTTCAATTTTCTTCACAAACTAATGAACCGATTACATTTTTTTTTTCTGAACAAGATCTGATTTTCTGTTTTGAATTCCTAAACAATATTCAAATTTTTGTTTGAAAACTCAAAAATTGCACAACATTTTTGACGAAATTCATATGTAAAACGTATATTTTTTATTAACTCAAAAATTATTTAAAATTTTAAACAAAATTCAAAAGAATAATCTTTTAAGCATTAAATAACAATATACAAAAATTATTTCTAAAAATATTGAAAAATTGAACAATATACAAAAAATGTTTCTAAAAATATTGAAAAATTGTATTTGTATATACAAAATTAGTTTAAAAAAACACGCTCTAGGGATTTTAGAGAAATAATTTAGCAAATAAATTTTTTTTTGAGAAATTAAATGTCATTCAATTTTTGAAGACTGTTTGCAGGTATATTTTTAAATATTAAAATAAAGGTACTGTAAACATACCTTTTGGATACAAGAGCAAGTTCGTGCGACAAATTCGTGTTCTTTATTTATTCGGCTTTCTATTTTTCTTGACATTGTCTATAGTTAAGCCTCCTTTAATACATTTATACGCACATAGTGTCATTGCCAGGCAATTAAATTTCAATCATATAAAAGTTAAAACAAATTTAGCAATAAATATTTAAATGAAATATCATCATGAACTATAAATATTTGAATTCTAGAGTTTGTAGGTGCAATTATTTAACATTCCAAGTTCTACAAAGTTGATTGCCTGTTTGCACAGAAGCTATGGTCCAAAATGAACCCTATTGAAATATAATAATTTCCTTTGAAATATGCAAGGGTAGGATATACAATGTGCCTACAAGAACAACTTTGTTAACCTAAAGAATGTTTTTTTTCAATTTGCTTAGCTTAGTAAACCATGTATTTCTCATTCATCTGATTTTAGGTTCTTGGTTTGTCATTTTAATAGGAAACTCTTGAATTTTGTATGCTCAAAACAAACCACATCAAATAATTTAGACCAAAAATTCTCATTAGAGACAAGAAAGAGAAGGAAAATTTGTCTATGTTCAGTATTATACATTTTGTATAGTAGAATATCCCTGACCGAGTACTTGATATGACGATGAAAATTAATTAACCCTTAGCAAACCACAATAGAAAACCCTTATATTCCTATAGATATAGATATATATATAGAATATATTTAGAACCTAAATCGCTGACCATACTTTTGTTAAATTTTAAGCATCTAGACAGACCAAAAAAGCTTTGAAAAGAACTATTATGCTATTTTAGAAATGTGAGCTACTGAAAATCAATATCCAACACTTCAATGCTCCATTTCAAGCTCAGTAAAATTCTTTCTGATTCAAAATGAAATATTGATCCTTCGACAAAGCAAATATTTCATTAAATAGATTACTTCCCTTTTCCTCTTTTCCGTAAAATGAGTCGAGGCTTTTAAAGGAACACCACAGTCCTTCAGGTGCATTTCAATTTTCAAACAAACTCAGGGAATTGGGCATTCTGGGTTCCTTAATTAAGCACTATATCTATCTCTCATTCCGCATTATGTACTGTACATAGGTAAAGAAAAGAGTAAAATCTAGGTGTTTGTACCAAGACATTTTTTCAAACAGAACCTTACACAATAAAGCTCAATGGAGCAAACAATTTACATACACATTCTGTGGGCCACCCGCTCTATTGAGAACGTTGGTATACGTCGTCGTACTCGTAACTGAATTGGTGTAGTGGTTCCCAGTAGAGTTTTTGAATTTGAAGTTTGGAATTGGAAACACTCACAAGGGAATTCACATAAATCTCTGACCAGACTATGTTCGTTGTTGGCCCTCGCTTTACACAGGTCGATTTTCATCGAGAGGGTGTCCCCCTTGTGTCAACGGAACTTCTAATTACTTCCGAAAGGGTTATGGGTACTTCTTGCTTAGTCTAGTCGTCATAGTTATAAGTAACATGATATTGTGAGGAGATAATAATTGGGCAGTTTATTTTCTTTGCAAATTTATGAGCTGCATAAGTTCATTAATTTCGAACTTTCTTCTTACATTGAAATCTTTCTAAGGGATACCAGTTGAAGGGAATTGCTTAAATATTTCAAAGAGTTCACACTAACAAAATTTGTATCAAATGAAGAACGACGTTTAGCTTGTGACACAATTTTTGATTGCAACTTATTCAACTTTTGAGTACCAAAATGAGCATTTTTTTATCCGAAATAACTGTTAATATATTTAAGTAAATCAAAATTATGTTTCTACCTTTGTATCATGCAAAATATACAAAAGGTAGAAACATAATTTTTAATTTACTTAACTATACTTCTTTGGTGAACAGATTTTGAGATAATTTTTTTTATAAACGTATTGTTTTGTGCTGCCTTTTTTAGGCAAATGTCCTTAAAAATTAGTTATAACAAATCATGTTCTCCCCAAAATAAAACGTATGTGAAGCCCTTAAGTATATAATTCAACTTCACTTTCCGAATAAATATCTTGTCAACATAATTTTTTTTTAAAGTACATCTAAATCTTCCAAAGGTCAAAACATTAATCTACAATCTACCAAAACCAAAGGCTTTTTATTTGTCTATTTGTCCACCCTGTTAACTAAAAAAGGCGAATCCTCCTCAAACTATAGTCCAATTGCATCTGTAGATAAAATTTGTGCTTATACAAATAAACTGTATAGGTACAATTTATGTCTTATATGACCACCCCTGGATCCTTCATTGTTAAAAGTTAATGAATTTGTGCGTCGCTAATGTAATATGGTTCGATTTCCGATTCCTATTGTGATCTCTGTCCAGTCCTCAGCTTAAAGTAGCACTTTTTGCAACAAAGTGGAAAGAACTAAGAACACATTTCATTTGTATAAATAAAAAATTAATAATTTTAAGTATAAGGGGTGAGGTCATATCCATTAACGTGAAATGAAAATATAAAAGTATACTCTCCCAGAAAGGGGGGTGGTGTTGGTCATGACCCCTAAAAAGAAATTAGAACAAATCTGTACAAAAATATTTCTCAGAATTTTATCCAATCTAGACATTTTTGTCATCTGGTGTAATTTTAAGAAAAATAAAAATGTATCAAATTTTTCAATATCTATACTATTATACGTATATAAAAGCGAAACCATTTTAAAGCTCGTGACGCACGATCTCAGAAAGTAGTCAACCGATTTATTTGAAATATATTTTATTATTTTTATATTGTATTTTTTTTTTTTCATTAATTATTTGTCAAACTTAAATATTATTAATTTTACATTTTTTGACCATTTTTTTTTTTCATTAGTTGACTTATACAACCACTCATATCTTAAAACCTATACAATACTCGACAAAGATTAGCATTGCTTCATATTGTTGCGCAAATTTTAAGCCTAAAATCACTTCTAAGTTAAACATGCAACCTGAGAAATAAATAAAAACAAATTATAAAATTATAAACTTTTTGAATTTATTTTATCCAGGAAATTAGATTCCATCACAATCGCGAGGTCGCTGCTTTCTTTCATTTCATTATCATTCCAACATTTTTAATTTTCTTTTCTTCCCATGCTCTTTCTCTCTTAATATGTGTTCCATTTAATAGTTACGTTTTTTCTCTTACCTACATACCTACCTACATCTACATATTCAATTTTTCTGTATTGTATAGTTCATCACCTCACCTACACACACACATTATTTTTTTGTTTTTCCAATTCTATCGTCACATCGCTGAGCAGTGTGGGCTCTTTGTTTTTAAGTTACTATGGACATTTAATTAACTACAGTGCCGTGCACATGAAATGCCGATTTATCTAAAGAAAAATTAGATCTTTTTTATTTTTCTGGTTCGAGGAAGTGAATAGATTATAATTCTTCCAATTAAAAAATAAAATAAGTTCTATTATAATAGCTCGAATTACCAATTTTGTATCACTTCCTCGAACAATAAAACTGAAATTAAGTTAAAATTTTCTTTACAAATAACTCGAAGAAGGTATTTAGTACAATGACGTCGATAAAAAGAGCACACAAATGTGGGTAGGTTAAGTCAGTTGCATTGCACTGAACATGAGCAGATGAATAAAAAAATGTGTCTATGGATATTTACACACGCATACCTATAGATGTATGAGAACATTAAACACACAAATTCGTTTTTCTTCCGCAAATCTATACCTACTATTATATAAAAGCGAAACCATATATACATATAAACTAAAATTAATATCATTGTAGAAAATATGCTCAGTCCCATTGAGAAATTTTTTCATATGCTAATACTAATATTCAAAAAATGTTCGTGGTTACAATTTGCGAAGCAACGCGAGCACGGGTCGGCTAGTATTTCAATATATTTGGATCTAATATGTGTTGCAAGCAATATGCTAAATGAAATGATATACTGTAATTATTGATTTCCTCCTTTTCAAAATTTCTATATGGCAATTTCGTTCATTGAAAAAAAATAAGTGTTTTAAAGGGCACCAATGAGAGGTTATTAGTGTGGGTCGCATCCCACATTCTTTTTTAATTTATTTGAAAAACGGTTGTTATTATCAGTATGGTATACGTAGCATTACCTATTGTCGAATTGTTCAGCTCACCAGGTAAGAAATTTCAATGCCAATCAATGTGCTATTCCAATACCTGTAGCGTGATTCATTTCTGATTTTGACTCATGGGATTCAAGGTCTAAAATGGACTCAAATAAACATATGCAATGGCAGAGTTGCCTCATGTTTGTGGTCGCGTTGTAAATTGTCCGGCACGATTATGGGAGGTTCTGTCTTTGTTGATATTTAAAAGATTTAAAAGCGTATAGTCTATAAGCCAACAACGGTTCAAGAACTTAAGATTTAGTTAATTCGGTATATAATAAACGTTAAACCTCAATTATGCAACAACGTAATTTAATCAGGAAACACGGAGATCATTTCACCGTTATTTTGTTTTACACACAATTATCATACATCTTTCTATCATAATACAAACAAATTTAGGAAAATTCTTTGAAAAATCTTAGCTTTACATACAATTTACACACTGTGTTATTTATTTAAGTATGGTGAGGCTCATTACCGTTTTAATAAGTGTTAATTTGTTGTTTGCAGTGGAGAATTATTTTTTGGGACACAAACTACCTATGAATATGATTTCTAAAAAAGTATAATATGGGTTGTAATACTGGACCAAAACAATCTCTTTGCAAAAACCGTTTAATTATCATCTTTTTATAATAAATAGCGTAAGAAAGAAGAACTGCTCCTATAGAGGTTAAAAAAAGTGCCACTTAGAAAAAGATTGTCGATTCATCAAAAATCACAAATTATGCAATCAATTATTTTCATGAATTAAATAAATAAATAAATAATAGGAGTAATTTGTTGTTATTTACTTAAACATAGTTGGTAGGAAGACCAAAACCGATGCTTTTCGCAATGATCATTATTATATTAGATAATTTAAACTTCTTGTGCCTTGCCCTATAACATGAGACTATATTATTTACGAGTTTTTCATTCAGAAATCACAAGTCAAAGCTCCACGAACAGAACAAGGAAAAAAGATAGAGAAATGGTAACATCTAACTTAATGCTGCGAACCTAATAAATGTATGGGATTGAGGGCGGAGCAGGCAGATATAATATGCAGCAATTCAACCCAAACCGTTTGGTATACATATACGTTTAGCGTTTAGTTCACATCCGTTTACTCATAAAAATGCCAACAGAGGGAAGAAGTTTGCCAAATTGGTTAAATTGATTTGCAGCAAACCTGGCGTTTTTCCACTTCCTTATTTGGCTCCCGTGGGATAGGTACTAAATTTTCGATTTAAATGCACGCAGAAGCATAAAATTTGCTATTATGATGGGCTATTTGGAGAAGATTGCTGTCATAACTTTAGTTCAACTATATTTTGCTGATTTTTATTTGGCGGATGTGGCTGTAAAAGGAATAAAGGTGATCATTTTATATGAAATGTCGTGGCAAAATAATTTTAGTTGCGTCAATGTTTCCTTTTATGGTAAACGATCGAAGGAATAATATAAAACTTGTCAAATAAAGCATTGTTTAAAAGTAGACACTTTTGCAAAATGAAACTATGAGTTTATGTACATTATACATGCAATACATGTATATAACTATGTATCTTAGAAATGTATTAAAATAACTGCTTGTTTGTATTGAGTTGCAAAAACATCTCTTAAAGTAAAATAATAAATAAATAAAACAATAAGACAAATACACCAACATTATAAAGTGAACTAATAGAACGAACCTATTTGAAGTTGTTAAACTAAATACTTAAAAATATTAATTCGAACTAGTAGAGAATTGAAATCACATGTATTTTATCTTACAGATAATAACATCCAGAAACAGAGAAGGGACTCTCAAAAAGTTTAGTAGACAGACAGCAATTTAAAAAAATCGAAAAATTATATTTCATCGACTTAAATGCCACTTTTGTAGACAGTGAAAGTACAATGGTACACATATGCACATACTTTTACATGGCTACAATTATATAAAACACCTCAATTGAATCTAAGGAATGAATTTTGAACTATCTACATATGTATGTACATATCAAATGCAAACACCGAGGTTATAGCAACTATTGGCAATTTATTAATTTCAACGTTGAAAAAGATCGATTGCTAACGTAAATTTCCTGTAATAACGGAAACCTATTGATATTTTGGAATTTGGCTACGCATTTAAAGGCTGATCAAAATAAAAAAGTAAATATGTATGTAGATATTTTCTGACATAAATATCTTGGAGGGAAAATTAATAACAATAATAATAACAAAAACAATGAGAAAAAAAAACAAAATTAAAAGTAATTTTTTTTTGTATTCTTACACAGTTTTTCTTTCATTAGATTTGTTACAGCATTTAATTTGGTTCAAGCTTTTGGTAAAAGCGAGTAGGATTTGAGGTTTTGAATGTGGATCCATCTTAGTCAAAAATGATTTTGTTTTCAGCAAACAAATCTTCAATATCTGTATGAATAACCAACTTTCAAAAACATTCCATTGTAAGATAATTAAAGGGCAAAATAAAAGACAAGAGTTCTTATCGCTTCTTAAGGTTTATTACAACTGAACTCTTTCTATAAACTTAAAAGGTAAAATTGTCGATATTTAAATCTTGTTTAACATACGATAAATCATTCGATTAATGATGTAATTCTTTGAAATAAATGTATATAAACGAAAGTGCAAATGTAAGAAGTTAGAGATGGGATTCATTTAAAATCGATACAGTGATGGGTGGACACAATGTCCCTTACAGAATCGACCATCCTGACAACAAATCGTCCTCGATTTGCGTATGCATAAATATAATAAACAAATATAACATACATTTAACATCTTTGGAACATTAAGATAAACGAAAAATACATTCTGTAGGAAATTACAAAAAAAAAAAAACGATTAACTTAACAAGATACGTTAACATGCGAAAGCATGCGATATATTTTAAGAAATCTATAGTCTATAGTATATTATAAAGATTTTTTTTTTTGTTTTTTTTTTTTTTTTTTTACACATATAGATAATCAAACAACAATTTGAAACTATTCTGAAATAAGATATCTTAAATTAGTCAATAAAAATTATAAAAACCGATACATGCGAAAAAGCTTTATTTATTTCATATACATATGAATGTATGTAATCAAATCATTCAAAATTGATGTAGGGTTTCATGTTTTCAGGAGAGGCTACACCATCGTAGGGAATCCTTGAAATCTGAAGATTTTCTAGATCTTTCAAAACATACATATCTGTCATTACTCAAACATTGCACAATTTGGTATGGCCCTTTATACTTAGGTATGAGCTTTTTGTTAACACCGGGAGTATTAAAGACATTTCTAATCATGACAAAGTCACCTTCTTTGTAAGGGTATGGTGTTTTGTGCCGTTTGTCAAAGTATTCTTTATTGGATTGCTGGCTTTGAATAATTTTCTTTTGCGCTTCTTGTCTCACCGCCTGTAAATCCCCTGGCCCATCCGTAATTAT
Organism: Eupeodes luniger; assembly: GCA_951509635.1. Lineage (NCBI taxonomy): Eukaryota > Metazoa > Arthropoda > Insecta > Diptera > Syrphidae > Eupeodes > Eupeodes luniger. The sequence continues at coordinate 61,324,732 of OX608074.1, forward strand.
GTTGCTTACAAGATGATCTCGTATTTTATCACAAACTACACCCTTCTGACTAACACCAAATAATAAAACACTAGGACACGAGCCAGTACTCTTATTTTTAACATTATTAAGAGCAAATTCAACTTTTGCTAAATGCTTGGTCCGTTCACCTGGCTCGATTTCGCTCTCTTTAGCTAGCATAGGAGGGACGCTTCTGTTGATTCTCTCCACTTGCCCATTGGATTGAGGTGAGTTTGTGGCGACTTTTATGTGTTGTATCTTGTTAGTACTACAAAAATTCAAAAATTCCTCGGACGTAAAACAACTCCCCCTGTCCGAAACTATACAAGTCGGCTTGCTGTAGGTTACAAAATAAGCTTCTAGGCATTTTAAAACTTCCCTCGTACTAGTGTTTCTAACAGGATAAAGCTTTGTAAATTTTGTAAATCCATCAACGATTAAGAAGATGTATTTTTTAAGATTTCTGACCGATGATGGTAAAGGACCGTAGTGGTCGATATGAACAGTCTCAAATGGTTTATCACCCTTAGGAATGTTATATAATGTGCCTTCTTTTTTACCTGAATGCGTTGAGAAATGAATGCACCGTAAGCAGTTGCTTACGTAATCCTTAATTTTGGATTTCATATAAGGAAACCAATACGTTTTTTTTAAGAAATCATAACATTTCTCTACACCAATGACCCATACATTTTCCATCTCGATGTTCAATGGAATATTCAAAATCTTGGAGCTCAAGTGCCCACCGCGATATTCTGGGATTCAAAAGTTTTTTGCTCAAAGTTAAAGTGAGAGATTTGCAGTCCGTTATTATTTTGAATTTAATGCCGATTAAATAAATACGGAATCGTCTAAGTGCAGAAATTATGGCAAGTGTTTCAAGTTCATAGGAATGAAACTTTGATTCTGAAGCTGTAGCCCTTTTTGAAAAGAAAAATATCGGGTGAAGGTGTTTGTCCTCTTGACGCTGCAGTAAAACTGCGCCGAAGCCCAAACTGCTTGCATCGCAATGCAATTCGGTTTCAGCGTTTGGGTTGAAAATTCTTAGCAGCAGTGGTGCATTGAGTAACATTTTCTTTAACATTTCAAATATGGATAAATGTTTATCATCGAAAATAAATTTTGAATCTTTTTTTAAAAGATTAGGGTTTGGAAATCCTCGAAAAATCTTTAATGAATTTACGGAAATAAGAGCACAATCCTAAAAAGGAGTGCAAAGATTTCAAATTTGTTGGTGTCGGAAATTCTCTAACTGCACGAAGTCCATCCGCATTAGGAGCTATTCCTTCGGCTGAAATTTCATAACCTAAGTATGTTATTTTTTCTAACGTAATTCTAGGTTATGAAATTTCACAATCCGCAAAACCTCTTTCAAAATTTCAAAATGCTCCTCCTTTGTTTTTGACGCTAGGAAAAGATCATCAATATAAATCAAAAGCTTCTCAGATTTGATGAGGTCTTTGAAAATCATGTTAATATACCTTTGAAATACTGCAGACGCATTTTTAAGCCCAAAAGGCATACGCAAATACTCGAATTGACCTAGTGGCGTAACGAATACAGTATGTTTTATCGACTCTAGGGACATCTTCACATGATGAAACGCGTTCTTGAAATCAAGAAGAGAAAAGAATTGTTTGCTGCGTAGAGTATCCAAATCATCCTCTATTAATGGGAGTGGAAAATTGTCTTTTAAAGTCATCTTATTCAATTCACGAAAGTCGATACATAACCTCAACTCCCCGGATTTCTTTTTAACAAGAACAATAGGGGATGCGAAAGGGATGTTACTTTCACGAATAATATTATGTTTTAGCACATCATCCAAAATAGTTTGTAATTCTTGCTTGTGGGCATAAGGTAGCCGTCTAGGAGCGCAGTTGAAAATTGTATTCATATTCGATAAAATAATTTTCATTGAAAAATCTTCAAAACCGGTTTTTAACAAAATAGGACTATCATGAGATTCATTGAGATTATAAGTTTCTGAAACACTCCCGAGAACAATGTTCGTAATTTTAGTTTTCTCTTGAAAATTCAAGTTTTCATTAATATTTAAGCTTTTTTCGTTCGCGTCACTGCATGTATCAATGTTTAAAATTTCATTAATTTCTCCATCATAATTGTTTTCATCTTCACAGTAATTATTTTGTTCCTTAGTTTTATATTACATTTCTGCAAAAAATCTCTACCTAAGATAATCACATTTTTCATTGTGTCGTCCTTAACAACAAATAGTTTTAAATTTACATGCATGCTATCATTTTTAATTTTACATAAAACCTTACCATAAATAACTAGTTTGCTATTATTTATACCATGAAATTCAAGTTCTGGGTTCTCTAAGGCTGTCATCAAATATGCTGGAACATAATTTTGTTGGATCAGACTAATAGGGCTTCCTGTGTCTATGATTGTCATGGCTTTCATCACTGAACTGGCTGCTCCAAAATCGTTGTTAATGAATTCATATTCAAAGATTCCATGAAAGTCTTTGAGAAAAGACGGTTGTTTGTGAGATGATTCATTCTTCTCCACCAAATGCACGGCTGTTGATTGTTGACAATCTCTGACAACGTGACCGGTTTTTCCACAGCGAAAGCATGTCCCTCTTTCTCTGCGTGGCTTAGGGCAATTGGTGACGATGTGCCCCTCGTCGTTACAATTGAAGCATCTAATGGACTGATTGCTTCTTGTCTGAGGTGTTGTTTTTGCATTTGCGAAAACCTTGGTGAAGCTTGATGATCCCTGCAACTCTCTTCTGAGCTTCTCATTTTTTCTAGGAGCAACTTTTAACTCGCACAGGGTGTTCGCTGTAAGCAGAAGTTGTTTATTTACCATTGAATCAGGTATACCTTTGATAACATAGTTGATTAGATCTTGCTCTTCGATGTTGATTGCACCGGCGATTTCTTGCATGCTTAAAACATATTGCTGGTAATTCTCGTCCTTCTGCTTTTTGCGATTACGTAATGCGTTGTGAACATCAGATGCTGTAGAATGATGATCGAATTCTCTGAGTAAAGCTGATTTTAGCTCAATCCAGGATTTGCATTGCGTTGACCTCAGGAATAATTTGGCGGTTCCTCTAAGTAATCTTTGGGCGTAGATAAAGCATTTTGACTCTTCAAATTTGTATATGATAGATAGATAGTTTATTGATTTTGTTTAAATTTTACAATGGCTTGTTACCGCACATTTTACAATATATTGATTTGATACAATGTATCTTTCAACTAAAATAGTATGTATATAAGTTTTATAATTTGTCAATAAGGTTTATATAATTTTGACCGGAGGAAAAAACAATAAAAACCTCCATTTAATGTTAGAATATAATAAAATCTTAAAGCTAATGACTAGTGAGGGTATGAAGTGTAACAGGTTAACAGATGGACCAATAAATGAATAAATAATAATTTTTGAACAATAAGTATGCGTAAATATATAATAAATTACATAAATATGTAAATAATTGAATAAATAGAATAAAATAAAATAAATAAATAAATAATTTAAACAAAAATAATAACAAGTAAGTATATAAATAAATAAGTAAGTAAGTAACTTAATAAATAAATAAATAAACAAATAAGTAAATAAATAAATAAATAAAAAAATAAATAAATAAATAAATGCATAAATAAATAACATAAATAACATAAATAAATAAATAAATAAATAAATAAATAAACAAATAAACAAATAATCAAATAAACAAGAAACAAGTAAATAAATAATTAAATTAATAAATACATGAATTTATAAATCAGTTTACATTAATACATAGATATCACAGGTAAATCTTTAATTTTGATTATTTAGTTCACTAACGAAATTGTTCTCAGCAAGATCAAGTCGATCAAAGAATTTTGTTGTGAGTATAATTATTCTATCTTCGATCAATTCGACATTCGCCTTTACGTGGAGATCTAAGGTGGAATGATGCCAGGGTAGATTGAGCATCATTTTTAAAACTTTATTTTGAGCAACTTGTAGTTGTTTTTATATGAGTTTTAGCTGCGTTTTTCCATACTGGACAAAGGTACAAAAGTATTGCCTGAAATATAACCTTACAAATTATTGTTTTATTTTCGACTGAAAGTAAAGACTTCCTATTGATAAAAGGGAACAGCAGTTTCGTTGCTATCTTGACTTTTTTTAGTGATTGTGAAATATGGTGATTGAATGTTAATTTAGAATCAAGGAAAATAACGAGATATTTCACTTGATTGTCCCAAGAAACCCCTCTTCCTAAAATTTGCAAATTATTGCTTGGGAGATAACAAGCTTTTCTTTTTCTCGTGAAAAAGATGGCTTGTAACTTGTCAGCATTAAGTTTGATTTTCCATCGATTGTAATATTGGTATAATATTCTCATCGCATTATTTAAGTTCGTCTCAATGTTGAGACCAAACGTATGCGAAGAAAGTATTGCAGTGTCGTCAGCAAAAATTGCTGCTTCACAGGATGGTAATTTGGGAAAGTCAGAGGTGTACAGGTTATACAAGGTCGGTCCAAGGACAGATCCTTGAGGGACACCAAAATCAAAGTGTATTATTTCCGAAACACTACTATTTACATGGACCATAAAACATCTACTTGAAAGAAAACTTTGAACAATTTTACACAGATAAGGTGGAAAATTGAGGGAAATCATTTTATAAATAATACCATTGTGCCAAACTGAATCGAACGCTTTTTTCGATGTCTAACAATATCATTCCAGTAGACATACCTTGGGAGCGATTGCTTTTAATTAAGTTACTTATACGAAGCACTTGATGATATGTACTGTGGTATCTCCTGAAACCAAATTGTTCATTTGGATATAAGTTGTTATCAGTTATTATTTTAACAATTTTGTTTTTAATTATTTTCTCATATATTTTGCTGATATTGCTGAGTAAACTGATTGGCCTATAACTTTCAGTCCTAACAGGGTTTTTGCCAGCTTTGAGAATTGGTATTACCTTACCTATTTTCCAAGTAGTAGGAAAATATTGCATTTTCAAACAAGCATTTATTACGAATGTAAGGAAGATTATTCCGATTTTAGGCAACATTTTTAAATAAAGATTTTTCACTTGATCGAGCCCACTAGATTTTCTTGATTTAAGTGTTTGAACAACTGCAGCTACTTCTTCTTGAGTTGCTAAAATATTTTGTGGTGTGTCAAAAATCATCTGGTTTAAGTTTTGAACAGTTGTATCTACCAGATGATCTGTTGAAACCTCGCCTAGGTATTGTGATACAGAATGGTTTTTGAAGAAGCTAAGAGCAAGTGCATTTGCTTTTTCCAAATCCGTATAATGGATTCTTGAATCGTTTTTCAGAACCTGTCGATGTTTGTTTTTTACAATTTCTACTATATTCCAAAAGGGTTTTGCATTTTTCTCTAAGGAACGTAGTTTATTATTCCAGACAAGATTTCTTTTGTTTAATAACTCATAAGAGATTTGGCGATTTAAATATGTAACGTTATCACGAAAAATAGGTTGGCGATATCTTTGCCAGTTTCTTCTTTGAATGTTTCTATTTTTTATAAGTTCCAATATATGCGGCGAAAGACTTTGGTGAAATGGTTTTTTATTAACTTTGGAACAGAACGATTAACAGAGGCAATGATGTCTTGAGTAAAGTTATGCATAATATTATCAACTTCATTATTGCTGCTTACACTTTCTAGATCAGTAGGAATATTTCGAAGTTTACTTTTTAAAGTTGAACTAAAACGTGTCCAGTTTGCATTTTTAAAATCTAGGTATAATGTAGTTCTTGTTTTATTCCTGACCAAAGAAGTTCACATAATACAGGATAATGATCAGAGCTGAGCTCATTTAAAGTAATTGGTGAGGTTAATTGACTAGACACATTTGTTACAAAAATATCGAGAACAGAGGGACTTCCACGAGAACTATTGGGGACATAAGTAGGACTAGGAGGAAACAACACATTTACTGGTAAAGTATTGGACAGATCATATAAAATATTTCCAAAGGAGTTTGCCCTAATGCAACCCCATTCTCTGTGTTTGCTATTGAAATCACCACCAATAAGAAAGTCTCCACTTACAGCGAAAAGTTTTCTCAAGTCATGATTCAAGCATAATCTTTTTTGCAACGATGATGAGCCACCTGGAAAATACACGCAATATATTTTAACTGTCCTTCGATTCATTAATTGGACTTCAATCCCAATATTTTCTATTAGTTTAGTTCGAATTACTCGCAAAAGCGAATGTCGAATTGATTTTCGGATGAGAATTGCAACTCCATCACCCTGTCTTTCAGTTCTATCAACTCGATAGCACTTATAATTAGGTGAAGTCAAGTGAATATCATTATCAAGCCAAGTTTCCGTTACTAAAGCAACGTCAATCTTGTGCCTGTTTAAGAAATAAATAAATTCTAAACGTTTGTTATAAATACTTTTAGCATTCCAAGTGATAATTTTTATATATCTATGTATCTGTTACGTTATTTATCATGATTGTACAAAAACTTAGTTGCTAAATGTGCGATAACGTTGAATTGATCTAGCTTAGTCTTACATGTTGATAATTTAGTAACCATTTCCATAATCAGCGAATTTAGCTCTTCAAGGGAAAAAAGTGTTCCACTGTTGTAGTTTGCATCTGTATGCACGTTATTGTAATTTGGAGAATGAGGAAGGATATTACCTGAAACATTTGATGAGAGTGTGTTTACATTACTCTGCACATTGTTTGATGACCAGTGCAGCGTTGCCGCGAAGATAAAAATTTTAAGGGCCATTTTGAGGGTCATTTCCAAAATATGCGGGCCACTAGCCCACTACCCTAGAAAAAATTTGTTTAAGAAAATAATAACAATTTATCTTTTCTAAATAAACTTATTATATTTCGAATTAAATTAATTAAATTAAATTTTCGAATAAGTCATCAAATCCGTAGCCAAAATATATTGCATTTAAGGGTTTCAAAGAGAACTGTTCGAATTTAACTTCAAATATATTGTCTAGACTTTCTAAGTACTCAGCTTTAACAATTTTTTTTAAAATAACATTACATTTTTTGTTTGCGTTGCAACAACTTTCTTTATTTTGGTGTTCTTCAAATCAAGGTACTCTTGAAAAACTTTAAGTTCTTGCCTTTTTGGGCTGTGTTTTAAGAAATTGTAGATATGACAAAACAAACAGACGAGGTACGTACTAGGTAGGTGAACAAAAATAAAGTGGCGATTGGCGAAAACAATTTAATGAAAAGCAAACGTCATGTCAGTCTGAATGAATGATTTTAATATGGGAAGTTGTATGTGGAGGAAACACATTGATAATTTTGTTGATGGAATAAAAAGATTGGATTTGTTGTTTTAGAAAAAAGAAAATATATGATATGCGGGCCATTTCATGTTGGCCCCGGGCCACGGGCCAAAATAAAAAACTTAGTGCCAAATGGCCCGATCGGGCACATTTTGACAACGCTGCCAGTGACGCTGTCGTGGTTGAGGGAGAGACGGGAAATCTTCCATAGAAGATAGTGAGATTTGTTGATTTGAAATATGATGTCCAGCACCGAATGATGCTGTTGTTGCTGCTGCTGCTGTTGCTGCTGCTGGCAATCGCGATGATCGTGTAGTTAAGAGAGTTCTTGGATGTGTTCTCTTCGCTAATTTATCTCTCAATTGCAGGTATTGTGTTCTGTTTCCGCACGTAACGTCAGAAGCTTTATGGTTTGCATATTGCATTACAATTTGCACATTTTGAAATTGTGGAGTTGACACATTCAGCAGTCTTATGTGAGCCAGCGCAGTTGGCACAATATGTTTTTACGTGGCAGTTTCTTTCGCCGTGACCAAACATTTGACAGTTGTGACATTGCGTGACTTTACCTTTAAGCTTTCTTTGAAATTTCCAACTTATCTGGGTATGAAACACAGAGCGATAGTTTTTTTTTTCAATTCATTTAACTTAATTGTACCATTTTCAAGCGAAATTATGTAGAAAGTGTCTGTATAAGATTCATATTTGTTTGTTATGGCTTTAACATCTAAACACATAAAACCGAGTTTAATGAGTTCAGTTTTAAGTTCATTTACATTAATTTCTCCCAACCCGTAGAGAATAACTTTGAAAGCTTTGGCGCTCAATCCAGGATTTGCATTGCGTTGACCTCAGGAATAATTTGGCGGTTCCTCTAAGTAATCTTTGGGCGTAGATAAAGCATTTTGACTCTTCAAATTTGTAATGTTTTTTGAGTCTTCAAACGCTTTTATCCACCTTGTGATTGAATAATTATCATCACCTGAAAATATTGGCAAAGATTCTTCTATTTCTCTAAAACTCACACTCTCGGTTCTCAACGCTTCGGGTTCCAATGGGCCATGCAGTTCGGCAAGTTTTCTTTGAAGTTCTCGAATTTCTTGCTTTCTCTGCACGACCATTCGTAGGGTCTCCAGTTGCTGCATCACAAGCCTGTTTTTCTCTTCTAATTCTGATGAGCCGTCGTCATTACTGATTTCAACGAGCACAGTTGATGGAAAGTAAAGCTCAAGTTGATCGTTGTCCAGTTCCCCGACTGCATGCTCCAATCGGGTTTTTAGTACTTGTTTCAGGCCACTTGTAGGTAAATTCATCTCGCTGAGCTTGTCTCTTAGCTGAGCGACAGTAGCCATCAGCAAAAATCTCATTGCACGCTCTAACATTTTTATTTTAAATTCTATTTATTTTTCGTAATTGTTTATTGGTTCAGTTTTTAAATTTTAATTAAAACATGCAAACACTTAATACATAACATAAAGTTAAACGTAAAGATTCATAAAATTGTCATAAACATAAACTTTTTGGTACAGTCACCACTTCTGATTTTGTTGTAAGATAATTAAAGGGCAAAATAAAAGACAAGAGTTCTTATCGCTTCTTAAGGCTTATTACAACTGAACTCTTTCTATAAACTTAAAAGGTAAAATTGTCGATATTTTAGTGTACATACTTAAATCTTGTTTAACATACGATTTTGTTTAGAGATTAAATAGTTTAGACGAAACTCGAAAGTTTGGCTGTTAGTTAAATAAACAAGCTTAAGATTGCATTAATCCTTTTGTCAAATTTTGTACATACATTTCATCAAGGTTATGAATACACATTTATTCAAAATCCATAACATGCTTCCCGCATCATGGATGGATTATGATAATGATTTCCAACTACCTCGTTGTACCAAGGTAGCACTTCGGGTTTCTAAACCCAAGGCAAAACAGGGAGACGCAGGAAGAAGATGCAGCATCGAATGTCCAGATTGCCAAATCCTTCTCAGACCGAGAGCTCGTGAGCGAGCTCTATGAGCCAGAAGATTGGAGAGGAAAACCGATTTCTCAGAAGAAAAAAAAGAGAAGATGTTCAGAAGTTTAAAAGCAGAAATGAAAATGTTCCAAAGTTTTATAAACAGGTCAAACGAAATTCACAAGCACATAAACCCCGAACCAAAGGCTGCAAAGACGAAAGTGGAAACATCTTAGTAGAACCGCAGTCAATGCTGAGGATATGGAAGGACCACTCCTGCAGACTGACTGACGACAACGAACCGCATACTGCTTTCAGGCAGTATGATCCATTCAACATAGACGACGAAAGCCAACTATCCCGTCTTCCTGACTTTGACGAAGTAAAAATTGCCATATCTAAGCTGAAGTCTAACAAAGCCGATGGAGCAGATGGCTTGAAAGCCAAGCTCTTCAAAGCTGCTGGATATAATTTGGTTCGGAGCATGCACCAACTTATCTGTAAGATATGGTCGGAAGAAAGCATGCCCGATGAATGGAACATCAGTATTTTTTGCCCGACTATAGAGGAATCAGTCGATAAAATATTTATATTACGGCAGATCCTGGAAAAACCTAAGAACATCAAATCGACACCCGCCATCTCTTCAACAATTTGAAGGCCGCATCTACAGGGACAGGCTGTATAGAGCAATAGTTTTGACATCCCTGCCATGGAAAGTTCGCGCTGCTCCATAAAGGTTGGAAACAACTTAACAGAACCTTACGACAAAGTGATCCGTTGTCATGATTTCTTTGACATCGTCCTTGAAAGAATAGTGCAGAGCTCCCACGTCATCACTAAAGGCTCTATCTTTGAATAGTCTGTCCAATTACTGGCATATGCTGATGATGTGACATAATCGGAAGAACTCAGCGTGATGTCAATGGGGCATTTGCGATTATACGAGTAGATGCAGAGGCGTCAAAAATGCGTTAAGCGTCAAAACGTCACTATCAGCAGATGTAACTTTGAGGTAGTTAAAGGCATTGTCTACCTAGGCTCCGCTATGAACAACTCCAGCGCTGAGATTAAACGAAGAATAACTCTTGCAAACCGCTATTTCTTTGGGTTAAGAAAGCAATTGAGTAGCAAATCCCAAAGTGTCGCTATATAAGACCCTCATCATCCCCGTCCTGTTATACAGATAATTTTTTCGCGTGATCTACTGTCCCGTATGCATAGAATGAGAGTAGAGTAGAAGATGGAACGACGAGTTATACGGGCTGTACAGCGACGTAGACTTAGACAGGATATTAAATTAATGTTTTTTATTAAACATCTTTTCGATAAGTTTTTTGTTATTGTTACGTCAAATTGTGCATAATACTTAAGCTTAAGGGTAGTGCGAGTTATATGTAGGTTATAAAATATTTATTTAATTGAAACGAAACAAGTAGTAGTAGTAAGTAAACGTAGGACTTTCTATAAAAGACCATCATGTTAAGATACAAAATGATTCAAATAAAATTGTATTTAAGTAAAAATAACATTAAGCTAAAGTAGATTTGAGCTTCAATTAATAAATTTAAGTTGTGGCGATACGGACGTCTTCGTGTGTCCTTGTCTTCTTTTTGTAAGTTTGTTTTTGTCCCAATCATCATGGTTTCTTTTATCACTGTATTCGAATTATCTATTATCAGCTGTTATCAATTGACAACAGAAAGTTTTTAGACACACACTTTACAGTATAATCCCACATAAACGAGATTCAAGTGATGAAAAACTTTTGTATCAAAACAAAAGAAATCAGATAAAAAAAATTCCATTAACAAAAAAAAATTCCATCTTTAAAACTCTGTTTAACGTGTTGACTCACACATGTTTTAATAATTCAGTGAACAAAACCTTTTTGAAATGATGAATACAGATAATTTAATATCAAAATCATCACTTCATATAATTTATATTGCTATATACCTCAGCAAGGGCCACTACTTTTAAGACCACACACGGTGTCTAGTTCACATTAATCTTTACACCCCAAATAGACAGTTTTATCATCCATCATCATAAAATAAATTTTAATTTTCAATTTAAAACAACCTCATAAATTATTTCAATTTAATTTATTTCTGATTTGTTTTAATACGAGTATAATCCTAACCAACCAACCCACCGTCACGGACTCTCACTCTCGACAACTCCAACACCACCGACAAACAGCACCACCGATTATCATGGGTATAACCAGATCAAGGTGCCATCCCATTAAATGGGCCTCATCATTTTCTCTGGCATCGCTGCCGGAGACGGAGAAGTATGCACTCGGTTAGTTACAAGGAAATAAAACCCACGAAACACCACCTTGAAAACAACTTGCAACTGCAATTGCAACTCAAGGATAACATTTACCCTGACTACGTGCAAATAACAAGTGAACGCATAAATTATCCTTCCACATTGCCACATTTCTTGAATGAGAATTAGAAGTTTTCATTTTGGAGCAGGAGTGCCAGGTTTGCAGGATGTGGACCGCCTGATTATACCTCTCCACTGAATGCAATTCCGGACTTTTAATACATTTTTTGCCAATAATAAAAATAATATAACAAGGTGTAAGTATGTGTTTTGTAAATGAAAGTGAAGTTTGAATTAAAAACGGTATTGATATTAATGTAAGGAAACTGAACTTTAAATCGTAAAAAAATCGTTGTTTCAAATTCAATATCCCAATACATTAGAAGAAACATTCCGGGATTCATTTAAGGAATAATTGTAAATAAATGAGACCATGCAATTTATTCTGTTGCCAATTTTCCATTTGATGAGAATGTTGCTTGATAAGAATGTCTATAATTTTATTAAATTTTCAATTTTACGTATTCCCCAATATGTAAGTATAAACCATAGAAAACCATAAACCACTTATTAAAGTGGTAAACTTTCGAATTCTTATTTTTTCTTGAAAAATTCTAACATAATAATAGTATTTATGTTTTTATTTTCATTTTTATGTACATAAATAATTTATATATGTATGTTTTTACATCGCATCGAGTGTTGCAACATCAACCTTTTTTAAAATATTATAACAGTAATTGGGAATGACTTGAGGCTGACGAAATGCATTTCATGTAAATTAAATTTGTAGCTCTGGATACTTATTAGGGGCAATTTCATTTCAACCGTTTTTTTTTTTAATATTCATAATAAATGTTTTGGTTTGATATGACAAACGGATATTTAGAAATTTTTTTTCAGAAAAAAGCCCAACAAACAAATTTAAAATTTTGGAATACTGAGAGCAGAATAGTTTTGTTGGGAAAAACTAAACTATTAACCCAGTTATAGCCATATGGAGTTCATATTATGTGTACTGAGTTATAAAATCAGCATTTTAGTCTGGTTCATATTAAGCATACCGAATTGAAGTTTGCACAACAATTTATTGATAGCTAATTATATACATTCAAAAATAATTCAGTACGAATATTAATTTACAAAATTTCCTAAAAGACATATCAGCGATCTCTTACAACCGTTTTGTGCATTTAGTTTCTGGGAAGGAGCTTTCCTCGAACAAGAGTCTAGCACCTTATTATTCCAGGTAACAATCGCAAAGGCAAGCAAAGCAAAACAAATATAAAATATTTTGATGCAACTGCACAACATCAGCATTTCAGCAACATCAACAAATGGCTTAGATGTGCAAGAAAAAGGAGAGGTAAAAACAACAGAACTTGAACATTGGTGTATGAAGTTCTCCTTTTTGACTATTATTATTATCATTCTCTACTAAGCTCCCTGAGGATATTTATATCGGTTTGGCATGAAAATGGGGATTTCTTCTAATGCATAATAAAGTTTCAGACGGATGAACAAAAAAATTAGTTTGGTGCATTTTATTTTGATTCGAGCTTTTAATCAAATTAAAATAATTATGTTACATTCTAAATCTTAATTTGAGTTTTAAATGTATTTTATTATCTACTGCAAATTATTATATTATTTTTGGGAAAGTTTTGGGCTAAAAATCAATGTATCGCAAGAAAACCTGTCTAATACTATAGAAGTTATTATTTACAATCAAAAACAAACTTGCACAACCACCATTTTGAAATAAATCTATAATATCGACTTATTTGTAATATTTCTTAAATAATCCCCAGAAAGCATACTACCTCAAAAAAATGAGTTTGACTTACTCTATGATGCTACTACGCTAGACGAAAAACATTTTTTAAGTCCGGAAAGTTATTCTTTCTTTATTTTCGTTTTAATAAAAAAAAACTTAGAATACTTATTTAATATCTATAAAGTTAGAAGATGATGTTATCTGTTCTAACTATTCTTGTCCATTTCTTCCAACGCAAAGTATTGTAGTTTCAACGTAAGGCACTAAAACGCTACATGCATCAGATTTGTGGTGGTGTCATAATATTCTAATATTCTCAATAAAAAACAGAAATGTATCCCCAAATGGAAAGAAAATGTCAGGAATATGTCAGCATACAGATTAGTGTCATAAAAAACCTGTCATCTGCCAGCAAAATTTTCTTATTTCCTCGACGACATAACATACATACGTTACCTACACCAGAAAGTGCTTGAACAAACTCTTACCCCTTAGCCTTGTCACATACGAGTAGAAGAGAAAACAAACAGAACTTTAAGCGAAAAATTAAATTTGTGCTTTGTGTTGAAATAAATAGGCTTGCCTTTTCTTTGACAGTGTATTCTCAGATTGAACTAATGTCAAATGCTCTATCTCTTATTTTTGATGGTTGACTTTTATTGTAGGGGGACATGTCTTACTGGAAATTTGTTGATAGTTTGAAATGATATTCATAGAAAAGCTAAATAAGATGTTCGTACAATACTTTCAATGGGAAGTTTTTAAAGAATGTTGCAGTAATGACTCTTTTTGAAGCTCATTACTTGTTGATTAGCATGTATTGTCTTTTTTATCGAGTAAAAAAACAAAATGTACTCCAAATATGGACTAATTTCGTCAATAAAAACTAAATCAAGGCTACATAGCCAATTAAATTTCGTATACAAATTATTGTATGCCTAATTCAAACCACTAGTCTTGCACAAATAATCTTTAAGTTTCATGTTTTGAAAAATTATATTTTTACTAATTTACCTTGTAATTTTTTTGTTTTTTCATCGACATTATTGAAAAACAAGTACCTACATTTTTAATCAAATTAAACCGAAAAATTAAGTGCAACAATTAATAACATTTGAATATTTTTATTATAACTGAGACTTAAATACTAAATATGTACTTGTAATGGTAATTAATGTTTTTTATTACAACTTTTCACTAATTGATTTTTAAATATCCTGTATTTAACCTGTAATGTAATTATTTGATATTCACGTTGGACTTTTAATATTATCTTAAAACGAGAGTTTTCTTCTGCATTGTGCAATTTTTGAAACTTGTTACGAGTTGTTCTGAATATTGTTCCAAACTTTTGGACCTTTTCATTGGGAATTTATTATTTCTAATGCAATATTAAAAAAACTTTTAGTTCTTTTTTTCTAACTTCAAGTAAAAACTATGTGCTAGAAACATATTTTAAATAAATAAAACTAAACATAAACTTATAACTCACTTTGGATTTAATAAATGGGAAGTTATTAGTGTGCGTCGCATCCCAGTCCCTTTTTTCAATAACCTGTCCCGTAAAAAAAGTTCATAACAAGGCAAACAACAAGGAAATGGAGTGATTTCACAACGACAACCACGGCAACGAAAACGGAACAACGATTTAGTGCGACGATAAATGGAGCAAACCAAGCTCACTGCATCTTTGTTGATATTAAGTGGTAATTGAATAGACCGTGAAGGGTCCCAAGTTCGCGACAGATTGAAACTCTCATTTTGATTGTCATTTCGTGTCGTTGCATTTCGATCGCCTCACGTACCAGACTATGTTTGTACTGCGGCTCGTGAGCTAGATCTTTAACTTGATCTACCCGAAACTAATAGTGTTCAACACTAACTACTTCAATTTTCCAATGATGTGGTTTGTACTTTAGCTTAAAGCATGCGTTTATTATAAATTGGAGTTTTAATAAGATAGTACCCTGGCGATTTTTTATTAGGTACCTTATGTCATATCATTATGTTTCTGACTTCTTTGAGCATGGCATGGCCGACGCAATTTCACGTTTCTATCAAAAATCTTAAAGGGATCTGTAGCTGTACATAATTTTTGGGAATGGCAAATAGAAAACATAGTTAATACGCAACTTTTGTTTGTGTTTAATTTATATAAGTAAAATTTGTAATTATAAAAGCTGGAAAAAAGTTGGAACGAGCCAGGCTGATTTTAATGTCAAGAGTTTTTAAATACAAATTTCAGTATTCCAAATATTGATGGGCTAAAAGCCGTAAAGCTATTTAAAATTCAACAGTCAAATAATAATTAGTACATTGTTTTCTACTTGTATGTAAATAGAATTTGTATTAAAACACTATCAACATAAGTGAAGGCTTTTTACACACTCGTATGCGGTAGAATCATACGTTCGTCAGATTTTCCACGAATCTGCTTAGTCAATCAATTTTTAATTCACTGGTTCTTTTTTTAATGAAACTTTCAAACTTAGCTCGGATTTCGTTCCAGTTTTTTCTTATGTTCAAAAACTTAAGTTTATTTTGTTTTATTATTTCCACTTAACTCGGGAATAAAATTACTTACGGTTAGATGATCTGACGATAAATCTTAATTACAGCTACACTTACATACATATATGATTTCTTTTAAAACCCTTGTCTACGAAAAGTCTAGTATTTTGCTAAAATCAGATGCCCAGTAAGTTGGCATAAGCTTTTATTACCTCAGTTTGATGATAACGTTTATTTAATTACAATATTGCTTACTAAACGTTTTAAAGCGTTAAAAGAAAAAGTATTATTTCTTAAAATTTAAAAATTAAAAAAAACTTGCAATATTAAAACTATGCAATTATAAAATTAGAATATTGAATTTATAAATAAATAAATTTGAAAAGTTAATAATGTTGTTTATTGGCATAAGCCTTTCCATTTTTGGCTTCGTTATACCAATTTGTTTTTATTTGTGGTCTCCATTTCGTTGACATTTTTGTATATCTTTGGTACTTTGAAAGTCTAGATACATGTCCTACCCAGCTCTATTTCAGCCTTCTTGTTCTATTTATGACGTCAATATTCTTTGACTTGGTCGTATGTTCAGAATTTTCTTTCCATTTTGGTCTGACATAGCCTAAGCTGGTAAAGTGTTTTTGTAGCCAAGCTCATTGTTTGTAGTCCGTAAGTAAGGATCGGTAGAATAGCAGAGTCGAAAATATATTTAATTGTGTCTGGACCTTAATTCAATTGTAAAATATGTTTTAGGTCCCAGAATTGTTTCCAATTATTTGTGCTGCGCCTGTAATTTATTTATGTCTTGAATGTGTGTAGCTTTTGTAGAAATAAAAACTTTATCGTCTGCAAATCTTAAGTTGTTAAGAACTTGTCCCCATATATCCTTATTCCATATTTTGTCATCCAGTTAGTTTGGAAAATGTCTTCCAGGCCTGAACTAAATAGAGATTGTGAAAGCGGATCTCCTTGTCTAACTCCTCTTGTTATATTAAACTAGCGTCCTATATTATCTGTTTTTATTTGTGCTGTGTTATTTTTGTATATATTTTTAATCGTCTCTACCATGTTGCTTGCCAAGAGCTTGTAAATTGTATAAATGTTACTTATAGATATATACTTATTGATTTTGTTTATTTTGTGTATTAATGTCATCGTTGTTTCCTTCAATCTTAAGGTAAATTAATCAGAAATCGAAAAATATGCTCTTCTGTTAGAACCAAGAAACAAGAAACAAGAAAGAGTTTCTCATAAACAAAATAACGAGATATGATTAACGTTAGATTTGAACGAATTAAATAAATAAATAAACAATAATGATTTTAAAACAATATAGCCAGCGGAAAAATAGTTGTCTTTTGTTTCTAAAATTTTCCAATATAATTTAAACTTGTCGATAGCTGCATCTGTAAACAAAAAACTCAGATGTAGGATATTAGACAATAAAAACTTAAAACGGCTGTACTTAAAAATATAAATGAAGTACTGTAACATTTCATTTGTTACAACTTTTTTATTTCCTGCTTCATTTTGTAATAATTTAATCTTATAACTTTCAATACAAGATACTTGTGGACAGGATTATACTATATACTTATAAATATATATTATTACTAGCTGACCCGACAAACGTTGTGTTGTCATATAAATAATTTCTAGAGAATATTTTGCTAGAAATAAATAACTTAAGGATGTGGTTTATAAGTGGGATAGGTAAGAGGTGATAAAATATTAAAATAAAAAATCATCAAACAAATTTTTTAATTTATTAAAATTATATACATACATATCGCTAATTATGACTGTACTACAAAAGAACAATATTAATCCCTTAATGCAATAGAGTGAACAAAATTTTGTATGATCCCATCTTTCACCAATACAAACAAACTGGATGGCTTGCCCACTTGAGAGAAAGACACGTATAATTGTCCGTGTGAAAAACATAAAGTGCTCAAATGTAAGCCGCAGACAGACATCGTTTGGCCTTGAGACTTATTGATAGTTGTTATTGCAAATGCCAATAATTGGAAATTGAAGGCGTTTGAATTGAATTGGCACATCTGTGGAATCGGATTTTGCCATTAAGAATTATGGCTTCGATAACATTTTTAAATACTAATCGCGTGCGTTGCACAACCGTGATGGGTTCAAATGACAAAAAAAAATTACCGTAGATATAACCTTCAGTTGTAAATTTTGCGGTGGCATCACTGGTAAATCCAATGAGTTCAAAAACTCAGTTAAATAATTAACAGCTTCGGTGACATCACAAACTGTATGAATAGATTTGTATGACACCAAGTCTCCTGGTAACAATTGTTGTATCTTGAGATTTAATTCGTTGACATCCACATTTTTTGCTGCTAAAATTGCTCTTTCTGCCGGCCACTCATGATTTATATATTTTATCTGTAAATCGGGAAATATCTGGTCAATGAGAGCATCTTGTGAATCAATAGTCTAGCAGAAATCGACCGGTAATTTTATGCATCCAATTTCATCTGTAGTAACTTTTCCGTTGCCTATATCTATCAACAGTTGTTTTGAGAATGTTTCACCGTATGGATCTTGAAGCATTTGAACACGCATATTTACTTTCAGTTGCGATGATTTTAAGCACGCGTTGATCTCATCAGCGTACGTTGAACGCGGAATAACGGGAAGTGTTTGTCACAAATCACCTGAAAGGAGTAACAGAGTGCCGCCACATAGTCTGTCGTTGTTTTTTTATATCTTTCAATGTGCTGTTCAACGCCTCAAGCGAATGTTTGTGTGCCATAGTGCATTTATCCCAGATGATAATTTTACTCTGTTTTAGCAAGAATTAGCGAAATAAGGAATGTTTTGCCAGTTCCACCTGGTGCATCAAAAAAAAGAATCCACCTTGTCTTGCCAAAACTGCGAGCATGATATAGTCATAAATGGTTCTTTGTTCTTCATTCATTAGTGGGACATTGCGAGCAACAATCGCTGACATTTTTTTTTTTTTTTTGGTTGGAAGATGCATACCGAAATGACTGAGTGGTAAGTTGGCAATGATAATGCAAAGATCCTCAATAGCAATCAATGCTTCATTGTATATGGCGTCACTGAATACTATCGTAAGATCGTTCCACCGTGTACGATGTTGATGCAATTAAACCATAACACTTAGGAGTATAAAAATTAGATAAAAACCTATTCTCAGACCTACCGAATATACATGCAAATTTTCATTGAAATTGGTAAAGTATGCCATACTCCTCCGAAACGGCTTTACCAACTAACACTGTGACAGGAATATTTTATATATTAGAATAGGGGCCCGTTCCGGCTTCGCACGGGTGGACATAAATAGGTACAGATATTTAAGTTATAAGCATGCTAATTAAAACGACCATGAATCACTAAATTAAAAAATATTTGTTTGTCATATCATTAATATAATCTTCGCAGCGTATGCGATGAAAGACATTTTATGAGTAATTTTTTAACACCTTCGATTGGTTTAAAATAGGAATTTCTAAAGGTTTCTATAGTAATCTAGTACTAAATATAGCCTATGTTACTCAGTGATAATGTAACTTTCTAATGAAAAAAGAATTATTAAAATCAGTCCAGTACTTTTTGAGTTTATTCGTTACATACAAAAATACAAATCTTTCCTCTTTATAATATACATACATAATAATAATATAATATTTTTAGTTAAAATTCAATCAAAATAAAAAAAAATTATAAAATTTTGCAGTCAAGATTGTCAACATTGACAATCAGTTTATTGTTAATTATAAATTATTAAGACCATTAATCGAAATATAAACTATCCTATATCTCAAGTTAGACCAAATTACACATAAAATGCCAACTTTCATCGAAATCGGTTGACTTGGTGAAGAGTTCACTGGGAACATACATATGACACTGGATTTTTATATATTACGAGCGGACCCGACAGACTTCGTCCTGTCATAAAGATTTGTAATGTGGCAGTTTTTTGTTCCTACGAATTTTATAGTCGTGTTGATCCAACCTTTAATTGAAGATTGTGAGGTGGCAATCCTGGCTTAAAAATTCCGGTGGATAGTTGACTACATCATCTTGGTTAGTAGCCGAATCAAATGATTTATATATCCTCGATTCGCCTGTAATTTGTTCCTGAATTTTGAAATTTAATTCATTTACATCTATGTTTTTTGCAGCCAATATAGCTTGTTCGCTCAACCAATCATGGTTTCTGTAATTTTGAGAAACATCTGGAAACACCTTCTGAATAAGTTCATCTTTTGATTGCGTTAACTGACAAAAACATTGAGGAAAGTTATTGCAGCCAGTAAACATGTCTATAGGAAATTTGCCATTACCAATGTCAATAAGTTGTTTAGAGAATATGTTTCCAGATTGGTCATTTTTCAACTCGACACGCATATTCTTGCTCAAATGAAGTACTTTAACATGTTTTCACAAATTGGAGGAATTTAGACATGCATTGATTTCATCAGCTGGTATTGATCGTGGAATCACTGGCAATTTTTGACGAAAATCTCCTGCTATCATTGCACCACCAAATCTGTTATTATTGCTTCGTAGATCTTTTAAGGTTCTGTCTATAGCCTCCAAAGATTTTGTATGTGCCATCGTATACATTCATCCCAAACAATCAATACATTGCTGCAAAACCTTTGCCATTGCAGAGTTCTTCGAATTTTTGCAGGTTGGAGTTTCATTGCTTTGCATATTTAATGGCAATTTTAGTGCTGAATGGGCTGTTCGACCACCTTCAAGCAAAGTTGCTGTGATTCCCGACGTAGTGAGTGCAAGTGCAATTTTATTTTGTGAGCGAATTGTTGCTAATATAATTGAAATCAAAAAAGTTTTCCCGTACCACCAGGTGCATCTAAGAAGTAAATCCCTCCAGTTTCATCATTTGTTACTTTCATAAGAGTATCAAATACATATTTCTGTTGTTCATTCAACAGTGGAAGATTTGTTTGAATTAATTCTTTCAAAGTGTTGAGATCATACAGTTTTTATCGATGCAACTCTTGGTTTAAAGCATCATGCATTGGACGATTGGGTCACGGTCAGGCTTAATGTACTCTGTGCTCCAACGCACACACGCACACTGTTTGAAAGATAATGATCTTTGACGTTAGGAACACACCTACATATATTGCTTAGACAACAGTGAATGCTTGTAATTTAATATGAACTACGTTTTAGTTAGAAAACATTTGTATGGGAAAAAGAAAAGGGCTGTTTTCATGGTTTTTCCGGCAATTATTCGATTTTTTTTTCGCCGTAAAACCATCCTTGAACTTCAACGAACATTTAAAAAAAAAAGAATTGGCCAAATTGGTCCAGGCGTTGTTGAGTTATGCGCTTACCAACACATTTTGCGATTCATTTTTATATATACGAATAAGATATCATATATTATACGCTTTAAATGTATCAATCTAAAAAAACACACTGAAATTAATCACAAAACATCTTGTCTAGATAAATGCGATGAGTACACGATGCTTTACAAATAGCTGAAAAGTCTTTGAAATCTATATACATATACACATACATATACATATACATCTTAATATATATAATTCTTCTGTGAGTGTGTATGTCACTGAACTTCTCTTAAACGATTGGACCGATTTTGATGAAATTTTTTGTGCGTGTTCAAGGGGATCTGAGAATGGTTTAGATTCACAATTTTGTCCGCTGGACAATGTTTTTTTTTAATTAATTTTTAATTTATTAGTAGTTGTTGACTTTGGAATGTTTTACATTGGATCCGACATAATATTATAAAGAGGAAAGATTTGTGTTTTTGTATTTTTGTATATAACGAATAAACTTAAAAATTTTAGTATTTAGGACTAGATTACTATAGAAATCTTTAAAAATTCCTATTAAAACCAACCAAAGGTGTAAAAAAATTAGCCATAAAATGTCTTTCACCGCATACGCTGCCAAGAGTATTAATGATAGGACAAATGTTCGACAATCTACACTAATATACTAATTGTACCTATTTATGTCTACCCGTTCGAAGCCGGGACGGGCCGCTAGTAATATATATAATTCTTCTGTGAGTGTGTATGTCACTGAACTTCTCTTAAACGACTGGACCGATTTTGATGAAATTTTTTGTGCGTGTTCAAGGGGATCTGAGAATGGTTTAGATTCACAATTTTGTCCGCTGGACAATGTTTTTTTAATTAATTTTTAATTTATTAGTAGTTGTTGATTTTGGAATATTTTACATTAAATTATGCCTTACTATTAATATGCGCGTTCGACTTCAAAATGATCCATTAGTGTCAGGATTCTCTGAACAATTGTTAGACATTGGCAACGGTAAAATTCAATTGTATGAAGGTACACAATATATTCGACTTCCAGAGAATTTTTGCAACATGGTGGCTACCAAAGATGAGTTAATAACAAGTATCTTTCCAGATTTAAGACATAATTATACTAATCATGAATGGCTGCAAGAGTGAGCTATTTTAGCCGTAAAAAATTTAGATGTTGACGCCATCAATTTTAAAATATAACAGTCATTGCCTGGTGATGAAATTACATTTAAATCGATTGACACTGTTGTTGATCCTGACGAAGTTGTCAACTATCCTGTAGAGTTTCTAAATTCACTAGATTTACCTGGAATGCCACCACATAATTTGTGACTGAAAATTGGCTCACCTATAATTTTGCTTCGAAATTTAAATGCCCCAAAATTGTGTAATGGCACGCGATTAGTTGTAAAAAAAATCATGGGCAACATTCTTGAAGCCACTATTTTGAGTGGAAAATTTCAAGGTGAAGTTGTACTTTTACCACGGATCCCAATGATTCCTTCAGATTCGCCTATACCATTCAAACGTTTACAATTTCCAATCCGCTTGGCATATGCTATGACTATAAATAAGTCACAAGGCCAAACAATGACAATTTGTGGCTTAGATTTAGAAAACCCATGTTTTTCTCACGGCCAATTATATGTTGCGTGTTCCAGAGTTGGAAAACCATCGAATTTATTTATTTATACACCTCAGGGTTTAACCAAAAATATTGTACATCCAATGGCATTACGATAAATTAAGTTTTTGTAAATAAAAAAATACATTTTTTAAATAGAATAGTTTGAGTGTAAGCTTTTTTACCTTTAATTAAAACAAGTTGAAGATTTCATTACACATACTCACACGCTATCGATTAGTCTAATTGTAATAAATTTACATGTAATGACGTTAGATATTGTCATAACATTTGAATAATAATTTTCATCAAAATGGTCCAGAATGTTTTAGCTTATTAAAAAAAGTTTGAAATTTTCAAATTAAAGACGTGTAGACAGGACAACGTCTGTCGGGTCCGCTAGTATATTCATATTCTTTTATTGCGATATTCATGCTTATACAAGAACAACTTTGCCTTACAACATAATTTATTGTATAATAATTTATGAAAACAATCAACGCCACGAATCAAAACTAATGACGATCTGTAAATGATGGCGAGCCTGAAGGCAAATTCTGCACTTACTTAATTTAGTTGGTTAAAAATGTATGATGATATTCAATTGTACAACCAAAGGAATTTGAAAAAAAAAAGTTAAAAGTGTACAGAATTGAAATTGTAGCTGATCAAAACTGATAAAATGTCAGTTTGTTATTTTATTTGCGATTATTCGATCAGTGATCATATATTTGACATTGCCAAAAATGCTGCTAAGTGTTTAGATTTTCTCCGACGATGCAAGAAGTTTTTTACCCCTTCTGATCTGGCTATAATTTTTAAAGCCTATATTCGTCCAAAACTTGAGTGCAATTCCCATATTTGGGCAGGTGCTCCTATAACCCACTTAAGTCTCTTGGACAGAATTCAAAAGAGAGCTCTAAAAATGATAGGTTACCGTTGTGTAACTGAAACTTTTGCATCTCTCGAGCGCAGTCGTATGGTCTCATGTCTCTCACTCTCATTATTTTATCGCTACTTCCATAAGCAATGCTCTAATGAAATAGCCAGTTGCATTCCTCCCCTCAAACAATTCAACCGTAATACTCGTTCTTTTAGGAATGGTCATCAGTTTAACCTTGAGCCCAATTTCGGGCGTACTTTAAATTCCAGAGATACTTTTTTTAGTCGTACTTTACGAATGTGGATTGCTTTACCAGACTCAATATTTCCCACTCATTACAATGTGCAGTCATTCAAAATCAATGTGCATCGGTATCTCCTTTCAAATCCTATCCTAGCTTCCTAATTACTCGCACTGTTCATAATCATTATAAGGGTATTCATATCCCCTTGAGTGCGCGTACAATATAAAAAAAAAAGTTTGAGACGAAATTCGTGAAAGGTAAGTTTCTATTTTATAAATTGCGAAAATTAGAACTTATGTTCTATTTCCCAAAGAGTATATATCTACATCAATAAACAAAGTGTATAGGTAGATAGCCCGTGCTATATTTGTAAGAGATTAAATTAAACCGCACTGTGACCTTTGTTTTCTCTCCAAGTTTAAATCATAGTATCCTCTCCATCCCTGACAACAGTACTCGCACACAGGAATGGTTGAGAGTTGTAAGTCACTAGGCCCTAGTTCTCAAAAGGACTGTTGCGCCACCCAATTTATTTTTATTTATTTATCCTCTGAAGCCTGAGTTCCTCAGTACTGTTTGTGATTATGTATGTATGTATGTGGAAATTGTTTCCTGCATCTCTTTGAATGTATATACAGAATCTATGAATTAGAATTGAATGGTACCGAGGGCTTAATCCACCGCATTATTTAAATTGAACTTATATTTAATTTTACATACCTACATTTTAAAAAATAATCCACCGGTCAATATTTTGTAATCTTTGGACTCATGCGGTTTTTAAAAAATTAATTGAATTACGTCGTAATATATGTATGTATGCATGCCTCGTAATGCAATGCAATGCAATGCAATGTAAAGTAAAACTATATATAAAACACACCGCACACCTTCTAACGAACCCAGCCATATTTTGTATTTGGAGCACGAACTGTTAATGGATTTCAAAATATGTAATCATGTTAGTCCGAACATAATATCATACGTAGCCAGAGACAGCCCTTCAGAAAATATGCACTTTTTGTGGTGTTTCCGTTATCCCATCTGATCCGTTGATGTAACCGCAATTCAGTTCACCTACATTATGAAACTTCCTTCTATGCATATCGATGTAAACATATACAAACAGTAAAGTGTTCGAATGTTTAATGTATATGCATGGGTTGGGTTGATTATGCTGTTGCATTTGTGTTTCCTTCTTTATTCAATTTTATATAACGTAGTTCATTATTATTTTCATGAGTTTTTTAGTTTACTTTACGTCTAATGTCTTTATAGCATACCTAAATTATCCTCGCACCCTGTACAAGGACCTAGACTCGGTACACTAGTCTCTTATACGCGGCCCAAACGAAAAGCTTGTACATAAATATTTGTCCACGTCACTATAGTACCCGATCTAAAATCACAATACTGAAATTATTTTGCAAATTTTTATCGACGAGAAATTTGGGCGACTTCAACCCACGCAAAGTTCACAAGGTCATAATGCATCCTAAGAAAGTATGGTCCGTACTTTTTCTTAAACAACGTTGTTGAGGCGGTTATCGTCAATGCCGATTGCTACAGATCAATGACAACTAACTGAAGCTTGGACATAGCTGATATGTGATTATAGCAAGACGACCATGATGCTACTCTGGGTGAGTGATTTGACGGTTATTTCATGCAGAGGTGACGTGATTTGGCCAAAATAGTCATTTAATTTGGTTCCGCTAAACTTTTTCTTGTGGGGTTTCTTAAAGTTTCTTGAATCAGCTGTGCAAATAAAACTCTATAGAGTGATGCTCTAAAGGTCAACATATCACAGATCATCGCACTTATTAACCATTGAAAATTGATATAATGAGTTAATGCAAGATAACTTTGATAAATATCAACTGAATGAAGTATAAAAATGAAAATTGTGCAATTTCTTATTGTTCGAAAAAGAAACTTCAATTTGAAAACTAATTTTTGGCATGTGTACATTGTTTATGCATATGTATTGTACGTGTACACTGTACATACATACACAGGTACATATTTAATGCATCTTTTATTCAATCTTTAAAATTCTAAAATTGTTTAAATTGGATAATTGGATACAATTATTAGAAAAATTTACCAATAAAGGAAACATAACTGTAAGGCATTCTACCGTTTCTAAATCATCCCGTAGTTTTTTCTGCAACCATGCAAATTTGTTTTCTAATTGTGAATAATATATTCATAAATGGTTAACATCCGTTAAATTTATTAAAACACACATCAATTAACAAATATCTATAAATTAAGGTTCATTAAAATACTTTATCTATACGAATTCCAGAAGTAGTTCTGCTCCAAAAATTCATGCATTTTACCATTATCATTTAGATTTCGTCGAATCTTTGTTATAACTATATAATAAATGAAGTATACATTTTTAAGTTTAGTTTCTTACGAATAAAACACAAAGTACAGAAAAAGAGCTATTTCCATCTAAATACAAAATGATTTTTGGTAAATGACTAAAAAGTAATTATACCCTGGTAAAGAAAATAATTATATGTTTTTAAATTTTTATTTCATCAGCATTACATAAATACACTGCATTTTTGTTCAAAAAATTCCGTGACTATCTTTATAAGGTCGAAATTCATTCAATTGACCCTGTAATTTTCCACTCCAAAGCATACAAGTATATAATATGAAAATGATCTTTCGGGTGCTTTAAATTGAGGAAAAAAAAACGTATAAAAGCCAAAACATGCTGTCAATTCACCATACATTTTTGTAGAATATTGTTTTACAATTTTATTAAAATCGTTTTAAAGAAATTAGAAAATTAAATATGAAAGCGATAAGTGTTTTTGTGTTATGCACGCTTGCAGTTGCAGGAAAGGTACAATAAATCGGGCAGTGAAATAGACTGAAAATAATTTTTTTATTTAAACTTTTACAGGGCTCTCCACCAAAAGAAGCCATTGACCTCTTACGTACTTTATCAGCTGAATGCTTACAAGAACTAGGAGCTTCTGAAGGTAATTTACAGATTAATTACTGGAAGTGTATTCAATGCAATATTTGAAATATTTACAATCTCATTGCAATTTTTTCCTTCACAGCCGTTTTCGATGAAATGATGAAAAATTTACCTGCCACAAACATGGACATAAAATGTCTCCGAGCATGTATAATGAAACAAGTCAGTGTGGTAAGAAATTTATATTAAAATAAACTGCCCCCCTATTCATTTCATTATATTATTCAATCAAGCTCACTCCTGAGGGTAAGCTACATAAAGATAATGCGCTTAAGTTGGTTGAAATGCATGTCAATGGTGATGCTGAAAAAATGAAAATTGCCCGTGCTGTTGGCGATGCATGTGAAGCCATTTCAGTTCCCGATGATCAGTAAGCATTTAAGCAATCAATTTCTATTTTCAAAAAACACTATTGCCTTGATACTCAAATATTTTTTTGTTATAGTTGTGAAGCTGCAGAGCTCTATAAAATGTGCATGGTAGATGAAGCAAAAAAGCACGGAATTAATGATATATTATAAATTAATTATTCACATAATAGTCTTTGTAAAATCTGATTTCAGTAAAATATTATTTTTATTATACAAAGTTTAAACATTTAAAATATAAACAATATGCATTTATGTATGTGTTCTATTTTTGTAACTCATAAGCTCCCCAAGTTGGTGATCCATTGGGGGGGCGTATGGGTCATAACAACCTCCCCCCCCCTTTAATTCAAAACTAGTCGTATTGCGTTAATGAACATGAACCCGATTATATTTTATATATTATTAATTTTTTTGTATATGACAACAAAATTTGTATATTTCCTTAAACTTTGTTGCTAAAAGTACTACTTTTAGCTGCAGACTGGACCAAGAACATAATATGAATCTGATATTCAGCCCTATTCCAAAAACACAGCACAAATTCATCAACTTTTGTACAATTAAGGATTCAGGGGAGTGGTTCATATAAGCCATAAAGCTTATACAGTCAAGTTGTATAAGTAAAGATTTCATTTAAGGATCTGTTAGTAATTTAACGACATTCACCAAAAAGCGGTATGCTGTCAAAAACAACTAAAATTTTTGTTTTCACTCAATTTAGAATTTGAAAAATCTTTAGTCATGCTTTAAATTATTTTCATAAAATTTGCTTCAAAGAAAAAGACCAAATATTCAGGTTCTTAAGAAGAAACCTTGAATAAGAAATCGTCAATTTAAAAATATGTGATTTTTTTAAAACTTTCTCTAAATTTTCTATTCTTAATTTAGCTTCTTTCTACAAGAAAAACATATTTTGGTATTGCTTCAGAACGGTATCCCTCAAAAAACATTTATTTTTTTGAAAGGTTTCTCAAGAACTAATGGACCGATTTCAATAATCTTCTTTTTCTGTGCAAGCCCTTGTCGATGATCAAATGATCAAAAATGTAATTTTTTTCTGATTTTTAAAAAAATATTAATTTTGTTTACAAAACTCGATAGCGAAATTTTAAATGTAGGTAAATTGTATATCTATAAACACTATAATTAGTGCTTACCAAAAATATTTTTAAGACAAAATTTAAAATTTAAAATGATTTTCGATAAAAAAATAAAGTACATTTTTAAATTATATATATGAAACTAGCTGACCCGACAAACGTTGTGTTGTCATATAAATAATTTCTAGAGAATATTTTGCTAGAAATAAATAACTTATTGTAAGTGTGTAAGGATGTGGTTTATAAGTGGGATAGGTATAGAGGTGATATAATATTAAAATAAAAAATCACAAAACAAATTTTTTAATTTATTAAAATTATATACATATGTACATATCGCTAATTATGACTGTACTACAAAAGAACAATATTAATCCCTTAATGCAATAGAGTGAACAAAATTTTGTATGATCCCATCTTTCGCCAATACAAACAAACTGGATGGTTTGCCCACTTGAGAGAAAGACACGTATAATTGTCCGTGTGAAAAACATAAAGTGCTCAAATGTAAGCCGCAGACAGACATCGTTTGGCCTTGAGACTTATTGATAGTTATTGCAAATGCCAATAATTGGAAATTGAAGGCGTTTGAATTGAATTGGCACATCTGTGGAATCGGATTTTGCCATTAAGAATTATGGCTTCGATAACATTTTTAAATACTAATCGCGTGCGTTGCACAACCGTGATGGGTTCAAATGACAAAAAAAAATTACCGTATATATAACCTTCAGTTGTAAATTTTGCGGTGGCATCACTGGTAAATCCAATGAGTTCAAAAACTCAGTTAAATAATTAACAGCTTCGGTGACATCACAAACTGTATGAATAGATTTGTATGACACCAAGTCTCCTGGTAACAATTGTTGTATCTTGAGATTTAATTCGTTGACATCCACATTTTTTGCTGCTAAAATTGCTCTTTCTGCCGGCCACTCATGATTTATATATTTTATCTGTAAATCGGGAAATATCTGGTCAATGAGAGCATCTTGTGAATCAATAGTCTAGCAGAAATCGACCGGTAATTTTATGCATCCAATTTCATCTGTAGTAACTTTTCCGTTGCCTATATCTATCAACAGTTGTTTTGAGAATGTTTCACCGTATGGATCTTGAAGCATTTGAACACGCATATTTACTTTCAGTTGCGATGATTTTAAGCACGCGTTGATCTCATCAGCGTACGTTGAACGCGGAATAACGGGAAGTGTTTGTCACAAATCACCTGAAAGGAGTAACAGAGTGCCGCCACATAGTCTGTCGTTGTTTTTTTATATCTTTCAATGTGCTGTTCAACGCCTCAAGCGAATGTTTGTGTGCCATAGTGCATTTATCCCAGATGATAATTTTACTCTGTTTTAGCAAGAATTAGCGAAATAAGGAATGTTTTGCCAGTTCCACCTGGTGCATCAAAAAAAAGAATCCACCTTGTCTTGCCAAAACTGCGAGCATGATGTAGTCATAAATGGTTCTTTGTTCTTCATTCATTAGTGGGACATTGCGAGCAACAATCGCTGACATTTTTTTTTTTTTTTTGGTTGGAAGATGCATACCGAAATGACTGAGTGGTAAGTTGGCAATGATAATGCAAAGATCCTCAATAGCAATCAATGCTTCATTGTATATAGCGTCACTGAATACTATCGTAAGATCGTTCCACCGTGTACGATGTTGATGCAATTAAACCATAACACTTAGGAGTATAAAAATTAGATAAAAACCTATTCTCAGACCTACCGAATATACATGCAAATTTTCATTGAAATTGGTAAAGCCGTTTCGGAGGAGTATGGCAACTAACACTGTGACAGGAATATTTTATATATTATATATATATATATATATATAGGAAATATTTTTAAAGAGACTGTTTGGAAGACATTAGCAAGTTCTAGCGTCGTGCATTTTATTTATTTCAAAATTGATTTTCTGTTGAATACAAAAGATGTTAAAAGATCTTAAAAAAATAAATAAATCTACTTTTGAAGTGAATTTGCTTTGGATGTTCTAGAACTGAGATTTAAACACGAATTTCAATTATATAAATGTCCCAAAAACAGCAAAAGTAACACTTTTGTTAAACTAATGACTAATTGAAAAACATAATAAACGTTTCATATTTATTGATATAAAAGCTTTGAATATCTTGAGATTTTAAGTGAAAAGAGATTCTGAAACGTGGAATTTGTGAGTGCCACACAAACGTTTCTTCCCAACGTTTTGCTTAGCATAATTTGTTTTAATTTAATTTTTTAGAGATGCAGATAGATTTATTTATTTGTAGCTTAATATACAATATCTTTTACATTTTACATTATTTCATTAGCAAGTGGTTTAGAACATTTTAATTCTTTACATCTTTAATTCAAATATATATAATAAAGAGAAGTGTTATTTAAAATTAATTTATGGTTCAAGGGAAAACGCTACTAAGAAAAACCCTTATTAGAATCTTAAAAACTAGTATTGCTTAGGCCCCATTATCAACAAAATGCAGAAGTTGACTGTAATTTTAGGTGTTATTTTGGTTAGATACGTTTCTGATAAGATTGTTGTCAGAGAAGGAGCAGTTTAAGAAAAATGTCTCTTGTTGTTTGTTAACAAGGTTCTTAACTGTGAAAGCATTAGCCTTATCATGGAGTCTTTTAGTTGAGTAATGCCATGGCAATCCGAGCATCATTTTCAAAACTTTATTTTGACTTACCTGAAGTTTTTGAATGTGCGAGTGAGCACAGTCAAACCAAACAGGTGCGCCATAAAGTAGTATTGGTTGGAAAATAGTTTTAAATATTATTAATTTATTTTGCTTGCTTAGACTTGAGTTCTTGTGAATGAAAGGATATAAAATCTTTATTGTTAAGTTGATTTTGTTAATTGTATTAGATATGTGTGTTTTGAAAGTAAGCTTTTTATCTAAAAATATGCCGAGGTATAGGATAGGAAAGTTAAATTTGGCAAGTTTGAAAATAAGGGCATTGTGTCAGACTGTGTCAAAGGCTTTTTCGACAATTTGGTGTATAGTTGAATGACTAGGTCTAAAACCAAACTGATAATCTGGGTAAAGTTTTAAGTCATCGACAAGGCACTGTATCTTGTCTTTAATAATTTTGTCTAAGATTTTACTCAAACAGTTAAGTAAGCTTATGGGTCTGTAGCTTAGTGGATTTTCACGTGGTTTTCCTGGTTTCGCAATGGGTATAACTTTTGCAACTTTCCAACCGCTAGGAAAATAACTAAGTTTGATGCAAGAGTTAAGAAGGACGGTAAGGAATCTTGTGCCCTTAACTGGAAGTTTTTTCAGTAGAGTGTTGTTGATGTTGGGTACACCTGGGGATTTTTTGGAGATTGTTGCTTTTATGAGTTGCTTCACTGTTTTATGGTGGGTAAAACAATCTGCATTCATTGTTGTTTCTCTATTTGGAATTTCTAAAAGAAGATCCTGGATCTCACTTTCAGTAATGTTATCACTAAGATGAGCTGAGATTAAGTGATTGTTGTAAAAAGTAGCAGCAATGGTCGCATTCGGAAAGCTAGTGGCTACGTTGTCAAGGGATTCTGATTGGCTAAATCTAACTACAAAAGTAGTTGAAATTTCCCCTCCGACGTAGTGTAAAATTTTCGGCTACAAAGTTAGTGCACACTGGTTTTGACGTTTCACAATCAGCTGCTCGGTAAGGACACAAGAATTCAAAATGAAATTAATCATTTAGTATTTAAATACATATAAAAATCACTCATATTATATCTTATATTCGGTTTTATTGAATTTAAAAACAAAACAAACTATTTAAAGTACTGAAAACACAAATGTTTCCTGTATTATATATTTGCATTTGTCATTGATATGACACTTCCGGATTGACTAGCTTTGTAGTGAAGTTTTGCATTCACAAATCTAGTTGAATTTCGACTACGTAGCCACTAGCTTTCCGAATGCGACCAATGACATTTGCTTTCTCATTTTGTGTTATAAATAGCTCGTTTTGAATCCTTAATGGTGGAATGATATTGCCTTTTTTCTTAATTACCTTAGTTATTTTCCAGAAGGGCTTACTGGCTTTATCAAAACTTGATAAAAGTGAGTCCCACTTTCTATGTTTAAAGGAAAATATCTCATTCTTAATCTTGTTGTTTAGGAATTTTAAGTTGGAGAGAAAAGTTTCCTGTCTATATCGTATCCATTTTCTTCTTTCAGAGTTTCGTAAACGGATAAGAGAAAGAATATAGTTTGGTAGAGTAAGTTTGTGGATATTGGCAGAAGGTTTTTTGGGTATGGAGAAATCAGTAGCTCTTTTGATTATTTCAGAAAAATGTTCAACGTACGTGTCGATTTCGTGGGATGAATTAATGTCTTCGATTGATACAACATTAGGATTTAAGTTTTCTCTAACAAAAGACTTGAACCTAGTCCAATTTGATGCTTTGTAGTTGTAACAGGTTCTTTCTGAAACTGTTGAGACATTACAATTAAGTTCTAGACAAACAGGGAGATGGTTGGAACCCAATTTGTTTAATGTTGTTGGGTTAGAAAGATTTGGATTACTGTTTGTTAGAAACAAATCGATTGTGGAGGGAGATTTTGAAAGGGACTTAGGAATGTAGGTGGAATAAGGTGTGTGCAAAATAGAGAAATACCGATTTGAGGCAATAGTATTTTTTAGAGAAATTATGTACATACTTAAATGTACCTACATCCTCAAATTCAAGAACCAAGCATTTTTCTCTCTATAAATTTTAAGTTTTGCTGCCTCCTTTAAGGTCAAAATACGAGTAAGCAGACTGATAGCGATAGTAATAATAGACTCCCGAAAATTGAGCCCGAAACTACGTCAAAAAAAGCCCGACATTTCTTCATATCAGATCGTCTGTCTTGTATTTTTGTAGCGTTCTTCGCATTTATAGAAATGGAAAAAAGAAAAATATATTTTATTTTTCGAAAAAAGGTACGTTTCAAAACAATTTCTTACAATTCTGCATGAAATGCTCCAAAAACACTATAAACTATTGTGTTTTAGCTCTTAAATATGGCATATTTAGAAAACTGTTGTAATCTTGGAATGCTTTCATATGTAGGGAGTCATCCAAATTAAATAGTTAGACCATACCTTGGTAGACAACAGTGTTCTAAAATAGTTTGATAACTAAAGTTGCCACTTTAGCAAATTGAAATCTGTAAATGTAAGGTTAAGATACCCATTATGTTATTTAAATTTTGTTAGCCTTCTTTACAAAACATTAAAGAACATTTTTAAGCGGTGAGTAAAAACTCATCTAAGTGTGTGACCCTACCTGATTAAACGTCTAGACCCGCCCTTGCTTACGGGGCAGATACAGCTATCATTGGTTTTCATCATTAAAATCCTTTATTGGAATTTGGCAAGTCGGTTATATTGTTTCATTGCAAATTTTTATCATTTAGAACAAATTTCCTAATTGAAATGAAGTGTTTAAAGTATAATGTATAAACTATTTCTTACTGGAAAAGATGCCCAAGTGTTTCCACAATCCCCAAGTGTTCCCAAAATCCATTTTGTCTCCGACTCTCTTCCTTATATTCATGAATGATCTTCTTTCTGACAGCGGCAGTACCCTCAGCTTTTCATATTCGTTTCTAGATTCACATCCTTGTCCTTCGGATGTGGAACTTCAACGGCAGCGTATGACAAGCCCATTAAATTCTGATCTTGACAGCATTTTCCAATGGGGAATCAAAAACCGTGTAGAATTTAATGCTTCGAAAACTCAATGCTATCTCCTGTCATTAAAGCGTAACACACCCCCGGTGCCACTATCTATGAGTGGCACTTTCATCCAGGAAACTAATCAACTGAAAGAACTCGGTATGTGTATTACAGATCACCTCTTATGGAATGATCACATATTTGATATTAATGCTGCCAGGTGCTTAGGATTTCTCCGAGACGGTGTAATTTACAAAGCCTTCATCCGTCCAAAGCTTGAATATAATTTGCATATCTGGAGCAGGTGCCCCTAAAACAAGTTTAAATCTCTTGGATAAAATTCAAAAAAGGGCTTTGAAAATGATAAGCCATAGAACTATAATGTAAACATTTGCATCGCTAGAACGCCGCCGCTATGTTTCATGCCTTTTGTTGTTTTTGCATTCCACCCCTTAAACGATTCAGCCGTAATACTCGCACTTCCAGGAATGCTCATCAGTTTACACTTGAGCTCAATTTCAAGCGTACTGCCAAGTATAGAGATTCTTTCTTAAATCGCACATCGAGAATGTGGAAAGCTTTGGCCAACTCTGTTTTTCCTTCCCATTTTCATGTTCAGAACTTTTAGACCAATGTCCATCGGTATCTCCTCTTAAATCCTTCCCTATTTTCCAAACACTCGCACTGTGTTTAAATATAAACATATAGAGGGTACTAATAACCCCTTGAGTGCCTGTAAATTATAAGAAAAAAAATAAAGTAAAATTAATAACTATGTACGTACATCAGGATTGATTTTACTTTAAATTTAAATTGAAAAGAGAGTTACGTTAGTTACAACGCCTATAATTCGCGAACGCCTAAACCGATTAATATAATTAGCACCAATTCGGACCGGTCTCTATTAAATAAGAATAATACCTAAGAAAATTCCCGAAAAACAAATTAGAGGCAAAATTTGTATGAGGTTTATGTTAAAGTTAGAATTTGAAAACTATTTGCGACAGTTTTTTTTTTTTTTCAAAAAATGTGTGTGGCATTTAAGATTTATTTTTAAATGAGTACAAACATTTAATCACTTTAGCTCACCACTGATTGTACGTATGTATAATGAATAAATAAGTAATAAATCAGTTTTGCATATATGTACATACAGTGATGGAAAAAATAATAAAAAGGATCTTGGCTAAAATACGATAAATTACGATATTGATATAAAAAGCGTATTGGGAAGAGAACAAATTTGAAAAACATCTTACAACTCTACATATTTTAAGGAAAAAATATCATACAAAATTGTTAAGCTTGACGATGGTAATTTCTACGTTCCAATTAACGCGTCATCTTCAAATGAGCTTTTATTAACAGATGGTATGTCTTCATGTGGCTTAAGTCAACTCAACGGTGTGAAGAACCGTTTTGGAAAAACACTCGATCTGGTATTTTTCTCCGAAACCATATGCTCTGAAACAGCTGTGATTTCTTCTGC
Organism: Eupeodes luniger; assembly: GCA_951509635.1. Classification (NCBI taxonomy): domain Eukaryota; kingdom Metazoa; phylum Arthropoda; class Insecta; order Diptera; family Syrphidae; genus Eupeodes; species Eupeodes luniger. Next base: position 61,360,362 of record OX608074.1, read on the forward strand.
TGTCAAAATTGTGGACGAAGATCGCCATCATCTTGCATTAGACATATCACTTAATTTAAACAATGCTTCACCTCATATGCTATCTAATAACAACAAACTAGAATTCAACTTTAGTAGGTGTAATTTTGAAAACCTTTTTAACTTATTATGTACGATCAATTGGGATCGCTTATTTTGTAACTTAAATATTTACGATATGTGTAACATTTTTTATTTAACTCTTTTTGACTGTTTCTACAAAACGATTCCATTTAAAAAGACTCGAAATAACTTGAGTGTTCCACCATGGTTTGATTCTCACGTTAAAAACTTAAAAAACAAAAGGAATTAAGCCTGGATAAAGTATAGTCAAACAGGAACTGATGATGATTATAGGACGTTCATTATAATAAAACAACTTTTCACTGGCTACACTAACATCCTATATGATGACTACATTCGGAAAATTGAATTAAACCTTAAAACTAATCCTGATAGTTTTTGGAAATAAGTTAATAGTAAGAAAAAAGCATGTAAGAAAAAAAGGGTACCCTAACTCAATGACTGATTCGACATCAAATAGTAGTGTAGTGAGCCGAGAATAATTGCGAACATGTTTGGAAACTACTTCAAAGATGCTTTTGTAGATCATAGTACTATTAGTTTTCCTAACACATCTACCACTGTTTCAAATTCCCCCCACTTAAATTCTACCAATTTCGTTATAAGTGAAGATACTGTCTTTAATAGTATCCTACAACTTGACGAATGTTTTAGTCCTGGTCCCGACGGTGTACCATCATCCATTTTAAAGAAATGTGCTGCGTATTTAGCACACCCGTTATGTATTCTTTTTAACACGTCTTTAAGTAACTCGCTGTTTCCTTTTATCTGGAAGAGCTCCTTCATAATACCAGTACCTGCATAAAAAAAGTCCTAAAAACGAAATAATGAACTACCGACCTATTGCTAAACTATCTGTGATACCTAAACTATTTGAGTCAATCGTATGTAGCCTCCTTTCTTTTCACTGCAAGGCCTTTGATAAATTGTGTCATAAAACATTACTTTTAAAACTATCACAACAAGGTTTTAACGACTGTTTCATAAACTGGATCTCCTCATATTTGCAAGATAGACTTTATAGTGTTAAATTTAGTAATGAGTGTTCAAGTTCATTTGTTGTGAATTCTGGTGTCCCCCAAGGTAGTCACCTTGGTCCTATTCTATTTGTTTTATTTATAAATGACTTGGTTTCGATCATACAAAATTCGTCAGTCCTAAAATATGCTGATGACATTAAAAATTTAAAAAAAAAATTAGCTCTACATCTGACTGTCTTCTCTTGCAAGAAGACTTAATATTATTCAGGGAATGGTGCAATAATAATCGTCTTGTTTTAAATGTTGACAAATGTAAAACCATGAGTTTTACACGCAAAAAAGTTCCAATCGTTTTTAGTTACATGTTTGATTCTTGTCCTTTAAGTAGAGTATATGTATTTTCTGACTTGGGTGTTGTCTTAGATCCTAAACTAACATTCAATGAACATATTAACTTCATAGTTAAAAAAGCAAATAGAGTTCTGGGTTTTATTAAGAGATTTGGCCGTGGTTTCCGTGATCCATAGTTTTATAATTACTTTTTGTTTCATTTGTGAGACCAGTCCTGGAATATGCTTAAACAGTATGGTCACCTTACTACGCCGTACACGTCACAAGACTCGAAGCCATTCAGAAAAGATTTTTGCGGTTTTGTCTACGATCCCTTCCGTGGTTTCATGATATTCATACATTACCGCCTTATTCACAAAGACTTCCTCTCATAAATCTTCCTTGTTTGACAAATCATAGGATGTACATACTTGCAGTTTTGTTTTACTCCTCCGAAACGGCTTTACCAATTTCAATGAAAATTTGCATGTATATTCGGTAGGTCTGAGAATAGGTTTTTATCTAATTTTTATACTCCTAAGTGTTATGGTTTAATTGCATCAACATCGTACACGGTGGAACGATCTTACGATAGTATTCAGTGACGCTATATACAATGAAGCATTGATTGCTATTGAGGATCTTTGCATTATCATTGCCAACTTACCACTCAGTCATTTCGGTATGCATCTTCCAACCAAAAAAAAAAAAAAAATGTCAGCGATTGTTGCTCGCAATGTCCCACTAATGAATGAAGAACAAAGAACCATTTATGACTACATCATGCTCGCAGTTTTGGCAAGACAAGGTGGATTCTTTTTTTTGATGCACCAGGTGGAACTGGCAAAACATTCCTTATTTCGCTAATTCTTGCTAAAACAGAGTAAAATTATCATCTGGGATAAATGCACTATGGCACACAAACATTCGCTTGAGGCGTTGAACAGCACATTGAAAGATATAAAAAAACAACGACAGACTATGTGGCGGCACTCTGTTACTCCTTTCAGGTGATTTGTGACAAACACTTCCCGTTATTCCGCGTTCAACGTACGCTGATGAGATCAACGCGTGCTTAAAATCATAGCCACTGTGGCGTAATGTTGAAAAAGTACAACAGAAAGTAAATATACGTGTTCGAATTCTTCAAGATCCATCCGCTGAAACATTCTCAAAACAACTGTTAGATACAGGCGACTCAAACGTTACTACAGATGAAACTGGATGCATAAAATTACCGGTCGATTTCTGCACGTTTATTGATTCACAAGATGCTCTCATTGACCAGATATTTCCCGATGTACACAGACAATATTCAAATCATGAGTGGCTGGCAGAAAGAGCAATTTTAGCAGTAAAAAATGTGGATGTCAACGAATTAAATCTCAAGATACAACATTTGTTAACAGGAGACTTGGTGTCATACATATTGATACAGTTTGTGATGCTACCGAAGCTGTAAATTATCCAACTGAGTTTTTGAACTCATTGGATTTACCAGTGATGCCACCGCAAAATTTACAACTGAAGGTTATATCTACGGTAATTTTTTTTTGTCATTTGTTTGAACCCACCACGGTTGTGCAACGGCACGCGATTAGTATTTAAAAATGTTATCGAAGCCATAATTCTTAATGGCAAAATCCGATTCCACAGATGTGCCAATTTAATTCAAACGCCTTCAATTTCCAATTATTGGCATTTGCAATAACTATCAATAAGTCTCAAGGCCAAACGATGTCTGTCTGCGGCTTACATTTGAGCACTTTATGTTTTTCACACGGACAATTATACGTGTCTTTCTCTCAAGTGGGCAAACCATCCAGTTTGTTTGTATTGGCGAAAGATGGGATCATACAAAATTTTGTTCACTCTATAGCATTAAGGGATTAATATTGTTCTTTTGTAGTACAGTCATAATTAGCGATATGTATGTATATAATTTTAAAGAATGAATTTTAATAAATTAAAAAATTTGTTTGATGATTTTTTATTTTAATATTTTATCACCTCTATACCTATCCCACTTATAAACCACATCCTTACACACTTACGATAAGTTATTTATTTCTAGCAAAATATTTTCTAGAAATTATTTATATGACAACACAACGTTTGTCAGGTCAGCTAGTATATATTATATTAATAAGAATTGTTAACGTTTATATTTAACGAATTATAATAAATAAGCTTTAACAAAAGGAAATAGTTGTCTAAAATACCTGAAGTATTTCCGTGCACATTTATTTTTAATAGCGTAATCGCATTTTTAAACATAAAATTAACTACCTTGAAAAGTGTGGAATACCTTCAATTTATTTTATTCTTTACCTTAAGATGTCCTTGCCTTTGGCTCTGCAGTTTTTTTTTTTTTTTTTTTTACACTTCAGAATTTCAGAAAGTAGTAAGCTTATAGCAAGCGTCAAACTACGATCAGAGGCTCATCATAAGTGCATGTGTTAGTTGTTAGTAAGAAAATAATACAATTATAGCCTAACACACGCACAAAATACAAAACATAATTAACATTTAACTATTACAGAACAAAAAATAAAATAAGAAATTTTACGATAGTGGAGCACTGGTTCTGAACAATGATTTTAATCCCACCTTATTCAAATTTAAATCTATCGATGAACAGTTTAAGTTATATAAAATGCTCATTCGACTTAAAGCTTTATTCTTCCCATAGTTTGTTCTATGGAAGTCAATATGTATAAAATCAAATGTACGCAGGTGATGAGTTCCCTCTCGGTAATTCAAATGTACACAAGATAGCAAATAAGGTGCATCAATTTCACCATTAATGAGTTGATGAAAAAATACTAAGTCATTATTAACACGCCTTTGATGAAGAGATTGCATTTGAAGAAGCAGAATACGATGTTCATAGGGAAGCAGATCATAAGGATCATCCCAAGGAAGACCCTTTAGGGCAAAGGGAATGAAGTAATGTTGAATTGATTCGATACGTTTTCTATGAATTTCGTAATACGGAGTCCATACCTGCGAAGCATATTCAAGATGAGGACGAACATGGCAATTATACAAAGAAAGAGTAACATAGGGATCATTGAACTCCTTTGCCCAGCGTTTTATACAACCAAGCATAGAACTTGCTTAATTAACAATCAAATTAATGTGATGTGTAAATTCTAAGTTGGAACAGAAATGAACACCTAAATCTTTAAATGTGGAGACGCGACAGAGTTTTTGCTGTGATATACAATAATCAAATACACTACCGATTCGTTTTTTAGTAAAAGTTATCGTCTGGCATTTTAAAGGGTTGAGTGAAAGGCTATTTTTCCCACACCAACATGTGAAACTATCAATGTCGGCTTGTAAAAGAATACGATCATGGGTGGACTTTATTATTTTAAAAATCTTCATGTCGTCAGCAAAAATGAGTACTGCACTTGAGCGTAGACATGACGATACATCGTTAATAGACAGGATAAACAGAAAAGGGCCAAGATGGCTTCCCTGGGGAACACCTGATTGAGCAACAAAAGGTTCAGAAAGACAATTTCTAAATTTTACCTCATAGGATCTGTTTTCAAGGTATGATTTGATCCAAGCTAAGAAAAATGGTGGAAAACCAAGAGCTTTAAGTTTAAATAAAATAATTCCGTGGCTAAGTTGGTCAAAAGCTTTGGAAAAGTCAGTGTATATACAGTCAACTTCATAACCTTGTTCTAAAGCGCTTGAACATATGTTTGAGAATGTGAGGAGATTAGTAACGGTTGATCTTTTTTTTTACAAAACCATGTTGCTGTTCGCAAATGAGATTCTTACTAAAAAATGCTACACTTTCACATACATCTTGTTCAAACACTTTAGGAATGCAAGAAAGTTTTGCAATGGGCCTGTAGTTGCTTATATCCGCCTTGTTACCTTTCTTGAAAATTGGTGTTAGAAATGACTCCTTCCATATATTGGGAAATTTGCCTGTTTTTAGAGAAAGTTTAAATAAGAACGTTAGGGGTTCAACTAAAGCATTACTACACTTTTTTAATACTATCGGGGGAATACCATCGGGGCCGACTGAGCAGTCATCACTTAACGCGGATAAAAGATCAAGGACCGTACTCTGCAGCACAGGGATGTGACTACAGCTAGTTTGTGAAAAGGAGTGAAGATTATGAAAATATACTTCATCAACTTCTTGAGGGCTATTTACAAATGACTCACGGAAATTTGTCGCGAAAGCGTTACAGATATCAACAGTTTTATCTAACGAAAGGTTCTTGTAAGTGAAGTTAACTGGAAAGCCATCTGATTTTTTCTTTAAGTTTACCCAGACGTATTCAATTACTTTAAAATCAAATAATTTTGATGGGCATTCCATTACGTATATTGTGTTACGAAGATTATATTCTTTCTATAAGTTTTATATGCGCTTTGGTTTATTATCTTGCGTGAATCCTCATTTATTAGCATATCCTTTTCGGCAAAAGGCATCATTTCGGTGCTTAGAGCCGGAATTAATTCCACAGCACATATTTTCATTTCATTCAAAAAAATGGCCTAGGTTCAGATGGTGAAAAAAAAACAAGCAAAAACTCATCTACCAATATCTTTAACTACCATTTAATTGTGTTTGGGGTCGAACTTAAAGTTCCCTGATCTTCTCGCAGAATTGTTTCCATCTTATCTTATATCAAATTTGTCTTAGTTTATCTAAACAAACGATCAAGAAACTCCATATTCGATCCGAAATACACGGAGATGATAGTTAAGAATTTTGGCTAGTTTTTTGTTCGTTTCTATTATATTTTACACCACTGTATATAGTTTTTTCTTTTATATGAAATGCGAAGATCCAAATGTTTTACTTTCCCCCCTTACAACTTTTAGTTCCTGCTTTCGCGCCTGAAGTCTAATTTTAGAATATTCAACGTAAAGAAAAAGAGAATATAACACAGTAAATGGGAACAAACATGCAGTCTAACAACCAAGAAATTAGAGAAAGTAGGCATGTGAATAAACCGCTTAAAATGTAATTACGTTCTAACGCAAACTTTCTAAATCTTCCAACATCATCACCTTGTGCAGGAAGCGCGGTATGTTTGTTTATATGTACGACCATGCCAAAAAGTGCAATCCTTACATTTGGTTGGTTGCTGTTCATCAAAATGCAGTGGCTGTGCTTATACCCAGTTATTGTGGTTGCATTAAACAGGCGTGCGATTTAAGTGTTAAGTTAGCTGTTGCATCATAATGCCTGAAACGTGGAGAAAATGTTTTGGTTGGATTTCAGTTTAAAATGCTTCCCTTTCAAAATTAGAGGTTTATTACTTGGCTTCCTATTTGAACATAATCGCAAATTCAAAAGATGTGTGGGTGGGGCTTTTATATTCTATTTGTTCAGGCTATAGATAACCAAATGGCGGATTGTAGGGATTTCGAAAATAAATTAGTGTATGTATTGTAAAAGTGTAGGCAGAAGGCGTTTACTGCAACAAAATATAATACAAATTAGCTTTACTAGATGAAAACCATACAACTGTAAAAATGTATTGATTAACCTTGATATCTTCTATATGATCTAAGGATGTTAATTGTGTTTCTTAAGATAAACCACTAATAGTGGAATGAGAGTTTTAAATTACGTTAAAGATTCCAATATGTTCAACACCAAAAACATATTAAAATACCAAAATATGAGACCAAATTCTGATGTATATGTACAAAAACCTGTGTGATAATTCTGCCACGTAAAGTAATAACTAGTTACATTTAGAAATATTTGTTATTTAATAGTTACTGGCTGAAAGTTTATAGGTCCACTGTTTTTTTTTCTGTTTACATACATTTTAAAAAGGCCAAAAAATATAGTGACCAAAATCCTATTTCTGCCCGTTTTGTCTTTAAATGTTTTCTGCTTTGCTTGGGCAATAGGCGGTCAAGTGTGAATACATTCCGTGTACATACATGTATTTCACTTTCCATTTTTCGTTTGCGGAGGCAACAGTCGTCAACATTATTAATTATTCTGTTAATCCGAGGCTACTACTTATATTTTGAATACAATTGCGTTTTCCTTTCATAAGCGGCTTTTGAGGACTACAAATGTCTGAGATCTTTAATGCCGGTTCTTCAGAGCGATATTATCTATTGCTTTTACTTCCTACTCAGAAGTCACAGCTCTGTATCCGGTAGATCGGACGTTCGTCGGTAGATCACCTTTAGGCACGTCCTGGTGGAAGTGACGAAACGATTTTGCACTGCCATAGTGGCGAAATAACACTTTAAAAATAAATTAGGTAGCGCAACAGTCCGTAGAGAACCAGGGCCTAGTGACTTACAAGTTACAACTCTCAACAATTCCTGTGTGCGAGTAATTGCAGGAATGGAGGGGACCTACAGTTTATATGCCGAATCCGAACGGCTAATTTGAGAAAGCACTTTTTCATGACAAGAATTACTCTTGGAGAATTTGTCAATTCCTCGCAAGAGGCAGTAGGTACCCGTGAAAAAAACTGTAGGTGACACTTTACAAAAATGAAAAATTAATACGTGCTTGAATATAGCTGCATGACATTTTCACAAATTTCCAAATTTATATTTGCAACTAAATACATAAGTTTATGTAAATGATTCTAAGATGTAACCACAATTTATGACAAAAACGGCGTTATTAATGAATATTTTTTTTTGCAACTAAACGCCTCAGAGAATACTTAAAACTTGGCTAACTCATGTCTAATCCTTGGTTTTATTTTGTAAAATTAAATTGGTGCGTAGTCACCACTTTTGCAAAAATTACGCTTGCAATTTCAGTTTCAACCCCGTATTTGAAATCATGCGCAATATGAAGTGATCTTTAGGACCAATACATTTACATAAGGATCATTAAAGGCAAAAGATGATCAATGTTGATTAATGGTTATTAATTTGGAATGCAATTTGACTATGTTCCCGTCTTTAAAAAAGAAACGTATAATGCCAGCTTCTGGGCTACGTGCATTTACTATAGTTTGACCTTTCACTTCTTGTTTCAGGCAAATTTAAGTAAAAACAATCTTTGGCAAAATATTATCTTTTCCACAAATATGAACAAAATTTCCATTATACATGTGTAGTGTATCAATGAAACAGAGGCCTTAATAAGCATTTTTCGATATAGCATTATGACATTATCCCTCAACACTGCCCTTCGTTTTCGATGGAAAATAAGAACTTAACATACCTGCAACACCCAGAAAGTAATACATTTCAATGTTGTGCCCTTAAGTCAACTTAACGAGACTATGTGTGATGCTTTGTTGTTTGTTACAGAAAAGGAACAAGATTTGTTCGTTTTCTTTGTTCACCTTGCAGATAGCTGCATGCATGCCGTCTCGCTGAGCTTATGCATACAAATTTTTCGCAGATTATACCTACTACAACCTACCTACCTGAAAAGCAAGTCCAAATCCTTCACTTCTATTCTAGATCATAAATCTCTGTCAAATAGCAGTGGTAATGGTGCGGGGGGAATAAATTCGTTCTAAATTCTTATGAAGCCTGTCCTGATGATATGTAAGAAATTTATGAATGCACTTGGCATCTGGCAGAACTATCTACGACTATAACGTAGAAAATCATATTGCCTTGCATTTCTAATCACAATATTTTTTATTGTGTATACAACATGTAGAATTTGGTCTTTATTTATGTAGGAGCTCGTGCAGAAAAACGGGAACTTGGATATCAAGTCTAGCTGTATTTTACTTGTATGCAAGCTCGCATTAAAAAAGTTAAGAGTAAGAAAAGAAGCTTAAAAACTTTTATAACACAATTTATTTCTCCGCATGAGACATGGTGAAATGATAAAATATGAAATGTTAATAGTGGAGGGGCTTACTTTTTATTTCCTTTCAAAAACAAAATCTGTCGAAAACGAAAAATCTGTATGTAATGTACTCCCTTCTTGGTTATTAAAAAAGTCTACAAAATAGGTATTTTTTGGTTTAAAAATAAATAGGTAAAAATTATAGAAAAAAAACATTTAGTTAATGTGATATACCTACATACATACATATAATAAAACTACTCTCTACAATAGTAGGAGATTTAAATAACACTGAGCGATAAAATTACATGTTTTTGTTTGTTGCACAAACAAAACAATACTTTTTTTAAGTGATTAAGACGTCCAATTTATACTATTTTAGTTTCTCACTTAGTTCCTCGAAATTCTCATTGGGTTTGCGTTTTAATTTGAATCTATATGTGAAGTTTCGAGCAAACCTTGAATTTAAAACGTTCATAGTTTCGAAAAATACGTTTTGGAGTTGTAGGGCTGATTCGAATCCGAACCTTCATATTAGACATATTTTTTTAAGTATTTCAAAAACTTGTAAAAAAAAAATTGTTTACACGACGGATTCGTGATAAGAACAATACTTACATTGAATCCGTTTTCTTTTTCTGTCGAAAACTGTTTCAGCGTAAATAGTTCATCATTTCTTTAAGATTAATTTGAGAATCGTGAAATCTGACAAGTTATGAAGATTGTTCGGACATTCTATGAAATACTTTCAATATTTCGACTAAAACTCGAAGAAAGCGATTATAGATTTGGGAAACCTTCACAAAATTTTAATCATAAAAAGTCTTCTTTATGAATTTAAATAGCCTCAAAACCCCTTACATGATGAAATAATTTTGAAGTCGAATTTGATTTATGGCTATAAAAACCGATTGAAAAAGTGATTGCTAGGAGCAAAACCTTGTCGACCATTTTCATAACTTTTTTTTTTAATTTGGACGAATAAAAACACAAGGAAGCGCTTGAAAAAGAAGTTCTTGTCAGGAAAAATTCAATAAAATCCTCAAAAAATAAATATGGCCTACAAAAAAATATCTCTAATATATAAAATTCTCCTGTCCCAGTGTTAGTTGCCATACTCCTCCGAAACGGCTTAACCAATTACAATGAAATGTTGCATATACATTCGGTAGGTCTGAAAATAGGTTTTTATTTATTTTTTATATTCCTAAGTGCTATGGTTTAATTGCATCAACATCGTATACGGTGCAACGATCTTACGATAGTATTCAGTGACGCTATGTACCATGAAGCATTGATTGCTATTGAGGATCTTTGCATTATCATTACCAACATACCACTCAGTCATTTCGGTATGCATTCACCAAATCGAAATGTATCTGATTTAATAGACACTGAGTTGAATAGTGAACTACAATACAATACTGTAGAAATGGCAACGATTGTTACTCGCAATGTCCCACTAATCAATGAAGAACAAAGAACCACTTATGAACACATCATGCTCACAGTTTCGGCAGGACAAGGTGAATTCTTTTTTTTTTTTATGCACCTGGTGGAACTGGCAACACATTCCTTATTTCGCTAATTCTTGCTTGAATACGATCAAATAATGGTATCGCATTGGCTGTTGCATCGTCTGAGATAGCGGCTTTATTGCATGGAGGCAGAACAGCTCATTCAGTATTTAAACTGCCACTAAATATTCAAAATAACCCAAACGCGGTGTGCAATATAAAAAAAAATAATCCATGGCCACAGTGCTGAAACAGTGTACAATTAATAATTATCATCTGGGATGAATGCACTATTGCACACAAACATTTGCTTGAGGCGTTGAACAAGACATTGAAAGATATAAACAACAACAGACTATTTGGCGGCACTGTTTTCAAGTGATTTCAGACACACACTTCCCGTTATTCCGCGTTCAACGCACGCTGATGAGATCAACGCGTGCTTAAAATCATCGCCACTGTGGCGTAATGTTGAAAAAGTACAACAGAAAGTAAATATACGTGTTCGAATTCTTCAAGATCCATCCGCTGAAACATTCTCAAAACAACTGTTAGATACAGGCGACTCAAACGTTACTACAGATGAAACTGGATGCATAAAATTACCGGTCGATTTCTGCACGTTTATTGATTCACAAGATGCTCTCATTGACCAGATATTTCCCGATGTATACACAGACAATATTCAAGTCATGAGTGGCTGGCAGAAAGAGCAATTTTAGCAGTAAAAAATGTGGATGCTAACGAATTAAATCTCAAGATACAACATTTGTTAACAGGAGACTTGGTGTCATGCTACCGAAGCTGTAAATTATCCAACTGAGTTTTTGAACTCATTAGATTCACCAGGTATGCCAGCGCATAATTTACAACTGAAGGTTGGACCTCCTGTAATTTTGTTTCGTAATTTGAACCCACCACGGTTGTGCAACGGCACGCGATTAGTAATTAAAAAATTGATGAAAAATGTTATCGAAATCATATTTCTTAATGGAAAATTCCGAGGTAAAAATATATTATTACCGCGAATCCCTATTATACCCACAGATGTGCCAATTCAATTCAAACGCCTTCAATTTCCAATTAGATTGGCATTTCCAATGACTATCAATAAGTCTCAAGGCCAAAAGATATATGTCTGCGGCTTAGATTTGAGCACTTCATGTTTTTCACACGTGGCGTGCTCTCGAGTGGGCAAACCATCCAGTTTGTTTGTATTGGGGAAGGGATTGATATTTTTTTTTTTTGTAGTATTGTCATAATTAGCGATATGTATGTTTTTGTATATAATTTTAAAGAATTAATTTTAACAAATTATTTTATTTATTTTAATATTTTGTCACCGTTTACAGTTCTCTATACCTCTCCCACTTATATACCACATCGTTACACACTTACAATAAGTTATTTATTTCTAGCAAAATATTTTCTAGAAGTTATTTATATGACAAAACAACGTTTGTCGGGTCAGCTTGTAATAATATAAAGTACAAATCGGCAATATGATATGAAGTGAGTGAATGATTCTATATTGGTAAATTGTATTGTATCAGTTATAATTTATGTCATACAGCATTTTATCAATCAAAATTGTTATCTGAACAGCCTAAATATTGGCTTTTATCAGCACACATTCCTTAAATTAGATTATCGACTTAAAGTGATAACGATAATTCACTAACTTAGCTTTTAAATTACCCAAAAGTCTAATGTTATGTTTATTTCAATTTCGTTAACGATACTATCCTAAAACCTAAAATGTAGTTGTTTTTTTTAGAATATCATTAAGGACATGAATAAAGCGAACAAAATGTCCCTAATGTAAAAGCGCTTAACGGCCATGATGAAGCAAAAGAACTGTTTTCGTGCACATGTTTTGTGCATATGTTCTTGTGTTAAAATTCCTTATTGTACAGGGTGTAGGTATTCCAGATAACTTAAAAGTCACCAATGTTTCTAGCGAAAAAAATGAAAAAGTGGATTTTAACTACTACTTTAACATTTAATACTACTCTGCTTTTGCATACAAAACTTGATTGACTTCGCATAAGCTGATATTGATAACTGTTGCAGTAATTACGCTAATCACTGCACCAACTTTCCTACCTTTGATTAATCTATATTAAAATCCGTTAAGCTACATTGTTTTCAATCAACATTTAACTTAAATTGTAAATATTAAGAAGCAAAAAGTCTTTCTTTTGACTACCACGCGTTGGGCAACCTCAAACAGCTTTACAATAAAGTAAAGTAAAAATACGAATTCAATCTCTCGTTTTTAATTTGGCGTAAACTCAGTGTTTAATACTTAACAATTGGTGACCCCGAACATTCTATATGGTTAATGAAGAAGTTGGTTCTACAAATTAAGCTGGTGTGCACAAATACCAACGACACAACAAATACCAACGACACAGTGCTACATTGTTCCAACACCTGATTTTAACGCCGATCGCCCTGCACTTTGGTTTGCTCAACTTGAAGGACAATTTCACCTTGCCAATATAATCGACAAAAAGACAACATTTTTCCGCCGCTGAGGTTGAAGATATACATAATATTGCATATAACTAAATGGTTAAGCGGACTTTCAAACGACAGTACGCAACATGACTCGTCAAAAACAGGCAACGCTTGCTGACCACATAATGGAAATTTCATAGTCCAATCAACTGGCTTCTGTTCAATCTACTCGTTGTGTTGAAGAAACATCCCTAGAGATTACAAATTGGTACGTAGTTTTAAAGATTCTATGCAAGAAGGCCCACGTGTAAACTAGAAATTGCCAAAGTGCATGCAGTTTTTCAAAAATCAAGTCAGGGAGTCGCTAACGGTGGTACACTACTCCTCTCCAAAATCCCACTGCCTCTTTGTTTTTGAAAGCGCCACCAAAATTCACTACCTCGTCGATACTGGTGCTATCCGAAGAAGCTTACAACAGGTCATCAAAAAGAAAGCAGCGTTTGCTTTATGCAGCCACATCAAAACGTTTGGATGTAAGTTGCTTACGCTTGATTTCGGCCTAGGACGAGAATTCACTTGGCGTTTCGTTGTGGCGAATATAGTCAATCCTATAATTGGAGCTGATTTTCTCGCTCATTTAGGTCTGCTTCTAGATCTAAAGAACAGCTGTCTCCTAGACTTTCTGTTTTCTGCGTCAGTCGTTTGGTCCCTGTCGTTTCATCGATTAAGGCACTCCAGAATTCGTCTTCATGGATGCAAATCCCCTCCGAGTCTCCAAGCATCACTGACGGCTTATTTAAACATGGTAAGCAGGCGACAGAACATCATATCTTAACAACTCCCGGGCCTCCAATATTTAATAAAAATCGAAATATGGCTCCAGATCGGCTTGCTATTGACAAAAAGGCTCATGGTCTTCTCCACTTCACTGGTAGGTAAGCATATTTTCTCCACCACCGATCTTGTGCGCGCTTTTAATCAAATTTCTGTGGCAGCCAAAGACATATGCAAGACTGTAATCGTAACGCCACCCAAAACTTATAAAGGTTTATAGACGAGGTGATTTCGTTATTCTTTACATTGACGACATGTTAGTCGGATCAAAAGGCAAAAACGAACATCGTAAACATCTTCGCATTCTTTATAACCGTTTATCAGACTTTGAAGTTGTTGTGAAGGTTTCTAAATGGTCCTTTGGTCAAACGGAGTTGGATTTTCTGGGTATCGTGTCAATTCTAAAGGAATACGAACACTACTAGACAGAGTAGATGCCATAGTCAAAATTCCAAAGCCGGTGACATTCAAACAATTGCGAGAGTTCCTTGAAATAATTATCTTCCGAAAAATTCAGAAAAACACTGCACGTTGTGAAGCTCCTCCTCAAAAATTCCTACAAGGTGCGAATATTAAAGGTTTAGACAAGGTTCCTTTCGAAACATGCAAAGAAGACTGATTTTCTACAGAGACACAAACTTACCCCGGATCTCTTTTCACGGATGCCTCCTTGAACGCCGTCGGCGCGATGTTTCAACAAAAGCGTGGTATAGTTTAACAGCCACTTGCTTTCTTCAGTGAAAATTGCAGCCAGCTTTTAAAAAGTATAGGCATTATGACTTACAGTTACGCCGCGGTAAAGAGATTTAAATATTTCTCGGAAGGACAAAAAGTCACTATTTATTCCGACCATAAACCGCAGTTTCGGCGCTTGGATTTCATATGTCAATTTTCCTCCAACATCCGACACCTTCCGGCAAGGACTACATCATGTCCGACGCCCTTTCACACATCAAAACCATCAAGCTCAAGCAGAAGATAGCAAACTTCAACATCGCATTGATTTGAGCACAACCATATTGACATCATCGACACATACACATCTTCAAGAAGTTATCGTTTTTGTTTGACAAAAATATATCGCTTTTATCGTGAGTTGATATGTTGCCGGTTGTATTATTAGGAATTTGCACTGCATGGAAGGATGATTTAGAAGTCACATCAGCTGATATTGTCTTGGGAGAGCCACCTTGTTCCATCTTTTTTTTTTATTATCTGAGCTTCTATTGCCTTATCTTTAAACTTTGTATACAGTTTTAGCTTAACTTTTTTTTGTTTTGGATTTACTTAAAATAAAATTAAATTAAATATACAAATTATTGAGTTAAATTTAAAATTATGATTTTTATTAGTTGTTGGCATAAGCCAACAAGACGGCCCATAATGTCGTACTGTTGGTCTTTTACTTTCCGATTCCCATTTTATAGTTATCTTTGCCCATCTTTGATCTGAAGTCTTGAAATATGTCCTCCACAACTCCATTTAAATCTTTTCGTTCTATCTATTACGTCAATCATTCGGGTATTGTTGCGGGATTTCTTTATTTCTTATTTTTTTTCTTTCTATTTTCGTCTGATAGATCCTTAGCTGGTCAAGTGATTTTGTAGTTAAGCACAGGGTTTGTGATCCATATGTGAGCACCGGTGGAATAGCGGAGTCAAAGAGATATTTATTGTGTTTCTATGCTTTGGTATAGTTCTAAAATCTGTTTGAGACTCCAGAATTGTTTCCAGCTGTTTGTGATGCGTCCGTTAATTTCTTTTCTTTCATGGTCCTTAAAAGATTTTATTTGTCCTAGGTATATGTATGTAGTCATCACGTATTAAATTTCTTCTCGGTCCAGAGTTATATCTTCTCTGAAGTGGTTTGTCATAACTTTCGTTTTTATTTTTTTAATTCGCAGTCCATAGTTTTGCATATGCTAGTGATATCTGTTGCCATCTCCTGTATGTGTACAGCTCAGTAAATCTAAGGTTGTTGAGAAGTTGTTCACATATCCTTATACCATATTTTGTCTTACAGTTCGTCTTTTGACAAATATCCTCTAAAACTGCACTATTTTTCATTCTATAATTCAGATATCATAGTGTGCAGTTGTTCTTTTTTGATCTTCCTTTAACATAATGTCAAATAATACCAAAAAGTGCTTTGCTTGCAAAAATGCAATTCAGGATGAAGGTGTAAATTGTGGCTTTTTTTGTGGTAATTTGTTTCATAAGCTCTGTGCTAAAATCTCGGAAGATACCCAAAAAGAAATTCAGAAAGAAAATTCAAATATTGCTTTTCGCTGCACTGACCGTGTAAAGTTTAAATTGTCCATGAATAATGTGCTTGTTAAGGTCAACGAACTAGTTTCAGTGGTTGATGTGCTTACGCAGAAAATAAATGGTGTTGATGCATTTCAAGCTGATATAAAAAAACTATTGCTTGATGTTGTTGTTGCGCCAAAATAAACCAAAACTAAGGGGCCGGTTATAGCTATCATTAAAATCCATCAGTAAAATTCTTGTTTTTAGTTTTTGAACATGTTACAGATTTACATATTTTTAGCAAAAGATTGATGCAAAAAGATGAACCCTATATTCAAGTATTTTTTTCAAAAAGAAATAATGCATTTAAAGTTTTATTTCATTTATAAATCCATTTTAATTTTTTTAATGAAGAAATTTCATTTTACTGAACAGCCAAAAGCCAAAAGAAAATTCCATTTCGTTTTAGGCGCCAGTTATAGCTATCATTGAAATCGATCCGGAAAAATTTTTGAATCGATATTTGACGGTGTTTTCCTTTGATTAGAAATGAAAATTATATACCGATCGATCGGAAAATACACAAAGAATTTTTTTTGAGAAAAAAAAAGTTTAGTTGCACATTTATTTTTTTCTAAAAATGTATTTTTCTATTTTCCGGACGAAAATTCATTTTCCTGAACAGTTGATTCTTTTATGTCCAAAAATGAAACAAATGGTTCAAATGATTTGTGTTTCAATTTCACTCAATTCCAATGACAGATTTCTGTCAGAAAAAGTTTTTCGGCTGCATTTCAATTTTCAACCAGGAAAAACTTTGCCGGTTTGTTTATTTTATTTTTTCTTTGTTGACTGTTGGAGATAATTTATTAAAAAAAACAAAATATATAGAGCGTGAGTACGATTTGATTTGATTCAGTGTATTGTTAAAAAATTTAACATTTAAATCTTATTTTTCAGAAAAATGAACGAAATAGAAAAATCTATAAGAAAGCAGGAAAACAAGGAGTTCGAGGCAAAACTTATAATGGAAGTGAAAAATCATATTTGTCTCTATGCGAAAATGACCTTCATTACAGCAATAAATATCGAAGGCAGGCTGCATGGGAGGACATATCCTGTATTCTGGGCAGATCAGGTAAGTAGATTTGTCTATACTTGAATATAAATACTCAATATATATATTTAAAATATATTTGTAGTGGAAGAATGCCAAAAAAAATGGAGTTCTCTGAGGGACTCGTTCCGAAGCTACTTCAAGCTAGAGAAAAATGTTCCGAGTAGTTCAGGTTACTCGGGCAGTATAAAATGGGTCCATTTCCAAAGCTTGCGGTTCCTTATTCCTTACGTAAAGGTTCCAAATGAGTATGTTTTGTTTATTCACTTCTTTGATGTTTTCTTATATTAAATTTTGTTTGTTTTAAATTGACTGTGGGAACTACAGCCAGGATACAAGTCAGGTTGAGGTGAACGCAGTCGAAGAAATTATATACATTGTTGGTGGCTATAATGAAACCCTGTGTTCCCAAGCACCATTGGATATGCCAGGTCCTTCGAATTCCGAAGCTTCAACCTCTAAAAGAAGAAAATTGAGGAAGCAATACTCTGATGCTGCCGTGGAAGAACCCGATTTAGACATTTTTCCAGAGCATTGCTCAGCAAGTGGAACATTTCAACCAACGACGACAAATTAATTTTCAGAGAAAAATTTGGACTTGTTAGCTGAAGAGCTTCTGGAAGATGAGCAATAGCTGAAAGCCCTATGATATGTTTGTGTGTTTTCTTCAAAAAGTAATTTTTTTTGTTTTTTTTTTTTATTTGTATATATAAATAATTTGTAGAAAATGAAGTTCCTAATTTTGTGTTACTAGTTTTAAGATGAAAAAAATTATTTTTTAAAAATGTGAGTTAGGCTTAAAAAAAATGATGTTCCTATTATTTATGTCACTTGCTAAGCTATAAGATATTAAGAAAAAAAAAATAAAATTAAAAAGTAATGAAGTTAAAAGGTATTTTTTATTATTTTCATAATATGCAAAGGATTGAATTTTTCGTTTTTAGAAAATTTTTTGGTATTGGAACTCTACGTTTCCTTCATTAACCATCCAGTTGGCAAATTTATTTCTGATGTTAACAGCATTTGAAGCTGGTTGTTGAATCTTTGTTTCATCTTTGTTTCATGATCAACAAGTGGCAAGTCGCAATGCTCGTGGGCTGTGGGTTCGGCTTGCAAATAATTGTGCAAAATGCAACAGCACAATATCAAAGGCTTCGCAACTGATGGTTGTACCTCGAGGGGTTTTAAAAGAATTCTCCAAGTATGGGCAAGGATTCCAAATGTGCTCTCTACTATTCTTCTAGCCCTGGAATGCCTGAAAACAACAACGTAATTAATTTGTATCTTCAAACTTATTTTTTTCTAATAGATGAATACTGAATACCTATAATTATAAATCAGCTGTTTTTGGTTCAGAGAAGTCCCCGGATACGGTGTAAGCATGTTATATCTTAAACCAAAAGCTTCATCACCAACAAGTACATATGGTTGTGGCTCAGTTATGCCCGGTAATGGAGTATCAGCTGGTACTTTCAGTTTAACTGGGTTATTTATCCAGTGATTTCCAAAATAGCAAGAAGAAAATACTGTTGAATCTGATTTTGACCCATAAGCTCCAATGCTAACCATTACAAATCTGTAATTTGCGCGTCCACTAAAGCCATGAGGACTGTCGAAAAACACTTTTTGTAGTTAAAATAGAAGCTTCCTGAGTTTCGTGGAGCGAACATTCTTATATGCTTGCCATCAACTGCTCCTAAGCAATTTGGAAAGTTCCAGGTTTTTAAAAAGCCATCCGCGATATTTTCCCATTCCTTCGGATTCTGACACATAGGCAT
Source organism: Eupeodes luniger (assembly GCA_951509635.1). Lineage (NCBI taxonomy): Eukaryota > Metazoa > Arthropoda > Insecta > Diptera > Syrphidae > Eupeodes > Eupeodes luniger. The sequence continues at coordinate 61,379,512 of OX608074.1, forward strand.
ATACATAGATTTTTTTGAGACGATTATTGATAGCAGAAATTGTTTGAATGATGCAATTTCCAACAGTTGTTTTTCCCATCAAAAATCGGAATGACAAATCAGCAAAACTGGCTCCAGTAGCGAGGAATCTGTTAGTTAATCAAGCAATTAAATATTCTTAAATAAAATATGCGTACAATTTGTTTTACCGTAGTGTGAGGCAAAGTTTTTCCTTTGAGCTTATAAAATCCATCGTTTTTCGGAAAAGATTATTCTTTGGTGCAATATCATCTTTTATTTCATTTAAAATAGAGTAAAATTGTTCTTTAGCCATGCGAAAATATTCGTAAAATTTCATTGGGTATTTTTCTAAACGCTGAAATAATGTAAAATATTCTCCGTAAAGTTTTTGGGCACGATATAAAGGATGTACTTGGTAAATTCGTCTTCGGAAACTGTAACTTTTTCTATTTTTTAATGCATGGTATATTGCTAAAAGCAACAATAATTTCCTTCTTTTTTGTACATTCATAATTTTTTAAAAACACTTTTCTTATTTTCTTATATTTGTTGCAATCTATGTGTTTATTGAGAACACTAGAAAGAAACAAACAAATACAATTCATTTGATTTATTTCACTGACAGAAATTTTCAATGATGGCTATAAACGACCTGTCAAAAAAATTCCAATGTTCCTTTTCAATGATGAAAACCAATGATAGCTATAACTGGCGCCTTACTGTTGGTGTTCCAATTTTTTACTGTTCCGATCACATCATTAAAAATTTTACCTACTGATGAAAGCAACAGCAAAAAAATTGTCTGAGGTGCGAAGCCTCAAAGTGACATTTAATTTAATGACGTAAATTAACTGATTGCTATAAACGCTCATCAGTAAAACATTTCAGATTCCTCCTGTTTCAAATTTTACTGAGGGCCCCTAAGGCCGTTAACAATAAACACTCTGATGTTTTAGGAGATGCTGCTAGTGGCAGTATTAGTGGGGCATATCATGGAAACAAAACTAATACATCTAGTTCTCATTCCGAATTGTTCCCCTCTTCAAATGATCAAGTCGAGAAGATTAAGCATATATTGTCTAATTCTAAAGGCTCAACTATAATCGACATAAGCTAGCTTATGCGCGCATAAGCAAACGTGCAAATGCAATTGGAAAAATGGAATTTTTCCAATTGTTTTAAAGCACTGCTTTGAAACTTTGAGTTCTCCGCTTCAATTTATCTATAATCAATCTCTTTCTTGTGGTGTTTTCTTAGATGAGTGGAAAATTTCCACTATCAATCCTATTTTTAAGTCTGGTGATAAAAGGAATGTAATAAACTATCGTGATCGTCCAATAAGCAAACTGGCTATTATTCCAAAAATTTTAGATAAACTTGTAAAAGTAAAATTATATTGCATTATTAAAAATCATATCTCTAATTCCCAACATGGATTCTTCAGTGGCCGATCAACCTCCACAAATTTGGAGCATTAAAAGTATATGGTTTTGATGGAACCTTACTAAAATGGTTTTGGTCTTATCTTATTGGTAGGAGGCAGATAGTGAAAATAGGTGACTTAGAGTCTTATCCGATAACAGTCCTATCAGGTGTTCCTGAAGGAAGTCATTTGGGTCCACCTTGTTTGATCTTTTTATAAACGACTTTCCATCAATTCGATCGTTATCTGAAGGTCTAATATTCACAGACGATATCAAAATATTCAAGGTGATTAACAATCACCTTGATTGCAAAATCAATGCGGTGCAAAATCGTATCGTCACCTCCTAGTGGTGCCCGCTGGATAGGTTCACCGAAAAGTGAACTAACGACGAACGTTGGATTCATCGGATCCAGAGCTGTGTCACCTGAGTTACCTTCTCAGGAAGTAGGAGCAAAAGACCAGATATCGCTCTGAAGAACCAGCTCTAACGATCTCAGTCATGCGCAGGCCTCACAAGCCGGCCATGAAAGGACATTTTTAAAGTGTGATGAAAACACAAGTAATAGCCTCGGATGAACGGACTGATAATGTTGACAACCCCCCCCCCGCAAACGAAAAACGGACAACGATTTACGTGTATGTACATGGAATGTGCGTACACTCAACCGGCCACGCAAAGCAGAGCAGCTTGCCGATGCCCTCGCCGAAATCAAAGCTGATGTGACAGCCTTCCAGGAGATGCGATGGAATGGGCCAGGCAGTAGGAAGATTGAAGGCTGTGATTTTTACTATGGGAAGTGTCTACTCGAGGGGAGGAAGCGCTTATTTGGATGTGGTTTTGCTGTCAGAGGGAAACTAAGGCAAAGAGTTTTAAGCTTTCGGGAAGTAAGCGAAAGAGTGACGACAATCCGCATTAAGGCCAAATTCCACCACCTGAGCCTTATCAGCGCGCGTGCCCCGACGGAAGAGAAGGATGACAATACCAAAGAAGAATTTTACGAGCTTCTCGTCAAAACGCCAAAATTGGTAAAGAAGGCATCTTTGGTAGGTCAATCGGAAGACATAGCCTACACGACATCACATCTGGAAATGGGCTCAGGCTTATCGACTTCCTAGCCGATAAAAACATGGTGTTGAGTAGCACCAGATTCCCTCGCCCAGATATCCACAAAGGCACTCGATGATAGAACTTGCAACCAAATCGATCATGTTGCTATTGACGGAAGACACTCCTCTAGCATACTTGGCGTTCGTATGTACAGATCAGCCAACATAGATTCCGACCACTACCTAGTTGGTGCTAAACTGCGCGTACGAATATCCATGGAAGCTCTTAGACGAACAACAACTTTGAGGAGAAGATTCAACGTTGGAAGACTACAGCAGGAGGATACCGCCAAGGCTTTTTCCGACCGAGTATCCCTAGAGCTTGCGAGAAACCCTACAACGGACGAGATGTGCCCAGAGACCCACTTGCAGCTTTGCAAACAATCCATCAGGAATGCTGCAGAATAGGTGCTAGGTTTCTCACAGCTGCCACCAAGGAACCTCTGGTTTGAATCTGAATGTGCTCAGGCAAACAAAGCAAAAACGGAGGCATACAGACTGTGGCAGCAAAGGAAGACACGACCTTCCCGCCAGCTCTACGTCGACAAGAGAAGGGATGAGAACCGCTTGCAAGAAGAAAGAAAAAAGCCCATGAGCAGCGTGAAGTTGAGGAGATCCAGGGATGTTTTAACAGGAAACAGGTGCGGAGCTTTTATAGAAGAGTCAAAAAGAAAACAACGGGATTCACTAGCCGCCCTGGAGCCTGCAAAGATAAGGAGGGGAATACCGTAGTCGAGACGCAGTCAATGCTAACAATCTGGAGAGATCATTTCAACCAGCTGCTTAATGGTGATGAAGTCAGTGATTCCGCCAGCGAGCAGCCACGTCAAATCCATTTGGTTGCCGATCTAGAGTTCCACCCACCCGACCAGAGTGAGATCAAACTAGCTATCACCAGGCTGAAGTCGAACAAAGCTGCCGGTGATGACGGTCTGCAGGCGGAGCTTTTTAAGTACGCTGGAGCAGATCTGGTAAGGAGCATGCACCAGCTAGTTACTAAAATTTGGTCGGAAGAAAGCATGCCCGACGAGTGGAACTTAAGCACCATCTGCCCGATCCATAAAAAAGGTGACCGCCTTCTCTGCACCAACTACAGAGGCATTAGCCTTTTAAACATCGCGTACAGATTAATCGTCTGAAGGTGGTCTGTTGTTAATAAACCTTCTCTGAATCCAGCCTGTTCCCTAGGTTGTTTCTTGTTGAAATCTTCCTTGATGGTATTGTAGAGCGTTTTATAAACAACTTATAAATTGTCGAAATATTACTTATGGGTCTATATTCATTTAAGTCGCCTTGTTTTCCTTTTTTATGTGTAAGTGTTATAGTTGTTTCTCTCCATTGTTTAGGAATTTGTTGTATTTGTATTATTTTGTTAAATAAAGATTGCAAGATTTTAGAAAACGATTCTTTTCCGTAGATTATTATTTCTGCAGAGATTACAACATTTCCAGTGCATGTGTTCTTTTCCAAATCATCTATGGTCCTTCCAATACTTTCTCTACAAAACATGGGAGTTTGTGTTGTGGGGAGATCTGTGTCTTGTCTATGCTATCAGTATTTTCATCGTTAAATATGTTCTTGGTTGAGGATAAAAGTTTTTCAAACTTCATTTCCGTTTAAATATTTTCTATTCGTTTGCATTTTGGTTTTTTTAAACTGATTATCTTGTTGACTGTTAAGTAATGATTTTGTTTTTCTTATTGATTTTGTTTGTCCTATCGTTTCTGTTAGTTATATGTAAAAATACTTTAACTTAAACCTCTTTTCACTTTCACAACTTATTTTCATCTATAAGCTTTTTTTATTATTTATTTTATTTAATTAATATTGTCATAGATATTTTTTACTATAAATTTATTCTTCGTTTGTTTAACATCGTTATATTGTTCAATAAAATATTTTATCCCCGAAACATTTCTTTTACTAACCACGGTTATCAACAGGTTATGGGCCCAGGCCTTTACATTGAATGCAATTAAACTTTGAAAAATATTGATTGGATAATTAATAATTTTATTTGCATAAATATGACCAGCTCAAATGTCCATGGCCGAATTCCTCTTCTGAATGGAGAAAATTATATAACATGGAAGGCACAGATGGAAGCCATACTTCAACGAGGAAGATTTCTCCAATACGTAAAAGGCGAAACCGTAAGACCATTAATAGAAGTGGAACAACAACAATGGGATGAAAAAGATTTAGATGCTCGGGCAGAGCTTCTTATTGCAATGGAACCAAATATTGTTGCTTTGGCAGCGAATTTGAGAACATCGAAGGAAATCTGAGATTTTTTGCTGGAAAGCTACGATAAGAAAGGACCACGACAGAAGACTGAAGAATTTCGTAAATTCACAAATCTGCAAATATCTGCAGGACAATCAGTTGCCGAATACGTTCGCGAATTCAAAACAATAACCAATCGATTAAAGGAGTTGTGGGCAAAATTAGACGATGATCTACTAGTTGTAGTTCTTCTCGATGGATTATCAGATGACTACAAGGACATAAGATCTGCGTTCGATGTTCAAAGCAATTATCCAGATGTTTCTACTGTTTGCACCAGATTACTTGAAGTTGGGGATAGAAAGAAGTAATTTTTGAACAATAACGTACTCAGTGCCAAGCATTACCGTTCGCAAAAGCATTATAAGAAACCTCAATGTAAGATTAGAACCGAAAACAATAATTTTCCTTTTACTTGCAGAAAATGTGGCAAGCGAGGTCATATGGCTAAGGATTGCTGGACTAAAACTGACCAAACAAGATTGACTCAAAATGGTGAAAAGCAAGAACAAGGTTTCATCGTACAGGAATGTACAGCGTTTTCAAAACTACCATATGAACAACCGTATCAGCGATTATGGTGTTTGGACAGTGGGGCAACCTCACATAAGCCTGACTAATCTAGTTTTATCACCCTTAATTCAAACAAAGATGCGAACCATGTCAAACTTGCAGATAGCCATGTTGTAAGTGTTGAAGGAACAGTTAAGTCAAACATCAATGTTTAAAGCTCAAAAGAGCCACTATACCTGTACAATACACTTCTCGTTCCAAAATTGACTGACAATCTCATCTCAATCAGCAAGGCCACAGATCATGGAAGTTAACACGACACCTTGCACCTTATCGACCACCTATTCCCAATCCAATTTCAAGAATTATTTGAAAGCAAAATATTGTTTCTGTTTTTGTTAATTAAGCAATTATTTCTTTTTGGTTAACTTAAAATATTACTAATCAATTATTGTATTCTAATTTTGTTTATTTAGCAAATATAAAAGCAGTAAGTCAAATACTTTGCATTTCTTGGAAACCAAGAAATTATTTGTGTTTTGTTAATCAAGCAATCATTTCTATTTTGTTAATTAAGCAATTATTGAAAATATTGTATTATTATAAATATAGGAGAGAAATAAAATAAAGCTTCACTTTTAAGTCAACCTCCAACAAATTGAGTTTTTTTCAGTCGTGTTGCACAGAACACGATAACTTGGATACAAGGTAATTTTTGAAGGATCTGAAGCTAAAATCTTAGATAATAAAGGAAATTTGGTCACAGTAGCATTAAAACAGAATGGTTTGTATTATATACACATAAATGAAAAAACACAATTAGTCACAAATAAAACAAAAAAATCTGAAATACATTATGGATCCTTAATGTCTTGGCATAAAAGGCTGGGATACGTAAATTTAATTTCTTTGAAACAGCTTTTGGCAAAGAAGATGGTTCATGGACTGCCCGATAAATTTAAAGATGACATCGATGATTGTACTGTTTGCATTCGAGCTAAGCAAACTTTAACAGCATTTCCTACAAGCAACAATGAAAAAAAGACATCCCGTCGCTTGTAACTTGTGCACTCAGACATATGCGGTCCGATGCGTACAGAATCGTTGGGAAGAGCAAAATATTTTATAACATTCATCGATGACTTTTCACGAAAGATTTTTGTTTATTTCTTGAATAGGAAGAGCGAAGCCTTCAAAACCTTCAAAAAATTTAAGGTTTTTGCTGAAACTCAATCTGGTGAGAAAGTTAAAACACTCCGAACGGACAACGGATTAGAATACTGCAACAAGGACTTCCAAAAATTCGTAGAAAATTGCGGAATATTTCACCAGAAAACTGTGCCACACACACCGCAACAAAATGGTTTAGCCGAGAGGGCTAACCGGACTTTACCGAGATGGCAAGATGTTTAATGGATGAAGGCAAACTTCCCGAATTTATGTGGGCTGAATTAGTGAACACTTCCGCGTTCTTACGAAACAGATGTCCAACGAAACCCAACGGAGATGTAACACCAGAAGGAAATTGGTTCGAAAGTTTACACTTTAAGAAAATATTCCAAACTTGGTAAATTCGAAAACATATCCGAAGAAGGAATTTTAGTAGGTTACGCGGAAGAGTCTAAGGCTTACAGAATTTGGATGAAAAACAAGCGAAGCGTAATCCGAAGCAGAGGCATCAGGCTTATCAACAATGGGCAAACCGTCAAATTCCAAGACAACGATCTAAAAAGCTGTAATTTTTATAACTTCTCGTTCACTTGATAACTCCAATAATTCGGAAAGCAATGAAGAAAATACAACCTCAAATATGAAGTGAATGAACTTGAAAATGACTCGAAAGAAAAGATTCAGACGAATGGCAAGATGCAAACGAATTCGAAGAAGACATCGTTCAACAAGCAACATCAAATTAGATGCGCACTGATCCCGAAAATGTGAAAGAAGTATTTTGTTTGGAAGATGCTATTGAATGGAAAAATGCAATGCAAACTGAATTCAATTCTTTGCTTAGCAATAACACCTGGACTTTGGTGGACAGACCAATTGACCGGAAAGTCATAAAATCTAAATGGGTGTTTAAAACAAAATACAGGCTGGACGGAACTATAGAGAAGCGAAAAGCACGACTTGTTGCGAGAGGTTTTGACCAGATTCAAGGAGTTGATTATCAAGATACGTACTCACCAGTGGTAAATATAAGTTCAATCCGTTTAACTATGGCAATAGCTGTTGAAAATGGTTTGGATCTTAATCATCTAGATGTTTCGTCAGCATACCTTAACGGTGATATCGATACTCTTATTTTTATGGAACAGCCGGAAGGATTTGAACAAGGCAATAAGGTTTGCAAATTAAACAAAGCAATTTATGGACTGAAACAGAGCGGACGGCTTTGGAACTTAAAGTTGGATGCAACTCTTAAAACACTTGGTTTCAGTGCTTCACAATGCGACAGGTGTATTTACTTTAAATACAATAACAATCAAATAACGCTTATTACAGTTTACGTGGATGATCTAATTGTTGCAACGAATGATTCCAAAGAGTTTGAATTGATGAAGCAGAACCTATCTGAATGTTTTGACATTAAGGACCTTGGACATCCTAAACTCTGTGTTGGTTTAGAAGTTCAGCGTTTGAATGACACTCTTATCATTATTTAGGAAGGATTCATCAAAAATTTACTAAATAAATACGGACTTACGGACTGCAAACCTGATCGATTACCAATGCCTACAGGTTTGAAGTTGGAACAAATCCCGAAAATTAAAGGAGAACCAAAGGAAGTCGACAAAACCAGGTACCGCCAATTCATACGGAGTTTACTCCACCTTTCAACTTTTAGTAGACCGGATATAGCCTACGCAGTGAATGCATTATCTCAATTCAACAACGATCCTAGACAACAACATTGGAGCGCTGCAATGCACATCCTCCGCTATTTACAAGGCTCGAAAAATATTGGCATCGTTTATAGAAAAACATCAGAGAAACTACACGCTTATGCTGATGCAAGTTGGGCAAGTGATCTCAATGACAGAAAGTCACAGAGTGGTTTTTCATTCATTTATGGAGGAGCAACAATTTTATGGGCTTCAAAGAAACAAAGAATTGTTACTACGGAAGAAGCATCATTCTTACGAAATCTACTTGAAGAACTTGGACTTCATCAAGGACTAGTGACAATTTTTACCGACAACAAAAGTGCACAGTCTATTGCAACAAATTTGGGTATCCAAGAGCGAACCAAGCACTTAGATATCCGGTATCATTTTGTCAAAGAAGCAATTGCTGATAACAAAATCAATCTTGAATTTATTGGTACCGAAAACATGCCAGCAGACGCTCTAACAAAACTTTTAGCTTTAACAGCTCACAAAAAATGCTTTAAGCGTTTAGGAATGTCTTTCGATTAAATTAAAAAAAAATGTATAATTGTGAAATTGAGGACGGGTGTTAGTTATATGTAAAAATACTTTAACTTAACTACATCACTTTCACAACTTATTTTCATCTACAACAGTAGTTGGCATAAATATTTTGACGAAACCTTTTTCTGACTATTGAACCTAGACTTTGCTTATTATCGTTAAATAACGGCGAAAAAATAATGTGCAAAACAAAGAATATGTTTTTAGTTCTATGCATGCCAAATTTTGTATTGTTTACATTTTGCATTCTCTTTTTGCTCATAAAAATGCATGTAAATAACGAATTTTTGTGTGGCATAATTATTTTGTGTACCTGTTTTTACACTTTGCACGTGAAAACCAAGCAACTTATGCAATATTAAACTTTATTTGAAGTGAAACGTTAATAAAAAAATAAAATTTGATCAAAAGTTATTTAAAACCATGGTTAAAACAGTGGAGTTGAGTTTGGTTATCATATCTTCCATTGTAGCAAAGTTTAAGGCTGGAATGGCAGTAAAATACATTGCAAATGAGTTTAATGTGTCACGTCAAACTGTGCACTATCAAATTAATAAGTTTAAAAAGCATAATGACATAGGAAACTTAAGAAGATCAGGTGCTAGGCGCAAAACAACGCCCACTGAAGACCGAATCCTTTTACGGGAATTAAAACAAAATATTTTTGTGAAGCCTTAATCTGCTGCAGATAAATGGAATTTGACGGCCAAGAATCCAATCAGTGAGCGTACTGTCCGACGACGTTTAAAAGAAGGAGATTTAAAGACAATTAAAGTTAAGGACGTACTGTACATATCAAAGGTAAACAAATTTAAAAGACTGGCCTTCGCAAAGGAACCTCTGCACAAGCCAAAGGAGTTCTGGAGAAGCGTTCTATGGACAGATGAAAGCTCCTTTGAGTATAACTCATCAAAAAATAATTTTTTTGTAAGATTGCCACTTTTTTGTCAAAAAGTGAGCCACGGTGGAGGCTCTGTCATGTTCTGGGGATGTGTTGCTTATAATGGACTGGGTGACTTGGTTCCTATCACCGACTCTATGAACAAAAGCCAATATGTTAGTACCCTAAATGATAATGCCTTTCCATCCGGGGATATGCTTATTGGCGAATCATTCATCCTGCAACAGGACAATGCCCCATGCCACAAAGCCCGGCTGGTAATGAATTTTTTGAAGGATGTTGGTGTTACTACTTTGGACTGGCCACCTCAAAGTCCAGATTTAAATATTATAGAAAACGCCTGGTCTCTTTTGAAACGCAAAAGAACAGTTTCTTTAAATAAAACCAGAGAGGAGACAATTGCTGAGGTAACTTCCCTTTGGAAAGAGATATCTCCAGATATTCTTCAAAATTTAGTGGATTCAGTACCGAGGCGCCTTCAAAAAGATATTGAAGCCAAAGGAGGTTATACATTTTACTAAATTCTTCATTTCTTTATTTTTGTCAAATTCAAACTTTGTTTTCTTAATAATGCATTCTTGTCAAAATACTTATGCCAACGGGTGAAATCAATAATTTATTTATATCTTTTTAAGTTTCTATGAAAAAATATTTGTTTGACTATTTTGAAGATTGTGTTAGTTATATATAAAAAGGAAAACAAATACCTAAACAAAAATTCTTTATAAAGCCATTAAAAAGTTAAACTGAAAAATGCACGATTTTTATTTCGTCAAAATACTTATGCCGACTAGTGTATAAGCTTTTTTGATTTCTAATTAATATTTTAATATACATAGATATTTTTTACTCTAAATTTATTCTTCGTTTGTTTAACATCGTTATATTGTTCATTAAAATATTTTATCCCCGGAACATTTCTTTTACTAACCACGGTTATCAACAGTTTCTTTAGCTGCTATTGTTTCTTTGAATGTTTTAATATATTTTTTTTTTATTTATATTTGTATGGGACCAATACAAGGTCGGAAAAAAGTGAAAATGGTTTAAAGGAAAATTGGTCTAACGGAAACACAAAAGTTTTAATGTTGGGTTTGAATAAAATATAAACGTATATTAAGGACACCCTGTTTGTGAAGAATTTACAAGACATTCATTGATGTATGACGTAGAATTTTCGGCTCCCGGATCCCTATCTAATGGGTGATTTTTTTGAGGTTAGGATTTTCATGCATTAGTATTTGACAGATCACGCGGGATTTCAGACATGGTGTCAAAGAGAAAGATGCTCAGTATGCTTTGACATTTTGTCATGAATAGACTTACTAACGAGCAACGCTTGCAAATCATTGAATTTTATTACCAAAATCAGTGTTCGGTTCGAAATGTGAAATCCGCTTTTTTATCGACAAATTTTGTTCAGCGATGAGGCTCATTTCTGGTTGAATGGCTACGTAAATAAGCAAAATTGCCGCATTTGGAGTGAAGAGCAACCAGAAGCCGTTCAAGAACTGCCCATGCATCCCGAAAAATGCACTGTTTGGTGTGGTTTGTACGCTGGTGGAATCATTGGACCGTATTTTTTCAAAGATGCTGTTGGACGCAACGTTACGGTGAATGGCGATCGCTATCGTTCAAACTTTTTGTTGCCAAAAATGGAAGAACTGAACTTGGTTGACATGTGGTTTCAACAAGATGGCGCTACATGCCACACAGCTCGCGATTCTATGGCCATTTTGAGGGAAAACTTCGGAGAACAATTCATCTCAAGGAATGGACCGGTAAGTTGGCCACCAAGATCATGCGATTTGACGCCTTTAGACTATTTTTTGTGGGGCTACGTCAAGTCTAAAGTCTACACAAATAAGCCAGCAACTATTCCAGCTTTGGAAGACAACATTTTCCGAAGAAATTCGAGCTATTCCGGCCGAAATACTCGAAAAAGTTACCCAAAATTGGACTTTCCGAATGGACCACCTAAGACGCAGCCGCGGTCAACATTTAAATGAAATTATCTTCAAAAAGTAAATGTCATGGACCAATCTAACGTTTCAAATAAAGAATCGATGAGATTTTGCAAATTTTATGCGTTTTTTTTTTTAAAAAAGTTCTCAAGCTCCTAAAAAATCACCCGATATATTTCTCCAACGACGCGACGCACGTTTCAGTTCAGATCTGTTCACAGTTTATTGAATATTAAACAATGAGTACAAAAATATAAGAGCAAATTATATCTTATATGTGTGTTTTTGATTGTAGAACGCAAATGTCTCTCCCTTACCCACCCTAACTTACCAAAGATGTTGTTCCTTCAACATTTGAAAACAAACTTTGACAGACGTTTCGCACGAGCTTAGAGTGGGTGAAAATTGAACACAGAATATCACTATTCAAATGAAAAGGACGTTTTGGAATGCAGCGTTCAACGTCAAATGAAAGAATATTACTAGCTCACGTTTTGGGCTGCAGAAATTAAATCAAAACGGAAGGAATGATAAACATTTAAAGAGAATAACAAATGGAACAAAACCAAAGATGAAAAATCTCAAAGTTGAGTTTTGGTAGGAGCGATAACACGTTTTATCGATGGCTTACCAAAATGCTTTCAATATGTTAGCCAATACTTTGTGAAGCTATAAATCATTGGTTCCTACTCATGAATAAACAGTATATAGGAGTATGTTTCTATACTATTAGTCTTTGTTATATATGCTGATACGACCAAGCCCGACAAAGCGACGTACGACAGCTCAACATATATAGGATTGTCCTATGAACTAATATGTGATTTATGTGTGAAGCATGTTGGCAGCATTCTTTTCAAAGCTTTTAGCCTTCAAAACTTTACGATTTATTTAGTATGTCCATTTAAGGTGTGAAAACAGAAAGTTTGTTATGTAGATTATAGGTATAGTATTTGTGATAATTGAACTTCGAACGCCGCCGCCGGAGGTGCTTAATAGAATCGAAAAATAATAAAAATAAATGTATTATCTTTTTCTTGGACTGCAGAGCAGTCAAACTAAGCTTTCCAAAATAAGACATACACTAATGAAGATATCAGTATTTATCTTCTCTATATTAGAAGTCGTTTACTGTAATCAATTCAATTCAGTTAAATTGTATTTATACCTTCAATTTAAAAATATAAAATAATTACAAACAAATGAAACTAGAAATAATTTAAAATGTTGGTATTTTGAATTTTTCGCCGATTAGTTTTTTGTTGAACATCCTTTTCCAGATTTTAGGTTTTAAGAAATATTTGGTTTATTAGTTTAAAAATCATTATAATAGCAAATTATATTTTTTTCGTTAGAGACCAATTTCATTACCATCGAAATGGATAAAGCAGATAATAAGTGATCGTTAGTTTGCTTGGCTTTAATTTTTTATAAATCTAAAACTAGCTGTTTATTTTTCTTTTTTATGAATTCTTGATGCAGTTCAACGTTTACAAAATTACAATTTTGATAATCTTGCTTTATAATGCAACATTTTTTTAAAATTATATTAGGATAGTCGTCGACGTCGAGTTTTGATCACACACAAAATTCAATATTCAATCAAAAAAACATTTTGGTAATGATAACAAGGTTTCTACTCTGTATTGTTTTGGATTCCATAATTCAATTTCAAATTAAAGCTCCTACAGGGTTCTGTACATTTTGTTATTAAGACTGTACCATATTTTCATCGTCGCATTAATTTAAATTTTAACAGACTGTTTATTTAATGTTTGATCCTAACAACTTTTTAAATTTTAGTAGTAGATCATGTGTTATGCTAAAAAACCGTTTGTTAGATAAACTAATTTTTAATAATGCGTTTTTATTTATATTTATATTTAATTAAGCTGAGCTTTTCTAAGCGTGTGTAATTTCTGCCAGCTAACGACTGACGCACAATTATAAAATCTTATACCTTACATTATCAGATCTAAAAGTTAAAAAAATATCCCAAATGAAGATAAAAATCTTGACGTATAATTAACAAGTGTTTGTCATTATTGCTAGAAAATTTCACTGTTAGCCATTGTCAGATGGTGTTTGAAATTTTCAATTCCCCAAATTGACTCAAAGTCAGATCAGTTAACCATCATGTGATTAGTGAAATTTAACAAATGTGGAACGAAATCTAACATTTTTAGTCATCGCAAGGAAAATTAAACCATTTCTTTCTTCAAGATAATTTGTCTGATAAACTCAAGTTTAAGCACATATGATTAACCATTAAACGACATTTACTTGTGTTTGGCGTTAATGGATATTTGAAAGCATTTGCTTTTCATTCTCCCAAGCCTTTTTCGCTATTATTAAAAAAAAAAAACGAAAAGAATTTGAAAACCCACAAATAAATATTTCAACGAAGTGTTTAATGTTTGAACTTTGACCATGGAAACAGTTTAACAACTAGAACATTGATTTTATAATTAACAAAATAAATCCATGTCGCACTCACTGCACAGTTGCCAACGTTGTCCCTGACTTATAAACAGCTCTATTTTGAAGGCTAAACTAATAACCTTAACTTAATTATGCTGACTTCACATCTTCAACGTTATTGGTCGCCTTACCTTCTCTTCGCAATGTAGGGGACTGATATACTTAATACATATATATTTCATGAGCTTTAGTATTGAGCTGAATGTCCTTGTCATAATTCTTGCAAGGCGTATGTATGTATGTAAATTATTCTGCTGAAATCAAAATTTTATATAAAATTGTGTACAATAAAATATTAGACTACATAAAAATGTGTAAAACTTTAAGTATTATTTTATAACTTTATATTTTCCCAAACATTAAAGTCATGAACAGTTTGTCCTTACGAAGAGAGCTTTAAGGAGATTCAGGGGATATCATGCGCAGAAGAGACCTACAATTCATTTCAGCATTTTCACCAATGAACCAATTATGCCATACGCACGCCAAGGACCTACCGAACGACGTATTATACAAATTTTCTACAGCAGTCACTCAACGACCGACGCGACGGCGGTTCACTTGCAGTTTTAAGTCATACCATCAACTTATTGAATCTCTTCGAAATGCTCAACGTAGCTCCATATACTCGTACATGTAGATTGTAGGTATTCCTTGAAAGTATGTATTTAAAAGTACAAATATTATTGTCAAGGATTAAATTTGCGTGCATTATTGTATAATAAAAATGTGATTAAGCTGATTTGATGTCATACGACAAAGAGTTCTTGCCTTCCAAGGATTGTGTACAATGTTGCAATGTGAATGTTGTGTGGCCAATAGTGTTTGAATAGTCCTTAAATAAAGAACGAAAGAGAAAAATTAAAGTAAAATAGATACGTACCTATATGGCTAGATTATTTCGCCAAACGGAGGGCCTCAATCTCTCGGACACCCCTTGGTGACCATTTCTCGTAGAATGGTATGAAAAGAATGCCATCTCAACTTATAAAGTTAAACCGGCAGCGTAAAGTCATGTGTAGTAAAGTTCTTGGTAGTGAAATTACGATGTAAATTATTCAATGTAAAACAACAATTTCTTTTTGTGGTTGTCGCTCAGTCTGTTTTTTTTTTCATTTTCTCATTCGTTCCTCATTATACCTTCATATGCCATAGCAAAAATTGCACAAGCATAATAAAATAAAAGCAGAATAAAATGTCTTCTAATGATAACGTATACATTTACCTGTAGGTACGTATGTATGTGTGGTGAATACTTATACTGCTTTAGTTCAGGATAACCAACCTTTTACACCAACCTGTCGTGTATGTGCGCGCTGATGACAGCCATGAGTGAATAAATAAATACTGGATTTTAACATCTCAACCAAGTAAATAACATCTACTACAACAAAACAACAACGAAATTGTTGTTTATTTTATAAAATAAGAAAAAGTGTCCTGTGAGCACCGTACGGCGAATAGATTGATTGCCGTGGCAATGTGATATGAATAATTTATTGCCACCATCAGGATGTGCGAATGTGAATGTCTTTTAAATATGCCGCACGCATCCCCTACTTAATGGGATTGCTAAGCAAAACTCGGAAAAAGGATACCTGTCCAAATACCAAGTGAATTATTCGAGTTTTTGTATCTTTTATGTGATTTATCAATGATTAACTCGGTTTGGTGGTTAAACGTTCGTTTCGCCCTTTAGTCACCATCATCACTCACCTTATTTTACTCTCGTTATAATGAATGATATAAATGGTTTGTGATTACTTTTTATCACCAACATTGTTGAAAAAATATGTGTGAAACTTAAAAGTATTTCTTTACAAAACAAGTAAAATAAGGAGCTGATATACCTACATACATACATTTTGGACTCTGCTGGATACAAAGTATAAATTAAATCAATCTGGATTTATAAAAACAGAATTTTAGTAAGTTTTTTGATGTTATACCTTCATAATTAAATATTTTGTGTTAGTTACCTGCATGAAAAAATGAATATATAACTTTATTTAATAAACATTTGTTGTATGTTTTATCTAGTGAAAAACATATTTGAAGTTAAGGTTCAATATATGAAAATATTGTTTTAAGAATAGAGTTTACGGGCTCCGGGCCTAGGAAAAATGTCTACGTTCCAGTGTATTTTGTTTTAAACGAATGCGATCCATTTATTCGGAAAATGTGGATAAGCAGATATGACAGGCGGGTATCATGACCTTTTTTATTTTTTATTATAAATGTCCATCAATCTAAATTTTTACGCAGTTTTGAACGTATTGTTGAGTATGTTATTTTTGTATTCAGATTACAAAAATGTTTTCATAGCTCAATATTTCCCATTCATTGTAATGTGCAGAAATTAAAAAGCTGTGTGAATCGGTATCTCATTTCTAATCCTATCCATCTATCCGAATTGATCCTGTTTAATCATCACAACGGTATTCATAACTCCTTGAATGCAAGCATAAAGAAGCACCTCACCTGTCCAAATATTGGAATTGTATTCGACTTTAGGACGAATAAAGGCTCTATATATTATAGCCAGGTCAGAAGGAGTTAAAAAATTATTAAACCGTCGGCGGCGCGGAGGAAACCTACAAACTTAAAAGCAACTTTGGCGAGATCAAATACATGCTCACTCCGCAAGAGATGGTTTGTGATTCACATACCTAGAACTATAAGCTGTCCAGTCTCTTCAATGCCAATTCCACCCATGATAGTAGCATTGTGGAAGGATTACATTTTTGAGATGGTAGATAGCATTGAGTTTTCGAAGCATTAAAAACTACCCGGCTTTTGATTCAGCATTGGACAATGCTGTCCAGATCGGAATTCAATCAGCTTATCATACGCTGCAGTTTGCAATCCACCCCTGTAGGACAACGTCGTGAATATAAAAACGAATTTTAAAAATCTTATTGTACTATTATCAGTGAGAGAAATTAGTGGATAAGAAGTTTCAGACAAAAGATCATTTATAATAATAAGGAAGAGTGGCTGAGACAACACGAAGCTCCGGGCCACACCTGCGTTTATTACCTATGTGGATATCAGGTTTGAATTCAACGAAAACTTGAAAGAAGGTACTTAAGTACAATTCGACGATTCGATTATAGGGGGAGGAGGATTCGCTTTTTTTGAGTACATACTGGACAAATCCTGTTTTCCATTTACTTGGAAAGAGACCTGTAGAGGATGTCAGATGGAAAAGCTTTCGCAGTGATTTCTGTATTTAGAAAACTGCAAATAGTCTGAAAACAAAAATCGTGTTCGTAATTTAAAAATCTTACGCACTTTTTTACAATATCAACCCGAGGTATCTTGACAATTTTTTTTAGAAACCCTACTTAAGCAAACATTTTAAGACAGTAACATGTGCCAACAATATTCTTTGAATAAGCATGAATTTCTTTTGTTCCTAATAAGATGTTAGTTTTCAAGTTATAAGTGATTTTTCATGAAAATATGCATATTTTTTATTTGTATATGCTATTTTTATAAACTTGTAAATACTGATGCAATATCGGTTAAATTCAAAAGTTATTTTAATTTGTACACTGTGCAATGAAAACGTATCAAGAATTTACTTTTGTATGGAAGTTATCAATATCTATCTATCTAATTAAATTTGGTCCACAAAAAAAAAATGGTTTGAATTCCTCGTGTTCAAATCCTGCCTGTGTTATGTCTTGGTAAAAATTGACACATCCTCCAAGAAAAATGTCCTTGAAAAGGCTTTCTCAAATTAGCTGTTCGAATTTGGCATTCAAATTGTATTTACAAACAAATTAATTTTATAAATTAAATTTTAAAACTACATTTCTGCTGGCAGCTAGATCATATGCTATAATAAGTCAAGAAAATGTAGTTCAATTTAGGATTACTTTGAAACTTTGCTTTCTATAAGTTAATAATAATTAGAAATGCAGAGTGTAGGATTATTTTTGGGCGCTGAATCCAGTGAGCTAAGGGCACGAAATTAAAAAAAAATAGAGAAATAATTGAGAAACAACACACGCGAACTATATGACTCTGAGTAAGTTAACTTATCTTTTAATCTAGTTCCTATCTTCTAATTCTACAATTCTTCTTATCTTCTAATTCTCTTCCAGATTAAAGAAAAACTTGCGCTTGGATAAAAATGCGTTTGCTTTTGTTTTGGAGCAGATTAAACATAAATACAAAACAAATCATCGGTCTTCGAAAGCAACAAGAACCTGGCGGAGGACTTTGTTTATATCTGTCAAAAATAAAACCAATTGCATGCGTTGAATTTTGTCGGAGAGAATTTCAGATCAGCTGATCGAAAACTATTCGGAGCAGAATCGTCTCCGATTCGTAGGAAATCCACTACGACGGTTACCTCGATAGGGCCGATTAAGTCCAGGCAAAATAGACTTTTCGTTTCTAAATAATTCTCTTATCCATTAAATTTTGCCAGAAACTGAGGACATCGTTATTATCAAGTGACAAAAAGTATTTTCATAAAATTGAAAAGTTAAAAAATATACTTTTTCATCTTTACTTTCAAATAGCTATTATTATCTAAAAAAAGAGTTTTAACTTTAAACAAGCTTTAAATAATAAAATATTGCGATATAAAATTGTCGATATTTTGAAAATTTCGTTTTTTCGCACACAACTCCGAATTGTGAAATATGTTGACCTTAAACTCATAATTAAACATATCATTTTATTTTTGTATCTAATAATACTGAAACAATTTATAACAATACTAATATAATTTCCTACAAATAACAAAAATGTACAGCTATGAAGTATGTTAAATATTAACATTAACATTGGTGCAGTTGCACTTTTTCACAAGAACAGACAGCGTCGTAGGAAAGCATGGTTGAAAATATTAGTATTTTAATTTTTATCAGTATCCTATCTCCTGTTCCTTAAATTTAAGTTGGTATAAATATCGGATTTTTTAATAAGAGCGCTACAAAGGTGTTTTTAAATAAAACAAAAATGGTTTTGGATATCAATGAAATCCTTTATTCCTGTGAAAGTACGTTCCATGCCATTATGTATGGAACTCGATTTCTTTTGCATGACCATCGCGGGCACGCTTGGAGAAGTCCAGACGCTAAACCCAACTTTTGACGGTTTTCAAGCATAAATCGGCCGATACTACTGCAATTTCACGTTTGATATTCGTATGAAGTTCATCAATCGTCGCTGGCTTGTTGGCATCGACCATAGACTTGACGTAGCCCCAAATCGCACGAGCGAGTGCACCATTTCGTGATATAACACGTTCTCGAAATCTGGTTTCCAAAAAATTGATTGTGACATTCACTCTGTGTCCTTCAAGTTCATATCATTCAATTGGGGCCAAAAAGATTCGGTTATCATTGAACGGTAGCGATCCCCATTCACAGTAACGTGCCGGTCTTGATCATCACGGAAGAAGTACGGCCCAATGCCGCCGCGCGCCGGCCCATAAACCACACCAAACCGTAATTTTTTTTTCGGGACGCAGTGATGACTTATGGAGTATGTGTGGATTGCTGCCTGAAATACCGCATATTTTGTTTATTGACGAAGCCATTCAGCCAGAAATGAGCTTCATCGCTGAAGATGATTTTTCGATGAAAATCCGAATCATTTTCAAGTTGTTGCTCAGCCCAATTCACGAATATACGAAGCTTCTGGTGGCCAAGCGGCTTCAGTTCTTTCTTCAATTTAATCTTGTAAGAATGCAGGCCAAGATCTTATCGCAAAATTCGCCACAATGCCAACTCTTGAGAACGACGTGTGAGAGAAACATTTGGGCTTTCTGCAGCAATATTCTCGACACTACGGGCACTTATTTGTCTCACTGGCACGGGAACATTTTATACTGCGCCTGTGGATTCAAATTTGTATCACTAGACGCTCAATTGTTGATCTGCAAGAACGTTGAGGCCACTGACTCCGAATTTCGGTAGTAAATTTTAATAATTTCAACTCGTTGTTGGCTTGTACATATATCTTTCCACCATGAAATGGCAAACCTTTCTGAAGAGAAATGTCAAGAGAGCTGCAAGAAATATGGCGTCGTTTGCTGTCCCTTTCGCTCTACTTTTGTAGCGTCCCTGTTGAAAAGCCCTGTAGTTGTGAATAGTTTAAGAATATTTGAATTGAATTAAAGACATACACGAAATAAAACGTGTTTTTATTTCTTTGCGACCACACAAAATTAATTCGGAATCACTATATTATAACTCAACCTAAAATATGACCTTGACCAAAAAGGAAGTGCCCGAATTATGAAATAATTAGACCTTAAACTCATGGTTAAACATATCATATTATTCTTGTATTTAATAATAATGATAAAGTAACTCGGGCATAACAAGCACCTGGGGTAAAATGGACCACCTTTCTATTTCTCTGTTGAGTAAAGTCTTCCCTAGATCATCGGTGGCAATTCGGGAAAACCCGGTCTCTGAACAAAAGTGCCACGTGTGTGTGTTTTGACTGCAGAAAGAATTGTAATTGAATTGAAGTTATTTTCAAGTGAAATCAAGAATGTGTAATAAATATCAATTTTATATTAGGTTTCCATCCTTTAGTATCCAAGTTAGTAAATAAAGCTTGTATAAATTTAATTATTTCTTTCTTTACTTAAGTTGAAAAGAATATTTTTTAGTTTTTTTGTACAATTTGATATGGGGCCGAACTTGTTATTTGTTTGTATAATTTTATCAGTACAAAATTGCCATTGTTTCAGATGGTTCGCAACTATGTTAAGAAAACTAACCGACAAGAATAGAACATAGCGAAGAGCTTTTCAAGAAGTTAAATCAAAAAAAATTAGTTGTAAGCCAACTGCCCAGAACTATACAATTCCACAAACTACAAAGATTAAAAAAAAAAAAACAGATCTAAATCCGACCTTCCACTACTTGTCATTTAAAGTTCGAAATGTTTAACCTGTATTTAACGTGGATCAAGAAAATGAATTGGCCGAATACCTAAAGGATATGAAAGGGCACTTGTTTCGCTTTTCTATGAAAGAATTTCTAGAACTAGTGCATAGAGGAAATATATTATCTAGAGTCCCGACTGGTACCCGTCTTGCCTGAAACACCCTCAAATTTTATTATAGGTAACTCTCTTAAAAGCCCGTAACAACTACATACAATCTGCATTTTCCCATAAGAAATGCACGGGACAACTAACACATGCTTATGCTAATGGGCAAAATTCGCTCAATTTAGTTTGTAGGCCGAAAGAGAGCAAACCCATTAAGTCGGGACTCTAGATAATATATTTCCTCTATGAACTAGTGTATGAGCTAGCAGAAAACAACTAAGTATCGAACAATTTTAACGCTGAAACACAAACGGCTAAGATTGGGCACAGAACTTTTTAAAATGCAATGCAACCGTTTTATTACGAAAACCGAATGCAACATCTGCAGCTCGAGCTAAGGGATTCAACAGCGTCCCTGTCACCAATTTGTTTCAATTTCTGGAGCAGACCAAAGAAGTATTGGTTCTTGTCAAATCGAATCTTCGACGTTAACGAATCGGGAATCACATCGGTTGCAAAAAGCCTTGTGAACATGTTGGCAAAAGATTGCAGAAAACGGGTAGAGTGACTTTAATAATTGGAGCAAGTACAGCTTCTCATAGTGGAAATTTGTATGAGCGTTGATGGGTCGTACATGCCACCAATGTTAATTTTCCCACGTAAACGAATGAAGGTCGAACTGATGGATGGACCACCTCCTAATTCTTCGGGCGAGTGTGGATGGATCATAAAAGATTTGTTTTTAAAAAGTGTTTGAAACGATTTATTGAATGTTTTCCCCAAACCCCGTTTTGAAATTAATCACTTCGTTAATCTGGATAGGAATGGACGCACTGTTATCCCCTTCAGAGCCAGATTTGACATAAAATAATGCCCAAGTTTTCTATATCTCATATTTCAGCTATGCCCAAAGCATCAGCTTAAAAAAGAGCTTCTAAGCGCCGGGGAAAGACTGAAATAATTACAAGCTCTCCTTGCAAGACGCAGCTAGAGGCTGAGTCCACGAAGTCCAAGCCTCTTGTCATAAAAAAGAAAAAAGTCTCAATAAAAAAGAAAACTACCACGAAGGAAGAATCTTCAGAAAGCGAGGAGGAAGAAGAGTGTCTTTAGTGTGGGCATTTATACTCCCAGTCAACAGAAGGCTGGGTTTCCTGCAGATCATCTGGTAAGATGAATCTAGTCACATTTGCTCGCGTTGCAACACAGTTTACCTTTGCGCCCGTCATGCTCCACATATGTCCATTGTGCCCTGTACCGGGGTAGAATGGGCAAATTCAATCATTTACTAAAATTAATTTAACAAAACTCAATTATTTTTTACTGCCAAACCTTACATTAAAATCGGTCTGATTACCGATGTGTATAGCCAAAGCGTGATTCGGGCTTGTATGCCCCATTTATTACCAAAACCTTTTTGCAAGAACAGAGAGCTATGGTAACTTTTTTGACTCTTTCTTGTACATTGCGTTTTCAATTTAGTTTTTTGTCTAAAATAAGACCTAGATACTTAGCCTCGTCTGAGAACTTTAATTGAATTCCTTGAATATAGGGAGAGTTAACAAATGGAATTTTGTATTTCCTCGAAAATATGACTAATTCGGTTTTGTGTGGGTTAACAACCAGTCCACACTGATCAACCCAAAGTATTAGTCGGTCTAAGGCATTTTGTAAGAGTTATTTTAAGGTGTTAAGATGCTTTCCTGAAACCGCTACAGCAACGTCATCCGCATAGGCAATCACTCTGAAACCATCTGCATCCAGACTAGTTAGGATTTCATGTCCACTAGGTTCCAGAGGAGAGGGGATAGAACACCATCTTGCGGTGTCCCTCTACTAACGAATCAGAAGAAGAGTTACCCAGTTTGGAGTTAATTATTCTTCTAGTCAGCATTAAATGAATTAACTCAACTCCCCAAGCGAACTCTCTACGTTTAGAGATGTTAGTGTAGTTGTGATTGCAAAAATGTGTCCACGATGTTTAAAGTACCTTCGTTGTCAAGGAAAGCGAGCATTTACCTACTTTGGGTATAAAAATAACTTTAACTTCTATCCAAGCCAAGGGAATATGGACCAGATATAGACAGCTGGTAAAAATTGCCTCAAGGATTGGTACAATAATGTCTGAAGCTTTTTGTAGTTCGGCTGGTATTACCCCATCTGGTCCTGCTGATTTAAGTGGTTCGCAGCTGTTGAGAGCGAGATGGATAAAGAGACTGAAATCACCATTAATTTCCTTTGTGATGATGCCATACTTATAATGTCATAAACAAAGAGTGGCTGTGTGTTCAGAAAGGCGCAATGACTTAGGAAATTTTCGGAATTCCTACTAAGGATACAACTAGAAAAAAATTTCAATTTTGTTGTTCATAAACAAAAATGCCTACTACATTGCGTACGTCATTGCGTATTCCAACCCCGTGGTGGCCATTTTGTTTTGGTGACATCTGTCAATTATTTTGTTTATTATTCAGTTGTTTATGCCAAATCATCATGGCAAGTTACACGATTGAACAGCACGTTCAAATGATAAAACTTTATTATCAAAATGAGTCTTCGTTAACGCAAACGTTGCGCGAGTTACGTGCCCCACTGTAGCACTCACATTAACAACATAACTGGATATTACATTTTTTATTTGTTAATACAAATGAGAGCTGTCCATTTATTATAACAAGCCAAACTCTTATCATCAAAATCATCATTCTCAACATGATCCTCACCCGCACGACAGACTCTTATCAAGACAAAAATGCAGTTGGGCAGGACATATTTCAAGACTACAGGATCAAAGATGGACAAAGTTGGCAACAAAATGGAGACCGGAAAGCAAGAGACGAACAGGCCGACCGAACAAGAGGTGTCGATCTTTGCCATATAAACGAAAATTGGTACAGTGAGGCGAAAAATCGAGACCTATGGGCCGCTTTGGGGGAGGCTTATGCCAAAAACTAATAATAAAAATTGGAAAACAAATAACCAAACTTTTAAATATCAAATTATCTTACTTTTCCATTATCTCATTAATAATTCTATATGTATTTGTAATTTGTATCATTATATCAACTAATTTGTAAAATTCTAATTAAACAATTTAAAAAATTGTATCTATAGATGTATCTAAATGTATTTTAAATGATAAGGCAATAAAAGCTTATATAATAATAAAAAAATAGTGTATACCTATAAATGCATATTTTTCTATTTTCTCTTAAATTTAAACCTAGTTTGTAAGAATTATTTTGTATGATCACTTGAAATCCAGCTTCCGATCAATAAAGACCTATGTACCTACTGTAGCAGTAAAAATGAAAAGTGAACGAACAGTAACTTAAAAATTAAGAGAGAGATTGTAAGAGGGGAACTGGCTGCCGTATAGGTAGGATGTATTTAAGAAAATAAAAAAGAGTTCAGTTGAATGCTGACCAAGAAAGGAACAAGTTGTCTTTAAATTTTATTCTACGGCTAAAAAATCAGAAGTGCGATATACCCACTAGTTAATAAAACAATTTTTACATTAATAGATCTGAAAAGTGCATTTCACCACATTCAGGTGAACGAAGAGTCGGTGAAATATACAGCTTTCGTAACTCCAATGGGTCAGTTTGAATATTTAAAGATGCCATTTGGATTAAGAAATGCGCCATGCGAGTTTCAGCGATATATAAATAGAGTATTTGAGGATTTGATCAGGAAAAGGAAAGTTACTATATATATAGATGATATTATGATTGCAACGGAATCAGAAGAGGAACATTTAGAGATAATAAAAGAAGTCTTCAAAAGATTAGTTAAGAATAAACTACAATTGAGATTAGATAAGTGTCAGTTTATGGTATCGCAGATACGATATTTAGGTTATTTTATTACAAATGAAGGCATCCAACCGGATGAAAAAGGAGTGGAATCTATAAAAACTTTCCCCATACCCCAAAATGTGAAAGCGGTTCACAGTTTCTTGGGCTTATGCTCATATTTCAGGAGATTTATAAAAGATTTCTCGCTGATTGCACAGCCATTATATAATTTGATTCGAAAGGATAATGTTTTTAAATTTGGTGAAGTGGAACTTAAATGTTTTGAAGAACTAAAACAAAAAATGAGTGAGTCACCTGTGTTAGCGCTGTATAGTCCTGGGGATGAAACTGAATTACATTGCGATGCAAGTGCATTGGGTTTTGGTGCAATTTTATTGCAAAAGAAAAAAGACGGAAGATTTCACCCCATATTTTATTTTTCAAAACGTACTACGGATGACGAGTCAAAGTATCATAGCTTTGAACTCGAAACTTTGGCAATCATTTATGCGTTAAAGAGATTTAGGGTCTACCTCCATGGATTTAAATTTAAGATAATTACTGATTGTAATTCTCTGACTTTAACCCTTAATAAAAAAGAAGTAAATCCTAGAATTGCGAGGTGGGCTCTTGAATTGCAAAATTTTGATTATACGTTAGAACATAGGAATGGTTCAAAAATGCAACATGTGGACGCGTTAAGTCGAATTCCTAATATTTTGATCCTAGAAGAAAACAATTTCGAACAAAATTTATCGATTCAACAGAATAATGATGAAGTTATAAAGAAAGTCAAACGAGAGTTAGAAAAAAGAGAGGATAAGTTATATGAAATGAGAAATGGGTTAATATATAGGAAAATGGGAAAACAAATTTTGTTCTATGTACCGGAAGTTATGGAGAGTAATGTGATGCGGTTATATCATGATGAGATGGGCCATGTTGGTCGAGATAAAGTTTTGGCTAGCATACTCAGAACTTATTGGTTTCCTAAAATGAGTCAAAAAATTCAGGAACACATAAATAATTGCTTGAAGTGCATAGCATTTTCACCCAAGTTTGGGAAACATGAAGGGTTAGTTCACAATATACCAAAAGGAAATGCTCCTTTCGAAATGATCCATATTGATCATTTTGGGCCAGTATCACTGAGGAGCGGAAATAAAAAGTATGTTTTCCTCGTGATTGATGGTTTTACGAAGTTTGTACGATTATATGCGGTAAAATCTACAAATACTAGAGAGGCTGTATCATGTTTGAAGAGTTATTTTAATTCTTACAGTCGTCCTAGAATTGTTGTTTCTGATCGAGGTAGTGCATTTACCTCTGAAGAATTTAAGCAATTTCTGGATACAAATAATGTATCCCACGTGAAGATTGCAACTGGTTCTCCACAAGCGAATGGACAAGTGGAAAGAGTCAATAGAAGCCTTGCTCCAATGATTGCAAAATTGACTAGCGCTGGGACAGTGTCATCTTTAGATGGTGTGTTACCAACTATCGAGTTTTCCATGAATAATACGAATCATAAAAGCACAGGAGCTACTCCCAGTCAGTTGTTATTTGGTGTTACCCAGAGGGGGGTGGTGATTGATTTTTTAAAAGAGTGTCTAGATAATGCAGATGATCGAGAAATAGTTAGAAATTTAGACAAAATGAGAGAAGATGCAAGACAAAAGATAGAAAAGGGTCAAGATTATAATAAGATGATGAAAGATAAAAATAGAGTTCATAGAGAGTATAAAGTAGGAGATTATGTTATGATAAGGAATTTTATATCAAATCCAGGTGCATGCAAGAAAATCGCTCCTAAATTCAAGGGTCCGTATAGAGTCGTTAAGTCGTTACCAAATGATAGATATTTTTTAAAAGATGTTGAGGGTTTCCAGTTGACACAAATTCCATATGAGGGTATATGGGAGGCAGCGAATATGAAACCTTGGATAAATAATGATTTATTAATTAAGCGTAAGTCGGGGCGATTACAATGTCAGGATGGCCGAACTGTAGCAGTAAAAATGAAAAGTGAACGAACAGTAACTTAAAAATTAAGAGAGAGATTGTAAGAGGGGAACTGGCTGCCGTATAGGTAGGATGTATTTAAGAAAATAAAAAAGAGTTCAGTTGAATGCTGACCAAGAAAGGAACAAGTTGTCTTTAAATTTTATTCTACGGCTAAAACTACTTGCAAATATTTGCCTATTATATAAATGTACATAACTCACACATTGCGCCCATTTTACGGTAGACGTGGTGGCCCTTCACAGTCAAATCATCAACGTTTGATGGCCAAATTTGAGACGACTCTTTTAGTAAACAATCAGCCAACTACCGTTCGTTCAAGAAATGCAAGATCGGCCGAGAACATTCCCGCGGTCCGTGAAAGTGTACAGCAGAACCCGAGGCAGTCTATTCCTCGCCGTGCACAAGAACTCGGCAGACTTCAACTTGTCGAATTTTGCGTCGGGACTTGGGCCTACACCCGTACATCCCCCAGGAGCTCAAAGTTTATGACCATACACAACGTCGCCGTTTATTCGCTGACTGGGCTTCGAATCGTTTGGAAGAGGACCCCAATTTTGGCCGAAAAATCATCTTTAGGGCCGAGACGCATTTTTGGATGAAAGGCTGTGTTAACAATAAAAATTGCCGTATATGAGACGACACCAACCCACTCGAGGTTCACCATTACCAGGTGCTAATGCATCCTCAAAAAGATACCGATTGGTGTGGATTTTGGGCCGGTGCGCTGCGTAATTGGTTCGTACTTTTTTGAAAACGACGTTAGTGAGGCGGTCACCGTTAACAGCAAGCGCTACATAACGATGATAACTAATTTCTTATGGCCCAGATTGCACCATATGGACTTAGACGACATGTGGTTAAAGCAGGACGGCGCTACGATTGGCATTTTGCATGAACGATTTGAGGGTAAAGTTATCTCTCGCAGGGGTGATGTGAATTGGCCTCCAAGGTCATACGATTTGACCCCGCTAGACTAAAAGTGAACATAACACAGGCCATGCGGAAGAGTCATTAAAAATTGGACCACTCGGATCCGTGCCACCGTAAGAAGCCGAGGAGGGCATTTGAATTATGTCATATTCCGCACTTAATGGCATACATGCGCCTTTCAAATAAAAAAATAATTGTGTTAATACCTCACACACAGCTTGTTTTATTCCATTTCAACATCTACCCGCCCTTATTGAAAAACTCTTTATTTGAATTTAATTGAAATTTTTCTATTTAGGATTCGTGTCTGTACGAAAAGCCGAAAAGAACTAAGCAAAGGTTCATATATTCACAACAAGACTCAAATCTCATCATCACCATCGTCAAAAATGTATGAATAAATCATAAAAATCATACACAAGTATCAGTGCAAAGACTTATTTTTTTTATAGAAGGCATGAAAAGCTGAAATGTTGCCTTTGCCTCAATAAAATAAATGCATATATAATGCATAGCTAAGGTAGGTAGATATTGGTAAATACAAAATAAAAAAATAAAAACGTTTTATAACTTTAAGTAGAAAAATTCCATTTACTTTATATACCCAAGCGTTTATGATCGAATAGAATTTATCAAAAATAAACTATCACACTCAAAACGTACAACCCCAGCGGTAGTTATTGTATAGGCTCAACAAAGGCCAATGATTCAACAGAAAAAAAGTTGTTTATAATAGTAAGTTTCCGCCATTGATTACACTCTCTACAATTCTCCTCATCGCAATATTTCTGCACAACCAAGCAAAATGAATGCCATTGTCGTCTAAGCTGTCTGAGAGGAAAAGTATTTTTGTTTACTTTTTTATATATTACACCACCTATACCTATTGAACAGTTTTTCTTACATTGTGTAAATCTCCTGCCAAAAGTATTGGCACACTGTCACCGTACCTATGTTGGAACCTCTAACCTGGCTTCTTTTGAATTCTTGCCACAATTGTAGCGACCTGAAATATACTTTATAGCTTGCCTTTCGCTCCCCAAAATTGTGTCATTACTTCCTCCTAAGCCTCAGCTCTATAAAATAGTTATACCTCTATACTCGCATATCACTATCCCCGTAGGAACTTCTGTTTTGGTGAAGAACTTGATACCAACGCAGAGTCAGCGTGAAGCTGCTGGCTCCGGCCTCGGCTTCATAACACATCGATTTAAATCTTCTTGTGCTGGTGCACGGAGCGGCCATAAACTCCTTTACTTCAAATGGCACACCATTTGCGAATAAGAGCACAAGTTTTCCAATAAAAATAAAATTTATGGTTTAATACGCCGCGCCGCGCCCGCGCCGCACAGAGATATATGGTATACCTACTACACACGAAAACACATCAACAAACAGAAAACATCTACAGAATGAAAAGAACTTCTGGAAATGAAAGAAAAATCGAGGTAACCTTCAATTTGTATCAATTGTTCGAGTTGTTATGATAAACTTCTCTTCAATGCTTATCGTTATCATTATCACCTTTGGCTTAACATAATGTATGACTATGTATAACTCAGGAACATAAATTCTAAAAACGCTTCCTCCACGGATATATGTAGACACCAGCAATATATTTATAACTGGTACCCATGAAGGTACGTCCTCGTATATACTTCTGTTCGTACACCCTGTACCATTGTGCGTTATATATGTAGCAGTTTAGTCGGTAAAGATGTAAATGCACACTTGTTCTCCTTTTCATGGTATGCCATGCCAATTAATGTGAGGGGTTTAATAGCTGCAAGGCAAGAAAGGATCACACTCTAAGCTTTGCTATTTTCTCGTTAAATCCAAAAACCACTCGTCTAGGTTGAGCTTATGAAAATGTTGGGATTTAAAGGAGTTGAAAGCGAAAAAATTTATTTTTTTGTTCAAATGTTTGAATACCTAAGGGTTCTTCGAAAAGGAAAAGGGATTTAAGGAAATGTTAAAAATCGCTTATGAAATGTTCTTAAGTAACAAATGTTGCATCGTTAGGAATTATTATACCTACCTTCATAGGTATGCCTTTGTACTTTGTCACGCTTTCTTTATACATGGATAGGAAAAGGACCACAATTGTAAGAACCAATCAAAGGCCTTGTAAGAAATTGCGAAAACGTTTATTTTATAGGAGAGACATTTCCCATTTCTTATGTAACCACCGGCACAATTTCTTTCAACTTTTTATAATTCCTTAATCCTTACAACCTTGTAAATAAAACCATGTTTGTCCAAATCCTTAAGGTAATATGTATCCATCTCTTCTTCTTCTTACTTGTAAAGTAATTTTTTTTTCATGTCTTTTTTCTTTTATCTTTTTTCTGTCTTCCTTACGCTACTGTTAGAAAGACCTTGCTCGCGTTCAACGATCAACGATTGTTGTAATCGAATAAAAATAAAATATTGAAATTTTGGTTTTCTAATGTCGTGTTGTCCGGCTTTTGTTTTAGTAGTATAACATTTTAAACAATATTTATAATAACACCTACATAATGAAAATTAAAATTCGAAGGATACGTGTGAAAAATGTATCTCTGTTAAAGAGATAATAAATTTAAAAATAAAGAAAATTTTAAATATTTATTTATTATAAATAATGAAAATAATTGATTTGGTTTTTAGTTTCCAGAATTGGTTTTTTATCACTTAATTTTGCATATGTATATCAAAAGGAACGAGTAAGATTAAGGAAGTCAAGATAAAGCCCTCGGGTGGTTTTTCAAGCATTATGAGATAGCTTCTAGAACCACCTCCTTCCATAGGCGAATGGATTTGGCATCAAGGACATATCAAATTCATCGTTTGTGAGGACCAGATGTTTTGTGATCTGTTCAAGCTTGCTGTGAGCGGGTAAGGTGAAATTTGGCCTGATGCGAAACTCGAGGTGGTTCCTAATAAGGACATCAATAGCACACCAAGAGCCCGCACTTGGATTCCAATCGAAAATTCTTTCCTCCTTCTGTTTTTGTTTACATGTTTATATTTAAACACTCTCTGTGTTTAAATATAAACATGTAAAGGGAACTAATAACCCCTGTTAATTAAAAAAAAAAAACTTCTGGCATTGCGGACATTCTTGAAGTGATCGAGCTCAGCAATCCATCGCTTTCAACTTACAATTGGAAGGTCGCTAAGCTCGAGGAAGTGAGGGGTCTTTATAGGAGTGCCATTGTGGTAACCAATAAAGAATCCCTTGCTCCCACTCGAAAGCGAACTCGTGGTCGAGAGGACTGCAAAGTCATCGTTCCTCACTCTTGAAGTTTACGTTATACCCAACCCATGCCCTAACCGACCAGGACTCAGCCTTCTACTAAAGTCAAAAACAGTTAGACCTCCATGGTGACTGAGGACTATTTGAATATGGTTCTTCTGAGTGAAGATGAATTCCTGGGTTCATCCTCAGACTCGAAAGACCAGAACAAGACAGTGGTGGAGGTTTATCTACCTAATAGTAGAATGGATTGTGAACTCCATTGGTCGAGGACTCAGTGGCTAGTTAGTAGTAGTAGGACCGTTTATCACAACCCTGCCAACACCAGAAATGAGTATTGCGATCTTCCTACTCTTGCTGCAACTAGCAATGGAAGAGGTAACCAAAGCAATAAGAAAAACGGCAACAGGCCTTAAAGCCAAACTGCCGACCTGTCTGAAGGAAGTACCGATTTCAAAAACATCAATTTTTTGGTTTGTTAGTTTGTCTGTCATATGGGGTTGGGCTCAAAATAAAAACATAGTTTAAAATCGTAGAATGTATTTATTTTAAAGAAATTAACCCACCAGGGTTAAAATCGGCAATACTTGAGATAAATGTTTTTCGGAATTTTGTCGATTTTTAGCCATGTTGCATTGTTGCATTAACACATCGATGTCGAAAACTTGGATTATTTAAAAGACCAACGTCATCAACAACTAAAATAAAAAATGGGTCTACTGGATTGACTGAAAAGGCTCTATCCGTCCAGAGAAAAAACTACTTGGCTAACGCCTCTACAGCCCAAACCATTGGGTCGACTGTCTTCAAATTTGGAAATTAAGGTTTTAAGCTGATTCGTGTTAAGCGTTTTTTTTCATTTTTTCAACACAGACAACATTTTTTGGACAAAAATCGAAAACTCTTTTATTGCTCCAGAAGGGTACCCGTTATAGAACCGTTATTTTGTTATTAAGTTTTCCCAAGAACTAATTGAACGATTTCAATAATTTTTTCCTGCACAAGTTCTTATACAATCTCTATAATTATTGATCATCAAACATTTCATTGTTTTTATTTTAATTTAAAAACAAAATATTAAACATTTTTTTTGTTTGAAGCCAATATGTTCAATTTTTGAAAAAATATTTAAATCGAAAGTAAATTTTTACCAACCTTTAGTAATATTTTTGTTTTTTGTAAAAAAAACTGTCAAATCGATTTTTCTCAAAATTTCACTGAATGTCGAAAACAATTTTTCTTATAAGATAAAGTTAGATTGAATATTTTAGTCGAAAATCAGTTTTAAGTAATGATTTTTTTACGATTTTATTTTTTATAAAAAAACTTTTACCAGATGCAAAAACGTTATTCTTCGTTGCATAAAATTATTTTGGAGATAAAATAATTTTTTCTTTGTAAAATATTTGAGGTGACAATTATTTTTTTTCAGTTTTTTTGATTTATAAAAAAAAACCGTTAATTGGATTTGTTTTTTCAAAAATATACTTGTTTGGACCAAGATTGCTTAGCTGTGGAACACCTGAGTTTACACAAATTAACTTGATCGATTATTTTTAAAAACAACACTGTAATATCACACACAAAAGTATGACTAAATCCAAGAAATAATCTTTTCATTAAGTCCGATTTTCTCCAATCTTCTTAAAGGAACAATATGGCTTATGTCTCACTGAAGTCCGTAAATACGCAGTCAACTTGTAGATTTCTTTTGAAGGCGTCAGTAGAAACTAGGAATCTACATTTTTGGACTTTTCAAAACAAAACGTGTAAATTTTTCTACGTTAGGTTACTTGCTTTTTAAAAGTTACTGGGTTTCAACTTTTTTAACAATCTGCGTAAAAAACTTAGTGAACTGCTTTTCGTTTGGTCTAATTACCGGACAAAATGATACTTTAGACCGCATTACTTACAACCTCACATCCTTTTCTTGTATCTTAGAACACAGAATTTATTTTTACGTAACTTAATTAAAATTGTAATGTAGGTAGGTATACCAAAACTAAAAATAAATATTTTTTTGTAAATATTTGGTTATTTTAATGCTTATTTAAGAGTGCATAGTTCAAATGCTTCTTGGTCTATAAATATTTGAAATTACCTTTATCTTAAGACATTTACAACTACCTTCATCACCTTTAAAAGCAACAAGTACTTTCTACCCATTAGTACGTTTAGTTTCATAAAGTACAACAAAGTTTACAAATAATAGGATAACGAAATTATAATATTTTTGTACTGGTTGTTTTGAAGTACTTACAACAATACCGATATGGATCCTCATTCCAAAGATGATGGAAAGATAATAGGTACTATAAATTGAACAAAATAGTTCTTCTCGATGTTTCCATGAGTTCATCCAATTATTCAGCTACAAATAAAAATAGAAACGAAAACAACCCTCCCTAGAAAAATCAATAAATTATGAGATTTCAGCTTGAATTTCTCTATTTCAGAGCACGTCATAGGTACTCCTTTTGAATCAACTAAAATTAATTTCATGACTATTGTCAATAGTTAAGTGGATCCTCCTCAATTACTGTCACTTTTGATAGTCAGAGATGCCTTTAGCTTGAACAGGGAGTAAATGATTATCATGCCTACAAAGCTAAACCAAGTGAAACAAAAACCAACACCATCAAGCTTGCTCGTTCGTTTTCATTTATTCGGCAGCCATTCGAGTAAAAAGGCGAAGAAGCAAAAGCCATTAGGCGAACCCATTCATTAGTATTAATGGTAATTTGTCGAAGGCATATTGCCAGGGCACCAAAATATCTACTGAAGGCCAGAGCGCCGTGGAATAAGCACGGTTATTATGATTGCACAGACATTTTCGTGATAAAACTAAAGGAGAAATAAAATATCCTTGATGAGTCTATGTACTAAACAATAATAATACATACATATGTACATATAAAGTTGTAATTTTTTATTTCTATATCAAAATAGCCCTGGCAATGCAGAAAAGGCCAGAGATGGCGATATACATAAAAGAAAACCACTCTGAAAGAAAATAGGTTTTCTCGTTGGATAATGAGTTTAAAGAAGAAGCCGAAATCGGCTGCGCTAGCCTCAGAGGATAGTTGAAGAATATGCAGAGGGGGTAGGGGAGGTTGAGTATCCCTGTACCGAATGCAGAATGTTGAGTTTATGGACTTTTGACCTGGATAATTGGGAAACGCTAGGGCAGCAAATAATTTTCGCTGAATTTTAAATTTTTAATAGAAATTGTATTGTTTTTCAGAAAGTGCAAAAAGAACGTTGTCGGAAGCTTGAAAACAGCATAAAAAGGAATGTTTTAATTAAATTAGTGGTGATTTGGAATGACAGAACTTTTTACCACTGGAGAATATTTGTTAATGGTTTGTATATACCTGAGCTTTGCGCACTAGAATCTAAATAAAGTTTGGTTCATCTCTCTGTGGGCTTCGCGATTCTTTTCTCGCTGATTTTTAGATTAAACAAAGATTAATATATGTACATAGATGTTCAATATATTCATATATTGTTCAGAGGATTCTGAAGCAGAAAAACCTGCACCCTTTTCACCTGCAGCGTGTCCAGGCCTTATTACCAAGTTGAGTTCTGCCAAATTATGATCGATAAAAGCCGAGAAGACCCTGATTTTGTTGACAACATTTTATGGAGTGATGAATCATCCTTTAAACAAGATGGATATTTGAATATGCACAATATTCACAATTGGCAAGAAGAAAATCCACATTTAATACGAGATTTTTTGGAGTTTTTCAAAAGTGTTTCAAATTGTTTAGCAGCAGTGCCCAACGTTGGGAAATTCTTAAGAAAAATGTGCCCGGATCCCTTCACAAACTTTCCGATACAAGATGGTCAGCTAGAATTGAGGCAGTGAAACCATCTGAAAAACCTTAGAACATCATTAGAAGCCTTAAGTGATATTAATTCAACTGAAACTGAAACTCGATGAGGTGTAAATGGCGTTTTAAAATACATATGTGCACAAATTTGAATGCGTTCTGATGTCTTCGATTTGGTGGAAGGTTCTTAGCGCTATAAATGAAAGAAGTATCATTCTTCAAGCCAGAAACATGACTATTGACGTTGAAATTCGGAATCTTAACAACTTGATCTCCGATTTGAACTTTATTCGAAACGAATGGGATCAAATTTATCTGAATGCAAAGCAGTTGCTACTGGATTGGGGGATGTTCCAGAATCGTTCCCATCGAACCGAAAAAGGCAATTAAAGAGACATTTTGAAGAAAACCGAGTAGCTGGAAAGCAAATTGAAACAGACGAAGAAATAAATTTCAAGAAAAACACCTTTTACGTCATAGTTGATTCAACGTTTGTGTTGCTCTCGTACCTGTAACCGTAACTAGTACCGAACCATCAGTTAGCATCCTTGCCACAAAAAATTATTATTTCCGTTAATTCCAATTAATTTAATGCTATTCGCAATTCGCAATTAGTAGGCATGAACTTTGAAAAAAATGGTAAATATGGGGGGCCCGAGATTTTTCCGTCCCGGGCCCGGAATTCCTCTCGACGGCCCTGCCCCTAGGTCACCGGACTTGAATCCACTAGATTTTTTTTATTGGAGTTGCCTAAAAGAGAAAGTTTTTGCCCAGCCCATATGCAGTGTTACTGAACTTAAGCAGAAAATAGTTTGAAAAGGCACTTTTCATGTCTAGAATTACTCTTTGAACACTGAAACGTGCATTAATATAAAAAACGGCGTTTATTGACTGCTTATTTATTGTCACAACAAACTTTTTCTTGTCAGAGTGAACTGTTTATTAAAAAAAATGTCAGCGTTTGATAATCGTTTGTTAATACTATTAACGGTCGTTTATTAAATGAAAAATAAAGCACTTAATCACCGTTTATTAAAATTAATAACTCTATTAATTGCCGCAAACATCTTAGTTATTAAAAATGATTAATCGTTTATTGCGACAATAAACAAGATGTTTGAAAAGGGATTGTTAAAGATTATATCCCAACCTTCATCCAATATCACAACCAATTCTCAAATTTACAAATAGTTTATTATTTTTTATAACCTTATTCACTGAGACATACAAATTTGTCAATTGGAAAATAATAAACCGTTTATTGTTGCAATGAACAACATTATTAAGAGACGAATTGGAAAATTTACAAGCAGTTTATTATTTTTTATAACCTTATTAACGCATTACAAATCTACAACGAAAACACGAACAAATTACATGCATTCTGTCACTACACCGAGCATTGTGTTCACACTCAGCTCAACTTGGCCAGAACTCGGTGACATTAATTTGCAAAGGTTATTTTGTCATTCGCAAGGATATAATTCACACTATGTTGTTACCAAAAGGTTGCCTAGTAGAACCGAACAAGACCAACAAGAAAGTAGTAGAAGCAGAAAAAGAGAAGTAGAAGCAAAAGAAATAGAAGTAAGGAAGTTGAAAAGAGTGAACCAGACCGCAGAAACCAGTTGGACTTTGATCGCCGCTAAGCAAGGGTCAGTGGTAAGTAAGTTGGATATTAACAGAGGCTTCCCCCCACCAGAAGTATAAGCGGAAATAATAAACATTTGTTTATATTTATGAATGCATTTATTAAAATTAATAAATTCTGTTCATTGGGATTATAAACAGGTTTATTAATATTATAAACGGAAATAATAAACGATTTTTTATATTAATGAACGCATTTATTAAAATTAATAAACTCAATTCATTAAGGCTATAAACGGGTTTATTAATACTATAAACAGAAATAATGAACGGTTGTTTATGCGTATTTATGGATTTATTAAAATCAATAAACTCAGTTTATTGTGGTTATAAATGAAAATTTTAAATTGTTTGTAAAATTTTCACCCGGAAATGGAGAATAATAAACGATAGTTCACTGACACAATTAATATGTTTATTGGACAAACTCAATCATTTTATTTATTGTCTCAACGAACTTTTTAATTATATTTACGTACCTTTTTGGTTCAGTGAAGATTTGTCAATTCCCCGCAAAAGGCAGTACCCGTGAAAAAAAAAAAATAGGTGACATAGGTAAGGGTTTGAAACCAGACAACGGGTACTACAATAGTTTTCATTGCAAAACTGATATTGATAAATTTTTGGGTGAGCCCTATAAGAAAGAACTTGGTTAAATATCTCCGCTTAGTAAGTATTACTTTTGTAAATACCAAATAGAAATCCGAATCTTTTACATACGCTCCTTCGTGACGTGTAAGACATTTTCAGTTATTTTCTTAGATTAAAATAAATAAAGTACCGCACTATTATAGCTTAACAACTTCATTGGTTTAAAAACCGCGATAATACAAACAGCCATATTATTTCCGGTTAAAATAATAAAAGCGTTAGTACAAGTACTATACGTAGTAGTAGTCGTTAAGAAGCGCTGCTTGATAAGGAAAAAGATCGCCATTACTGCTTGTAATAAACATGATAAGCCTAATTCAATGAATTGGAAACAAGATGCCTTTGGTGATGTAATACAAAATTCTAACAGAAACACACTTTTTTTCTTTTTATATTTGTTTTTTAAATCGTGACTTATTAAATTGAAATGCTTATAACTTTTGAAAAAAAGCTAGCTTTGTGATGTTTTATACTTTTTTGAAAAGCTAAAAAATCAAGCAATAACGATAACCAGTATTGTGTTATATAATTTTTTTAATTAAAACTGTTTTAAAGTTCGATGTACAAAATTAAGTTTGATAAGAATATGATTTTAACTATCAATATTTTGCAAAATAGTGCCGAAAATTGAAATTTTTTAAATGCAAAAAATGTTTATTCAAAGTTGTAAAATATTAACATATAGTAAAAACAAAAATCATTTGTGAACAGGGTGATTGAAAAACCGACTAAAAGTAGGTGTTTTTGAAAATTTCATTAAAACAACCGTTACTCGAAAACCGTTAGGATGCGGTATAGACAAGTTACCAAATTCTGGTAGGTCATGACTTGACCATTCAGCATATACAGTTTGGACCATTACTTATGGGACACCCTGTATATATTAAGTCTATATATGCATCGCATATTTAAACGCACACGTCATCAAAAAAAATCTATTCAACTCAAAACAACATGCAATGACTCTATAATTTATTTAATTTTATTTAAAATGTAGCAGATCTTTCGAGCTCATTATACCGTGTTATGGAATGAATACAAAGGTTGTGTGTTGAGACAATAGGAAATGTAGTTTTATTTAAAGCTGAGCAACAGCATTATAAACGTAGAATGAGTACGAGTGACTCAATAGCTTATGTAATTTTATTTAAAATATGACATACATACAAACAATTCGAGTTTATGATATAAACATACAAAGGGTACTAGTAACCCCTTGAGTGCCTGTAAATTATAAAAAAAAAAAAAAAAAATCGCGTAATGGAACCAATACAAACGACGCGTTACGTGTCAAAAAATTATGTATTTTTATTTAAAGCTGAGGTGGAAAGTTCAACACTATGCAGTTTTAAGTTACACATTTCTACCGTTTTTTATCATTCTCTATGATTAAAACAAGAAACACGATTGATCTCAGAAGAAAGCCTTTCTTACCGCGCTGAATACAATTTCCATTCAAGAATGATGACATAAAGATGATAAAACAACCCTGACAAGATATTTGCTCAGTGCTACTGTTTTTGTTGCCAGTGTTATCGTTGCTGCTACAGCAATACATTAAATTTTTTTAAATAAAAAATAAATAAATTAGGTGGCGAAACAGTACAACTCTTACAACCCCGTTGTATAGAACCGCGTTGGAATACATAGTAATAAGAAGATTTGGCTGTTCGATGTAGAGCCTTGTAGCAAATTTCGTTCACCTGTCGGGGTCAAGCCGACTGCTGTAAAATAGCCGTTTCGTCAGACCGAAGGCTCCTCTGGCCTTGGTCAGAGTATCATTTATATGCCTCACGAAATATAAATACTGATCTAACTAGATACCGAGTCACTTCACTACACTTTTGCTCGTTAATAGCTGCCCGTGAAGATCAACGATGACCATCTTGCGACAATTCTTGCACGTATCCGTATTCCTCGTGGCCCTAGCCAACGGCGTCCGGAACAGAATTGTCTCCGACTTCTGGACATTTATTTTCAGTTTCCAGTCGTCGCAATATCGCTGAATATTGTCGAAACCACACTGCAAAAGAATTTTAATAACCTCAACCTTACGGGCCCTTCTGTATGCATTAGATCGTCGGCGTATGCAATTGCCTTGGTTAGACTACCTATCAGATCGCTGGTGTAAGTGCTGAAGAGAATCGGCGAATTCACCGCTCCCTTTTGAAGACCATTTTAAATTTGGAATGTTGTGGCAGAAGTTACATTTCCACTTTTGAAAACTAACTTTCCACTGTTAAGCATATCATGAAGCATACACAACAATGGTTCGCTCATGAAAAGCCTGCTCTGTTTTAGATAAAGACCCTCTAGGCAGTCGGTGTCGAAAGCCTTTTCCAAATCAACCCGTTTTTTTTATTTGTTCCATTGGATATCAGAAACAAGTTTAGACGCAGCATGCATTGTGTCATGACTCGCCTTGAACCCGAACTATTTATCAGGAATTAGTTTTTTGTCCACAGCCCACTTAGTGACAGTCCTATTGATGATCTTCTCGAAAACCTTTGCTCATGCAAAAAAAAATGGAAATGTATTCATAGTAAAGGTGTTTGGTCAAATTGTAAACGTTTGGCACTGAAACACTCCTATTGAGCTTTAGTTATTGGATATTTGGTATTTATCAGTTTTATATGATACAATTTTAGATCAAAATTTTTCACGTCACATGTTTAAGTGTTTGTGCATTCTCATTTAAAAAACTGAAACGAACCGCGTTACTAAACACACAATTATTTTTTTTTTCTCAACTATTATTTTTCAAAGTTAATTAAGTTTAAAATAAATTCTGTTTTGAAAATAAACATTTTTTTAGAACCCCAGCTCGAATCATATTAGTCAATAGCTTATTGTTAGGTTTTCAACACAAGCAAGCAGGCAAACACACCTCTCACATTGACAATCTATCCGCTCATTTAGTTTAATTATTTTAACTAACACATATCTCAACGTTATAATATGTACAAAAAAGCATTTCACAATTCTAATTATTCGAGGTGCATTCTCTCTAATTATAAAGATAGCTCCGAAATGGCTTTCCGCACACGTTAACCTGAATAACAGATGGCACTCTGATAAAAACGGAAAAAGCAGAACCAGCACCACAAACTTTCAATGGTTTTTCATATAAATCTCCAATTTTTTTTTGTTCTTCTAGATTTGTATCTTTTAGCGCATTGAAAAAATCTTTCATTTCCACACGCTTTAATTACGTTTTTCGCACGTAAACCATGCCACCTTCATTTGCCTCTTATGTGTCTACCAACAACTTAATTGTTGCCTCATTAATGCGGATGAAACATTTTTCCAACATTAGCAACCATACTGTCCTTTCGGTTCACAGTTGCAAGAAAATACATAGGTATAAAGGGATACCTACCTACGCTTTTTAGGAATAGGATATACAACCATGGAGGACTTTCGTTTCCACTCTCTCACACAAAGACGAAAGGTGTGTCGTGTGTTTGGATTGTGACTGAGTTGAGTTGTGAGATGTGAGTACTGAGTACTGAGTGAAGCTAGAAATAACTGGCTTCTCTTTAAATGAATACTCGTAAAAAATAGAAAATGAGGTTACCTACTACTCTGGCCAAAGCAGATTATAATGGTGTGGGTAGTAACAGTACTGTGTACCAAAAGGGGTGTTTATGCCTTGCAATAATGATGGTCCAGCCATGCCTTAAGTATTGAGCTTTTTTCTCTGAAGGCTATGGTTTTAATGGTAGAGCTCCCAGGTATTTTTATGCTGGCTGATGTTGTCCTATCCTGCATAAGCATAACATAGTCCAGGCTTTCATTGAATTTTTCTTTTTGAATTTAAAAAGGCATGACAGGACATCACTAAAACTTTAGTGTATACCTATGTGCAAATATGTACATATTTACATTCATACATATGGACATATGTACATACATACATATATCCATATCTGTGGTAGGAAGGTAGTTATTCGAAGTAGGTATCTCTTAGTTTTATTTAATTTTTCTTTTAATGCACACGTTTTGGTCACGATACTCATTTTGGTTTCTGCGAGTAGGTGCCTTCAATTTTAATGTGGGCCATGTGTGCGGACGGTGGACCATGATATATTGTTATTTACAAGCCATAATGACTCATGGAGTTTTATGAGTCAAGTTTTTTTTTTTTATTGTTTTGTTTTTCCTATTATGAAAAGTTAAAAAACGTGCTACGCAAATATTTAAACCAACTCAATCTGTCCCAAAGTACTTGTTCACTAAACTTTACAATACAGATCGAAGACCTCTAATACCTAATTTATCATGTATTCCAGGCAGGGCTCGATTTAATTTTTTGGACACCTAGGACAAAAATTAATATTTGACGCTCTTTACGTCCAAAATACGTAACTTATCTGTTATTTTGACAATTTTTTTTTAATGGGAGACTATGGCAAAATTAATTAAGAATTGCCGTATCTGTAGGTGGGTACCTAAGTGGAGAAAATATACCCTCAACTCTTATTTCATTTTAAATGTATGAAATACTTTACATTAGTTTACCAGCGAAGCTAACTGCTTATCTACAGGCGGTAACAAATTAATTTGTATTGGTGTTAAATCAAAATAAGAATTATTTTCGCTTTAAATTTGAGATTAATTGAGCATAGGTTTAGTATAAATTTGAAAAATATTGGACAGAATAAAAAATTTTAAGGAAAGATCTAGCAAGATAAAAACTAGCTTTTCTATCAAAAAGTTTAGGCTCCAGACCTGTTGTCAGACATTTTTTTAACACCTAATTTCATTCCAAAGTCTGCTTCAAGAAAACTATTGATTTGATTAATTTAATGGCTAAAAACGTTGAAAATTAAAATGTTAGTTTTTGTTGAGTTTTCTTGTGTTATTGATGAGCTTCGCAACGAAATACAGGCATGCCTCTGTAACACGAAACACGCAGGAATGGTGGAGAGTTGTAAGTCGCCGGACTCTTGTGCCACCTAATTAAATTTATGAAATTTGTATATGAAAAAATATGAAACGCATAGTTAAACCATCTGAAGCGATTACAATTTAAAGATCAATTGTCTCAATGTCAGAATATAAAATTTTTTTTATTTAAATTGTTAATGTTCTAAGGATATGATAATCTCTCATATCCCAATTTCAAACCTATGCACACTCAGTGGCTTACCCACGTAAATAAAAAAAGGCATTTAAATCAAAGTAAAAACAATTACATTTGAATATAAAACCCACTTCATTTTTGTACTTTTAATTTTTTGATTTATGCAAATAGTGAATCAAACTATTTGTTGATTTCTTGACTAAATTTGTATTTCACAACTTTTTTTTGGAATTCGTTTTGAAGCACCCATCCCCATTCGTGGGGTTCTATAAATCATGTCCTAACCATTTTTCTTTTTTCTCCATTCATTTTTGAAGTTGAATTGACATAATAATTTATGAACGTTCTTAGCTATTTTATTTACCTTTCACTGTGTTTACTAAGACTTATAAACTTTTAAATTATACTGGAAATAATAAGAATTTTTTTATTGAGGTTTGTTAAATGAAAAAACTTCAATACAAAAGAAAGTGTTGTTCTATTTTTTTCTCAATTAAAAACATTTGAAACAACTCTGGGTCAGCTGAAGTTTGTACGAATTTAGATTAATTCACGACCCGAAATTCAGCAAGTCTGCGAAAGACTGAGTTTTTTTGACATTTGGCGATGTTATCCAAAGTATCTTACGGTTTATCAACGTAAAAGTTCATAGTTTACTTAACTATAGTTAACTCACTCAAATTT
Organism: Eupeodes luniger; assembly: GCA_951509635.1. Taxonomy (NCBI): domain Eukaryota; kingdom Metazoa; phylum Arthropoda; class Insecta; order Diptera; family Syrphidae; genus Eupeodes; species Eupeodes luniger. Next base: position 61,422,547 of record OX608074.1, read on the forward strand.
ATTTACCATGCCGCGAATCAGTTTTTTTGGTAAGACGATTAGGAATATCTTAAAAAGAGCAAAACGCACTGGGAACAATGCCTTAACCGAATAATGGATTCATATCATTGTTCAGAAGTTTTTATTGGAACACCCTTTATTTGGTTTACCCTTAAAATACTTTTTGTCAGTTCCCTTAAGTGAAACATATATTTTGCCACAGTAAACAATCTTCTCGATGAAAAATAAAACTTTTCGGTTTTTAAATAAATTCAATTTAAGACACAAAAATTTGCGATGTGTCGCACGTACTTGCCCTTGTAGGCTATCTGAAATGTATTTGTTCTATAATTTATAATAATATGCCATTAAACTCTAATCAAATGTCATATGCGGAACACAATTTTAATTTCTTGGACTACTTTCGAGAGAAACTCTCAATCAATATACATACATATCATATAAGTATGTATACCCTTAATAAACATCAATATACCTAACTACAATAGGTAAATTTAACAAGAAATATCCGACAAGTTACATAAATTCTTAGACTTGATTCAAATTCCAAATTTTCTTTCTCGTGATTCCAATAATACCTCACAAAGCGCATGTATAAAATAGCCAATTTTAATAATTGAAAATCTCTCAAAAAATTAATTCTCGGAAACTTGGAAGCGAAGAAAAGCCAAAGTTTTTTTTAATTAATAAGGGATAATAATTTTAATTTTCATCATTCTCGCGTTTCCATGGACTTCATTGTTGTTTTTCTTCTTTTGAATGAAACGGTAAGTGGGCCGTTCAGGTCACTTTATGGACCACGACCCATTCCACTCAAACATTCTTTACATAGGTTCATATACATATACATATACCTTCTCTCAACTCAACCAATAGTCTGATTAAAAATAAGGAAAATGAATTGAAAATATTTAAGCTGAAGAGAGTGGAGTAACGAACCGAAAGTCCGTACCCAAAGAATCATGAAGATACCACTAAAAGTGCTGAATAACGAACAAAGCTATACCCGCTTACAGTCTGTTGTCAGAGTATTCTTTTCCTGTAAGCAAAAGAAGGGTGATGAGGATTGAGGATATTTTGTTTTCTTCGTCCTACTTTGTTAGCTCGTCCTTTGATATTTGAATCCAAACGAAACGCAAAAATTAAAATGCTAAAGTTGAAATATTTTGCTGATAGAAGAATGAAAAATACAACTTTGGCGTGTGTCGGGTGAGATTTTCCCCCTTAACCTGCAGATATGGGGTTTTTGGTATGTTTTCAGGAAATTATTTTATTTGTCTTCCGGCGACAAAGTCAAAAGTTTTTTGTTTAGGTAAGTATCTTACGTACCAAGTTCTGTTGCGATTCGTGTCATCGTGTCTAGACTAAGATTAACAGCAAAAAGACCAAGAGAACGATTTTGTTTATATAATATCAACCCACTTAATGCTAGAAGCCATGCGAATCATTATTCGGTAAGAAAAATATACATTTAAATTTCCTTTTTTTTTTTGGTGTAGGTATGACGTATGAGCTGAGTGAAAAATTATGCAATTAAAAAAAATAATATTGTGTTGTTGTTTAGAAGTTCGTTTCAAATTGTCTTATACATTTTCATTTTTTGTTTTTACATATATTTCAAACTTCAAAAACAAAGCTTTAATTGGACGTAAGAAGAAGTATTTAAATTAAAAACAATCATATCCGTCCATTTGAAATGTATAGATAGATTCCTTGTGAGTATCAACATTTAATTAAGGAATAAGTTTTCATTTTTGAATAGCTTATCCAACTTGGTTTCTAAGCGTATTCGACAGATCTAATTTATTAGTGACTTTACTTTGAAATCTACAATTTTTTACAATTTCAACTATAAACGGGTACGGTATGGGTAGTTGCTGGTTGGACTACTCAGAAACAGTATACGTAATATAAAGAATACAACCATAATGTTCTCAGAAATCTTTTAGTTTGATAAGCTGTTTAATAAAATTCTGTACCAATTAATTGATACCTACTTTGTTTATCCTTATAGATAGATTTTTTATTAGAATATTATTAATAAATTTTACAAATAATGTTTTTACATATATACAACAAAATCATTATGACATGGCATTTGCCGTCTGCCAGATTGACAATTAACATAAATCATACAAATATTGTAATAAGCTTTTATAATTATTTATGTGGATTTAAAAAAGAAGTTAATTTTAATTTATTTTTTTTTTTCAACTTTAAGTTTGAATTAATTTAAGTGGATTCTTGTTTGATAAATCAGAAATCTTCGTTCATAATTCTAGATCTATAACTTAACGCGATTTTGCAATATTTGTACAAATTGCCGACATTCATCTCATTCAGCAAGGCAACAACTTGTTCATCCGATAAGAAGTCACTTCCAAAAAAGCTCCTTCTTGTTTCCTTTAAAGTAGGACATTTTCCAACGAAATGAATAACGTCCTCTTTATCCTTTATAAAACCCAACTGACTCCTTACACTGCCCCGCTATAGTAAGGGGCAAGTTTGATAACTTACACAGATCCATTTTTTAAACACAAGTCCATATTTAGATAAATATATTTTATTGTCTCAAAAATATTACACATTTTGCAACATTTTTATGTTATTGAACTTGCACAACACAGTTACATTAAATAACAAATATTGTATGTTACAACTTATTTTACTTCAGGAATTAATTAGACTTGTTTATATTCACTATTTCAAACACTCTCTTTCATAATATAACTCCTTAGCAGCTATTTGTAGTTTACTATGAAAATTAATTTATACTTATTCTACTCTGTGATCTGTATACATCAAAACAAGTTATATGCTTATTTGTTCTGGATTATTCTAGGTTTCTTTGAAATCCCTTTTCATCAGGTTATGGTCCCATATTTTGTTGGTTAATTATTTTGGTTCCATCCTTGCATTACTCGCACACAGTAATGGTTGAGAGTTGTAAGTCACTAGAACCTAGTTCTCTGCGGACTTTAGCGAAATCTATTTTTTTTAATTACTTTTACTTTCCTCCATCCCTGACAACAGTGCTCGCACACAGTAATGGTTGAGAGTTGTAAGTCACTAGGCCCTAGTTCTCAACGGACTGTTGCGCCACCCACTTTTACTTTACATCTGAAGTAAAACAGAAAATGGCTTAAAATGCTGTGACGAGACAATTTTGATGTCTGGAACACTGCAGCAAATGTTTTACAAATTGTAGACAGATCAGAAGGAAAGAGATACATTTCTTGCATCGTCTTAGACAACCTTTTTTAATAATTGATAACACTAATACATTAAAAATCAATAATGTTAAAATTTTATATTTGTACCTAATATTAAATTGTGCTGAAATATGCATATTTAACCCCATACCTATAATACTATTTTAATTCAAACTTTTTTTCAAACAAATGTATGTTCGAAATATATCCAAATATTGATTATGTGTTATTTCTCTGCCGAAAACTATACACCCATGTTAATTCATACTATCATTAGTAATGCATTTATTTAATTAACGATTTGTTGCTATTGCACTGACTAAATCTATGAACTTGAACTAAAACGTTTACCTATTGTGTCGTTCCGACAACAAGTTTTGCGACAAAAAGCTAGGGACACAGCCAAACAGAAAACGAACTAATTTCAAAATTACATCAGCAAAATATCCTGTTAGCTTTATAAGTGGAATTGTATGAGCGTGTCGACGAGATGCGGTCGGGTAAGGGCTTTGTATTTGTAATATGCATCAATTACTTCGTTCAGTGTTGCCACAATGTTAAATAGTAAGAAAAATGTTACACTTTTTCTTTATGTTTAAGTTTTGAGACGATTATCTTTTTCCTTACGTTCTTTGCCGTATTTTGCATCAAGAATCTTATTATTTTTTTTTATTTGAGGGTTTTGTCGAACTAAATTTAAATGTGTTTTTACATTACAGAAATCTTTTCAAAATTTTAATGTTTTTTTTATTTTAATAAACACAAATATAGAATTTTGAGTACATATGCGCAAAGCAATATTTATTCTGGTTTTCGGAAAATGCTTCAAAATTTGTTACTATTGTTTTTAGCTTTTTTACGTTTTTATATATATTTTGTAACACTTTCTCAAAGGCCTGCGGCAATACTGATTGCGTTGCTTGCTTTACTAATATGTACCCCTCAATTCTATTCTACTATTTAGCATAGTGATGGTCGTGGTGTCATTGATCATTGATGGATATTTAATGTGGTCCCATTTCCATTGCTGCGCTTTGGATTGCAAGGGAATTCTATGTCGATTGATTGCTATATTTCAATCCTTGACACACAAAACCTATTTCTGTTCAATTTTTTGCAGCGATTGCTATGGTTCGGGATATTGATGAAAATATTGTTGTTGCATGGTGGAGTTAAGTCCGAATAAGGGAGAATTTTACATATCCACCTACAGTGAAAAACTCGATAGTGTTTTTTATTTTTTTTCCCCATTCAAAATCGATAGCGTTTGGGATCAGCGCTGATGGGGATAATTATAGCATTCCTGATTTATTCATGGGGTACTACCTAGTATGTACATAATGTGCGTATTAATTTTATTGGAAATCATTACTCACTTCGGATCCCGATTAATATCGCAAACAAATTGTTGTTAATGGAAAATATTTCATTATAAAGTTGGTATAAGTGCTCTTGCATGTTATCTGTTCAGAGATTTATTTTTAATCCCAGAAAGAATTAAATAGCTTTTGAAAATTTTCTTCTGCCATAAGGCTGCGCATTAAAATAATTTATGTGGCGAGGTATCCACTCGTGTTTTATTTTACAAGCTCCACAAAATACGTGTCATGTGCACATAAAAAAGTCAAGAGAAAACAATTAATCTGTTTTGTTTTCGGATTTATTTTAAAATTATTATAAGAAAAACTTTTGAATTAAAACTTTAGTTTTGTTTTTTGAAAACAGGAAAAAAATACCAACACAAGAAGCCAAAAAAGAAGGGACATTTGTAAAAGTTTTTTTGTTCAATATGGTGCATCATATTCTCGAAACCCATTATATCAAAGTTACTTTAACAATCCAACAAAAATATTAAACTTTAAAGTTGTTCACGTTGAAATCTACGAAGTTTGAAAGGAACTTTTCCCAAAAAACGTTGGTACCACCATTCATCAATTTATTCATGCCAAAAAATAATCACCTACACACATAAGCGTTTTTATGAAAAATACATTAGCACACAATTGCTTACAGCCTATTGTTAGGGTCTTAGCATTTTACTAGTTGGTTATGTTTTTAATATGTTGCTAATACAAGGCATTCTAAAATTGCTTTCCATGCTGACAGTAAAATACTAATTGGAAACGGTGCATTTGAACAGTGACAGTTTGTCAAAGCTTTATGAATATGTAAGATGCAAAATCATTTAAAATTAGAAAATTAGAAAATCATCTTTTAAGCTTATTCACTTACTAAGGTGGCTTTAATATTTTACTCATTCCTTTACAATTTTGAGCCGCTGATGTTTCTTAAAAAAGGTGCAAATGGTAAAAGAGAACAAAGTTATAAAAACATCATTACATGCAACTTAATATTCATAAAACAACCCTATCTTATTGATTAATTTTAGGGTTAAGACATAACATTGAACTGCACATTTAAGTTAAAGATTACCGTATAAATCTAATCTAGAATGTCTTTTAGTATGTCAATTTTGTTTTGTTTTAAGTACTCTAAAAAATGGATTTTGAATGTGTTTGTGTTGATTGTGTTTTTGATTATTCTGATTGAGCACCATAAAAAAGAAGAGTATGACCTGATTGTAGTTAAAATTAAAACATCGATTCCAAAGAACCAATATCTAGCCCATTATATTATAGTAACTTAGATTCAAAGGACTGGAAAATTATGTGAATCTCGGTAAGAGCTCTAAGTTTCAAAAGGTTAATTAAATTGAGACACAGAAATACATGTCGCTTTGACCGTAACATGACGTTGGGTTCAACATATATGTATATACACAAAACACAATATCTTACCTATTTTGGTAGGTGTATGAGTCTTTTTAAAGTTTTATTGAAAACTAAGACCAGAACAGCTTATATAGCAAACAGTTGGTCTACGAAGTGCAAGATGATAGTGTTGACGTATCATAGCGATGACGCTTGTTAGTATATAACATAACATAATGTTTTTCTCAGCGCATATTGCAGTGTATTGACATAGTTGTCTTAGAACATAAAAATAAATAAATTAGGTGGAGCAACATTCCTTAGAGAACTATAGGGCCTATAGTGACTTACAACTCTCAACCATTCCTGTGAGCTAGTATTGTTGTCAGGGATGGAGGGGACCTACGGTTTCAAGCCGATTCCGAACGGCCAACATGAGAAAGCACTTTTTATGACAATAAGAATTACTCTTGAGGGATTTGTCAATTACTAACAAAAGGCAGTACCCATGAAAAAACTTTAGATGACATAGGAAGGGTTTGAACCCAAGACCTCTGGCATGACAGTCTAACGCACTTTTTTTTTTTTTTTCCAAATTCATTTTTATTAATTCATTCTTAAGACTATCTTAAAGCTAGACAAAAATTCATAAAACTAGCCTAATTATCCATAACTTATTACTAACCTACTGGTCCCATACGGACACTCTAAGTTAAACTAGTCCAACGCACTAACCATCACGCCATGGGTAGATGGGTACTACCAGAGCATAGCTTTGTATAATTGTACGTAATCAACAAAAGTGTGAACTGTTCGAAACTTGGGTAAGTATTTAGAGATTGCAATCATAAGCAAATACAAATTAAGTAAAACTGGCCAACTAAATAAGAATAGAACAATGTTGTTAATACTAGAAATTTCTCCTAAAATTCTTTAGCATACTGTTTTTTTGCAAAGATTCAGATAGATAGATTTCTGTTTTTGGTAAGAAAACCGTTACCTTGATTTTTCTCAAAATTTAGTCAGATGTCAAAAACGTTATTGTTTGTTGCATACCATTATTTTAGAGGCCATATCATTTTTTATTCATAAAATATTCGGGGTTACAAATACTTCTTTTACAGTTTTTTTTATTTATAAAAAAAACCGTTAGATGAAGTTTTTTTTTTTAAATTATACTTTTTTGGTATCACGTCACATTATAAAACATAAAATTTGATTGATGGAGTTATAGTAAAAAAAACACGCACTCAATTTTCTGCATCTTTCGATGTCATTATCTGTAACACACAATTTTTGTAAAGTCGATTTTGCTACTGGATCTTGAGATATGAACAATGAAAAATGGTATCCCCAATGTTCGGATGTATACAAACGTACGAACGTACGTACAGACGCTCACACACAGATATCTCTCTAAAAATCTTTGATTTTGATTCTAGGAATCTTGAAACGTCGAGAAATGTAAAAATTGTCAATTCGACAAATCGCACGGATTACATGTTTTTATTAAAATTATTTTAGTGATATATATGGTTGCGTGTATACAGCATTTAATGAAATCAAAACCAAAGTTTTAACTGGAAGTTTAACATGACTTATGTTACTTTATCATTCACAATTTATTGGGTTCCAAACCTTTGACAGATAAACCAATACAATTTATTAGGTATACATAAAGAAGCAAATATCTGTTATTATTAAGAATTCGATTTCATATCACATTGCTAAAATACATTAATATTAAACCTTTGTTACTTAAGAACTTGGCATACTTTTTCGTCAGAATTATTACTCAGGTTTTCTGAATGCAGCAGAACTTGGGTCCTTTTTAACATTTATGTTTTTAGTTGTAGTTTATGCATATGCACGTTGAGAGAATTTAAACTGTTTATTTCAAAAATTACATTATTATGTTAATCCAGCTGTTATATGTAAACATATGATCTATAATTATAGTATTCCGCAGTGAATAGTTAAAACTGTGGCCGCACTGACGAGTAATAAACAGCTAGATATTAACAATTAGAGACGTTCTTCAGAATTCTGTTCCACTCGCTAAAAGTTTATGAATTTCATGTTAAGTCACACACAATTATGTCCTGTATGATTTAAGTCTCAAGTCCTGCTTTTATGAATTCAAGTTGGTGACAGGGAGTTATTATTATTTCCGTAATCGTAATTTTGTATGTAAATACTAGCGGACCCGACAGACGTTGTCCTGTCTACACGTCTTTAATTTGAAAATTTCAAACTTTTTTTAATAAGCTAAAACATTCTGGACCATTTTGATGAAAATTATTATTCAAATGTTATGACAATATCTAACGTCATTACATGTAAATTTATTGCAATTAGACTAATCGATAGCGTGTGAGTATGTGTAGTGAAATCTTCAACTTGTTTTAATTAAAGGTAGAAAAGCTTACACTCAAAATATTTTATTTAAAAAATATATTTTTTTATTTACAAAAACCTAATTTATCCTAATGCCATTGGACGTACAATATTTTTGGTTAAACCCTGAGGTGTATAAATAAATAAATTCGATGGTTTTCCAACTCTGGAACACGCAACATATAATTGGCCGTGAGAAAAACATCGGTTTTCTAAATCTAAGCCACAAATTGTCATTGTTTGGCCTTGTGACTTATTTATAGTCATAGCATATGCCAAGCGGATTGGAAATTGTTAACGTTTAAATGGTATAGGCGAATCTGAAGGAATCATTGGGATCCGTGGTAAAAGTACAACTTCACCTTGAAATTTTCCACTCAAAATAGTGGCTTCAAGAATGTTGCCCATGATTTTGTTTACAACTAATCGCGTGCCATTATACAATTTTGGGGCATTTAAATTTCGAAGCAAAATTATAGGTGAGCCAATTTTCAGTCGCAAATTATGTGGTGGCATTCCAGGTAAATCTAGTGAATTTAGAAACTCTACAGGATAGTTTTTTAGATTTAAATGTAATGTAATTTCATCACAGGCAATGATTGTTGTATTTTAAAATTGATGGCGTCAACATCTAAATTTTTTGCGGCTAAAATAGCTCGCTCTCGCAGCCATTCATGATTAGTATAATTATGTCTTAAATCTGGAAAGATACTTGTTATTAACTCATCTTTGGTAGCCACCATGTTGCAAAAATTCTCTGGAAGTCGAATATATTGTGTACCTTCATACAATTGAATTTTACCGTTGCCAATGTCTAACAATTGTTCAGAGAATCCTGACGCTAATGGATCATTTTGAAGTCGAACGCGCATATTAATAGTAAGGCATAATTTAATGTAAAATATTCCAAAATCAACAACTACTAATAAATTAAAAATTAATTAAAAAAACATTGTCCAGAGGACAAAATTGTGAATCTAAACCATTCTCAAATCCCCTTGAACACACACAAAAAATTTCATCAAAATCGGTCCAGTCGTTTAAGAGAAGTTCATTGACATACACACTCACAGAAGAATTATATATATTAAGATATATCTACAAAATAACAATCTAGAATCTGTAACATGACAATCCGTCACCCAAGTTTACATTGCCAGTCATATTAATTGCTTATAATAAGTTAAATTAGTCTTGCAATGGCTAGGTTTATCGTAATTGTGTTTTGTCAAGAAATTTTAACGTCAGTCTGATGCTATCCGTAAGAAGTTGCATAACGAACTTTATTATTCTCACATTTCTCAGAAAGAACAATGTACTTATACTTACTTCCTACTACATACTACACTCCTTTGCTAATTCTAAAGCAAAAGACTTTTTCTTAGCATTTGCATTTTTCATGAGTCAAGTGTCCTTTCTTGTTACTGTTTCGTATTCTGTATCATTCTTACTATTCTATGGTATTCTTTTGTTTGTATTTATAAAGGTCATTCATAAAACAAATAAAACAATGTGTTTGTGTACTCAGTAAATACGATTAAGGTTGTTTCTTTTTTTAAGAGTATTGTTGTTTTTGCCTGATTCTCTCTTAAGTTCTTGTTTTTGTTTTTAATGATACCATTAACCTTGCTTCTCTCTTCTTTTTGGTGAAAAACAATGTGATTTAGTGGAAGATGTTGATGCCGGCATGGCAGGACGACATAAATATCATTAAAATTCTTCAATTTACATCTCAACCTAAAACTCAGCCAATGTTGATTTTATCTTTATCTTTGCAGCACAAGAAGCAAACGTGAAACAGTAGCTAGACATCATCATTTGTGAGCATTCAGTTTGAGGACCATAAAGATAAATCAGCTGTAAGTATCTTATTAGTTAAGATTAAATGTTATTATATAATGCTTTTTTGAACATGGGATGAGGCCAACGCCCCTTTATTTGGCATTTATTATGTATTAATTCTGTTAGTAAATTTGTAATCCCCAATTCAGGCGCGGTGCAACTTTGGAAAAGGGTTGATCGAGAGTCAAGGTTTAAAATCAGAAAATAATTGCAACATTTAAAGCTCAAAAATAACAAAATCATCACTGTTCCGTTGAGACAGGTTAACAGGTTCTTTCGTTTCCTTAACTTAAATATAAAATGTAATACAAATTTGCATTGCTTGATGTGACACTAAGGAAAATTTTAATCGGCGTGTCGAGCGTAGAAGAGAAGAATTTATTTTAATCTAATAAAAATATTGAACATGCAAAATATAATTATTGTAATATTACACTCTTCAAAATTAGAGTAAAATCAAGCCTTTTGAAGACACAGTCTTATTCACTCTAATAAAGTATGTACTGATTATAACTTAGCCAGTTAAGATAAGTTATATATTAAATGGTAGATAAGTCAAATAAAATAATTTTGTCTTTATTGAACGGCCTCAAACATTACGATCAAAAAGAAATTCACTATTCGTTTTCCTTTCTTTAAATATCAACAAGTACATTTTTTGTGGCAGTGATGGGTATTTTCAAATTAAAGTGTCTAAGAGGCTCAGTACTTAACTCTTTTGTGATGACATTGCAGAGAAAATCTTGAATAATTCTAGCACCGAAGGTTACAAACTTGTCACTGTCTACCTCGCCAGCGCGACCCCTTTACCCTCGCAACGACAATCATATACATACAACAAGTCTATAGACATTACAAGGAGGACATAAGTTCCATTGATCTTGTGAAACCTTGTTGAACAACGTTCAGTAATATATTTAATTAAGTGAAATTAATGACAGTCCTGTGTGAACTAGGGCCTCACCCAACAAACTTTTCGTCTAGCTCGGTACCTAGCTAGATGTCTCCAGTTTCGCGCTAAAAGTTGGGTGAGGTCACTTTCCACTTGTGCGCGCCACCTGATCCACGGTCTTCTCCTACTGCACTGTCTTGTGGGTGTGGATTCAAAGACTTTCCGAGCCGGAGCATTGGTTTCCATGTGCTCTGCGTGACCCAGCCATCTTAGTCGTTGGACTTTTACCCTTCTGGCTAAGTCTACGTCGCTGTACAGCCCGTACCGTACAGCTCGTCGTTCCATCTTCTCCTCCACTCCCCTTCTATGCATACGGGACCGTAGATCGCACGAAGAACTTTTCTCTCGAAACGACCCAAGGTGCTTTCACCCGCTTTTGTCACAGTCCATGCTTCTGGCACCGTGTAACAGGACGAAGATGATGAAGGTCTTATATAGCGACACTTTGGTCGCTCGAGAGAGGGCTTTGCCACTCAATTGCTTTCTTAGCCCAAAGAAGCAGCAGTGAATTCTCCATGGTCATCCTTCACAAACGGACGAGTTTGGCAGGGATGCCAAAACTAGACAGCTCGTCAATGTAGGTGCTGTCATATGCGGCCTTGAAATCGATGAAAAGATGGTGGGTGTCGATTTGATGTTCTTGGGTTTTTTCCAGAATCTGCCATAATGTGAATATTTAACCGACTGTGGATTTTCCTGGTCTAAAACCACACTGATAAGGACCTATCAGGTTGTTGACGATGGGCTTTATACGTTCACATATTACGACAGAGAAGATTTTGTAAGCGATGTTAATTATACGGATGCCTCTATAGTTGGTGCAGTTTAGAGGGTCTCCTTTTTTCAGAATCGGGCAAACAATACTCAAGTTCCATTCATCGCGCATGAGGTATATTTACACCCTGAAAATCGGGGGCTTATAAACTTTAAATTTGTTTTAACAATAAATGTATTTCATCAAGAATAGAATTTGATAGGATACGTGAAAATATACGTGCATAATGGTTCTAAAATTAGAATAGAATCAATTCATTTACTTGTATATATGTATATTGCAGGATATCATCAAACAGTGAAGAACAATTTCTCATATTTGTAACCTTATGGCTGCACCACAAAATAACAACCAAAGAAAAATAGTTTGTAATAGTTTATAGGAAATCACAAATAGAACTCTTGCACCTTGGGTCATATATAGATCGGAGTAAAACTGTGTTCAAATACACTTCATAATTCTTTAACAAATCTTTTTGCACGGCGTGGCGGCCGGCGCGGCGGTTCTACAAAATCTATATATACTCTTGTGAACATTTTAAGTGCCGCTAGACAAAATATTTGCATTGTTTGGCCAACAATGTCCCTTATTTTGCTATACAAAACTTTTGTATAGTTAGCAATATGATTTTAAACTCCCTATAGCATATTTCTGAAGGGAAATGTTGTACTTTTTTTAAAATTGTATTCAACTTTAGTTGCATCCAGTGCAACAATAAAAAAGATAAAACAAAAGTAAGTACATGAAAAAGTTTATTAAACTTTTTTAATTCTAGTTTCACCCAAATTTACCCATATTTGAAAAATCTGGATTTTAAAATATTAAGCAATTTTGACGCAGTTGCACATGTTAGATGTTGTTCCATTTGAACGAAAAAAATTCACCAATATACAAATACGAAGTATTCTACGATATTCGCGATGTTATTCTTGAAATAATACAACAAGTATCAGAATCAACTTGGTTTTGATCATGCACAAATTGAAAAAAAAATATAAAAACTTTTACCTGGTATTATTTACAATGACTCAAATTGCCATTTAAAGAACTTCAAAAATTAATAGATATTCACAGCGCACGAAATAATATTTTAATTCCTTTAGGGAATTATTAAAAGACTAAAAGTCATTTCTCCACATTTTGAAGTTATTATCTGTAAAACAGAATTTAATTGATACCTCGTTTTTGACATATGCATATACATTATACATACATATATGTACAGTGGTGGAAAAATAAATTAGAAACAATGAAAACAGTAAACATATGCACTTTTCTTATCATTGTTTATGCTCTTCACACACACAAAATGACAAACGGTAAAATACAGTTCTCTTTTTGCTGTTTTTGTGGAGCATGTTTTTAGTTTGCAGGTTTTATAAACTGTTAATTTGTTAATATCGGCAATTTAAACCAGCTTACAAATGAATTTTTGAAATCTAAGCTTGGAAAAATATTTAGAAACAGTGAGCAAATATTGAAAAAGTAATATTTTTTAACGGTAAATCTTTGGCGCTACATTTTTGTTTTTGTTCAAATATCTTAGCTTTACTATCTAGTTAAAAAAAAATGGGTAAAAACAAGAGCTGCACACCAGAGCTAAGGAAGATAATTATTCACAAGTACTGCAATGAAAAAGCTACCATGGATAACATCGCCAAGGATTTGCTTTGCTCCAAAAAGATATTATATGGAGCAATTAAGGTCAATAGGGAGACAGGCAGCGCAAAAACTCCCAAAAGGAAAAACCGTGCAAGAAAAACAACTGCCTAAGAGGACAGACTTATTTGTATTGTAGGCTTAGCAAGGCCAACCCTTTTGCGACCAGCAAGGAAATTCATTCAGCTGTGTCATGCCAATTATAAGTGAAGGAGTAACGTCTAGGACAATAAGGAATAGATTGCTGGAAGCAGGTTTGCGGGGTTGCATTGCTCGGAAAAAGCCACACGTTTCAAAAAAAATTTAAAACGTCGATTAGCATTTGCCAAGTAACATGGACAAAAATCATTAGCGTTTTTGAAAAACGTATTCTGGAGCGATGAATCAAAATTGAATATGTTTGGATCTGATGGTAAAAGATATGTAAGACGCCCAATTAACAAAGAACTCGATCCTAAGTATACCATCAAAACGATCAAACATGGTGGTGGAAATGTGATGGTTTGGGGAGCCTTTTCGTGGCATGGCGTTTGGTCCTATTGTGCGCATCGATGGCCGAATGGATCAGCATTCAGCACATGTATAAAAACATATTGGAAATGTTATGCTATTGATCATTTGCCAGTTTCATACATTTTTCAACAGGATAATGATCCTAAACACACTTCACGTTTAGTGAAGTGTTGGTTTGAGGAAGAAAACATCAATGTTTTAAGCTGGCCAGCATAAAGCCCTGATCTCAATCCGATCGAAAACTTGTGTGCTGACGTTGAGAGAAGTTTGGGAGTCAAAACTTCCAAAAACTCAAATGAGCTCTTCAAAACCATAGAAGAAGTTTGGCGGATCAAACTTCAACGCTGTCAAGATTTGGTAGCTATTTTACCTAAACGTTGTGCAGCTGTAATTTTTTGATTTTTTCAATCGAACAAAGGTATTTTGAAGTAGAAAATATAATTTCTTTACCTTTTATTTGTATTTTTCTTTTTCAGTGAACTGATGTTTCTAATTATTTTTCCACCCTTTTTTTTCGAATATAGTGCTATTTATGTTATAGTTTTTATTTTTTAATAACTTTTTCATAAAAGCGTATATAAAAGAACATCGTTTTTGTTATTTGTTGATATTTATTTAGTTTTATTAAGGTTTTCTACCTTTTGTTAATAAAAAAGTTAAACGAAAAGTTTGTTTCTAATTATTTTTCCACCACTGTGTGTACATACATACATACATACATATGTATGTACTTATACACATCTATATATATAAAAATGATATAATTAGAACGTCGAACAAGTTTCATTTCGAAAAACCCGGCTGATTTAAATTACTCGTACATCCATAGATCGGTACATACATAATAAAATAACAACAACAATTATTCATTTATGTAAGTATGTATTTAGATATACCTATTGCACATGGACGTTATTTTGATTGTATTTTAAAAACTGATTTTTCTGGTTCACCATTTTGACTCCGACCGAAAATAATTTCTTAAGAAACTCACATTATACAGATGATTATCCAATTTATGTCTAATGTTTTTTGGCCTTTTCTTCTTCCATAAAAATAGTTACCTACTTCGTTTATATCATCGAAAACAACATGACCGAATTCATAATACCCAAACCAAATCATTACATATTCTCTGGGTAGACTTTCTCTATAATTTTTATAATACACATGTGGATGTGTGGATGCAATGTAGGTACCTACATGGAGTTTACTGAAAATCTGTCATACTTCCGCTTTCCGGTCCTGCACTATAAATAACATTTCTCTGCTCAACTATTTGGTGTTGTGATGATTCTATTTCGCATGGAGTGAATAATACATTCATATATATTTACCATCCATCCAGCTTAAAACCACACAATATCCTGGTTTTCCACCGTTTTGCCATTTAAGCACGAGGATAAACAAAACTAAGGACAATATTCACTGATGTGAAATTATTTCCGGGAAATTTAGAGAGCCAAACCCAAATGCAACAGCACTTAAACAAAAACAGAATATAATGTAAGAGAACAACAAAAACAACATCATAAACAGATGGTTTTCCTCTGCTGCTGCTTCTGTATTTCTTTATTGCAGCAATGCTCGCAAAATTTAGTCAGTGTTATCTCTGATGGATATACTTAGTTGTAAACATGTTTTGCGAGTGTGACCAAAGAGGAAAATATTCATAATAGGTAAAGCGTACAGAGAGGGAATTGCAACGCATCACATTATGTTAGCCATCCTTACTTTACGTATGTAGGTATTATGCATACTTTGCACAACATAGTCCAGTTACAGTTTAGTCCTATCGAGTAGATGTATCTAGTTTAAGGGACATACAAAAATACAAAAACTTTTGTCATGAATGAAATGTACCTATCTGTTGACGATAGGTTCATTGAGGTGACCTAGTTCTGTAGATAGGTGAGCAGTAAGCTAGTTATACACATTTGTGTGCCTCCTGGTCCTCTGTTTCATTCCGGGGATGTGGAGTTTGAGAACTGGAACTCCAACCAGTATTTGATTTAAAGGTATGTTAATCAATGCGTCATCGAAGAAATGAGATAAATTACATTATCGAAAAGCACACTATGATGCTAAAAACATGACTAGCTTAAGGGCAGTATTTATGGAGCAAGTATCCTGGACACAAACTTTTCAGTGCCTTTATTTTATGTTATGAATTGTATTGTATCTAGAAATATTATTGCCCGTCTACCGATATTTCAAAATATTTAAAGACAACATTTTGTGTAATATAAAAAAAGTTTGAAGTAAGTATATTTTTCCGTTCTCAAGACACTTGCGTCGAAAACCATTTTTATCAGTTTCAGTAGTCAATTGGATTAAAAAGAACCCCTGGTTTGACTCTGAATGTGCTCAGACAAACAAAATCAAATTGGAGGCATACAGACTGTGGCAGCAAAGGAGGACACGGATTGCCCCGACAAATCCATTTGGTTGATGATCATGAAGTTCCAGCCAACCTGAAAGAGATCGGAGTTGCCATCACCAGACTTAAGTCGAACAAAGCTGCTGGTGATGACGCTTTACAGGCAGAGCTTTTCAAGTACGCGGGAGTTGATCTGGTAAGGAGACTCGGTCAGAACGTGACCATTGATATGTATAACTTCGAGGTATTAAATTAATTTATCTATCTGGGTAGTGCTGTTAACTCTACAAATGACATCAGCGCTGGAATCAAACGTAGAATCGCTCTTCCTAATCGCTGTTTCTTTGGCCTAAGTAAGCAATTGAGGAATAAGGAATAAGAGACACTGTACAAAACATTAATCATCCCAGTCTTACTGTATGGTGCAGAAATATGGATTTTTTCCCAGGTCGATGAAGGATCCATTGGTATCTTCGAGAGGAATATTCTACGTACGATATATGGACCGGTTTGTGTCGACATTCAAAATAATATCTGACTGAGAAGATACAATCACAAACTAAACGAGCAGTACAGTGAATTGCCACTGGTAAAAAAAACTACGTGTTCAATGATTAAGATGGCTAGATGGCTCTACATGCGAATCAACATCAAAGCTCCAGCCCTTAAGGTATTAAACGCTAAGCCTGAGGGAACCAGAAGCAGAGGCAGACCTCATCTCTGGTGAAGTATTCAAGTTTAGGCCGACACAAGCCGGGTTGGTCTTCGAAACTGGAGACAGCAAGCTAGAGATCGAGTCATCTGGCGGGATCTATTACTTGAGGCCCAGGAGCACGATGTGCTGTAGCGCCAACTAAAGTAAAGTAAGACATCTTTTCCATCTCCTACCCCAAAGGTGTTCAAAACCTTTAGAGTGTGTGTTATATTTATACGCAAAAAATTTATTGATTTTAAATTTAATTTATTTTATTTTATACAAAAAATAATCTTTTACATATTAAAATTTTGCAAGAAAACTTAATTTCATGTTGTTTTTTTAAAAACATAAAAAAAACTAACTAAATTCTACTAAAATTAGAAAGATTTTTTTTCGAAATCAATATCTTGAGAACAAATCATGATTTATATAAAACAAGTCCCAATTTCATACAATAATAGCAAAGAAGAAAATTTTAATAGTAGAAAATACAAACCAATTTTTTTTTGTTTTTTAATATTTGAGTACTCATCCAAACAAACTAAATTATTTCTTTGTTTTGTTTATTAGATCCTTGTACATGCAAACCATTCCACAAGCCTATATTGGTATAGGTATCATATGAATATTTCTTGAAACAAATGTGTTTTTCTTATTTACTCAGTTGATTCACCATTGTCTTTCCCTGTTTTCATTTGTTTCGAAATCTCCCGGCTGAAAATACATTTCTCCACGAGACTTCCACGAAAAATATCTAGACGAACAAAAAACGATTTTATCTCCAAAATAATTGTATATGCAACGAAGAATAACGTTTTTGATGAATTGAATTGACAGTTTTTTTTACAAAAATAAAAACTTAAAAAAAACATTACTAAAACATGGTAAAAATTTACTCATGACTAAAACATCTTTTCAAAAATTAAAAATATTGGGTTCAAACTAGTTTTATCTCACAGATAAAATTGTTTTCGATATTCAGTACATTTTTTATAAAAATCCTACAGTTAGATTTTTCATAAAAATTAAAATCTAAAACAAATAAAACCCAAAATTGGTATAAATTGATGTTCTTTTTTCAATATCTCGTGAATAAAAGAAGATATTGTCTTCAAGTTAATTTCATTCATCCAGTTTGTATTTGTTTATATCAGAAATAAAATCTTTTAAGAAATGCTACTAAAATTGGTAAAAATTGGTTTTCGACTAAAAATCTAGCAAAGAAAAATAGTTTTTGAAATCAAACTATTTCATCATATGCAAAATATTGTTGATAATTTTTAAATTTTAAGAATAATTTAAGTGACAACTTTTTTAACAAAACACGAAAACCTTCAAACCTTTTAAGCAAGACAAATCGAAAGACGGGATGAGAAGTTACCAGTGTGGGTCGGATCGCAGCCTCTTTTTTAATATGTAGTAGAAGAATATCCATTACGCATGCATGCGTTGAACCAGAAAGTTCCTTAATACATATTTTTGTAAAAAAGTCCTGAGCAATCGAACTGTTATAAAATTGTTGTCTTGAGAATTAACGTAATAACTACACCTACGATTAGAATTAATATCATTTACACCATTCAAGCAATTGACTTTTGACCGGCATTAGTTTTGCTAAAATGCGAAAATAAAACATGTTCAAGTAGCGTATGATGAATAAATTAAACTTTTAGGAAGCCTGATCAAATATAAACATCTCAAAGATCAAATAAAAACATCTCAAAGACAAAGACAAAGATTTTTCCTAAATCTTCATTTAAAATGCTTTTATTCAAGACATTTGACAGAAAAAAACCCTAGGTGCTCATAATGTTGTGTGTGAATACATAGTACAAGTATTCTTTTAAAAGGATTGTTATGGTCGTGTAGTTTAGATATTGTCACATTAATTTAGGTAATCAATTTCAGACCAATGGCATATTGCTGTATTAAAATTTTGAATGTACCTACATATACAATTGTTTTGGTGAAGTGCATAACAATCTGTCTTACAAAGTGGTTTGATATTCATATTATAAGGTCAGTTAAGTGCCGCTCAATCGTTCTGAGTTCAAATACAAATTATAAATACGTGCTACGAGAAACTACCCTGCAGAACTAGCCCCCTCCCCCCTAACAAAACTAGTGTTATGCGTACGGTTTCGTGTTTAAAAAGTACGTGTACGCATGAATACAGATGAATAAGAAAAAATTGCTTCGTTTTTTGGTTATATTGTTTCATTGATTTCAATAATTAAAAATGCAATGTATCTTTAAATGCGATGTGAAAGAAAGAAAACAACTTATGAAGAAATGAAAGCAAAGGAATTTAGAAATGGCTGGTTGGTGAGAAGTTGTAGCAGAAGCAAAAGGAAATGTTCTTCTTAAGTCACATAAGTGTCACGAAGTTTACAAAACTCTTTTTCTAATGATACAGTTTATGTATATGTACCTTCTTTTTTTATAAAATACTAGCGGCCCGTCCCGGCTTCGCACGGGTAGACATAAATAGGTACAGATATTTAAGTTATAGGCATGCTAATTAAAACGACCATGAATCACTAAATTAAAAAACATTTTTTGTCCTATCATTAATACTCTTCGCAGCGTATGCGATGAAAGACATTTTATGATTAATTTTTTTACACCTTCGGTTGGTTTAAAATAGGAATTTCTAAGGATTTCTATAGTAATCGAGTACTAAATATAGCCTATGTTACTCAGTGATAATGTAGCTTTCTAATGAAAAAAGAATTATTAAAATCGGTCCAGTACTTTTTCAGTTTATTCGTTACATACAAAAATACAAATCTTTCCTCTTTATAATATTGTATAGTGTAGATTATAAATTATTAAGACCATTAATCGAAATATAAACTATCCTATATCTCAAGTTAGACCAAATTACACATAAAATGCCAACTTTCATCGAAATCGATTGACTTGGTGAAGAGTTCACTGGGAACATACATATGACACTGGATTTTTATATATTAAGATATGTATATAACTATATGAATAATAGTGGCGTATACAAGTGGCATATACATAGTTACACACACACACACATATTTAACCACAACTTTTTTTAAATTATCGGTGAATATTTGCTAAGACATGATAGAAGTTTTTATTATCCTAAACAGATGGTGTTTATAGGATAAACAAAAGCACGTGATGTGCATAGTAATTATGTATAAAGAGTATTTCAATGCGATAAAAACTGCCTATAAAAGAAATTAGGTTAATATTGAGAAGCTTTATATCTCTGCTTATATCAAAATATTACGCTTTACAGGAAGTTCAATGCACCCTTCAGATGATACATTCTACATACGTTCGTAAACAATCTTAGCCAAGGCTCTATAGTGAATTGGCATTTCCTTAACTTACTGCATTTTGAAACGTTTACATCATATTTACTATATCTTAAGACAAATAATGTATTTTAAATTACAATTTATTATAATTTAGGCGTGGTGTGAACACCCTATTAATCATTTGGTTAAATGATGTGCTCGGCAATTAAGCCATCTACTCCAGCGGCTTCTTAGACTTTAGCTTAGACAATCTTTACTTCGTCTAAGTCGGGAGAACGGGATTGTTAGCTTTCGTCGTCTATGTTGAATGGATCATCCTGCTTGACAGCGGAGTTCGGTTCGTCGTCGCCGTTATACAGAAGTGGTTCTTCCATATCTCCAGCATTGACTGTAATTCCACTATGATGTTTCCACTTTCGTCTTTGCAGCCTTCGGTTCTAGGTTTATGGACTTGTGAATTCCGTTTCACCTGCTCATAAAACTTCATTCCTGCTTTTGAACCTCTCAAAATCTTTGACCGCACGCTTCTCATGCTCATGCTTGTCTAGCGTCGATCGCAATATGGTCAATCTGGTTGACGGTAGATTGATCTGGAGAACTCGAAGTTCCTTTGTGGATGTTGAGGTGTGGAAAACGCGTACTGGCTACCATGATGTTTCGCCCTGCAGCAAAATCGATGAGCTTGAATCCGTTGTCGAAGGCAGGCTATTTTTCCCGATTACCAAAGATGTCTTCCCTTCCTAGCTTGGCGCTAAAATCGCCCAGGACAATTTTAATATCGTATTCGTAGCTAGGACACTGCTCATATGTTTTGTCTAAGAGATCGAAGAACATATCTTTGGTGTTGTCATCCTTCTCTTCTGTGGAAGTGCGCGCATATCAGGCTAATGTTGCCGAATTTAGCCTTGATGCGGATGGTCATGAGGCGCTTGTTGATGCACCTATAGTTCAAGACTTGTTGCCTTAGTCTGGCTGCAATGACAAACCCGCATCTCCAAGTAAGCGCTGTTGGTTTTCCATCCTCTTTTTGCCCAGGCCATCCCATCGTATTTCCTGGATGGCGGTGATGTCTGCTTGTTGAGGCTTGTTGGTGCTTCGCAAGTAAGATATTTTTACGTGGTCAGGAAGCCACCCCGACGGTACAGCCCATAGCCTGGAGGGCCAGATCTTTAGTATAACTCCAAGGACGGGCAGCCGGATAAACCACTCCTTATAAGCCTGGGCTCCGAATAAGTCGTACAAGGCCTATAAGCTGTTTACTGAAACTGTATACGCTACCGGAAATTCCTCCGCTGCCAGCAACAACTTTCCACTGGGGTTGGAACCCAATCTCCAGTTGAGGTACTAGGCACCCGATGTTCACCACGAGGAGGTAAGAGTAGGAGTTGATAGACAGAGGTGGGTTTTGAGAAAAACCTGTGGACGCTTGTGTCCTCTTAAATGCACATGTCTACCATTTGAAAATCAATAATGTCAGTTTTCTTACAACAAATAAAAACCTAAGAAAAACAATACTAGAACTTGGTAAAAATTTAATTTCGACTCAAATATCTTTTCAAAAATTAAAAATATTGGCTTCAAACTTATTTTATATCACAGAAAATATTGTTTTCGACAATTCAGTTAATTTTTTAATAAAAATACAATCTACAACAAATAGTACGCACATTTGGTAAAAATTGATGTTCGGTTCTCGATATCTCGTGAACAATAGAAGATATTGACTTCAGATTAATTTCATTCATCCAATTTGTATTTGTTTAAATAAGAAATACATTTTTTTAAGAAATGCTAATAAATTTGATAAAAATTGGTTTTCGACTAAAAATCTTGTTAACAAAAATAGATTTCGAAATCAAACTATTTTATTATATGCAAAATATTGTTGGTAATTTTTAATTTTATAAGAATAATTCAACTGAAAACTTTTTTAACAAAACACGAAAACGTAGAAACTTTTAATCAAGACAGACGGGATGGGAAGTTATCAGTGTGGGTCGCATCCCAGCCTCTTTTCTTATAGATTATTTTTGTCATATAAATAATTAAATACAATCAATAGAGAATGCTAAAGTGACCTAACTACGATTTAATTTTAAATTATTGTGGCATATTTGAATCAAAATATCAACTTGTTTTCATTTTCAATAATTTCAATTTATTCAAATCTGAAACGTTAAAGACTTAAAAACAAAATTTAATACTTTAAGTTGCATTAAGTTCACCAAACAAAATTTCATTAATATTGTTTGTTTTTCACTCCCAAATGTCACAGAAAAATAATATTAAAATCAAATGAATTCAATTCTCTAAACGAAATAAAATACTAACCAATATAACAAGAATCCAAAAACCACACCAATTCTCATACATTGCAATAACCCGTTGACATCGTTTTTGGGTCTGTTAGGTTAGGTTTTTAAATCCCGGTTCTGTGCCATGTGGTGTCGTGTTCAACCAAACCAAATAAAGCAGCAGCTATAGAAGACCATTTTCGAAAGCACACGAAGTACTACACATGAATATTAAATATTACGTAGGTACATATGTACATACATCCGAATGAACACAAAGAATCCTCTGCCAGGGTTATGTCATGGCTTAAGCCATTCGGGTTTCATTCTATATGACTTTGGATTAATCAACAGGAAAAAAACAAGAATATATACCTTAGGTAGATTAAAGATATAGTATATGGTATGTAATATCTATATAATTCTAAAAAGTTACTTACCAGGGCTGGAATCATTCAATGTGCTATATATAACTTAGATGAGTACGCTTTTAAAAGAACTCCAAATTGTTTTGATGATTTAATATTATTTTTATAAGAATTGTATTCTATAAAATGTTAATCTGTTCCATAAAATAAGGCCAAGTGAAAAAAGACGAACTTTCAAATATTGGCTATATTTCCCTTTAACAAAGTGCAGGTCAATTCTCATCAGTTAAAAAAGTGAAATAAGTCCAAATTGGCAGCATTATGCTGTATAAACAGTGAACTATGTATACACTATGACAAAGTGAAACAAGGCCTTATTAGTTTGAAAAATAAGACCAACTTAATTTTACCAAATAGAATGCCACCCGAAGGCAACGGTGAGTATAAAGAGTGAAGTATTCATCGAGGGGCCATCTGATAAAAATTGGCTCTTTTCATATTGAATGTTGATCTTATTTTGATTGGCTTTATTTTACTGCCCCTCCAAATCATGTGTCTCAAGCGTAAAGAAGAAGTGAAAAGTTTGCGAGTGGTCCTCCAAATAAAACTCATAACTTTAAAAATTGAATAAAAAAAAACTCTGAATTCGAAAGGGATAAAGTAAACAATGAAAAACTTAACAAAGTAGATCCACCACGTCGCGAATACCTGGGCAGAAAGTAGCTTAAACTTCAATTTTGTATTGCATACTTTGTGAAGTGTTTTTGAATGACAATTTGGCCAATGCGAAATAATATCAGATGTAAATTTGTATATGAAATTATCAGGTTATGGTCACAGTCATGTCAATACTAATATATATAATATAGTACAAAACTAATCGGTCAGCAAAGTAGCTTTTGGAGTGTAATACTTTAAACACTTAAATCATTTTCAGCTAAATACAGACGCAAAAACGTACGTTCTCCGTAAAACCTAGCGAAAATGATATCAAAGACTCCAAACCCGTACTTGAACAAAAGTGTTTTTTTTTTCACTTATGGGGCTTTCCATGGGTAAATTCAGATTTCCTATAAAAATTGTTTTTTTTTTTTCGTGGCGCAAGGAACACGATAGGAATTTGTTTTCTTTTTTTGTCATTGTATTAGTGTAATTTTCATGTACGTAATAACGAGTGCTGTAGAGCTCTCAAATGCCTCAAAATTGTATTAGTATAGGTAGTTGCAGATATGGATTTTTCGGCTAAATCTGCCGAAAAATCCATATCTGCAGATTTGATCTTAAATCAAAAAGAAATCAATGTATTGTGTCCCATGGAATCCAAAAAAAGGGAAATTTGTGTTTTGTCAGATCAAGACTATCAAGACCAAGAAAAACTTGAATTATTTTACCCATGGAAAATCTCTTTACATTGTGTATTTTGGATCTTAGAAAAAATTGCTTCAAGGTTGTAATGAATTGCTTTCGCCGCAAAATCCCACGTAACATTACACTTTTATTACGAAGTATTGTTTAATATTTAATAAACACTTTTGAACTTTTATTACGAAGTATTGTTTAATTTTTAATAAACAATCATATTTTTTTTAATTTCGATAATCGAAGAAGTTGTAGAGCCCTTCATTAAATTTGTTTCTTCTGCACCTTCACTTTTACAAAATACAGGTCATTGGCAGTGCAATGAAACTTAACAGATTAATAAATACTTTGTATTAGCAAAGCATAAAATACAAACTAAGGGTTTGTGCATTTTTATAACTCTAGCATTTTTGTATGTACTTGGCTTTGTTGATAGTTGTGTAAAATAGAATTAGGTGAAAAATAAAAAAAAACATACATATTCACAAGATTTACATAAGTATATTAAGTTTAAAATTGTTTGCTATTATTTGCTGAACCTCTATAATCTCCCTGACTAGCCACAAATACTTTACCATTATTTTCTGAAATGACAACCTTGGAGTGTTAAAAATTATGTGAAAAATCAATACGAATTCTACGGATATAACTGGAAGCCTTAGGGACTCAAAGGTTTTTAGGTCACCTTATTCCAGTTAAGTATTAATGTTTCATGATTATTATAATGATCCCTTTCCTATCAACCTTGTAAATATATAGTTTAACACCTTCACAAAAGGGATTTGAATATGTATACCCAAAGCAAAATTAATAGTGTGAGGGAATTCTTTAAATAAATATAATCCATAATGTTGAATTCTTAAAAAAGCAGCTTTTTAAGTATTGGGTACCCAAATTTAATTTATATAGTTAGCGAAATGCGGGGCTATTTGCTGATGGGAAAAGGAATGCCACCAATTTCATAATACTGCATTATAATGTGGTTAATTTTGTTATATCTCCGTACTCCTGCCAGAAATAACGTAATCATATTTGTGGTCGAAAGTATAAAACGTTTTATATGTCAAAAAATAATCAAAATATTCTCTTAAAACAACAGAGGATGGGTATCTCCAACTTTATTAAGCAATAACATTGCAGGTACTTATTTTTGAATTTATATGTAGGTAAATAAA
The DNA here is from genome assembly GCA_951509635.1 of Eupeodes luniger. Lineage (NCBI taxonomy): Eukaryota > Metazoa > Arthropoda > Insecta > Diptera > Syrphidae > Eupeodes > Eupeodes luniger. Next base: position 61,448,180 of record OX608074.1, read on the forward strand.
AAAATGTCAATATTAGGATTATTTGAATAGTTAATTTGTTTGTTTAATTGATGGTCAGCAAAAATTACGTGGTGCATGACTGCACAATTAAAGTCTTTATTTATATTTATATTTATATTTATATTTATATTTATATTTATATTTGAGTGTTTAAACATTGTATTGAGAAAAAAAAAACTAATATAAAATCAATAATAAAAAGAGATCCACTGTAACTAATTTATTTAACTTCGTGTCCTTTTGTCTAGATGTATTTGAAAAACGCGGGCAAGTTGATTGCGTATTTACTGACTTTAGTAAAGCCTTTGACAAGTTATGTCACAATACACTAATTCTAAAATTATACCATCTAGGATTTAACAACAATTTTATAAATTGGATTTCTTCTTACTTAAAAAATCGTCGTTATTCTGTCTTGTTTCGTAATGAAAGTTCAATTCAATTTGTTGTCAATTCTGGCGTCCCTCAGGGCAGCCACCTAGGTCCTATTTTATTTGTTTTATTTATTAACGACTTGGTTTCAAACTTAAAAAACTCGTCTGTCCTTGTTTATGCTGATGACATTAAGCTTTTCAAAAGTATAAAATCCTCCTCTGACTGTTTATTATTACAAGAAGACTTAACAATATTTAGGGAATGGTGCAATAAAAACCGACTTGTTTTAAATGTTGACAAATGTAAAACTATGAGTTTTACACGTAAAAAAATTCCGTTTTTGTACGACTATACGTTTGATTCTTGTCCGTTATGTAAAGTTTCTATGTTTTCTGACTTAGGTATTATTCTAGATCCCAAATTATCATTTAATGATCATTTAAGTTATATAATTAAAAAAGCCAATAGGGTTCTTGGATTCATTAAAAGATTCGGTCGTGATTTTCGGGATCCTTATGTTCTTAAACTTTTATTTATTTCGTTTGTTAGACCAATTTTAGAATACGGCTGTGTGGTATGGTCACCTTATTACTCAATACATGTTTCAAGAATTGAAGCGATCCAAAAAAGGTTTCTGCGTTTCTGTCTTCGGTCTCTTCCATGGGCAAGGGAAAATCTATTTCCTCCTTATTCTCAAAGACTAGCTTTGATCAGCCTCCCTTCTTTGACTAACCACAGAAAGTATTTACAATTTTGTTTTATTGTTGGGATTATTAATGGTTCGATATCATTACCATCAGTTCTAAGTAAATTAAATTTCAGTTTCAGTCGTGCAAGTTTAAGGCGACAGCAACCTATTATTCAAATATTTAGCAGATCAAACTATGGTGTATGTAGCCCTCTCAATCAGTTAATAACAATTTATAACGAATTTCATTTTTGTTTAGAATCTGTAAATGATAATATAAAATGTAAACAATTTAAACTTATGTTTTTCAACAATATTGTATAATAAATATAAATTATGATATTAGATATTATTAGATTATAAGAATTTTTTTAAATATTGTTAACGTTAGATTTTAACGAATTACATAAATAAATAACATTTTATACTGCAATTCAAAATTTTAAAAGAGTAGTAAGTAAGCAGTAATATTAAATGAAATATCATACTCTTGTATACGTGCATGCCTTCCAAGAAAAAGAACCATATTGAAATATTCATTGTAAGAACAAACTCTACAAGTATTTTAAAATTTTGTGAGACTAGTATTAATTCTTGTAAATCAAACTGATTTGAAACTGTTCAGAGAAAAAATTGATTATTGGCTCGGTAACACTTATTAGTTCAAAGAATCCAGATTATTTCCTTTTTGGCTTAAGAAAATCAAAAAGAATAGAACTACTAACATTTGAATAACATCAACAAGCGATCAATATTGAGTAAATTCGTTTACCAATAAGAGTAAAAGTGTTAAGTGCGTTGTTATTGTTATAAAATGAACTACTAGTATTCAAAGGAATTCAAATGTTTCTCGTAGCATTATTTTTTTTTTTTCACGGAAACAAGGAAAAGCAAAAATGGCCAAACACATTTGTTTTCCAAAATGAATTTGAATTAATTAAAAAAAATAACCCCTAAAAATAATTTGTTTTTTAAACTTTTACCTGTGTAAGAAATATCAAAAATTAAAAGAAAATGTTGTTTTTATAATTCTCCTAGCTTTTGAATGAACCGTATGTCTCACGCCACTTTTAAACTAGCAGTTTAAAATAAACCATAATATACATAGCTAGTCGAATAAAAGAAATATAAAGTAATTAAGTGGTCCTCTTATTGTTTCCATTAATAAAAATGGGTCGTACGATGGCGTAAAGCCGCTTTTTATCGTAGCGATAATATTTACATATAACTTTCTGAAAGAAGTTATTGTAGTGGACCCGATCTAATTTGAAAATCGGAATCTAAATCAAAGGTTTTTAGATACATAGATGTCTGTGTGTGCATGTGTACGTACGTTCGTACGTCCGTATGTCTGCACATTCGGAATATCGTTTTTCGTCGGCCATAATTTTGTTTACAGATAAAAAAACAACTTACATAAGATGAAAAGGACTTTCAATACAATTAAATACAATTTGTGTGCCCAAAGCAATAACGATAACGAATTCAATTAAGTTTTTTTTTTATTTTTTTTATACCTAAATCAAAAAAACTAAAACTATCACCGCGAATATTTCGCGAAGAAAAAATGATATTATGTACCTACAAAATACTACAAATCTTGTTTAAATTTTTCTTAATCTTAAACACTTTAAAAAACTCTTCTAATTAATAAGGTTTTTAACTTGACGAAGCGCATTTGTATGTTTTTGTATGGGCATTGTGGAAGAGCATTCCACTACATGTCGAGAGACCCCCCGCTTCAAATCCGGGGGTTCCCCTTTGAAAATTCTTTTTTTTTAAAGACTTTATCTAATGTTTTCTTTAAATAAATTCACCTTTCCAACTAATATGGCGGGCGATGGTAATCTAACGCTATGTTTTTGTGCGGTTGACCATGCACATTAACCCAAATACTGTTTGGTGTCGTATAGTCTATATTGAATCGGGCGTAAATAGTATTGTTTTGTCGTGGTAATAGTTACTTGATGCCTACAAGAGATTACGAGCTCAATTTCATCTTTAAAAAATAGGTACTACTAAAATATGTAAAAATTGGTTTTCTGTATAAGAACTACAAATTCTATAGATATCAACACCAAAATCGTTTTTGAAAAATAAAACTAGGTATGTTCAATAATAAATGATGCTTCAAGAACGGTTGCAGGTAGAATTCTGTGTATCGAAGAAAACTATTGATACGGCTTTAAATAATTGTAAAATCATTATTTTCAAAACATAATTGTGGTTGAAATCATAAAACATCATAAATATTACATCAAATCGACGATCCTGTCTAAAAGTTTAATCTTCACTTTATGGTCATTACACAATTTTAGTAGTTCTCCCCTTTTTTACTAATATATCTATATGGTAATAGAGCTTAACTCTAAGGATTTTATGGCTAACTGGGGTCATGCACTCACGACATTTCACACATTTGCTGAAATTTTTTCTTTGAAATGTATTTTGCTATTGTCAGCTCATTGAGAAAAATTGTCAGACCATTGACAAATCTGACAATATAATTAGATTTGACAATGGTTTATGCCAGATTAACTTTGACTACTCTTCCATTCTTATGTGGCGCCACTGTAAAAGTTTCAAATTTTTGCATGCTCAGCAGCAACATACGTATGGCATACCATATATATGTATTTATGCTTTTAATAGTTCGTTGTTCTATTTTCATGCAATAAGAAATACATTTTCTGCAATCTTTTTTTTTATTTAAGCTGAAGACCAGGATTTGTATATTTTTCATAAGTATATAGAATGGATATTTCTCACGCAGGTATCGATTTTCCTTTCGGAGCAATCTTTCATTTTTTTGTAATCAAAGAAAAGTATCAGGTTTTCTTTTGTGAGTTTTTGGTTTACTAGTTTTTTCTTTTAATACATATATGTATGTATGTATGTACACGAGTACCTACTGCTACTAGCTAGTTTTTGAAAAACATTTTTTTTCACAATGAACCTCTATGTATATCTATGTATGTAGGTTCTATATTTTTTTTAAGTCCACAAGTATTAAATTGCTAGAATCGATTTTGTTTTCAGGTGATTAATTCGGAGTATATACACAGAGTTTCATGTTTTCTTTGAAATACACACAGCAAGGAGCCATGTACATACATACAAACATATGTACTCGAGTCCTATGATGGATGTAGGGAAAGAAAAAAACAATTTCAATGCTTATGAGGTTGATGTGAAATGGTCGATGAGAGGATGTTGCACATTTTTCATCTTGTATTTTTGTTGGCTACTTTATAAAAGTATTTTTTCTAAAAGGGAAATTATAAAGTTGAAAAATGTTGCGATGTAAGGACAGAAAACGATGTCTTATAATTTTTTTACACTTCAGAATTTTCAGAAAGTAGTAAGCTTATAGCAAGCGTCAAACTACGACCAGAGGCTCATCATAAGTGCACGTGTTAGTTGTTAGTAAAAAAATAATACAATTATAGCCTAACACACGCACAAAATACAAAACATAATTAACATTTAACTATTACAGAACAAAAAATAAAATGAAAAACGTTTACGATAGTGGAGCACTGGTTCTAAACAATGATTTTAATCCCACCTTATTCAAATTTAAATCTATCGATGAACAGTTTAAGTTATATAATGCTCATTCGACTTAAAGCTTTATTTTTCCATAGTTAGTTCTATGGAAGTCAATATATAAAATCAAATGTACACAGGTGATGAGTTCCGCCTCGGTAATTAAAATGTACACAAGATAGCAAATAAGGTGCATCAATTTCACCATTAATGAGTTGATGAAAAAATACTAAGTCATTATTAACACGCCTTTGATGAAGAGATTGCATTTGAAGAAGCAGAATACGATGTTCATAGGGAAGCAGATCATAAGGATCATCCCAAGGAAGACCCTTTAGGGCAAAGCGAACGAAGTTATGTTGAATTGATTCGATACGTTTTCTATGAATTTCGTAATAGGGAGTCCATACCTGCGAAGCATATTCAAGATGAGGACGAACATGGCAATTATACAAAGAACGAGTAACATAGGGATCATTGAACTCCTTTGCCCAGCGTTTTATAAAACCAAGCATAGAACTTGCTTTATTAACAATCAAATTAATGTGATGTGTAAGTTCTAAGTTGGAACAGAAATGAACACCTAAATCTTTAAATGTGGAGACGCGACAGAGTTTTTGCTGTGATATACAATAATCAAATACACTACCGATTCGTTTTTAGTAAAAGTTATCGTCTGGCATTTAAAGGGTTGAGTGAAAGTCTATTTTTCCCACACCAAAGTGTGAAACTATCAATGTCGGCTTGTAAAAGACTACGATCATGGGTGGACTTTATTATTTTTAAAATCTTCATGTCGTCAGCAAAAATGAGTACTTCACTTAAGCGTAGACATGACGATACATCGTTAATAGACACGATAAACAGAAAAGGGCCAAGATGGCTTCCCTGGGGAACAATATAGAATACATATATACAAAAATTTTGCGTATTGGTTTGTGTTCTGTATTGCAATGGAGAACCCTTATGAGTTGCACCTACAGTACAAAAGTTCCTTAAAATAGTATTTGGTTCGCTGCCGCTCAGTTCACACAGAGATTTGATATTAAAACTTTATCTTTCTACTGAATACGTTATTTTTACAATATTATAATTACAAATTCAAAAAGAAAACATTTATATTTTGTGGGAAAATATGACAAAAACCTTCATTTAAGTACAACAAACATTTCGATTAATAAACAGATTGAATTTAAAAACATATAAGACATGTTAAGTAATAAAAAGGTACATTTAAATTGAATAAATATAAATAAACAGAAAGTAAATACAAAAATAAAAAATAAATTAACAAGCAAATTATTTAACAATCAAAGCAAAAAAAATGATTGCAAACATTAACTAAACATTAAGTAAATAAATAACAAATAACATTAAATAATAAATAACAAAAATAAATAAATAGGTACATCCTTATATGTTTAATTGCGAAGGGTTGCAAAAAATACCACAGTTCATTAAGAAGTTATCAGTTAATTTTTGAATTCTAGTAAAATCAATTCAACACCTGTTTGACTATGAAGATCATTAGTTGAATGGTGCCAGGGTAGATAAGCATAGTTTTTTAAATTTTGCTTGGACACACTTGGAGTTTTTTTAATACGCGCGATTGTACAATTACCCTACACCTGACATCCATACAACAACATCGCTTGAAACACAACCTTTTGTATAATAATCTTATGTTTAACACTTAAATGCGATTTTTTAATTACAAGCGGGTATAACATCTTATTTGATATGTTAGCTTTTTTAATTATTTTACTAATATGTTCTTTAAAGATTAACCGCTTGTAAAGGTTTATTCCTAGATGGTGTACTCGTACATTAGACTCCCATTTTATAGAAGTACCGTTGCTTGTTGCTGTTAAGAAACAATCGCTTTCTTTTTTCTCGTAAAAAATATTGATTTTATGCTTCCAGCATTTAGTAGGTATAATTTTCCATTTGTGATAATATCTCATTAAAACATCAAGTGCATTTTGAAGATTGGCCTCAATATTGAGACCAAAATTATGCGAAGAGAGTGTGCAGGTATCATCGGCATAGATAACTTCACAATAATATTACAATAAGGTAGCTGTGGAAAATCAGACGTGTAGACGTAGACATTAGGACCAAGAACTGAACCTTGAGGGACACCATACTAAATATAAACTAACACGTATTTACATTTATTGACGTACACTTGAAAACATCTTCCTGATAAGAAACTTTGGATTATTTTTATGAGAAAATTTTGAATCGCTAATGTTTCCAATTTGTAAATAAGAGCATTATGCCAAACAGAGTTGAAAGTTTTTTCGGGTTGGTGATAATTTCCCCCAAGATATAATCCCCAAAAGAAAATCCCCAAATTCATAATCAAAACGATATCCCCAGCAGCAAAATTTACAAAGAGAGAATACCCAGGGAGAAAATCCCCAAGTGAATATCCCCAAAACAATTATGCTCATAATTGTTTTGAATATTAAATTTCATTTATATTGCATGAAATGCAATCCAAAGATCTGGAAACAACAAAATCATCCATTTCAATTTTTATTCCAAAACAAGAGAAATACTCGGCACTACAAAACAACACTTAGACAGCCCTAAGCAAGCACTACGAATACAATGATTCTCTATGAATACTAAAGTCAAACTGAGAAGTGCATGCCTTCATAGTGATTTTTTGTTTAGAAAAATCGTTATCATTTATTAATATCACAATAAGAGAATTTCATGAGAGTTTTTCTAAAAACTGCATGCATAAATGAAGATATGCACGGATACTGGGGATTTGGAGATTTCGTGGGGATTTTGACAAAATAAATTATTTAGTTGGGGATTTTGTCCATTTGTCTTACGTAGCTGGGGATATTATCCAAATGGATTAAATTTGTTTGGGGATATTATCCCGTGGGGATTCTATTTTTTGGGGATTCCATACGACACCCAGTTTTTTCGATATCTAATAGGACCACACCTATAGATCTTCCTTTAGAGATATTATTTTTGATTATGTTACAAATCCTTAGGACTTGATGTGACTTTCTGTTCTGCATGTTTTTCTTCAATTTATAAGTCAAGTTTTTTTCAATACTTTTTTGTATACCTTACTCAAACTAAGAAGACTGATCGGCCTTTATCTACCAGGATTTTCCCTGTCTTTGCCAGCTTTTAATGTTGGTATGGAGATTCTTTTTATATTCGAAAGTGTTGATTTTATTTTTTACTGTACTTCCTTATAAAATTATAAACTTGTAGTTCATAGAGTGGAAATACTTCCTGATCTGAAAATTTGTAGGTTTTCATGTTTTGTTAACAAAGTTGTCGATTGAATTATTTAAAAAAAAATTAAAATGATCAACAATATTTTGCATACAATGAAATAGTTTGATTTCAAACTATTTTTAGTCGAAACAAATTTTTAACAATTTTAGTAGCATTTCTTAAAAGTTTTTATTTCTTATACAAACAAATACAAATTGGATGAATGATATTAATTTGAAGTCATTATTTTATATTGTTCATGAGATATCAAGAACCGAACATCAATTTTTACAAAATTTGCGTACTATTTTTTGTAGATTTTATTTTTTATGAAAAAAAAAGAACCGTTGGATTTTTATACTGAATGTCGAAAACAATATTTTCTGTGAGATAAAATTAGTTGAAAGCCAATATTTTTATCTTTGAAAAGATATTTGAGTCGAAAATCAATTTTAATTTTTTATAAAAAAAAAACTGTAAATTTGTTTTTTTCTCAAAATTTTACCAGATGTCAAAAACGTTATCCTTCGTTGCACAAAATTATTCTGGAGACACAATCATTTTTTGTTCGTAAAATATTCGAGGTGACAAATATTTTTTTTCAGTTTTTTTGATTTATAAAAAAAAACAGTTAATTGGTTTTTTTTCCAAAAATATACTAGTTTGGTATCACGTTACATTATATAATTTAAAATTTAATTCAAGTCTCTAGCGTTATTGGCTCGTGATATATTTTGGGTTAACCAAAATGTTCACTTTTTTTAAATTGCTATGGTAAAAAAGCCACCCTCTCAATTTTGTTGAGAGTTCTTTCTGCATCTTTCTGCATTATTGTCTAATACAACAAAATTTATTTGAAGTCGATATCTCTAGTTGTTCTAGCTATGGAAGACGAAAACAACTTCTCGAACGTACGCACGTACGAACAGACATCGCTCTAAAAATCGTTTATTTCGACTCAAGGGACCTTGAAACGTTGAGAAATATCAAAATGTTCAATTCGACAAATCAGACCGATTACAATTACATCCTATGGAAAGTTAAAAATGACAGAAATCTTATAGTGAAAACTTAATGAATTTTTCGTAAAGACAGTGATAAATATATAAATTAGGTAGCGCAACAGTCCGTTGAGAACTAGGGCCTAGTGACTTACAACTCTCAACCATTCCTGTGTGCAAGTACTGTTGTCATGGATGGAAGGGACCTACACTTTAGATGGCACAGGCAGGGATCGAACCCAAGACCTTTAGCTTGACAATCCAACGCACTTTTTTTGTAAATTCATTTTTATTAATTCAATCTTAAATCTATCTTAAAGCTAGACAAATATTCATAAAACTAGCCTAATTAACCATAACTTACAACTAACTTACTGGTCCCATACGGACACTCTTAGTTTAACAATAATACTTAATGCTAATGCCTTTCGGCCCTTAGATCTATTTAACTTCAATTCCATTTTATTTATTTTTTTATTCATTAGAAAGTTTCAAAAAAACTAATATCAATATCCTTTTTTATTTTTACTTAAAAACTACTTTAAATAAGGTCCTTAATATAAAACTTAAAGCTAACTAAAACTACCTATCCTACCTATAAACTACTTAAAACTAGAACAACCACAGCAGCAAATCTAACTATGTAACGATTTTTGTTTTTTTTTATATTTTGTTGTCCTTTTTTTTCCATGTTATTTTTTTTTTGTATTTTTTTTTGTGCCACCATGCCTATTCTACTTAAAACTAAACCCTAAAACTATAAAACAGTATGTAAGCCGGCCAAGTCTTAAAACCCCATCCCGACTACCCACTATCAAGTGCCGATTGAACCCACCAAAACTGGTTCTCCTGCTTCACCCTATCAGTTCGGTCCCGTTCGGACACAGCCCCACTGAACCGAAGGAGCTCTGCTCCGTCTTGTGCCATGACGTCCCGATTGTACAGGAGTCGCCTATCCACGGTTCGTTGTCTGACGTTGTAGATTAACGGAACTGCCAATCTATCCTGTATCAGACTCAGACCGCATCTATCTAAAAAGAGGAATGCCTCTGGTGGAATGAAGCACTCTCAAAATACTCGTCGTTCGGATAGAACGCCCCGAAAATTAAATTGTTGGTCGAAGACATAGCTCTTGCAATGTGACCTCGAACGAGTTTTATCACGAAATTGTCAATTCTGTTGAATCGAGCCCCGTTGTATCTATAGGGCCTCGTTGGAATAGTAGTGCACGTAAGAAGATTCGGCTGTTCGATATAAGCCGGTACAGCGTCGTAAACACTGCCGCTCGAACACCCGAAACTTCTCCATCTGGAAAGGGGCAACGTTGAACCACACAGGACAACCATAAACGATCATCGGCCGTATGAGGGCCATGTAGCAAATAACCTTCAGTCTGGAGTCAAGCCGACTGCTGTAAAACAGCCGTTTCGTCAGAGCGAAGGCTCCTCTGGCCCTGGTCAGAGCAGCATTTATATGTCTGTAGAAATATAAATACTGATCTAACCAGATACCTAGGTACTTCACTACACTTTTGCTCGTTAATCGCTGCCCGTGAAGATCAACGATGACCATCTTGCGCCAATTCTTGCACGTATCCTTATCCCTCGTGGCCCTAGCCAACGGAGTCCAGAACAGAATTGTCTCCGACTTCTGGACATTTATTTTCAGTTTCCAGTCGTCGCAATATCGCTGAATCTTGTCGAAATCACGCTGCAAGAGAATTCTAATAACCTCAACCTTTCGGGCCGTTCTGTACGCAATTAGATCATTGGCGTACGCAATTGCCTTTGTAAGACTACATATCAGATCGCTGGTGTGAATGCTGAAGAGAATCGGCGAATTCACCGCTCGCTTTTGAACACCATTTTAAATTTGAAATGTTGTGGCAGAAGTTACATTGCCACTTTTGACAGCAAAAATTTCTACCGTTAAGCATATGATAAAGTATATACAATAAAGGTGTGCTTATACCAAGCCTGCTCAGTTTTAGGTAAAGACCCTCTAACCATACGGTGTCAAAGGCCTTTTCCAAATCAATCAGAACAGCACCTGTACATTGTTGTTTTGCTTTATTCCATTGGATATCAGAAACGAGTTTAGACGCAGCATGAATTGTGTCATGACCCGCCTTGAACCCGAACTGTTTATCCGGAATCATTTTGCTGTCCGCAGCCCACTTAGTCAGAGCCCTATTAATGATTTTTTTCGAAAACTTTGCTGATGCTCGGAAGAAGACTTATCGACCGAAGATTTGGCGGGTTGGACTTGCCCTTTCCCTTTTTCGGGAGAGGATGAACTACAGCGGTCTTCCAATGCACTGGATAATATGCATTATTCAGTGTATTATTGAAGAGTGTGGTGTAAATGTCAATTGCCTCCATCGGTAAATGTCTTAGTACAACGTTGGATATACCATCGACACCTGCTGACTTTTTATTTTTTATTGAATTGAAGATGAGCTGAAGCTCAACCTTCGTCACTAACAAGGGACTTGCTCCCGTTTGCTCGGCGATTATGGCATTTGCCAAGGAATCGTAATCGAACCGCATGAGATCGCGGTTCTCAGATCGCCATTGTGTCATATCATTTCGGAGGTAAAAGTGATTAAGTAGGGCTCTGTTTTCCAGGTCGTGGTTGGGGCGAATGCTAACATTCACCTTGTACACTTCCTGGAAAGCAGCTCCCACCGCCTCCACTTTTTCCTTCGGATCTTCGATTATATAAAAGTCATCGTCAAAGATGGCTTCTTCTGGATCTATTTGCGCTGTCCTGAGTACGTTTCTATTCTCTTCAGTTCTTTGGAGTTTCAGACACTGAAGGTCATTATCGTTCTTTTTTCTGAATATCTTGTTGATTTTAGGGAACATACTAGGGTCACTGGAATTAACTGACCGGATCTTACGGTCCCAGTACTTGTTAATTGATAACCTGTAGTTCTCTTAATCAACAGATTGACATTTTTTATTGACGACTTCAGTGTCCTAACCTCCAAGTCGTGTGGGTCTGTAAGTCGTCTGTACAAGTTTTTGAGTCTTGTCAGTAAGCCACTCTTGTGCTTACGTAGTGCGTCAATAGTCGCGTTTCTGTAAGCGTCCATTTGGTCCGTTCTTTGTACTTTGGTATTGTCCGTTCCATCGTTCGTTTTATTGGTTCGTCCATCTGTTGTAAATGTTGGTCAATTTCTGTATTTTTCAGGTTTCTGTTGTTTGGTGGGGCTATGTCACTCGAACGAAGTTCTCTCGCTAGGGCGTTGGTGAAACGAGGCCAGCGCATCTTACTGTAATTGTAAGAATGCGTTGCAACGTATTCCTCCAACTCCACGCGTTCGTTCAGAATCTGCATTACAGCAGCCAGTCCGCAGTGATCACTGTCGTACTCGACTGTCTGTAAGCAGTTACAATCCAACGCACTAACCATCATTCCACGGGCACTACTATAAGAGAGTAATAGAAATTAATAGAGGTATACAATGAAAAATAACATTCTCGATTACATCGACGACGACAACGGAACGTTGGATTTTGAGTTTGTGACACTATTATTTAAAAGAATAATAAAAATTGGTGGTTCCAATAGCCAAAACTAGCAACGTTGTTGAAATGGGCTTCAGGTCAACTAAATAAAACACTAAGTTTTCACGACGTTTCGTTCATGATTATGAACATCATCAGGTGTAAAACAGTTTTCTATTTGGCATTGAAAAATAGGTTAAAAAAATAAAAACAACAAATTGACTTCCTTAAATAAGAAAGTGAGTAAACACTTCACAACGTTAAATTAACAAGTAACATGCACAAACAAAATTGTTGAACACAAAAGTATTTGTTTTAATCAGGCATTCTCGTTCCCCTTCCCTCCAGTAGGTGTTTGTATTGTGGGCTCACTTCTTCCATATCTGTTCGTCGGTTCATAGTTTTGTTGGCATTGATGATATGAAGCGTTTCTATGATCATTCTTTTGTTGTAATTCTCTTCTCTTTGCAGTACTTCGACGTTGTCAAGATTGGGAGAGTGGTTAAGTGATGTGCAATGTGCTGCCAGTGCTGTCTTCTGCGGTGCGTTACTTTTAATGTCTGATTTATGTCCTGCTAGTCTGTTTTTTAATTTTTGTTTTGTTGTTCCGATGTAAATTTTGTCACATTAATTAATGTGTTCCGATGTAAATTTTGTCACATTAATTAATGTGACAAAATTTACATCGGAACAACAAAACAAAAATTAAAAAACATAGTATTCAGTGACTCTATGTACAATGAAGCATTGATTGTTATTGAGGAAATTTGCATTATCATTGCCAACTTACCACTCAGTCATTTCGGTATGCATTCACCAAATCGAAATGCATCTGATTTAATAGACACTGAATTGAATCGTAAAATATAATACAATACTGTAGAAATGGCAGCGATTGTTGCTCGCAATGTCCCACTAATGAATGAAGAACAAAGAACCATTTATGACCACATCATGCTCGCAGTTTTGGCAGGACAAGATGAATTCTTTTTTTTGGGTTGCACCAATACTGGCAAAACATTCCTTATTTCGTTCTGAACGTAGAACGTAGACATTAACGATGCAAATTTAGTTTTTTAATTAAACTAATGTATATACAGTATTCCCCGCTTAATTGCACTAACCTTTTTACTGATTTTTCGGTCAATTATCCGGGTGGTTCAATTAGCGAAACCCCGCTTAATTGACATATCTGTTCAATTAAGTGAAACCCGTATAATTGCATGAGTAGGTCAACTAAAAAATAAAATATTCATCCCAGAAATTTACTCTATAAACATTTCAGTGTCAACTTAATTTCGGCGTCTGTTAGTTCGCCATAACATGATATGTTATGTCATCATATTCCAAATAAGTATTGAAATCTGCATTGTCCTCAAGAACGTTATCTATGACCACGAGATCATTTTCCGGCTGCTCTTCTTCTTGGATGAAGCCTACCTTTGAAAAAAGAACATGCAAATGTAGGTTTAGTAGTAAAATATTTCCAATATTACCTTTCTGAAACAATTTCTTCTTATGGTGTTATAAGCCACAAACAATGTTTGCTTATGTGCATTGCTTGCAAAGATGTGATCGCCTTCGAAAATTCTTCGATAGTCTTGCAACGTTCGATTGCTGTAATTTGTTTCCTTATTATATTTTGCTGATAGTAAGCTTTGAAACAATGAATAATGCCTTGGTCAAGGGGCTGAATGATGGTCGTTGTATTTGTGGGTACAAACTGCAAGTTTATATTTTTTAAATCGTCCAAATTCTTATGTCAGGCAGCATTGTAGACAAAAAGAATTATTTGTCTGTTCTGAATTATCATTTCTTCTTCAAAATTATATTAAATTTGGGCCAATAAGGTTTGGGTAATCCATGCCTTTTTGTTGAAGAAATATTGCAAAGGTACAACCTTATTTTTAAAACACCTTGGTGTTTTGGTTTTTCCAATCACAATCATTTTTGGGTCCGTCCAATTATCCGAAAAATGTCCATGTATTTAGTTTTTCTGCTGCATATTTTTAAGATCAATTAAGCTAGTAATTCAACTAAGCGGGGTTCAATTAACCGTCTAAAAAGGTTTGCTACTAATACGGGAAATTTTCGAAGCCAATTTTTTCGATCAATTAAGCGGGATGTTCAATTAAGCGAGGTGCAACTAAGCGGGGATTACTGTAAACACTAAAGTGAGACAAAGGGGATTGCTCATTTTATAAGGGACATCCGGCCCGGAGTGTACACCAAAGAATTTGGTATCAAATTAAAGGTTGTTCTAAGCCGGATATGTCTGCAAAAATATTTTGTCGATAACTCATGGGAGATCCGAGATATTTGAGATTGAAGTTCGAAATGTCCAACCATTAAAAATCAGCACGGTATTAAAATAAAGGTTACATTTCTATCATTTATATATTTAGAGTTATTTTTAATCAAACATTTGAATAACAGCATTTTTTAGGCAAACTTTTCTACAATAATATCTTTTAAAATTCGATGATGACATTTATTTTTTTTGGCACCAATAAGTAGCTTTGTTCACAACCTTTATTTTCATATATATTTTTTTAGGGTTTCTTCAACAATTTATTCATTTCGACAATAATAATTCAAAAATATGCTCCCAAAATACAAAAAAAATCTTATACCTAACACTAAAATAAAAATAATTCTTATAGTAATAGTGGAAAAATTAAAACAAAGAAATATTAGAATAAAAAAAAGTTGTTTTTCGGCTTGGTACCTTAAAAATCTTCTTATAACTTTATATTGCCAATCAGTTTACGCTTAAAAAATCTTCTCCGTCTCTATCTTTTGCACAATCAACCCAAACCTAATGTTAATAACATTCCTCTTATGTTTACTGCCTGAAACTTTTTAACTTCAACTCTATGGAAGAACGTAGGCAAATTGCAGACTTTCTCTTTATTCATTGACTCCTTTCAAACTTTAAAACATTCCATAGCTGCCGATCATCTCTAATGGAGATGGCACAATTCCAGGAAATTGTGAGGCAGATGAACCTATTTTACCACGTTTGGCTAATGCTGGCATACCAATCGCTACATTACAGCCCTTATTACGAGAAGCGAATCGAACGTTCGACTGAAAGCGAACGTTTTAGAAATCACTTATGTCGTAAATACCACTTCAATATTCACTTCGAAAGCCAACTTTTTTGGAAAAAGAGATGTTAACCCATTTGAACGTCGAAATTCACCCATCTTAATTTTGCTCTATATTGGATTTCTCAAACGTTAGCTTTAAGTCGAACGTTCTCGACTTAACGCTTCTCGTTATAAGGGTCGTACACTATTGCTAATGCAAGACGCTATGAAGAAGACAAACATCAGGTGGAATAACATCACCACGTATCAGGTCACGAAAAACATCTGGCCTGCACTAGATTTAAAGTGCTCAAGGTGCATCCTATCTCTAAGCAGATCGCATATAAGCTCGATAATCGCTGTCATAACTGGGAACTTTCTAATAGGATAGCACACCACGCGGCTAGTCGCATTCTAAAATGACTTTTGCAGAAGCTGTTTGGATGAGGAAGAGGAGGAAACAGTTCTTAACCTCTTCTGTACATGGCCTGCTCTAGCTCGAAATGGCAAGACTTATCTATGAGAATTCTTGTATAACGAAATATCTAAACAATCTGAATCATATCAACATAATCAGTCTTTCACGTTTCGTAAAGGAATCAAACCGGTTTCGTTGAGCTCAGAAGAAAGCTTCAAGATTCATGTGGTATAAAAAATGACCAATAAACTGGCCTGTGTTTCAACTTCTTAATTCTACCACCTTTCAACCTTTGACTTTAAGTCACAATTCCTTTTAAACCCAAACAACCTTATACCTGAAATAAAAGCTGAGAACAAAACTCCCAATAAAACAAAAATTCAAAGGGGTATGTTAATTTTCGGCCCGGAGTGTACATTACAACTTTTAAGTACTTTTTACAAAAATGCATGTTTAGATAAAATTAATATTATATAAGAATAATTAACAAGAAACTTCATAATGTTTTCGTTTGAGGCATAATTTGAAAGATTCCTTTCTTATGATTACATTTTTTTTTAAGAAAACCCAATAAATTATATACGAAAATAAAGGTTGTGAACTAAGCTACTTATTGGTGCCATTGATGTCAACATTGAATTTTAAAAGATATTATTGTACAAAAGTTTGCCTAAAAAATGCTGTTATTCAAAGGTTTGATTAAAAATACCTCAAAATACATAAATCAAAGAAATGTAATTTTAGTTTCATTTGAAAGATATTTTTGACACCTTTATTTTAATACCTTTTTTATTTTCCTAGCTTTTCTGTATCCAAAGATATTAGCATTTATGTCGAAAAAGTGCTGTTTTTTAATGGTTGGACATTTCGAACTTCAATCTTAAATATTTTGGATCTCCCATGAGTTATCGACAAAATATTTTTGCAGATATGTATATCCGACTTAGAACAACCTTTAATTTGATACCAAATTCATTGGTGTACACTCCGGGCCGAAAATGAGCATACCCCTTTAAAAAATTGTCATTGGCATAAAATATTGTATTTGGTCGTAGCAAGCGAGTTTTCCGCATGTCTGTTATTGTAAAATAAACTGTCAATTTAATGTTTCTAAATTTTTTTTTTAGTTTTCTTGATTTATGAAATACTGTAAGCGGATTTTTTAACAATATTACGTTTTAAGTGTTTGTTTGTGTCTCGCCGATAGATCAGGAATTTTCTTTTCTGTTTTATCAACATCTTTAATCGAAGAAATATGCAAATAACCTATACCGAACAATACATGTACATATGTATGTATTTTAGTTGCAAAATAAATTTAGAGGTAAGACACCTCAATGAAATATCCATTTTTATACTACCAAACTGCATTTCATCTCTTAAAAATTAAAACTACAATAACATAGAGGCAGAAGACCAAAATTTAAAAGATCCAAATAACAGGTGTTTTATTTGTATTTGAATATGAGATGTACATACATACATACATACATATGTATGTATATTTATATTTATTCAGCTTAATACAAGATATAACTTAACATAACTTAACTTAACAATTTTTTTTTTTTTTTTTGTTCTTGTTCTTGTTATCAGTTTTCAACATTGGGCCCTAAGGCCCACATAAAAGCTCTTTAATGTACAAGAACTAACAATTTTGATTTTATTAGACTTAAAATTAAAAGGGACGAGGAATTCGGACTCAAAAAGGGAAAACGTAAAGGGTATTTTTCAGATGGGATTTGGAAATGTTAAAGTCGAAGACTAGCATAGCAGCGTTGCAGTGACGAAGAATTTTGGACATTGGTTCAAAGTGCCCGTAATTAGTTAGGGATATAGAAAAGGGAGACAGATCGCAGATTTCGAGGGTTGGTGTTAAGATGAATATCACTCAGGAGTGCTGGGGAATCTATATTGCCCCAATTGGTGAGCAAATAATATATCAGCGTTTTTGCGTCTAATATATATGGGTTGCAAACCTACCAGTTTTAGTCGATCGGCATAAGGAGGCAAGTTGGATGTAGCATCCCAGGGTAGGCCACGTAAGGCAAATCGAACGAAACGTCTTTGAACATTTTCAATTCTGAGGGAATGGTTTTTATAAAAGGGAGACCATACTTGGCATGCATATTCAAGATGAGGACGGACTATGGAAATGTAAAGTGCTTTAGTTACATAGGGGTTGGAAAATTCTTTTGACCATCTCTTAATAAAACCGAGAGATCTATTAGCTTTATTAATAATTTGGTCAAAATGGGAGTGGAAACTGAGGTGTTTGTCACACATAATACCAAGATCTCTAATAGAATCGACTTCGTTGACCGGCGTCATTAAGGAAGAAGTATACTCTATAAGATGGGATTTGCTTGCGCAAAAGGGTCATTTGTTTACATTTACCTACATTTAACTCTAGGAAATTATGCATGCACCAAACAAAAAAGATATTAAGATCATTTTGTAAAAGTAAGGAATCAGATAGAGTTGAGATAATCTTAAAAATTTTCTTATCATCCGCAAACATTAGGATATCTGAGTTTTTTAATTTTAGACAGACATCGTTAACAGATAAGACGAAGAGAAGGGGGACAAGGTGACTACCTTGTGGGAAGCCAGAAGTTGCATGTATGGGACTGGAAATTGAGTTACGGAAGAGGACTCTATAAGTTCAATTGACAAGGTAGGAGCCTATCCAGTTTATAAACATAGATGGAAAGCCAAGGGCTCTAAGTTTGAGATAAATTATCTTATGGGATATTTTATTAAAGGCTTTGCTGTAATCAGTGTATACAACATCAACTTCATTACCATTCTCAAGGGCTGACAAAACTTTTGATATAAACTCAATTATGTTAGTCGTAGTGGATCTGCCTTTAAGAAAACCATGTTGAGCGGGGGAGAATAAGGGCTTGCAATGGAAATAAACGGAATCATAAACTAGGTTTTCAAAAAGTTTTGGGATGCATGAAAGTTTCGCAATAGGTCTATAATTGTTAATTTCAGTTTTATTGCCTTGTTTATGAATGGGAAATATAAATGAATCTTTCCATATATGAAGGAACACACCTTTTGAAAGAGAGGGTTCAAAGAGTGCAGTTAGAGGCTTTGACAAAGAATGCATACATTTTTTTAGAACAACTGATTGGACGCCATCAGGACCAGGGCTAAAGTTTTCTTTGAGGCTTACGATTTTGGCAAGTACCATTTCTTCAGTTATTGTGAAAGATGAAAGAGTGGTTTGAGTGAAGCCATCTAAATAACTGAAGTAGAGTGGATCAGGATCATGAAGATGTTCAGTATACGATTTGCTAAAGTATTTAGCAAATAGATTTGATATGGTTGTTGGATCTGAGGAGATTATGTTGGAGAAACTCATTGAAGGTGGAAACCCATCAGATTTTCGTTTGACTTATAAACTTGAAAAATGTCCTTGCATCAGAAAGAAGGTTATTTTCTATTTGGATAAGGTATTGGTTATAAAGGGATTCCCTTAATTCAGAGAACGAATTATAGGCGAGAAGATAGTTGTTGTGGTCGGTATCAGATTTGGACTGTAAAAAGATCTTCCAAAGCTTATTACGGGTATTTCTTAGGCTACGGAGCTCTTTGTTGTACCAAGGGGGAGCAGAGGTGAAATCTTTTTTACGAAAGAACGGTACTGATTCTTCAATACAGTATGAGAGAATCAAATAAAACCAATTTGTAAGGGACTCTACTGTTGAGTGGAGGGAACTTAATTCAAAGTCGGCTGAGCTAAGAAGATAGTTGAGTTTGGAGAAATCAGCCCTACGAAAATCATAACAGTAATTCTCCATTTAAAAAAAGTTGTTTTTAAATTCAATGGGGAAGGAGAGATTAAGGGTAGGATGATAGCGATCCAAGGTTGAGAAAAGGTGAGGGCTCGCGGAGACAACACAGTTATCGCAATCAGATGAGAATGTGAGATCGAGGTGTCTCCCCATAAAGTTTGCTACTCCATTTAGTTGAAAAAGACCACAATCAAACAGACGATCAATGAACAGCGATTCAGATTCAGAGGAGATGTTAGTTAGAAAGAAGGATGTCTGATCATCTGGGGTGGACCAATTGAGATGGGGAAGATTAAAGTCGACAAGAACGATGATCAAATCATTAGGTTGCACTTGTTCAAGCAGATAATCGATGGCATTAACAGCAGCTTGCTATGCTTTAATTTGTTGGGCTGGTCGAATAGACAAAACTTAGGGAGTGTAACTTTAGCTGATACACCTTCAAATTCGATTAAGTAGGAATATGGAGTAGTGAACTTTCAAAATTACTATTGATAGCTAAAAGCACACCACGGCTATGTGTATTACTCGCACATTCCACGACATCCATTCGATAGATGGAATAGTCGTTAGTGAAGAGTTCGGTACTAAGGATATCGGGTGTGAGGTTGGTTTCGGTAAGGGCAAAGATATCATAAGGAAGGTTTTGGGAGCTATTAAAGACAGATAATCGTTTTGAAGAGATAAAGGACGCAAAAGAGGTTAGGTCTTCTCTAACTTTTTGAGGAGAAATTTCAAGACCATCATGAAATTTCAAGAATATTTCCAAAAGTGCATCACGTTTGGTAGGGAGGCCTTCTTGGGAGATTAAAACCTTTATGTTTGTATTTGTAAGCAAACAGAATCTGGTTTGTCGTGCAGGAAAGCTAGGTAAAGACGAACGTTATTGTAAATTGTGTGGTCTCTAAGGCTGGACATAACATACCGATCATTAGTATTGGCCTCAGATAAATGTTAAGTTAACTTAACATTTGGAGGGATCATTGGGTTAAGGAATCCTTGTGGTTCTTGGGAAACTGATGAAGAAGAAGCAGGGTTAAGGGTGTGAGAATGGATGAAATTTGGATACGGGGGTGTTTTGGCAGGAGGATCAACCATCGGAGGGCGAAAACCAAGACCCAGATGAGAAGGGTTAAAAGAAACTCGTTTGGATGGAGGCTTTATAGAGGTAGGAGAAGTTTTCCGTTTAAGGGACGAAAGTTGGTTAGAGAGAGTAAAGTTTGGAAAGATTTGTGTTTTAAGAGTCCAGTTTGTTTCAATATTTTGTTTGGGATTAGGTTTGGGATAAGGTTTGTTAATAGGTTTGGGTTTGTTAGACTTATTATTGCTACTCATTCTGGAAAGCCGCATTCGACCAAGTTGTATATATCCAAGTTGTATATATTATAAAACATCCAGTTATATTTGGAGGGAATTAGGAACTTGAATCTTCTTCCACACAATTGAAGACATTCGCATATATTGACACAGAATTCTCGTTTAAAATAGGAGCGAATCCAAGTTCACTTTGCACACTCGTATATTTTTGTTCTTGATTACTTAAATCGTAAGCAATAGATATGAGTGCAGTTGAAACCCGAGAAAGCATACAATTAATGTTTTCAAATTCGTTACCGAGTCTAAGGTTTGTGACATCACTCAATTGATTGAAAGAGGGGGAGAGCCGGAATGACGAACTTTGAAAACAGCAATCAGTATCCGATTTCAGTAGGTTTAACTGGTCAGACAAGTTTTTTTTTAAATCATTTGCAGAATAATTCTACACCTTTAATTTATCGTCAATGTCTAAACGAAGAGAATTGAATCCACCGATTACGTCACACTATTGTTCTTCCAGAGAACGTATCGTGGAAAGGCACTGGGTGGACGATTGTTGACATTGGATGTTTGAGTCTTCAACACTATTGCAGACGTGATCAAATTTCTTAGAGAGATTAGAAATTTCAGGTATACACTCGCCTTTCTGACCAAGCCAGTACAAGAGTTGTGAAGGTATTTATCACAAAGGCCCCTGCACTTCAACAGTTCCGCGTTTGAGTCAACGATGACACACATTTTATTCGCGCACGACATAATTAATTGAATCAGAAAAAAAAGAAAAAGATATAGTTTTTTGTTTAGGTTTTTTGATTTGTTTTTTTTTTTCAGTTGTTTTTAATTTTTACTATACTTGTTAATACACAAGAAGAAAAAAAATGCTGGTGTAATGGGAAACGGCAATGGGCAGTAAAGTGGGTCGGGAAGTATGTATATCACACGCGCTGCGAGTATATTGATAGGTTTTTTTTTTGGGGTCGGTGAAAAGGTGACAAAAGGCAACTGCGGAGCCAAAAAAAAAATGCGACTGCACTTGACGGAGGTTAATCGAGCAACTGAATATACAAATACGCAATATTTTGATTTCTAAATAGAGTATTTATTTTGGGGGAAATCTAGGGGATAGTTTTGTTTTAAAACGACCATTCCTCACAATCTTTTATTTTATTTATGTATGTTTTATTAAGGAAACATTCTTTAAAATTTAAAGCTTTGTTTCTTATATTTTGTTTTGTTTTGAAACCCTGAAACTTGTCCTATAATTCAAAATTTAAATTGAGTTATTTATGTCAATAGTTTTTGAAAAATTCAAATACATACTTCTTAATTAAACTCTGAAAACTAGATGATGAGTTCAGTACTCTTTTTTCAATTTATATTTCGAGTATATCTACGAAATTAAGTATGGCGCCACCCATACTTTCTTTTGATATACTCAAAATATTGTGAATTTTTGCACAAGGATTTTGATTTTCGAGATTCTTGATTTGGCGATTTTGGTTTTGGGGATTTTTGCTATGGGGCTAGGCTAGGGTACCTAACCCGAAGATACGACCTTCAAATTTGATTTTGGTTTTGGGGATTTTGGTTTTTCAGATATTAGATTTGGGGATTTTGTGTTGGGAATTTTTGCTTTGGGGCTAGGCTAGGGTACCTTACCCGAAGATACGACCTTCAAATTTGCACAGAATATTTTTGAAAATGTACGCTGTCCAAAAAAACAAAAGCAGTTTTTGAAGATCTTACACTAGTATGGCACCGTAGGATCTTAAAAGTCTTTTATTGTGCGCTAAAATTGCAATGAAAGTATTTTCAAAATCAATTTGAGTTCGTTTAGGAAAATCCACAATAGGCACCTTCATTTTATTTTATTATTAAATTTTGTTTTTAATTCTTGTAAGAAATACTTTTTTTGAACGAGCAATGTCACGTCTTTATCATACCTTTAGTATCAAAGTGTTTGCTCCGTTGCAAATGTCCGACCTATCGTCATTAATTCAACAAACACTCTCTCTTTTTATTATTTTCCAGGTCCTCGACCTACCAGCAAACAAATTATCTATATTGGAATTGACAACTTAAATTGAATTTTTTCAGTCTCTGAAAATAATAAGACATTTCCACAGAAATAAAGTTTACAGTTTTAATTTTTTTTTTGTAAACTCTTAAGGCTTCAATACCTAGGTTAGGTTAGGTTATATGGGCTGACAGTTGATTTTGTTACCGTCACACTTAGATCAATGTAGATCCTTTGTGATACCCTGAAGTGTTGTAACTTCTGAAAAAATGATTTAACCTATGAATTCTATGGTTGATCGAGCCATTTGGTGGACTTGATAAAGTTCAATAGGCGATTGCCTGGGAGTTCAGATAGTTCTTCTAGTTCATTGAAGAAATAGTTGCCTAAGAATTTTGATCTGGTACGGCAGAGTGCTCGACAGTGGCATAGAAAATGAGCCGTGTTTTCGTGCTCATCCTCATCGCCGCAGCCTCTGCATATGTCGTCCGTACTAAGCCCCATCTTCTTTTTGTGGTAGCCAAGTAGGTTGTGTCCCGTTATCACACTTATGAGGGATCTTAGGGACTGTTTTTTGAGAAGTAAAATCTTTTTGGATTTTTCCTTGTCATAATGTGGCCAGAGTTTCCTGGTGTTACCGCAGGTTTCTAATAGGTTATATCTATCATTTGCTTTTTGAATGATATTATTACTAATGTTTCTCTTTAGTTCGCATTGAGGGATTCTGATGTTGTGGTCTATAAGAGAGGGATCAAGTACCGAGCCTTCTCTTGCAAGCTCATCCGCTTTTTCATTTCCTGGCACACCACTGTGACCGGGAACCCAGCAGAGTCTTACGTTGTGCTGCATACCAAGAACCCTTAGCTCTTCGCGACAGCAAGAAACAAGCTTTGACTTGATTTGCGTGGCAGAGATCGCTTTTATTGCTGCTTGGCTATCAATGAAAAAGGTGATATCAGCGTGTGATATCGCCATCATGGATATTTGATTAGCAGCGTTTTTCACTGCCAAGATCTCAGCTTGGAAGACGCTGCTATGGTCGGGAAGTCTGAATGAACTGGCAAGGCTAAGATTTTCTGAGTAGAAACCTGCCCCTACCCCAGTAGTCATTTTCGAACCATCGGTGAAGATGGTAAGATTCGATTCGTTAGTGTAGGGTACACTGTTTTCCCAGTCCTCTCTATTAGGGAAGCTGGTAGTGAAGTTTTTATTGAAGTCTAGATAAGGGGTCATGTAATCAGTACGAACGTTATTGCCAACGTATTTTGTAAGGATCGTGGTATGACCGTGTTGACTAGATCTCCAAATATCGGTCTGACTAAGTCGGAGAGCGCTGTTTGCTGCTGACTCTTGTGCAAATAAGTCTATGGGGGTGAGATTTAGGATCGCTTCGAGACCCGCAGTTGGGGTAGTCCTCATCACCCCCGTAGTGCTAATGCATGCCATTCTTTGTACTTTGGTAAGGGTTTTTAAGTTCCTGGATATCTCCAGAGCTTGCCACCAAACCAAACTGCCATAAGTTAGAATGGGTCTAACAATGGCTGTGTACATCCACATGATTATCTTTGGATTTGGCCCCCAGTTTCTTCCCAGAATCCTGTTACACGAGTAGAGTGCAATCATGGCTTTCTTGTATCTTTCCTGTATGTTTAGACCCCAGTTGAGTTTCTTGTCCAAGATAACTCCAAGGTATCTTGCTTTTTCTGAAACTATAAGTGGGGTGTTATCAATTTTTGGTATCTCAAAAGAAGGTATTTTCCTTCTGTTGGTGAAAAGTACCAGTTCTGTTTTCAGGGGGTTAACCTTCAGACCGCATTTCTTGGTCCAGTTATTGACCATAGTTAATGCGCCTTCTAGTTGTTCGCTTACCGTGGTCAGGTATTTACCCGTCGCTAGAAGCGCTAAGTCGTCGGCATAAGCTATAGTTCTGACACCGCTGTTTTTGAGTTTGATGAGAATTTCATTCATCACCAAAGTCCAGAGGAGGGGTGAGAGGATTCCGCCTTGTGGAGTCCCTCTAGATGTATACATCTTTATACTAGAGCTACCTAGTACGCAATGGATTTGTCTGCTTTTCAACATACACGTAATCCATTTTATAAGTGTAGGTTCTATTTTAAGATCAGTGAGAGCTTTTTCTATGGCACTGTTGTGGACATTGTTGAATGCTCCTTCGATATCAAGAAAAGAGGCAAGGGTGTATTCTTTCACCGCGAGCGATTTCTCTATTGTTCTAACTGCACAGTGTAGGGCTGTTTCTACACTTCTGCCTTTTGTATAGGCGTGCTGAAATGGTGATAAAGATTCTGGCTTTAAGTTGCTACGGATGTGCATATCAATCAATCTCTCAAGTGCTTTTAGTGCGAAAGAGGTTAGACTGATAGGTCTGAAGTCTTTTGGTTCTGTGTGACTGGGCTTGCCAGCTTTTGGTATGAAGACGACTTTAACTTCACGCCAAGCCTTCGGGACATATCCTAACTTAAGACTGTTAAGGAGTATGTTTATCAGATGTGGAGTGATGATATCACTGCTTTTTTGCAGCATCAAGGGGAAGATGCCGTCTAGGCCTGGGGATTTGTAAGGAGAGAATGAGTTAATAGCCCAGATTAACTTTTCTTTTGTTATCAATTCCCTAGGAATTTCAGGTACCGAGCATATGGTGTATATTGACTCGTTTACTAGGTCTGCGCTACATCCTGGGAAGTGTGTTTGAACCAGGAGTTTTAGGCTTTCTTGACAGGACTCTGTCCATTGATCATTAGGTCCTTTTAGGGAGCCTATGGGTGTGTTTACTTTGGAGAGTATTTTCCTTAGTCTTGCTGAATGGTTAGTACACTCGATGCTACTACAGAAGTTTCTCCATGAGCTCCGTTTCGCCCTTTGAGTTTCAATTTTGAATTTTCGTTGACTGGTTTTATAACATTCCCAGTCGCTATCTAGTCTAGTGCGTTTAGCCCTATTGAAAAGTTTCCTTGTTTCTTTCCTAATATTACTGAGCTCAGTAGTCCACCAGGGCGGTTTATTGTTTTTCTTCGCCGCTGTAATGAGTGGACAGCTTTTGTCAAAGGCGTTCCGCATAATTTCTGTGAATTCCACAGTTAATTCATCTAAGCTATCTGAATTAAGATTAGTGTCGGTACTAAGCTGACCTATGTTCTTAATAATTTCGCTGTTGAAGACGTGCCAATCAGTACGTCTATTATTTCTAAAAGGTTTGTTTTCCCGCTTAGTATCAGGGATACAGAATTCGATTAAACGATGATCTGAGAAAGATGCGTCGTCTAGTACCTTCCATTGCTCTACCTGACAAGTATCTGAGTTGCTTGTTATGGTGATATCGAGCACCTCCTTACGGGTTTTTGTAACAAAGGTGGGAGTATTACCTCTGTTAGCTACTATAAGGTTGTTATCAATAATATATTCAAAAAGGGACTCGCCCCTTGTGTTAGTATTGGTGCTTCCCCACTGCACATGATGTGAGTTAGAGTCGCACCCTACGACTACGTTAAACTTGTTCTTACTTGCATAGGATATCAATAGATTAGTGATATCAGCTGGTGGTCCTTCCGTACCGTCGTACGGCATGTAAGTGGATGAGAGAATGAGCGTTGGGAGCCCTTCTCGCTCCAGTTTTACCGCTGTTTGGTCCATGTTGCTGTAAGTAGTCAGAAGAAAAAGATTAGACTGTTTCCTTGCTACAATGCATGTTCTGGGATTACTGTTATAGCTGTCAAGGTTGGGCTTGTACAGCAGAAGTTCCTTCGAGTGTAGTCCCTTAATTTTGCCGCCTGATACCCAGGTTTCCTGTATAAGGGCTACATCGTACTGTCTACTCTCCATGAGGTAGACTAGGTTAGCGCTGGCGGCTTTACTGTGTTGGAGATTGATTTGTAAAATTCTCAATTCCATCATATAATAAAGTACTTGTTCAACGCTTTACTAACCTGTTTCTTTTTGTTGGCAATCAACCTCAACTTGCATCGAGTTATCCCGACGCGCACTTTGAAGTCTACTTTCCTGAGAAGTGGAATAGACTTTTGAGTCAGCCTGACTTCCACCTCGGTGCCTTCCTTGGTCTTTTCCATTTTGACAATCTCCCAGTCTTGGCTTAGGAGATCACTATTCAGAGATAGGATGTATCTCTCTAGCCGTTCGCTGGGGATGGTGGGGCCTTTGACCACTAGTTTACCTACCGGTCTGCACAGCTCCTTAATCTGTTTCACCTCAATGAGGCGAAGATCGGCGCCTTGCCATGGAGCTGACGTGTTTTTGATGAACTCTCGGAGCCACTCGAGAGTCACGTCATTCTCGCAGTTCATCACCTTGAAACCATGAGTTGTCGTGAGGTTGCCGAAGAGTGGCACTTGCCTACTCTTAACGATGGCCTCGTTGACTTCCTCAAGGATCCTTAGTTCAAGGAGCTGCCATTCGTCTTCGGTTAGCCTACGTGTGGGTTTACCATAATCAGCTATAGCGACTTGGTGACCCTTCACGATAGCCCGAGAAGTGGTTATTCTCTTCGCTGCTGTGTGTGGCGAGGAGGTTGTTGGGGAGTTGCTGACATTCCTAGCCCTTTTCGAGGAGCGTGGCGCTTCCTGTTGAGAAACTGCCTTGTCAGCTGGAATTTCCGTCGCTGTTTTTAGACGGAGCTTGGACTTCTCAAACGCTGTCCTTTCCTTAGCCGTAAGCGACTCAGGAGACCTTTTGGCAAACCGTCGAACAATCCTCGCAGCGTTGCGCTGTTGACGTCTTCGGATTTCGACTTCGTTGAGTGTGCCGGTCTTGCGTTTTGTCTTTTTTTGGATTACCGTAGCTAGGCTGTCGGTCGTCGTGTTGCTCGTTTGGTTTTCGGGTTCGGATACGGAGGTTGTGTTGAGGTTGCCTTGTGAGCAATGGCCTACTAGGATACCCTCGCACTCCCTTGTATCTTTACCCTCATCAGGGGAGCCTACCACATTCGCTTGATTACTCGGACCTCTAGGTACCGGGATTAGTTCGGCGGTTGAGGTTGACTCCCCGATGTGTGTCCTCCCGATTTGTTCCTTATTGTTTTTGTCTGCTGTTTGTTCTTTGTTTGTTGGTTTTGAGGTCTTAGCACCCGACGTTGATGGGGAACACTCTTTACCACGCTTGGAATTAGCATAAGGAGCAGGCGGTCCCATCTGTGTCTTACCGCCCGAGTTTTCTAGAGAGGGGTGACTTGATGTCAGGTTGTCCTTAACCAAGACCTCCCTGTCCAGAAAAGCACGAGCGTTATGCAGCCTCATTCTTTCCAATTCTGACATTTGGTCCCAGTCCAGTTTCCCAAGTCTTTTGATAGTTCGCTTGCAGTTGGAGATTCTACTCCGCCTGGACGTATTCGAAACGTTGGAGACGTTCGAGCTAGTGACTGAGGCGATCTCGCTGGCGTCATCGACGTCAATCGCACTAGCTCCGTCATCCATATCGAGTTTCAGGAATGGGTTGAGGAGAAGATTTTCTTCCTCCTCAGTTAATGGAAATTGATTGGATGAAGTACTCATATTGGTTTCCGTATTCTGCTTATTTTTTAAAACTGTTGTGAAAAATGAGATGAAAAAGAAAAAGAAAAAGAAAAAAGAAAAAGAAAAAGAAAAAAGAAAATGTTTCGAAAAAATAAGTATGAATGTCATGCAAAATAAATAAATATGAAAAAATGATGTCACTGGCGACTTCTCCTCTCGATATTGAGATCGCGAGGCAAAGCCAAAGCCGGCAGTCGTGACTGCTACCGACCGTTTAGCGTATATCCCCGCTATGGTTTTGTTCTTTATTTTTAATTCTTCCATATTTCATAGGGGTGGGCCTCTCTTAGTATGCCCAAACCCTAGCTGGTAGTTTAGAAACTGCCCTAAAGCTAGAGACTATTACCGGCCTGCTTAAGGTTTGAGCGTAAGCCTCCTCACCAACGTCAAGGTGGAGACCTAAATTTTATCGCTATTTCTCACCAGTCAATGTAGCTCTTATCTCTTCTGACAACAACTTTTTCTGCCTATACAGGGTGTCCCGTAAAGTATGGTGCAAATATATGAATATGGAGATATAACAAGTCATGAACTATCAGAGCTTTCTAACTTGTTTATCCCGTCCTTTACAAGACACCCTGTATCTTCGTTTTTAAAATGAATACAACACTCGCCATATACATATAGTAATTTGTTTGTATTAAATAGAAAAAATACAAAACTTTTACGAAATTATTAAAATTGATAGGGATATCCACGATGGGAAATAATAAAATTATCTCCAAGGTGGTTGTTTTATATAAAATAGACTTTTTAGTGTTTTTGTATGTCAATATTTCTCTTAAAGTTACTCACGCTCACATGCGAATCATTTAATCGAGTTTCAATTTCCTATCTGAAACATTTTTAGGATTTATCTGTGCCAAAGATATCAAACTGACTTAAAAAAAAAAAAACAAGTTCCTTACATATCGTCGTGGTTTAAAGCATATTTAACGTGGTGAACGCCTTGTCTTAAATTCTCTTATATTATGGAGCTGAAGCACAGTGAGGTATCCAATAAGGCATTAAACATGCCATTTGCCGTTGTTTTGATATGCTTTAAATTATGATGAATTTTCAAAACCTATCCCTCCTCAGTGTCAGTGTTCTTAACAACTGTCCGCCTGTCACCCGTTTTCGTTTGTCACTCATTTTCCTCACTACATCCCAATCTAATTCTAAATTTTATCGGTCCATAACAAATGGCACAACCCAATTTCGTCCAATCCCAAGCAATAACTTATCCTAGTGTATCGTTCGTTTGGGTGGGTATGAAGTTATCTCCCAAACAAAAACACGCAAGACAACAAACCCCAAAAAAGGAAAACGCACAAAAACTGAGCCCCAATACGAGTATCTCTTTCGAACATTTACGTTTCATGCGATAGCTGATAGGCACAAACATCAAATGCTATTTGCTTGTTATTGACGGGTATCCTTGAATAAGTATCATAGTAGATGTGGAAGTAGGAGCTAGATTTCTATTCCACTTCCCGCAGTGTAAGTGTATCTCTATGCCATATATACAATATACATGTTTGCTGACGCTGAATAAAACAAAAATTGCTCTTCACTCCACCACCAGAAGCCCGACCCCGTCAAGTGATCAGAAGTCCTACTGCCAAAGAGCCAGATGGACATTGGATTTAAAAAAATGCAAAATAGGACGAAAGATTCCTGGTAGTCGTAAAAATTGTATTTAAGTGTCAATCTGATGTCTGAATGTGTTTGCGTCGAGTTTAAGCAATAGCAACCATAATAGGATATCATCTTTCAAGCTCTACAGTACCATGCCTCCCTCCATTCATAACAGTAAAAAAGAAACTTGGTCAGCAGCTTCACCCACACAATATGATATTGTAGACCTTTCGTTTACGGGATGTTGCTGAATATTTAATTAGACATTTCAAGAGTGTAGTTGAAATTGGAAATTGGATCATAAGAAGAATATTAACATTGGTGTCGATTGGATTATGGGGGTCTTCAGAAAATCTTTGGCTACATATAGCGCTAGGTGTTTTCAAACAGCATAGGGATATTATATTTATGTTAGATGGTAATGAGGCATGATTGCTTGTAAGCGAGATTCTGATCTGGCTTGAATATTTTTTTGATCATAAGAGATTTATTGACATAGGGATCGTATTCGTAATCAATGATTATGTTAATTCTGGACCCAGGAAAGCCCACATGGAATAAAATAAAAATAAAATATCAAACCAAAAACAAATTTTAATAAATATACACAAAATCTATAATGAGCTCTTTAACTACACCAAGTTCTCAATAAGTATGAATTTGTTTTAAGCAGACTGGTATTGGAACAATGTTAGCTTGTTAATGCGTTCAGTGGCCAAGTTCTTGGAAATCTACCAAAAGCTAGCATTTAATTTTGCCAGTAACTAAGTACAAACTTTAAATTAAAAAAAAGAACTTAGTAGATAATTTTACTTTTTTGCAGAAGAATTTTCAAAGGTTTCGAGCTTTTCATATATGTTTTTGGAACGCCAATAATTAATGATCGGATTCGAGAAAACAATTATTTGTATATACATTTGAATTAAATGATATAATCTTACGTACTTATTCTAATAAAGTTAAAGTGGGTGGAATCATCGCGGGATTCAAATATTTTTATAAGAACTGCGTTAATGTTTTTCGTAAGCCTTGCTTTATTAATTTAAAAAAAAAATCTCAGTAAAGCTTACTAAAATGTAACAGCTGCTTTTTTAATAGTAAAATCAGTTTCTATTTATTACATATTTATTTTGTAAGAAAATAAATATGTTATAATTGCCTCGTTATTATAATAATATTTTATATCTGAAATTCGCGACATATTACAACATTTTCTCACTGGTTGCAATCCAAACTCAAGTCTACGTGTATATAGAGGGTTATTTCTGTAATATAGGAGTAGCTCTAGCCTACTTTCCCGGTGATGACACAAATATTGCACCAAACAATGGAGAAGTTCGAAACCCTGAACCTTAGCCGTTTAATTTGAATGACTTGAAAATGTTCTGACAGAGAATACCTTTGGAAGACAATTTAGGAAAAAAACTAAAGCTCTAATACAAAATTTCCCTATAATAACATCTATGTTAAATTAAAAGAACATACAGTACGTTGGAATTAAAACATACAGCTAATAAGTTTAGAGAAGATATGTAGATTGTAGATGCTTCTTGGTGAAATAAAAATTCTTCAGCACTAATCTCCACGGTAAGAAGACTCTTCAAAATATCAAAGAACACAGAACTTATCAATTCCAACCCTTCAAATAATCAGGGATCATCTTTTCATCTCTTTTACAAAAAGAAAGAGATCAATTAATTTCACACTTTAATTATATTTGGAAGTAGCATCGTATTCAGGTACATACCAAGTCTATACTAAAATCTAAGCTCATCTTAGTATCACAAAGTGGAAAAAACCAACCAAAGTCATTCAGACAAATAAGTTTACCATTATTCCTATTTTAAAAATCTTGTAAATGGTGACCTAAGTATAACTTCATATACTCGTAAATACAATTCTCAACCACCATACTTAAAAAGCATATGTTTGCTACATAAACTCCTCTGTATATGAATTCCTTGCAATTAGCAATAGACTCTGAGGAAACCGCATCATGCGCGTTCTAAGATATGTATGGAGCTTTTGATAACGCCTCCCATGAAACTCTTGGTAAGGGTTCTTGTAGGGCTATTCTAAGGAAGTGCGTGAACACCACATTAATAAGATAAATAAATGCAATGCGAGGCATCGAAACGCAGGATAAACATATGTAGAAGGTCTTACTTACAATATATAATCTTCGCTAATAACATTGTTTTAACAGTTTTGGGGAAGTTCAAAGTGTACTAGGTTTAATCAGATAATGTTGTATTTATGTTGGATTAAATATAGATAAATCTCACGTAAACGTCTCGCGGTTACTGTCAATAAAGCCACTAAAACACTAATGATAAGCAAGATACTGCAAAACATCGAACCAAACATCCTTCTATCGACACTTACCATCCCATTATTACTTATGGGTCGGTTGCACGGCACAAAACAACCGAACTAATAACAAGTAGGAAATTACTAATAACTGGAATGTTTATGCATCATTGGAGATATGATACCCTACTTCACACATTACGTACGTGGTAGTAGAAAACTCAGCTAAAGGTGCCATATTGAGATTAGCCAATGAGGAAAATCTTTAATGCGGAGTTAAGTTCCAAGTAAGAGTGGGTAAGTGGAAATGCAATTATGTTATACTATTAAGTGAAATAACTACGAGTGGTACATTGCGTCAAGAATATCAAAGAAAACTGGTGGCGAAATCATTGTGTCTAAAACCAAAATATCAATACCGATGGAACAGTCTACCAGCGTGTTTCAAGCGGAATTTAATGCAATACTGAAATGCTGAGAATGTAATAATTTTATCTCAGAAGACAATATAGAAACCAAAATGATGTTGTCATTTCAGGTAATCAAGATGCCTGAAAAGCACTTAGCTCCTTTTCCATCAGTTCAAAATTAGTATTGAAATGTGCCAGTATACTGAAAGAAAAAAAAGTAATGTCTCACTAAAAAAAAACTAAAAACCCAGAGTTCTATTGCGGCATAAATATGAGAAAATATAATCAAAAACAAGATCAAATCAGAGAAGGAGACCCAAAGATCAAAACATCGCAAGAACTCCAAGACTAAAAATAGACTAAGCTACTACTTGCGAATTACGACCAAAAAAGATTTGTATCTCTATTCTAAGTTGGAAAAGTCCCAAATTAATAACATTCCTCCTCATAGGTTACAAAATTTATCAAAGCAAAAAATATAGAAATATTTTGTTAACAAAAATTATGGTCAAAAATTATATCTGTGTTACTAGGACGAACACTTAAAACAAAAATTACTCATTGATTTAAAACAACCAACTGTAACATAATAAGATTGATGATGAAATGCACAAAATGTTGCTTCGTATCACACTACTTAAAATTGAATAGTCCCACTCCATTAGCGAATAATCATTAAGCAAATATCTGTAAGTAGTAAGATTATTATTAATAAATTATCACAATTATTATCATAGATTAATAACCACAATAATAAAAATTGACTGATAAATATAAATAAAGTACCTGATGCCCAGCTGTGATATAAGTATTAGTTATCAATTTTGAGTTTGTTAGTTAGTACCTAATCTTTTTGCTGGATCGTTCGCAAATATATGTATATTTAGGTTTGTTTGTTTTATGTTTAAATTTGTGTCAATCCAGTCTTTGGAAAGATGCAATAGGAATAGAATCAAATTAAATTAAATGATGAACAGGGATAGGATTTTACTAACTTTGCCTTTTTGTTTTTGTTAAACGGAAGATGAAATCGACTTTCGACAAACATGTTTCAAGCCCTGGTGATTGCAAATATATGTATTTTATTTTGCCTTTTTATACCATAATTGCCTTTTTTAGCCTTTCTTCGCCATTGTTGCCTTAATTGTTTTTTTTATAAAATTTTGTTAAGAAATATCTAATGATTGGTTTAGCATTAAAAGAAATGCGAACATTTTCGCATACCGCTGAGAATCTTTAGTTAAAAATCTTGTACAGTTTCAAGCAAAATGTTTGAATTTATGCATATGTATATTAATGTTTATCTGCGCAAAAATGCTTGGTGCCTCTTCCTCGCAGCGTAAAATCCATACCTGCATTAACAATTAGAACGTTCTAGACTGTTTGGAGAAATGAATGGCCTGACCATGACCACATCCGGTTTGCACTTATGGCCGCTGGAAATTCCAGCACATTAATAGAGCAAAGCACCAGCAAGTAATGGCTTTGAAGAAAACATCAAAAACTTAAACGATTACATCTTTCGTTACTGGAACAAACAAAAATTAGTTTTATGCCGATATGACGAAAGTGTTGTTAACATGTGACATACCGTTGTATAAAGTCAATCGCCCAGAGTTTCAAAATTTTTTTGAAAAATACACAGAAAAAAAAGTGCCAGACGAGTCAACACTAAGAAAAAATTACGTAGGAGATTGCTATTTCGAAGTGCTACAAAAAATCCGTCCTGAAGTTGGTGACGACAATATTTTTGTATCCATCGATGAAACGACAGACAAAGCAGGGCGCTGCGTTACTAACGTAATTGTTGGGCCTTTGAGAGCATATGGACGAGGGTACCTGTTAGCGTCCGAAGTTCTGGAGAGAGTTAACTCAACAACAGTTGCCCAGCTTTTTGTTGTTTGTAACAGACGCTGCACCGTATATGAAGAAGAGTGGCAAAACTCTGCAAGGGTTGTACTCGAAAATGGTTCACGTAACTTGCGTCGCTCATGGTATAAACAGAGTTTGTGAAAGCATATACGCAGTCACTACTCAAAAGTCACGCCTTCGTGTCGAGCTTGAGAAAAATATTTCTGAAGAGTCCATCTCGGATTGCTATTTTCAAGGATATGGAACCTGCATTGCCACTGCCACCTCAACCTATAAGTTTGTTTGA
This sequence comes from Eupeodes luniger, assembly GCA_951509635.1. NCBI lineage: Eukaryota > Metazoa > Arthropoda > Insecta > Diptera > Syrphidae > Eupeodes > Eupeodes luniger. The sequence continues at coordinate 61,483,251 of OX608074.1, forward strand.
AATTGAATTTGAAATCGTATTTTTGAATTTACATTTAAACTCGCTGGGGTACTTGATTAGAGGTAGCAGCATATTATGCGGACTATTTTACTCGGAGCAAAACAATTGTCAGCGCTCTCGAAGATGATGCAAGCTGTGTTGCATTTGCAAACAAAATTGATTGAAGATGAAGAACTACAAGCGTAGCTGGCGTACATTAAAGTCAATTTTGGGTTTTTAGTCGATCCGAAAAAACATATTTTCCAAGACCTACAAAAAACTTATAATTAAAGCTAACAATATTCTCATCAAGGAACATCAATTGGCGAAGTGCTGCCTGTTTTGAAAGACATTGAAGAAAATTTAAAAAAAAGCAAAAGGGCCCATTGCAGAGAAAGTCTTGAAGTTTACTGCCGTTTTCAATGGAAACACAGGGCTAAAAACGATTGAGCAGATACATTCTATAATAAACGGCAACGCACGTGGATTCCAAACGTCCAGAAAACATTGAAGTGAATAAATGTTGAAAGTTTTAGATGGGCTCCACTCGTTTCAGCTGAAGTTGAGAGATCATTTAGCTCCTTCAAAGCCCTTCTAACGGGGGGGGGGGGGGGTAAACCCCGGACCGGGATTTTATAGGGGCCCGTAAAATTGAAAGCAATGAGGAGAGTGTTTTTTTTCAATATAGGTAGTCTAAATTCATCATCAACATACCTATTCCCACTTATTTTTAGGGGCCCGAAAATTTAAAATCATTCATGCTTTCGCAATCGGGCCCTTGTTTGCATGTTATCTACCAATCTTTCAGTCACAAGCTTGCCGATCTGGGCCCCTGATTATTGTTGGCGTACATTTTTGTTTATATTTAATGAAAAATTGGGCAACTGAACTATTGAAAGAAAGTTATAATAAATTGTTTCGCTTTTCTTACTTAATTTACCGTAAATTTCAAATTTATTTTATTTTGAAAATTTTTAAAATCAAAATAAGGGGCCCGGCAACTTAAAACAAAATACAAAAATTTATTTCGGTTTCTGTTTTTATAAAGTTTCTTTTCTTCTATTTTTGTTTCTGCTGGGAACGAAATTTTTGATTCGGTTTCGGGGGACCGGAATATCCCACGCAAACGTTTCTCAATTGTGGTTTCCGTAATATTAATTAATTAATATTTTGAATAAATTGTTTACTGAAGATTTGAAGGATATCAAGTCACTTCAAAGTGTGTATATTAAACCAGCCATACAAAAATAGCAAGGAATTCTATATAGAATATTGGACAATATTTTCTTCCTTGGCGAAAGGGGACTAGGACTACGAGGCGATAGAAATCTTATTGGAGGGCCAATTAATGGACATATTTTCGGCATTTTGGAATTAATTAGTTATTATGACACCTTACGTCAGGACTCAGGAGCACTTGGAAAAAGTAAGAATTTCACAACAAGAGCACAAACGTTTCCAAGTCCACTACCTTTTCATTGAAATTCAAAATGAGTTCATTAAAATTTGTGCCCAACAAGTGAATTCAGCTATTTTGAAGGAGAGACAAAACGCCAAATAATTCGCTATAATTGTCGATGCAACACCCGATTCAAGTGATGTGGAACAAAACACATTTATTTTGCGATATCTGCGCTTTGAAGAAAATGTGTTCACCATCCAACAACGGTTTTTGGAATTTGTCGATTGCAACAAAAAAAACTGGCACCGCAATAGCTGATTTGATCTGCGAAACATTGGCAAATAACGGAATCCCTTTAGAAGACTGTTGTGCACAAGCCTATGACAATGGAAGCAATATGAAAGGACAGTATAATGGTGCACTAAGTCATATTTTAAACAAAACTCCGAATGCCGTGTATTCACCATGTGCAGCTCACAGCCTTAACATGCGTGGAGTCGATTCAGCGGAATGTTGTACTGCGGCAATCACATTTTTTGGTGTTGTTCAAAAGTGTTTCAACTTGTTTAGCAGCAGTGCTCAACGTTGGGAAATTCTTAAGAAAAATGTGCCCGGATCCCTTCACAAACTTTCCGATACAAGATGGTCAACTAGAATTGAGGCAGTGAAACCATTTGCAAATCATCTGAAAAACCTTAGAACATCATTAGAAGCCTTAAGTGATATTAATTTAACTGCTGAAGCTCGAAGAGATTTAAATGCACAAATTTGAATGCGTCCTAATGTCTTCGATTTGGTGCAAGGTTCTTAGCGCTATAAATGAAAGAAGATTCCTTCTTCGAGCCAGAAACAGTAGTATTGACGTTGAAATTCAAGATCTCGACAACTTGATCTTCGATTTGAACATTATTCAAAACGGATGAGATCAATTTTTATCTGAATGCAAAGCAGTTGCTACTGGATTGGGGGATGTTCCAGAATCGTTCCCATCGAACCGAAAAAGGCAATTAAAGAGACATTTTGAAGAAAACCGAGGAGCTGGAAAGCAAATTGAAACAGACGAAGAAATAAATTTCAAGAAAAACACCTTTTACGTCATAGTTTATTCAATTATACATACATGCTACATTTTCATTTTTATGACAGTTTTCAACAATGCACGAGCTTGAGATTAAAAACTCTGCTACAAGGTTCATCCAAAAGTATAACTCGCATGTGTATCAAGAGTTGAAAGAAGAAATAATTCATCACACATTTATGAAGCCAATTTTAAAGCAGCACTTCCGCCATTGCTCAATGCTATTTATTCCCAGCACTTGGAGACGATTTTCCCCAACGTTTGTGTTGCTCTCCGTGTGTTTTCCACCATACCTGTAAACGTAGCTAGTGCCGAAGGTTCATTTAGCGTCCTTGTCAGAACAATGAAGTTTCATCGTTCGTGCTCATCAGAAGATCGTGTTTCCAGACTTGCAACACTATGCATCGAAGCACCTTTGGCAAGGAAATTGAATTTCGATGCAATTATAAGTTGTTTTGTTCCTCAGAAAGCTAGGAAAGCTCGTTTGCCAAAAGAAAATATTTCATTGAATGCAAACTAACTCTAATAAAACATTGTAATAATATTTTAATAAAGAAAAACAATAAAGAGTATTTAATGTAAAACTTTTTTTAGTTAGTTTTTTTTTTTAAAACAAATTTCAAATACTTTTACTTAGCTCTATATTTTATTTTCATAGTAGGTAATGGATCTTCATGCTATTTTTTTTAATAGTTAATCGACCGTATTGTCAGTTACTAACATATCGTTGGCAATATCGAATTGAATGTATGATTCTGTTCGGATTCTGATCTAATCGCATTTAGAATTATTTTCTATCCATCCTCCATTTCAACTAAACTGGACGATACCCGTAAGATTGATTTGATGATTAACACTTTTTTCGGTTCACTTTGCAAACAAAAAATGATTATTTCCGTTAATTCCAACCAATTTCGCTATTCGTAATTGTAATTAGAACGTACCATATCAGTAGGCATGAAATTTAAAAAAAAAAAATGGTAAATATGGGAGGGCCCGAGATTTTTCCGTCCCGGGCCCGGAATTCCTCTCGACGGCCTTGGGGACAACCGAAGAAGATTGCTACCTGAGAACTTTAAAAAACTCTTGGTAGTCCAATGCTACTATAATTAAATGCATTTTTTAAATAATGTATTGTCTTTGCCTTTTTTAGTGTTTTGTTTTGCCTTTTTTAAATTTTTAAGGTCAACAAATCATAACCCTGATGATGAAGTAAGGAACACTTACGAAACGTTGGGAAAATAATGGGATAGAGACCTAAAACGCCTAATCAAAAACAGTGGAATAGTTACACAAGTTCTAAATGCCTTCGTGCATTTAAAACTTGGCATATTTTTAGATCCCATGATCCGAAATTTTATTCAGGTTTTTTGTGATTTTACTGCTTTTTGTAAAGGAACACACGACTTTTTAAGTGTAAATAGGTATTATGTTTTATTTGTTTGTAGTTTAATCTCACTCTACTGAGATTTATCAAATCATGCCATGTGTTCCAATTGAATAATAAAAATACTATTAAAAGTGGGGTAGTACCACTCTCCACAATCAAAGTTTTATGTACATATATATTATTTTGTAATATTGACAATCATATATATGTACATAGATGTCTTAACAAAGATTTTTCCTACAAAAAACAAAGCTCTTTCTGAAATATTTAGTCTCTATGATAATCCATCCTATTACCCCTCCCATTCCCATGAGTTTTTGTTTTTGTGTGTGCCAACAGCAATGGTTTTGATAAAAGGAAAGGGATGAAGTTTTTGTGTTTCCTTGCTATTGCTTTTGCGTGAAGTACCTATTTGGTTTTGATTTCATTCTTTGCTTGCCTTTTTTTAACACTCACAGATGTGTCTCTTTGATCGTTAGGAGCACGACAAGACAAGCGATGTTTGTTTTTTAAATTGCCCCTAGTTAACTCATAAGTAAACTAAATAGATTTTATCAATTTTTGTCTAAATTTAAAAGGTATAGGTTGGCAGTTTATGTATAACTAAAAATTAAAACCAATTCCAAAAAAATAGTTACGCCTAGCAACCTACCTAAAAATACCAACATGCAAACATATTTCATAAATAAATTGGTAACAGGAAATATTTTGCCTATGCATTCTTAATATTTAATCATACTTATTTTATGAAACACCTTAGTATCAACAACTCTCACTGGTTACCTGATTGACGACTTTCGATCAAAAGACATCGAAGTATTATGCTTAAAAATTAAAATGGCAACAGGACATTTATTTATTGTACCAGCATATTTACCTCCAAGCTCCAAGAACGAGGTTTATGAAAAACTAAACAACTGTATAGAAAGTATTTATATCCTTTTGGAGCCTGAAGAGGAAGACGCAGTACTGGTTGTTGGTGATTTTAATTTACCCAATCTCAATTCGATTCAAATTGACGATGATAACTTCTACGGTCCAATAAACGCGTCATCTTCAAACGAGTTTTTATTAACAAATGGTATGTCTTCATGTGGCTTAAGTCAACTCAACGGTGTAAAGAACCGTTTCGGAAAAACACTCGATCTGGTATTTTTCTCCGAAACAATATGCTCTGAAACAGCTGTGATTTCTTCTGCTGTCAAAATTGTGGACGAAGATCGCCATCATCTTGCATTAGACATATCACTTAATTTAAACAATGCTTCACCTCATATGCTATCTAATAACAACAAACTAGAATTCAACTTTAGTAGGTGTAATTTTAAAAACCTTTTTAACTTATTATGTACGATCAATTGGGATCGCTTATTTTGTAACTTAAATATTTACGATATGTGTAACATTTTTTATTTAACTCTTTTTGACTGTTTCTATTCTGATTCCATTTAAAAAGACTCGAAATAACTTGAGTGTTCCACCATGGTTTGATTCTCACGTTAAAAACTTAAAAAAAAAAGAGGCTGGGATGTGACCCACACTGATAACTTCCCATCCCGTCTATCGATTTGTCTTGCTTAAAAGTTTGTCTAAATGTATCAATTCTTACCAGATTTGCGTTCTATTTTTTGTAGATTTTATTTTTTTATGAAAAAACGGACTGTTGGATTTTTATAAAAAAATTACTGAATATCAAAAACAATATTTTCTGTGAAATAAAATAAGTTTGAAGCCAATATTTTTTATTTTTGAAAAACTATTTGAGCCGAAAATCAATTTTTACCAACTTTTATTAATTTTTTTGTTTAGGTTTTTATTTTTTGTAAAAAAACTGTCGATTCGATTTTTCTCAAAATTTTATCAGATGTCAAAAACATTATTCCTCGTTGCACAAAATTGTTTTGAAGATGAAATCATATTCTAGTCGTAAAATTTTCGAAGTGACAAATTTTTTTTTCAGTTTTTTTGATTTATAAAAAAAACAGTTAATTGGATTTTTTTTCAAAAATATAATTGTTTTGTATTACGTTACAATGTATAACATAAAATTTAATTCAAGTCTCTAGCGTCATTGGTTCATGAGATATTTAGGGTTAACCAAAATTTTCACCTTTTTTTTAAACTGCTATGGTAAAAAAACCACCCACGCAATTTTCTTGAGAGCCCTTTCTGCATCTTTCTGCCTTTTTATCTGTATAACAAAATTTATTTGAAGTCGATATCTCTTCTGGTTCTTGAGCTATGGACGACGAAAAAAACGTCGCGAACGTACGGACGTACGGACGTACGTACACACGCACGCACAGACATCTTTCTAAAAATCTTTTATTTCGACTCTAGGAACCTTGAAACGTCGAGAAATGTCAAAATTTTCAATTTGACAAATCGGACCCATTACAATAACTTCCTATGGGAAGTTAACAAAAGGAATAAAGCCTGGATAAAGTATAGTTAAACAGGAACTGATGATGATTATAGGACGTTCATTATAATAAAACAACTTTTCACTGGCTACTCTAACATCCTATATGATGACTACATTCGGAAAATTGAATTAAACCTTAAAAATAATCCTGACAGTTTTTGGAAATTCGTTAATCGTAAGAAGAAAACATGTGGGTACCCTAACTTAATGACTGATTCGACATCAAATAGTAATGAGCCGAGAATAATTGCGAACATGTTTGCAAACTACTTCAAAGATGCTTTTGTAGATTAGTATAATATACTATTAGTTTTCCTAACACATCTACCACTGTTTTAAATTTCCCCCACTTAAATTCTATCAATTTCGTTATAAGTGAAGATACTGTCCTTAATAGTATCCTACAACTTGACGAATGTTTTAGTCCTGGTCCTGACGGTGTACCATCATCCATTTTAAAGAAATGTGCTGCGTATTTAGCACACCCGTTATGTGTTCTTTTCAACACGTCTTTAAGTAACTCGCTGTTTCCTTTTATCTGGAAGAGCTCCTTCATAATACCAGTACACAAAAAAGGTCCTAAAAACGAAATAATGAACTACCGACCCATTGCTGAACTATCTGTGATACCTAAACTATTTGAGTCGATCGTATGTAGCGTCCTTTCTTTTCACTGTAGTTCAATTATCTGTGATAACCAGCATGGTTTTGTTAAAAAGCGTTCAACTGTTACTAATCTGTTTAACTTTTTGTCCTTTTGTTCAGATGTTTTTGAAAAACGTGAACAAGTAGATTGTTTCTTTACTGATTTCAGCAAGGCCTTTGATAAATTGTGCCATAAAACATTACTTTTAAAATTATCACAGCAAGGTTTTAACGACTGTTTCATAAACTGGATCTCCTCATATTTGCAAGATAGACGTTATAGTGTTAAATTTAGTAATGATTTTCAAGTTCATTTGTTGTGAATTCTGGTGTCCCCCAAGGTAGTCACCTTGGTCCTATTCTATTTGTTTTATTTATAAATGACTTGGTTTCGATCATACAAAATTCGTCTGTCCTAATATATGCTGATGACAGTAAAATTTTTAAAAAAATTAGCTCTACATCTGACTGTCTTCTCTTGCAAGAAGACTTAATATTATTCAGGGAATGGTGCAATAATAATCGTCTTGACAAATGTAAAACCATGAGTTTTACACGCAAAAAAGTTCCAATCGTTTTTAGTTATATGTTTGATTCTTGTCCTTTAAGTAGAGTATATGTATTTTCTGACTTGGGTGTTGTCTTAGATTCGAAACTTACATTTAATGAACATATTAACTTCATAGTTAAAAAAGCAAATAGAGTTCTGGGTTTCATTAAGAGATTTGGCCGTGATTTCCGAGATCCATATGTTTTAAAATTACTTTTTGTTTCATTTGTGAGACCAGTCCTGGAATATGCTTATACAGTATGGTCACCATACTACGCCGCCGTACACGTCGCAAGACTCGAAGCCATTCAGAAAAGATTTTTGCGTTTTTGTCTACGATCCCTTCCGTGGTTTCATGATATTCATACATTACCGCCTTATTCACAAAGACTTTCTCTCATAAATCTTCCTTCTTTGACAAATAATAGGATGTACATACTTGCAGTTTTGTTTTATTGTTGGAATAATAAACGGACAAATTTCATCACCATCAGTTCTTGGTAGTTTAAACTTTAGTTTTTTTCGTTCAAGTATAAGACTCCAGAAACCATTGAATACTAATTTTAGCAGATCAAACTATGGCATAGTCCCTTAAATCAATTAATTGACATCTATAATAATACATTTTACTCTTGTATTAATTCACCAAATCTTAATATATATAATTCTTTTGTGAGTGTGTATGTCACTGAACTTCTCTTAAACGACTGGACCGATTTTGATGAAATTTTTTGTGTGTGTTCAAGGGGATCTGAGAATGGTTTAGATTCACAATTTTGTCCGCTAGGTACACCTGTTATGCTTTTAAGAAATTTAAGCCCTCCCAATATGTGTAATGGTACAAGACTATTGATCAAAGAATTAAGAGATAAAGTGATTGTAGCAACTATCATTACAGGTCCCGTGGCTGGTCAGCTCGCACATGTTCTGCGGATTCCAATGATACCAACTGATTTGCCCATATCTTTTAAAAGGTTACAGATCACTTTAAAAATATCCTTTGCCCTAACAATAAATAAATCCCAGGGACAAACTTTTTCCATAGTTGGTATCGACTTCAGGAAAGAGTGCTTTTCCTACTAGAAATTGTATGTTGCACTTTCTCGAGTAGGATCTCCTGAAAATTAATACATTTTGTTGCCACCTAGAAATACCACAGCCAACGTAGGGTACAGGGAGGCTTTAAGATAAGCATACAATTTTTTTTTTTCTAATTTAGTGATTCGTGGTCGTTTTAATTAGCATGCTTATAACTTAAATATCTGTACCTAATTTTGTCTATCCGTGCGAAGCCGGGACGGGCTGCTAGTGATAATATAAAAAGTGTAAATTGCAAATTAATATTTTTCAACAGTCTAGTTTAAGTTTTTAGATTTTAAGTATATATTAAGAAATGTTAACGTATAAGTATTTAACGAATTATAAATAAATAAGTAATATTAAAATTACGAGTACATAAGCGTCACCGCTATTCAAAATGTTTCCAAGTCCTTTTGCATGAATAAAATGTGGCTACTTAAGTCCCTTACCTTGAAAATAAATGACAAACCCAATTTAATGTTGATATTTGTAGGTGAATGATACATTAAATATAATAAAGCATTTGTTTGCTTCCTAAAAAAAAAAACAATTTCTGGAAGATTTATTTTTTTTTTTTTTTAATTTTAAAAATGTTTTACTCTTAGCCTACTTCATTGGTGAGAATTGATGCATTATTACTGAAGTAGTTTTTGAATAATTTTATAAATAGTAGGAATTTATTTTTCGGTATAGGTAGATATGTGTGAATAATTTTTTTTAAAACAATTATTATTAAAATACAAAACGTTGTTCAAGTAAAAAGAATAGGTAGTAATTATAATTACTTCTTTGATAATACATATAATATAAATGGATTCTGATAGATTAAATTTGTAGGTTAAGCTACTTTGATTACCTAAGATCACTTTCGATATGCCAGCCAAAATCAAATTTTCTAGGAATCGAAAATCCTCCACTAAATATTGCAAATTTAAAGTATCTAACTTTTGTTTTTGAAATGTACTACATGATAATAATGGAGAAATGTCTAGTCTATCTTCCACAGTCCGCACATTTATTTAATGTTAAGATATTTATTTGAAAGCTACATACCTACTATAGGCCTTGTTTGGTGGTTGTAAATAGAGATGGTATTTTATAAAACTAATGAAATGTTTATAAATCGTACAGAAGTTTGTGTAAGGGTTAAGTTAGTATTGTTGTTACAGGATTTTTGGCACTAGTTTTGATGAGCCTTTTGAATTGCTTTTTTTCGGTTGAGAGTGCTTGATTTATTGGTATTGTGTGTGGTTGATATCATTTATTATGTATATAGGTAAATGCTTCTGTTTTTAAATTTATATTTTAAACATATCAACTCACAACAGAAAACCAAAGTTTTTAACCCACACATCTATTTGTGGTTACATGTTTTTACATTCCGAAATACAAATATTTAAATATTGATTGTACATTCTACACATGCGAGTATTAAAATGAAATATCAACAACAAAATCTCATTTGATTGTAGCACAACACATTTAATTTATAAGTGTAATTCCTCTAAAACAAAAAAGGTTTGAAATATAACAAGCTTATTTTAAAGTAAAAGGTCAACCAAGGTGAACTTTAAAAACTTTAGTGTTAAATTTCTGTGTTTCATAATGCTCATTTAAGGTTTGTGCATTTCAATATATTGAGGTACAAAAGTTCTTCTATTTCATTTTAATACAAATAGAAGAATTTTTGTACCTCAATATATGTATTATCATGTAAAATAGTCTTCAAAAAGAATTTTGTAATTTTGTGAAGTAAGAAACATAATAAAATGTAATTACCTCATAATAGTGCATCGATGAATTATTTATTTAAATATGTTCATATTATTACACTATTTTTAAAAATCAAATCATTTTGTTGCGCCTATATTAAAATCGTTGTTGTGGACAGGTGCATTTCATATTATATTTTTATTAAAAAGATTATTGAGTGAGGGCTAGTATTATTGTTGATTTGTCTAAGAATAATTAGCATAATCAATGAGGTTTGATGTTAACTTAATAAATGTAATTCCTTTACTGCATGTTTAAGATTCTTCCTTTTTTTCAAGGTTTGTGGGCTTATAAATTACAAATTTTAAACAATTTTCACCTGCTAGAACACGAAAGTAGATTTCGTAACGCAAACAATAATAATAATACATTTTATTTATTTGCCTACATCACAATTAGACAAAGCCAATTCGCTGTTAAATAGACGCTGTCATAGTGGAACAGAATCGCACAAACAGATCTTGATATTCACAAATCCTCTAGCCACTCTTCTATTGTTTTGAAGAAGTGCTCTTTAGCACTGCCAAAACCACAACCTGCAGCGGTGCATTGGTGATCTCATGGCTTACCTCACCTAAGAATATAAGAATTCTTAACATCGTTTTGGAGAAAGTAAGATGATTGCAACAGATTTATATTGAAATGTATTTGAAATAGTTTGGCATCAAGCTCTTTTATCGAAAATGCGTCCATTTGGTTTGTATTAATTTCTTCTTCCTTAGATTAGTATTGACCTTTGGGATGGTCAGATAAAAGTAGTATTATATCGGGTAAAAATCTGATATCCACAAAATAAACGTTAGTTTGCGCCAGGGTTCCGTTTTGTCTCTGACACATATCCGTTTTGATATGACCATTAAATTGTGATCTTAAAAGCAATGAGGAATCAAAAACAGTGTAGAATTGAATGCTTCGAAAAATCAAAACTGTATACTGTCTTAAAAGCGTATCCACAATGCCACTATCCATGGGTGGTAATTGCAATTAAGAGCATAAACAGCTTTCAGTTCTAGGTATGTGCATCACAATCACAAATCATCTCTAGTGGAGTAAACACATATTTTAATTGGACTCGAGCGTATACTGATGAGCATTCCTGGAGATGCAAGTATTACGGTTGAATTGATTGAGGAGAGGAATGCAACTGGTTATTTCTCTAGACTAGAGCATAATCTGTTGAAGTGCCGCTAAAAAAGGGTTCAAAACTGGCCAAGAGACTAAAGTAAGCTGCTGGTGCACCAGCCGAGGGATGGGAGTTATACTCCAGCCAGATGAGACTAGGACAAAATGAAAGCCAAACGGTATTTTTGGCTACACGCTTATGTGATCCTTTCGACATACCCACAATTTCGAGATTTTTAGTCTCCTTGATGCAAGTACTGGGTAGTATCAAAGTTGTTAAATTGTGTTTTAACGACAGTAAGCAGCATTGAGTTTTCGACGCATTAAATTTTACTCGATTTTTGATGCCGCATAACAATGCTGTCTTAGTCAGAATTTAATGAAGCTTACATAAATTGAAGATCCATGTCCGAAGAGCAGGGTTGTGAATTTAAAAATAAAAAAGAGGCTGGGATGTGACCCACACTGATAACTTCCCATTCCGTCTATCGATTAGTCTTGCTTAAAAGGTTTGTAGGTTTTCGTGTTTTGTTAAAAAAAAGTTGTCAGTTGAATTGTTCTAAGAAATTAATTAAAAATTAATAACTACTTAACTTCTCATAGGATGTTATTGTAATCAGTCCGATTTGTCGAATTGAAAATTTTGACATTTCTCGACGTTTCAAGGTCCCTAGAGTCTTAAGAAAAGATTTTTATAGGGATGTCTGTGGCCGCCATTTTGTTTTGGTGACGTCAAATTTTTGTTTATTATTCATTTGTTTATGCCAAATCATCATGACAAGTAACACGATTGAACAGAACGTTCAAATGATGAAACTTTTGTTATCAAAATGAGTGTTCTTTGAGTGTTTTAAACGGCTATGATAAGAAACCACCCACTTATCTTTTTTGATTCCTTGCTGCATTATTATCTGTCGATCAAAACTTATTTGAAGTCGATATCTCCTCTGGTTCTTGAGATATGGACGACGGAAAAAGCTTCCCGAACGTACGGACGTACGGACCTACGAACGTACGTGCACACGCACGCACAGACATCTCTCTAAAAATCTTTTATTTAGATTCTAGGAACCTTGAAACGTGGAAAAATGTCAAAATTTTCAATTCGAAAAATCGGACTGATTACAATAACTTCCTATGGTAAGTTAATATGAAAAGCTGAGGGTACTATTGTCAGCAAAGCAGGTAAGGGAATTATAAGTTTCAGGCAGCCCTGGGACTCATCATCACTTATTTTGTATTTCTCAGACTTGCAGCTATCCAATACTACTTGTATTGAACGGTACGAAATGTAATTTCTGATCCGACGAAGGAGGGATTCGTCAAAACCGAAGGCACAGATTTTTAAATGATCTATTTCTTAGAAATGTCAAAGTAAATGTCTTTTTTCATATAAAGTTATTTACGATTACATGCCTAGGAACTTTTCAGATTCAGTTTTTTAAAATTGTATATGATAATAATAGTTTATGTCATAAATTGTTCTTTAAAATATGTAATATCGTTGTTCCAAATGCGAGTAAAATTACTTGATTTTATAATGTGTTGGAAATAATATTGAAGCTATTCGAAAGACAAAACAAACACCTTTCATTTTATACCAAAATCATTTGTATACGTGCCTTATATCGCAAGATATAAGCACTTCCTTAAAAACTAGAATTTAAATTCTTATTCTGTGTAAACCAACTTCAAACTCAAATATCTTAAGAATCCAACCAAGGATTTTGAAACTATTTTGCACACATACAGTGCTGAATCTCACATGTCATTTAGTGTCACTTTCATTAGTGAACAGAACAGAACGCTCTGGGCCCAGGCTCCATATAAAAGAGAGCCATGTCCTTTAAATATTTAGGTTTTAAATTAAATTATCAAAAGTTAGTTTCACTGCATATTCTCATTTGTATAAGCTTTACATATACATATATGTGTACGTTACTATTATCTATACTAATATTATAAATTCGAAAGTAACTCTGTCTGTCTGTCTGTTACTCAATCACGCCTAAACTACTGAACCAATTTGCATGACATTTGGACATAGGCTACTTTTTACCCCGGGAAAATGACGCATTCCCATGGGAAAATTCAAGTGGGCCGATCGCTTTTACGCCTAAACTATTGAACAGATTTAAATGAAATTTGGTAAGGAGATAGTTTGAGACTTAAGAAAGGACATGAGTTACTTTTGACCTCGGGAAAACACCGCATTCCCATGGGAAAAATTACTTACCGGGGAATCTGATCGCTTTCACTCCTAAATTACCAAATATTTGAATAATATTTGGATAAAATTGGTATTACGGGAAAACAACGCATTTCCAACCCTTCTCATAAGTTGAGATTGAAGGTTGGTGTTCCAGTCCTGTTAATGAGAAATCTTGACGCATCAAACTTATGTAATGGTATACGGCTACAGATTACTCACCTAGGACGAAATATTATAAAAGCTATAATCATGACTGGAAAGCAAAAGGAAAAAATGTTTTAATTCCCCGCATAATTCCAACCGACTTGCCGTTTCAGTTTAAGAGAGTGCAGTTTCGTCTGAAAGCAGCATTTGCAATAACAATAAATAAAGCTGGGGGCAAACGCTGAAAGTTGCAGGTGTAAATTTGGACAAAAAAAAACTGTTTTTCCCATGGACAATTATATGTAGCGTGCTCACGAGTCTCAAACCAACAAAATCTTTACGTTCTGGCCAAGGAAGGAAAAACAAAAAACGTCGTATATAAAAATGTATTACAGTAACCTATCTTCTTCTTAAAATGTATTAACCCTAACCTAACCTAACCTATGACAATCACACTTAGTATGGCCTCATCCCATCTCGCACAATTCAAATATAAAAAAAAAAAACTATCTAATGCGGACGAAGTCGCAGGAAAAAACTAGTTTTATTATAAAAAAAGAATTTTGCTATCTACTTTCAGAATCTGCATCTTTTTTAATTGTTATATTAAAGGTAAAAATAATACCTTATTTTATGTATGTATATTATGACCTTCTTTATTTATTCAGTTAGAATTAAATATATACTATGCATTGAACATGCGTATCCAAATTTTGGAAATGACTCTCCGTTTAGTGAAATTAAAGAGTTGCTTGGTTTCATTCAATAGAACAGTGTTGTAGGTATATAGTGTTTGAAATAAGCAGAATATGGTTTTAGAAAATATTTATTTAATACCTTCATACATTTAAATACCTGCAGATTTTGGAAATACGAACAATTTTAAATACGATTGCATAATTTAAAAAAAAAAACAACAGTCTGTTATTCGATATAAAGAAAGCAAGATAAAATTTATGGTTTTTTTACGTGCCATAACCAACAGCATTGTAACAAAAAATTCCTATAAAAATGCACATCACCATCCATCAATTTACCAATACCGAGAATTTCCCTTTATCGCAAACACTCTTTGGGACATTAAATATTAATCAAGATTTTTCTATATTATTGATTCCCGTCCATTATGTTGGAAGGATTCACTAAGAGTTGTTTTCCCTAGGGTAGAGAAAGAATTCTTTTGGTACATTTGTTAACTTTCATAAGTACCCTTAAGTAAGCAATAAAATATTGCTCAGTTTTCACTTATCTTTTTGCAAAAAGCAGATAAATATATCCATGCGAGAGATTCCCTAAAGACATAAAGAGGTATCTCAAGATTAAGAATATCTAAACCTGAATGCGACAGCTTCGGTGATAGTTAGCTTTTATTATGCTGGTTAAGAGACTGGCATTTGCTGACCGTATCTCAAAATGAATTACTTTGTGATTTTTTTCTGACAGAAATGAGACCAAAGAACCATGTGTTACTTATTTTGTCTTATGTTTTGCCATTTATCTTTTATCCAAAACTACGTTTGAATTGGAAGTGTGTAAAAAACAATCAATCAAAGGTTTTAAATCAGCTTTAAGCTTTCGCTTCACTTTTGAATAAAATCGATAATATCTTGAAGCAATCAATCGTTCAAGTGGTTTGTATACCTACTCAATCTCTTTTGGATATTTTCTGTTTTTTCTTTATTGAAAAATAATAATCAGATAAATGAAATTATACCCTTCTGTAAAATGACAAGAATATTAAATTCCATGAACCTGTCGACGTTCATTGTTACAGTTACATTCATTCAACATTAAGAAGAATTCTTGCTTTAAAGTATTATGGAATATATATCTTGCCAAATTAAATTTAGCTCTTTTTCACATTTAGCCATGCCATCAACTCTAACGTTACATCCTTTATTTAGGGCTTCTGTAATTGGTTTGATCGACGAATAAAAGAAGGGACATAATGCGTGTGCGTGTTTGATGGTTCATGTATTAAGGATAAGGTTATAAAGTTAAAAGTCTTAAACACATAATTTCGACTTTTTTATTTTATTTTTAATGATTCACTTTTTATTACATATTTAATTTTTGTTTTAACAGAGTATAATCAACCTCAAAACTTTTGGTTGACCTTCACATTACATTGCAGTTAAAATCCCAAAAAAATTATGTAAATATTTAACATTTATTTTTGTTCATTTCATTTCACTTATTTGTTTCTGCCAATCTTGCACAATGGGCTACATACAATACAAAGCCAACAATAATTATTGGTAAAAGTTACAAATACTAGGGTTAATTTAATACCCTAGAAGACTAAAGTTCAACACCTTTTTTTTTAATTTCTCTTCGTCTTCATCCTTATTCGCGATCGCAATCGCTTTCTTTCTTCCTTTTTGTAGCTCTTGCTCTTCTTGTTGTGTGCGGACGCTCGGAGACTTGTGTGCTCAGGTAAGGGTGGTTTTTAGAGAAAAAAATAGCACGATCGTTCGTCGAAAAGACGACGAACAGTAGCTTTTATGTAACTTTTAGCACAGATTGTTGAGTAAAACTCGGTTGTAAGTCGATATGAATACTAAATTTATTTCACTACGTTACTCTATATAATATATACAATTTTCTTGTCTTATCTTTCTATTCTTTATGTCTATGTTCTTATCTTTCTATTCTTAATGTCTATTTTGTTTACTTATGTAAATGTAATTTATCTGTAGATAACCGTCAGTGTATGCTTAGGGTGATCTGTCTTATCTTTATTTCACATACACATTGGGTTATCTATAGATTGGTCATGTTCATATTTGAACATTCTGCGGGCCAACAGAAAGTGCTAAAATTCTTTTTCTGAATATTATGCCTCGTATTATATAAATTACTAAAATAATAATCAAAATGCAACTTAACATTAGTCCGCTGTGACCGCTTATGTGGTGAAAGTCCAAGCCCTTAAGGTGAATGTTTTCCTTCTTGAACCTTTCCAAGTCCCGTTGAATTTTGAGTAGTTCATTCTTGTTGTTTATTATCGTTGCTTGTATAGGTTTGATTCTTTCTTCTGCAACTTCGTCCAGTGCCTTCGTCCATATCATCTGTTCCTCGAAATGGCTGATGGTTTCAGATTTGACTTCTTGTGGTGAAGTAAGGAAACCTCCGTTGTATCTAATCGTGCATTGTGGCCTTAATGTTAGAACCCCTTGTGCTGGAAGCTTAACCAATTTGTGTTCAGAATTTCCACAGCTTACATGAATAGCCGTGGTCGTAAATTGCTTAAACAACCATGTATTTGGTTTAGTCAACTGAATCCATTTGTCTTGCTGACTAACTCGTTCAAAATGACAACTTGTTGTTTTTGTTTTCTTTATTGGTGATATCTCACATGATCCATCTGCTGCAGTTTTCCATGGCCAATTACCATGGCAAATATAGTGCGTTTCTTCGTTTTTTACACAGAGATTTAGTTGTGCCTGACTCATTAGATTGTATGCGTCTAATTGGAAGTTGAACACAAGTATTTCGGTGTATATTTTTGGTGTCACAATAATATCTCCCTGACGTATTGGCACGTCAATTACCCGAAAAACGTCCGATGCTTCTGAGTGAAGTAGTGGAATCTCCGCGTCTATTACTAAACGCCGGCCAAGTATGAATCCCCGCGCTTTCATTTGGCGAAATGTTTCTTTTAATTCATTTTTTGTACCATCGCCAGGTAAACGAAACTTTCCTAAGATTTTATTCCGAATCTTGTGAATCTCTTCTTGTAGTTGGGACGGTTTTAACAATAACGGATTTATATGGTGATTATTTACATCAATGAGGATGCTTATAACTGCCATTTGCACATCATTACATTCACTTAACATTGCATCAAGTTGCATTGCTGCTAACTGAAATATCATTCCTGCTTTATATGCATTATGAGCTTGAAGTGTCGTATTGCGTATTTCATTAATTTGGCCATTAATTCTTATTAATTGGTCGTTTACTTCTTCTGTCGTTTTCTTTAAGACATTAACTGTAGCATTTACCAGTGATGTTTGCCTCTTGTTTAAGCTATCCAGTTCATGTTGGTTGTCCAAAAGATTTTTCATGTTTTCTTCTAAGGATTCTCTGTCATCACTGTCCATGATACCGAATAATATGTGGTAGAGTGAACCAACAAATTCAAGTGGAGCTCTTTTTAACCTGTTGGTTAATATAAATAGTTTGTTATTTTCAGCCAGTACTTCATATCTTCTCTTTAAGTTTGCTGTTATTAAACTGCACTGCTCGCTGAAGTAGAACATTTTGGAACACTTGTCTTGTAGTTTAGTTATGTAGCTTGAAATGTTATTGGTTTCTTCAATATATGAATCTAGGTCGTAGTAAACTACAAGTCTCCATTTTGATGCCACGACATCCATTTTTCCGATTGGGTCTAAGTAAATTCCCACATTTTCGTTTAAGTTTTTAATTGTCATCTCAGGTGTTGTGCTCATATTGGTTACTGAACTCTTTGCTCGTCCAAATGCAATTAATACCAATAACATCAACATCAAAAATTTAATTCCATTTATTTGTGTGTTTTTTGATCCATTATATCCTTTTAAACGGGTGAGCTGGCATGTTTGCTGTGAAATGTTACTCTCCGATTCTTCTTCAGACGTCTCGATTGGACATAATTTATGTATTGGTCTTTTGTAGAGTCCGTCCTTTGTTTTGAGTGTAACTACTCGTACATTGCCGTCTGACCCTTTGTGGACTTCAACAACGCGTCCCATGGGCCACCTCGACGGTTGTGTATTTTCGTTTTTTATAATAACGATTGCACCTTCCTCCAGATTCTTCTTTTCAGATTTCCACTTGGTACGTTTTTGAAGAGACACCAAGTATTCGTCCTTCCATTTTTGCCAAAAGTCTCGTTTTAATTTTTGCACCAGTTTCCAGCGATCTAAGGACCCAATTTTTTCAAGTTCTCCCGATTCAGGAGAATCCAAAAAATGTCCAGGTGATAATACATCAATGCTGTCTATGTCATTACCCATCGCACACAAGGGACGTGAGTTTAATATTGCTTCTATCTGACATAGCAATGTTGTCATCTCTTCAAATGTTAATTTAGATTCTCCCATTATTCGTTTCAAATGGTGTTTCATTGACTTGACGGCTGCTTCCCAAAGCCCTCCAAAGTGAGGACTTGCGGGTGGGATGAAATGCCATTCGACCTTGTCTTCAGCTAACCTTGAAGCGAGTGACGCGTTATTTTTGATGGCGTTCTTGAATTCCTGATCTAAGCATCGATTCGCTCCAATGAAATTAGACCCATTGTCTGAATATATATGAGCACTTGTGCCACGTCTTGCAAAAAATCTTCTTAGTGCTGCCCTGAATGCTTCTGTTGTAAGGTCACTCACTGGTTCCAAGTGAATGGCTTTAGTAGCCATGCATACAAAAACTGCAATGTAGCCCTTGTATGCTTTCTGTCCTCGACCTCTTGATGTTCGCATTAATATTGGTCCAGCATAGTCGACCCCAACATGTTGAAATGGTGGAGAAACTGTAGTTCTTTGCTTTGGTAGATCTCCCATTATTTGGTTCGCACCACTACTGTTGTATCGAATACAAATCGGACAACTACGACAACATCTTCTTATTAGTGTTTTGATACCAATTATGTAGTATCTTCTTTTAATATAGGCTTCCATCACCGAATTTCCACCATGTAGTGTAGCTGCATGTGCTTCTTTAACGATCAAACTGGCTAGTTTACATTTATCCAGTATTATTGGGTGTTTCTGGTTCAAAGGCAACTTTGCATACTTAAGCCTTCCACCCACTCTTAAGATTCCTTCATCATCTTGGTAAGGTTTCATTTGAATTATTTTGCTGTTTAAAGGAATGTCCTTTTTGTTTTCAATTTTTTGTAATTCATTGCAAAATTGAATTTTTTGCTGTTGTTTGATGATCAAAATTCTCGCCCGCGACAGTTCGGATACAGTTATTGATCCTGGCGTTGTTTGTTTGTATCAAAACCACCGAATAAAACGAAGCACATATGCAACAATTTTCTTAATTTTATTGATGTTCGATGATCGTTCAATTAAAGTCGATACAAAATGTTTCTTGCATTGTAATGTTGACATCATTCTTAGATCTGTTGATGGTGCCAGGTGTTGCTGTTGCGGCCAATGGTGTTTTGATTGTTTCAGCCACTGCGGACCTGTCCACCATAGTTCGTGACCAGCAATTTTTGAAGGGCATATGCCACGTGATGCAACATCGGCTGGATTGTCTTTCGAATTTATATGCAGCCATTCGATATTATCCATTAGACTCTTGATGTCAGTTACTCTGCTTCGTATAAACTTTTCTTTACTCTTATTGTTTTTTATCCACCACAAAGTAATAGTGGAATCACTCCACCCATAGTATTTTGTATCATTTGAGAAATATTTTTGTATCTTGTTGAGTAACCTTGCAAGTAGTTGAGCTGCACATAACTCTAATTTGGGAAGAGTTTTTTTATTTTTGATGGGTGCCACCTTAGTTTTGGCTGTTAGTATTTTAATTGTCATATTTGTTTTAACGTATATGACAGCTGCATATGCTTTTTCTGAAGCATCCGCAAATCCGTGTATTTCTATTGGACCTGCTTCGTCATTAAATATCCATCGTGGGATTTTAATTGATTTGATTTCTTGTAAGTTTTGTTGAAAGGTCATCCATTCGGTCTTCATGATTTCATCAAGTTCATCATCCCAGTCATAGTTTGATTGCCACAATCTTTGTATGAATATTTTCGCTCTTATCGTGACTGGAGCAAGCCATCCAATAGGATCGAATATTTTTGCAATATTTGATAATACGCCTCTTTTGGTTTTTGAAATGCTCATTTTAGATGAATCTATAACAAATCGGAACTCGTCTTGATCTGGATCCCAGTGAAGTCCCAATGTTTTCATAGTGTCGCCTTCTTTGACATCAATTATTTTATGCTCATCATTCGACATTATGCCAGTTAGCAAATTTTGATTGTTTGAAGACCATTTTCGTAATTGAAAACCAGCATTTGAAAGATTTTCACTCACTGCTCTTATTATGTATCTGCATTCGTCTTCGTTGTTGGCACCTGTCATTAAGTCGTCCACGTAAAATTCTTCTCTTATGATTTCTTTTATTCTGATGTCTTTTGCTTTGCATTGGTTTGCGACTTCTTGCAATGTTCGGACAGCTAAGAATGGAGCTGCTGCTGTTCCATACGTAACTGTTGTCAGTTTATATTCTCTTATATTGTCTTTTGGTTTTTCTCTCCAAAATATTCGATGATACTCTTGATGTTCTTCAGCTATGTTGATCTGCCTGTACATTTTCTCGATGTCTGCCGTAACTACATATTTCCATTGCCTCCATTTGATGATGATGTCAAAGATATTGTTTTGTAGTCTAGGGCCAATCATCATTGCGTCATTAAGGCTGTATCCGTTGGACGTCTTCGCTGAGGCATCGAATACAACTCTGGTTTTTGTTGTTAGGCTTGTATCTTTCACAACTGCATGGTGCGGTAGATAGTATTTGCCCATATTTTCGTGTTGTTTGTCAACCTTGACCATGTGGCCCAGGTTTTCGTATTCTCGCATAAACTGTATGTAGTCGATTTTTACTTTGTTATTAATCTTTTTCTCAAGCTGTAAGAATCTAGCTAAAGCTTGTTTTCTAGATTCTCCAAGCTCTATATCTGTTCTTAGTGGCAACATAACTACATATCTGCCATTCGTATCTCTTGTTGTTGTTTTTGCAAATGCTTGCATGCAGATGTCGTTTTCTGATATTTCATTATCCTTTTCTATTTCTTCAATCTCCCAGAACTTCTCCATCGATGACGTAACCGCTGACATGATTTTGCCACATTGTCGTTTCTCGTGTAGTGAGCCGGAAACTATCCACCCGAAAATCGTATTTTGTCCAACGATGCCATTGTGCTTCCTAACTCCTTCTTCAATTAACTTTGGATACAAGTCACTTCCGATGATAATGTCAATACGATCTTTTGTATTTAGGTTTGGATCTGCCAGAATATAGTTTTCCCACTCATTTTTATTAAATTCAAATGATTCGTCAGGTAGTGGTTTTATGAGGGTGGGTAATACCAAAAACTCTGCTTGCATTTTGTTGTTGCTCATAAATCTTGGTCTTATCTCCAAATACATTCTTGATTTTGATGTACCCACTGCTGCATCTGAGAGTCCAGTTAGTTCTGTATTTATTCTTTTCCTTGGCAAGGAGAGGATCTGCGCTGCTTCCTCAGATATCATTGATATTTGAGAACCTTGATCAATCAATGCCCGAAATAGACATGTTTCACCATTTGACGATTTGGCTGATATCTGTGCTGTAGCTAATATTACCATTGGACTGTCTATCTTCTTTACCATAAGGGAAGATAATGATTTCTCTTTTTTTGTTGTTGTTGTCTGAGGGGCTCAATTTTTTGTATTGATTTCCCTCGACCTTTTTCTTCGTTTGGTAGTTTTCGTTGTGTAGTAGAGTGTTATGCGATTTATTACACTTCTTACATTTTATTTGAGAGAAGCATTTGGTTTCTGCACTGTGTTTAAGACATATACTGCATATTTGCTTATTGCGTATATATGCTAATCGATTGGGTATCTCGGTGTTTAAGAATTTCTCACAATAAAAAATTCGATGACCACTCTGCTTACAGAATTCACAGTTCCACTCCCTTCTGTCTGATTGGAAAATTCCAACTTGTTTTTTATATTCTTTGCTTCGAGTCATTGTTTGTTGTTGAGACTCGAGGGTTTGAAATAATTGCTCAAGAAAGTCCATAACATCCTCCAGTTTTTGTATTTGGCTTGGTTTTTTGATGTGTTGCTCATATAATTGTAAGCCCTCCTTGTCAAATTTTCGAAGGAGTAGGTGAGCAAATATTTCATCGTTTTCATTCTTATCTTTGCCTATTGTCGTTGTGATGATGTAAATACTTTCCTTTGCTGCATCGTGAAGTTTTTTAACATTAGAAGGTGATGTAGCGTTCATCATTGGCATGTCCAGCAAGTAATTCAATTGTGTGGAGAAATTGATTCTTTTGTTTTCGTACCTTCTGACGAGAGTCTTCCATGCTTCATTATAATTTGCTGAAGATCCTTGTATTGTATGAGGCTAGCAATTGAAGTTCGAGCTTCGCCGGTTATACATGATCGCAAGTGATTTAATTTCACAGAATCTGGCACATTATTCTTATTGTGAACCAAATCTATGAACAGGTCGGAGAATATCTTCCACTCTTCAATTTTTCCATCGAATTTAGGCAGTTCAATTTTAGGACTTCTTGTTGATACATTTGCATATGGATCAGATATTATGCTTTCCTGTTTTTCTTCCAAATTGGAAAAAAGTAATTTAACATCTTCTTCCAACGCGATTACATAATTTTCTTCTCTGAATGCCTCTTCTTGTACTGGATTCATCTTAGACAGTTCAACTTGCAGTGCGGTCATTCCATCGTTTCAATTTTCCAATCCATATGTTTTTGGTATGAGGATGGGAAATTGCCTCTATTTTCGCCTCGTCTATTGTTTTTTGTAAGCTCTCCATGATTGTACGTATTTTCGTCAAATCTATATGAGTTTCATGATTTGTTATTGTTTTCATCATGATCTCATTCATTTACTTTTGCTGCAAGTCTAGTCCAGTGGCTAGCTGCTGATTAACAGTTTTTATTTCTGCTATTTTGCTGGATAACGTTGCTTCGCTTGTGCTTTGTTCTACACTGTCTAGATCTTTGTTTTTTAGCAAATTCTGAATTTTCTGAAAGTAGTTTTCTGCTCCTTTCATCCATTGTTCCTTAAAATAGGGAACATTAATGACACCAAGCATATGAAGTAGCTTGTCATTTTCCTTGAATGCTTGAAGATTCTTTTCAGCATAGACAAGAATTTCTTGATTTTTGCTGCGCGTTGTTACACTTTCTCCTTCTTTTAATAATTTTTCAATTTTTTTTTAATATTTCAACCTGTTTTTCAATAACTTTTAAATGCTCTGATGACATTGTTGAATTTTTTTTTGTTGTATTATTTTATCTGTTTATCTGTTTTTTTTTTTTTTTTCACTTGTCAGTATTTAAGCTCTGACAACGCTTTTTCACTGAATATGATTTTTTTTTTTTTACTCGTCAGTATTTGTAGCTCTGACACGCTAATTTTCAATTTATCAGTATTTGTAGCTCTGATAACGCTAAATTTACACTTGTTCGTTTATTAAAATTTCTTACCACTGGTGGGGGAAAATTTTAATATACGTCTCGAAGGACCAAATGTTGAGTAAAACTCGGTTGTAAGTCGATATGAATACTAAATTTATTTCACTACGTTACTCTATATATATACAATTTTCTTGTCTTATCTTTCTATTCTTAATGTCTATGTTCTTATCTTTCTATTCTTAATGTCTATTTTGTTTACTTATGTAAATGTAATTTATCTGTAGATAACCGTCAGTGTATGCTTAGGGTGATCTGTCTTATCTTTATTTCACATACACATTGGGTTATCTATAGATTGGTCATGTTCATATTTGAACACAGATAATAATAATAAAAATAATAGTCGAAAGTAAATTTTTACTAAGTTTTAGTAGATAATGTTTTCATATTTTGTAAGGAAACTGTTAACTTGATGTTTCTCAAAATTCTTGAGCTATGGACGATGTACGTACACAGGCACGCA
The DNA here is from genome assembly GCA_951509635.1 of Eupeodes luniger. Taxonomy (NCBI): domain Eukaryota; kingdom Metazoa; phylum Arthropoda; class Insecta; order Diptera; family Syrphidae; genus Eupeodes; species Eupeodes luniger. The sequence continues at coordinate 61,507,754 of OX608074.1, forward strand.
CAGACATCTTTCTAAAAATCTTTTATTTCGACTCTAGGGACCTTGAAACGTCGAGAAATGTCAAAATTTTCAATTCGACAAATCGGACCCATTACAATAACTTCCTATTTGAAGTTAAAAATAGAAAACACAGAAATTAAGTCATGTGCACATTCACTTTTCCCTACTTGCCCACACAATTTTCATTATCAATACACAAGCAACTTCTTCTATTCTCCTTACCGGACACCTAACAATCTAACATTCACAAAAAAATAAACAAAAATTATCACCCCTTTCTTCTTTTACGCACCAAAACGCGCATAATAAAACAAGATACAGACATAACCTACATCAACTCCCATATACTTCCTTGTAAAAAATAGGATTGTTTACATTTGTTTCCAATGGACCGAACTTTGTTTTTATATTCATTGGCAAACAAAATGACAAAAGAGAAGAGAAAAGATTCTAAAAAGAAAAAAAAATATGCAAGGCAAAAAGAGCTTTCTCAGCTTTATTTTTAAAAGCTCTTGTCTGTTAAGGCTTGTCTGTTAAGGGAAAAAAATGTTTAATTTTTTCCTGCAGGGATGAGACATCTGTATAAAATTATTATCTGTGCTCTTAGAGTTGAAGTAATTTTTTTAATGTCGAAGTATTTGTAACTAATTCGTAAACAACAATGAACAATCTTCAACAGAGCATAGCACAGTTGAAAAAAGTCCGAAAAAAAGAAAGATTTGCGAATTGTGTCCTTACAAAAACGGCGTATGACGAAATCCAAATATGCAAAGTGTAAAATCTATATGTATATGTAATTGATGTTTGCACTAAATGTACAAATTAACTTTTTCTAAAGTTATTTTTATTGTTTTTTTTTTATAAATTAATGTTTATGTTTTTTTTTTATTTTGAATTAATATTTTTATTTTTTTTATAAAAAAAAAGAAAAAGAGATCTCATATAACCTGTGTTCATATAGAAAATAAGAAAATAAAGACTTGGGTATTTGTGTAATATTTAAAACTACAAAATTGTGTTTTATTACACGAAGGGGTCAAAAAGAAAAAGTTATTAATAACAGCAAGAATTTGTCAATTACATTTTCTAGAAATTGGGTTAATAATTGTGTCGTCGATTCGACGAATGATTAGCAATCAGTATTTAATTAAATCAACACAACAAACTAGACCGCACTGCTTTTGAGAATCAATTAATTAAAAAAACTGAAGGACATTATCCTAATGCATATTTCGTGTTATTTCGTGTGTATATAGACTATAGACATAGAGTGTTAAATTTAATTGGAAAATGGAGATGCCTATTTCTGGCCAAGAGTGGGCAACTTCAAAGCCAATATGAGAAAGGGCGAAAACTTTCAGGTCTTTAAAAAATGGCGATTTTTTTCATGATTCAAATTCTTCGATTAGATAATATTAGATAATAATTATGTATATTATTTTAATTAAAAAAAATATTATAATTTTCAAGTTAAGACTCATTCGGAAAGGAGTCCCATATTTGGTTGTTCGCGCGATCTAACCAGGTCATACTATGATCCTAAGCTTGTTATCGAATATCTAAACATAAATGGTGAGGAGCTAGAAGAATCATATTGTATTATATATACAAATTATTACTGCAGTACAAAAATCCAAATACATACAATTTCAAAATCATTATAATACGAAGAAATAATTTTGTTTACAATTCTAAAGTTAAGAAATATGACTTGAATTTCTATCAATTATTAATACTTAACTTCGTTTTAAATACCTCAATTTACATTGAATTTGCTAATATATTATGTATTTTAAAGCTTTTAATATTAGTTACGATTTTGTATTTGTACTCTTACTTAGCCTTTTAACTATGTAAGTAGATAACATCTACTCTAAATTTAACTTACTGCCCCATTCGATTATTAGATATTATTATGTGCATATGCAGCTACTTTTTAAGTACTATTAGCAGAACATCAAAAACTGGCATCTTTAAAACAAAAACATTTTGTTTTACCATATTTCCACAACTATGACTTTTAAATTCGAAATTGATTAAATAGTTTAAAAAAAATCGCAAAATTGTATTTAAATTAAATTATTAAATTAAATAATTTAACCTAAAATTTGAAAAAAAAAATCTATGCATATGTCTTTATTAAAGCTCAATTTGTACACTTTTGAAACTATTCAAATGAAACATTGACTGACACCAGAAATTTAAGTATTTATTTAAAACAAAATAGGTTCAGATACGGTGCAGGAAGGTTGAATTTTCTAAAAAATGCATGAATTACTCCATACGCATAAACAAGGTTTTAAATTACCCGCTTGCTTTAGTTTTATTTTATTTTGAATCTCATTCTTTTTTTAAATACTATAAGAAGCCTCAATTTATTGAGAAAGAAGACAAAATCTAGATTGGGAACATTTTCAAAGTTTCTTAATACAAAAACACAAAAGATAGCCCAAAAAAAGTCCAAAGGACAATGTCTTAAAAGTAATCTCTTTCATCAACAACTTGGCACTGTCCTTTCTATTTTTATTAATTTTTGTGTTCAATTTTCTTTTTTCTTTGTGTTACTCTCCTTTTTTAAACTTTGTTTTAGTTTTATTTTAAATGAAAAAGGCAAACATCGGAAGATGGTCCGTATTTTAAGAGACATGTCTGAAGACATCTGATGTAGGTTGATGATCTCGGTTTTATTATTAAAGCTTATAAGTTGGGGTACACAATACACATTTATGTTCTCGTTTTTGATATTTCCTTTTTATGTGTCTAACGTGAATGGAATACAGAAAAGAACAATTATATTTTTTAGCCTAGATTATAATAGTTCACCCCATTTTAATAAAAGCCTTTATGTATTTTTTTGTTTTGTTTGTTGAAATGTTGAGTATATTTAACGAGAGAAGTTTTTTTTATTATGTAGGAACCTATCTGTATCTGTTTTTGTCCATTTGCAAACATGAAATGAGTTTAATAAATATACACACTATGAAGTGCTAAAAAACCATTTTAGTCTCACTTTATCACAGTCTCACTTTTTCAAATTCATCGTATTTTATACTTTTTGTACTTCTTCACTTTCCTGTACTCTACTTTTTAATAAATTATATCAATTTTAAAGTTTTATATTTTTACACTGATAAGCATTGGACTTTAGAACATGTTAATAACGCCCGGAAATGATCCACTGAAATAGAACCATTTTTTTCCGAAAAGAAGTTATCTGCTCAAGTTCGATCATAAAACTTCTGTTATGTTATACATTTTTTTAAACCCAACACTTTTGTCTATCAGTATGTTTTTAAATCAAGTCAAAAATATGCATAGCTTTTGAACAAAATATTGATATAAACTAAAAATTTGGGCAAAAAAAGTTAGTGTTAACTTTAAACGACAGTGTTTCAAAATCCTGCTAAAACAATAATTCTTCTCTTCAATGTATAGGGAAACGAATGGATCAAGCATGCGAGTTTAAGGACTTAAACTTCCCTCACCAACGTTTAACAAAAACAAGTTAAACCCTTATGACCATTGTTTTGCCCTTTTTAACACTTAAAAATCCTTAATTGATTTACACTTGAATGAAGTTTGAAAAGTCCGAATCATGTAGAATCTGTGTTGGTATTTTATTAGGTCATATTGGTATGTGATAGTTTCAAGATAAAAATCTTATATTATAAGGGTTTCAGATTGCTCAGAATACCTCACCTTCGTGACGCTAGTTATTCTAATTACTCACTCAGTTATGTTTGAAAAATTTCCAGTACATACATTGCCAATGCTTCCAAATTCCCGATGCAGGGTCGTCTCTTCAGTCTTCATATTTACTTGTTATTTTTTGAATTTTGTGTGGTAAATATTTCTCAATAGGTCTATTAAAACTCCCTTAAGTTTGAAGGCTTTTCTCAAAATAAATAAGAACTGAAACAAAAATAAAAATCTAAAAAGCCTGCCCAGGAGGCATCATCAGCTTAGTTCGGCATAACATTCATGACATTCTAAAGGACAAAACAAAAATATTTGAAGATATTTCTTTTAGGATAAATTTTAATTAAATTTTTCGTCTACTTAAAGAAGAACAAAAAGAAATTTCATCATTTTCTTTGTGCAAGGATTTCTTTTGGAGATAAATTTTTATGTGGCAAATGGTTTGGGGTTTTTATGTGAATTTTTTTCTCTATAAGGGATTGTTATTTGTGCACACACAAATAAGGACTAGAATTAAGTTGTGTGACTAAAAGGATTTGACTCGTCAGCGGAGTAAGAGTTGGTGGTAAATAATGCTACCTCTTTTCTTGTGATGTAGTGTTTTTTGAACCTTTAGTATTTCACCGTCAAAGCTTCTTTGTTTTTATCTTAGGGTCTTTTGCGTGTTCGGAAGACTTCTTTCACTAATTAAAAGTTTTTTTGTCCGCCTCTCTCAAGTTGAATTACTGAGAGAAGGTTATACAAGAACTAAACATCACGAGCTTCTGGCTGTGATAAGATGTTCGTGGTTCTGAAAACAAACGCCAAGCGAGGTTCTTATTTGTTCGTCATAAACCATTAATAGCACCTGATGGAACTGATGAGCAGTGAGCACGTTGCGTCGTACGTATACTTTCCCAACAAACTTATGTGTGTGCTTTTAGTTATATTACAATTTGAAACTTAACGCTTCCATTTGTGTTTTTGGTAAATGTTTACATTGTGTTCAAGATTAATTTAAGCTTAATATCAATTAAAGCTGCTTTCGGTATTACCTACTATCTTGAATTTGGGAAATTATAATAAAATTTAACATCAATGCTATGTTTCTGCTGACATTTACAGCGAGTGTTTTAGCTTTTAAGTGTGCGTTGCTTAAGGTTGTTATTCGGTGTACAAAATCCATTACAGCTATAACTGTGGTTCTGGCAATAATCCATTGAATATGTTTATGATATATTCAGATATATTTAAGTTCTTAATTACCTTGTAGGATTTTCTGTATCACAGAAATTTCGAGTGCTAAAAGCCCATTAAATATTTAATTGCAATATTATTATGAATATAATTTCAGAGTTATTTGATTGTTTTGTAAGTTTCGGATGCAAATGCCTATGTTTGTTCCCGTCTCTCTGACTCGTATTGGAATGACGATGCATTTCACGTCGTTTCTATTATTGTAAAACCATATTAAAATTCCTTTTTATACAAGATAATATTTGGATTGTATCAATTAAAGTGGAGTTGTATATGTAAGCAGTCTTTTCATGTATTTTATTGATACATAAACGCAAATTTTTTATATAATGTGATTACCTACCAAAATTCGCATACAAATAAAAGAGGCTGGGATGCGACCCACACTGATAACTTCCCATCCCTTCTGTCGATTTGTCTTGCTTAAAAGTTTGTCTATTATGAACCAATTTTTACAAAATTTGCGTACTATTTTTTGTAGATTTTTTTTTATGAAAAAAACGGACTGTTGGATTTTTATAAAAAAAATTACTGAATATCGAAAACAATATTTTCTGTGAAATAAAATAAATTTGAAGTCAATATTTGTAATTTTTGAAAAGCTTTTTGAGTCGAAAGTAAATTTTTACCAAGTTTTAGTACTGTTTTTTTTTTAGGTTTTTTTTTGTAAAAAAAACTGTCAATTAGATTTTTTTCAAAATTTTACTGAATGTTGACAACAATATTTTTTGAAAGACTAAAGTAGTTTAAAGCCAATATCTCAAAGTTTTGAAAAGATATTCGAGTCGAAAATCAATTTTTACCACCTTTTATAAATTTGTTTAGGTATTTATTTTTGTAAAATAACTGTCAATTCGATTTTTTTTTCAAAATTTTATGGAATGTTGAAAACAATATTTCTTATAAAATAAAATAAGTTTGAAGCCTTAGTCTCAAGTTTTTGAAAAGATGTTTGAGTCGAAATTCAATTTTTCCCAACTTTGAGTAATGTTTTTTTAGGTTTTTATTTTTTATAAAAAAAACTGTCAATTAGATTTTTCTCAAAATTTTATCAGATGTCAAAAACATTATTCTTCGTTGCACAAAATTTTTTTGGAGATGAAATCATATTTTGGTCGTAAAATTTTCGAGGTGACAATTTTTTTTTTTTCAGTTTTTTCCACAAATATACTTGTTTTGTATTACGTTACAATATATAATATAAAATTTAATTCAAGTCTCTAGCGTCATTGGTTCATGAGAAATTTAGGGTTAACCAAAATTTTCACCTTTTTTTAAACTGCTATGGTAAAAAAAACCACCCACGCAATTTTCTTGAGAGCCCTTTCTGCATCTTTCTGCCTTATTATCTGTATAACAAAATTTATTTGAAGTCGATATCTCTTCTGGTTCTTGAGCTATGGACAACGAAAAAAACGTCGCGAACGTACAGACGTACGTACACACGCACGCACAGACATCTTTCTAAAAATCTTTTATTTCGACTCTAGGGACCTTGAAACGTCGAGAAATGTCAAAATGTTCAATTTGAAATTACAATAACTTCCTATGGGAAGTTAATAATAATACATTACTGTTTTTACAAATTATTTACAAAAATATGAAATTCAGAATTATTTGTATATACACTATTATATATCCTTAAAATTTTGTATCTAACACAATTTGTAGATAGATTAGATAGATATTTTATTTTATTATGCAAAGAGAAAGTTACAGAGTTTACTATATTTTTAAGTCATTGCACAGCACAGAGATATGATATCAAATTGTATCTTACTACTGAGAAATAATAATTAGTTTCTAAACAGCACGTGTATATCTTATTATTATAAGTTTGAAGGAAAACATTGCAAAGAAAAAACCTTCACTCGAATTTTGTTTATAATTATACCACAGATAGGTTATGCTTAAATTTAATAGAAATTAATTCCCGAGGATTTATTTTATCAGTGAAAAAATAAATATATCTATAATTAAATAAATAGATAAATAAATAAATAGGAAAATAAATAAATAAATAAATACACAAATGAATAAATAAATAAATAAATAAATAAATAAATAAATAAATAAATAAATAAATAAACAAATAAACAAATAAATACATACATACACAAATAAATAAATATATATGTACATATATACACAATTAATAAACAGAATTTTGGAATACAGCATTACAACATTTCTCTATTTTTGTACTTTGATTCAATGCACGTGTTTAAGTCATAAGGGAAGGATAGTTTATACCATGAACTTTATTTGGTTCCTGTGGTTTCTGCTGTTCGTTCTTTTTAAATAATGAAATGTCAATTCCCTTAATTTTTTTTCACTCTCTTATGGAAATCCACCAATTTCTTTTGATGATTAAGCTATATTACTTCGGCTTCCTGTTCAAAAAATAAATACAACTTTACATAACTAACTTATAAAGAGTACAACATTCCAAACTCCGAAACTGCAAACATTTGTTGGTCTCTTAAACTTCAAATCTAAAACACAACAATTGCTAATTGCAATTAACCCGGCTAGTGAATTTCGATTATTATGCCTCCAAATAAACCCTCATTCATCCATATTACCGATTCCGCATTATACTTTCACCAAGACTACATGTATATAAATGAGCTATAACGGAATTTTTGACATTTTTTCAATAAATCACTGTGACCAATGAACTCCACCTTCTTCTATTCACTAAACGAACTGCCATCATAAATCCAGCGAATATAAAATAACTTTGTTAGGAATGTCCTCCAACTCCAACCAACCAAACAAACAAAAGGAACAAAATATCACTAAAAAAAGATGCATTCCGCAAAGCTGCTTTAAAAACTAAAGGGCTCCCGTTTCAGCCAACGCATCACAAGGAATTTCACTATCCTTCTGAATCGTTCTCTTATCCCTACTGCCAGATCTCACTCATAGTTCTGGTAAATTAGCTTCTCTTTGGTCTAAAACTTTCAAAACTATGCTATGAACGACGATATAGTGGTTAAAACATTCTGTGCTTTTAAAATACCCACTCCCCTTCCCATTTTTGGGGGTACATAATATCCTTATGTAGATATTTGTGAATTGTGGCCGTCCGATATGGCTACGCCATCCACTGCCACCCTCGCCGCCCCAGCCGCCTCGTCGTACGTCGTTTCCCAATGAACGTCCTTACAGTTGTGTACTATGTCACAAGAAACTTAAAACAATATAAACTAGCAATGTCGAACGGAAGAAAAGATAAAGACCAAAATAGAAGAAGAATTGCAATCTTGGGCAATCGAGCACGATATCCAGATCCTTTCCCAAGCAGTTGAAAACTCTAGGTGCAATGTTAATTTGTAAGCAGGTCAAGTTGAATCGGAACTTTATACATAACGCTGAGTGCAGCCAGGAGAAAAGGTATACTAGTTGTCCTTGCGAAGCAGATAAGAGAAACCCTCGTAGATGTAACAAACTAAAAGTAGTTAAAGATAAGAAGTCGAATAAGGGGTGGGTGGAAGTAAGTATAGGTACCTACTAGTATGTACATCAAGGGAGTTCAGTATATGGCCTCTGACGCCGCGCCTTACATTGGTACGTTGGATAATTTCAAGTTATTTTAAAGTCCATTTTTCTTTTATTTTACTTTCAGTTCTGTTTTCTATTTTCAGTAGTTTTCAAGTTCCAAGTCATGGCATGGAAGCGGACAGGCAAAAAGAAAGCAACTTGTACTGTTCTAGGCAAGTTTTTTGTAAATACCTTTGTTCCTTTTTTTTATGAACGTTTTTCTGCATATCATCGTGTCAATTTAGAGTGATAAATTTAAAGAAAATGGAAATTTTCAATTTGAATGCAAATATATTTAGCCTCAAGGGCATTTTTTGCTATTCTGCGAATGTTGGCGAGACAAGTGAAAGAGCAATTTTCGGTAAAATTTTGAGTAGCTCGAAAAATTGACTTTAAGATAAAAGAGGCTTTTACAAAAAAAACTTACCATACAATTTAATTACAGAAATTGCTACATACAATAATTAGTAAAATAAAACCATATGCATTTAAGATGTAGAGTTCAAAAACAGAAAAAAAAAACTATCAAACAAATTCAGCGCTCTTATCAGTGATTTCTTCCAATAAAATGTGAAATAAATGATTAAACTCAAATACCTCACGAAAGAATGATCTTATCGAATTAAATTAAACTTGCATTTTAATTTTTGTATATGATGAATCCACTGATGTTCATAAAACTCTGGAGCTTTTTGCTCAGTTTTTTGAATCGGTGTATTCTAATTTCAATCCAAACTTTCCTCAACCTCCTCGGAAAGGCCCTAAGGTTGATATTGGATCTATACATTTGGAGTACTCTGATGTTTAAAGCGCACTTAACTCTCTTAAGCCAAATTCGAATCCAGGTGTTAATGATATCCCTGCCATAATATTAAAAAGATGTTCTAAGTCTCTTTGTGCACCGTTGCTTACAATTTTTGAACTCTCTTTGTCATCTGGGATATTTTTAGATGACTGGAAATCTTCTTTCCTAACCCCCATCTTTAAATCGGGTTCTAAAAATAATATTGAAAATTATAGGGGGATTTGCAAGTTGTCCGCAATTCCGAAGCTTTTTGAGAGTTTAGTCAAAAATAAACTTGATTTTCTTGTGAAAGAACATATAAATAGTGCTCAACATGGGTTTTTTTCGGGTAGGTCAACTATGTATAACAAACTTGACATGTTTCTCATCGTTTGTTGTCGATGCTATTGAAAATAGAGGTCAAGTTGATACTATATATACTGATTTCAGCAAAGCTTTTGATTCGGTAAACCACAGCATTTTGCTTCTTGAACTAGATGCTTTTGGAATCCATTCAGTTTTACTGAAATGGATTTCTTCATTTCTAACTGGCAGGGTTCAAAAAGTAAAGATTCAGGAATATACTTCAAGATCAATCAAGTGTACGTCTGGTGTTCCTCAGGGTAGTCACCTTGGCCCATTGTTATTTATAATATTCATTGATGATATTGTCAACTATGTCAACTTTAGCAAATGTCTTATATATGCTGATGATCTCAAATTATTTTCAAAAGTAACTTGTGCAGATGACTGTCTCAAGCTGCAAATGGATCTGGATAATTTATCTCACTGGTGTAACTTAAACGGTTTAAATCTAAATATAAAAAAGTGCTTCATAAACTTCTTACTTATGAGTTTATCTATTCTCTTGATTCCAAGCCTCTCCAGAGAACATTAAAAGTGAAAGATTTGGGGGTTCTTTTTGACTCTAAATTTTCATTCTCTCTTCATATTGATGCGATTGTTGCTAAAGCTAACTCAATGGTAGGGTTCATTAAAAGGAATTCCGTTGATTTTTCCGACCCATACACCCTTGTATTATTATATACTTCTCTGGTTAGGCCAAATCTTGAATACGTGGATGTTATCTGGAATCCTTGTCAACAATATTTATCAGATAGGATACAGAGAGTTCAGAATCGCTTCACAAGATATGTATTTTACAAAATGCGCTGGAATTTCTATCCTTGTTCCCAAGTCAGGCAAAGCTTTTTAGGATTGCAATCTCTGAGAGCCAGAAGAACAACTCACGGTATTGTTTTTGTGCGGGATATTCTTTGCTGCCACATAAGATGTTCAGAGTTACTCTCCTTTATATGTATATATGCTCCGACGAGGTCATTGAGGGAAAGATCTCTTCTTTTTGAGTCCAGACATAGAACGAACTACGGAAGTAACGAACCAATTTCAAGGTCAATTAGAGAGTTCAATAAAATTTATGATTATGTTGACTTATATCTCTTCAGAGAAAAATTTAAGAATGTATTATACTATTTATTCTTAAGATATTAAGTAATTGTTATTTATTTTTAACTACATTTATAATATTTATTTTTTACCGAAATGTAATCTGTTAAGCTTTAAAGCTCGTAGATGAAATAAATAAATAAATATGTAATATTACATTTTTAATATTTGTATAAAAAAACTCAAATGTAATTCTTGCAATAAGGTGACGCGATGTTTAGCAATGGAATGGTTCACAACATGAACAGTAAAATCCAGATAAGTGCATCTCGTTTAAGTGCATAACACGCATATGCATACCTTTTGTGTTTGAAAACCAAAATTCTAAAGTCTATTATAACTGAACTGTCTTCCGTTCAATTAGCTTTTATTTTGTTCGATTTTATAAAACTTTTTTAAGGAAATTCTTTTAAGTACACATTCAAAATCATCTGAAAAAAGACAAAAATTACTTTTTGCTTATGGCTTAATTGTGTTTTATGAGTTAAAATTTAAATCTACAACAATTTTTCCATCAATTTTCTTTATGAATATAGAGATAGGTGCCTATGTCCTAATATGCGCGCATGCCCAAACAGAGGAGAAAGATGAAAACACCAAAGACATATTCTTCGAGCTCTTGGACAAGACATATGAGCAGTGCCCTGGCTATGACATTAAAATTGTCTTAGGAGATTTTAATGCCAAGCTAAGAAGAGAAGACATCTTTGGTGGCACAATCCGATCGAGTCTCTAATAACCTCTTAAGGAGTCCTATGCTGCCTGCATTAAGCATTGAAAACCAATGGCAACATTGTCTTGCAGCCATCAGAGCACAGAAGGACCAGAGCTGCTCGCGAGCTCTGCGAGCAGAAGAGGAGAGAGAAAAACCGGCTTCTTAGATCGAAAAAAAGAGAGCATGAGAAGCGCGTGATCGAGGAGATAGAGGGATGTCACAACAGGAATGAGGTTCGTTAATTTTACTAAGAGGTAAAAAAAAACCTCCCAAGGATACCAGCCACGAACCGAAGCCTGTAAGGACGAGCAGGGGAACATCGTAGTAGAACCGCAGTCTATGTTGAGAATATGGAAAGACCACTTCTCCAAATTATATAACGGCGATGACGAACCGAATTCCGCTGTAAGGGAGATAGAACTACTCAACCTAGGCGACACAGATCAACAATTCCACCTACCCGACCTCGACGAAGTGAAGATAGCTATATCTAAACTGAAGTCAAACAAAGCTGCTGGAGCTGACGGCATAGCTGCCGAACTATTCAAAGCAGCAGGTGATGACTTGGTAGGGAGCATGCATCAACTCATCTGCAAAATATGGTCGGAAGAAAGCATGACCGATGAGTTGAATCTCAGCATAGTGTGCTCGATACATAAGAAAGGCGACCCTCTAAACTGCGCCAACTACAGACGCATCAGTCTCCTTAACATTGCATATAAGATCCTCTCTGCCGTATTATGTGAACGTCTGAAGCCGTTCGTCAACAACCTGATAGGTCCTTATCAGTTTGGCTTCAGACCAGGAAAGTCCACTATCGACCAAATATTCACACTACGGAAGATCTTGGAAAAAACCCAGGAACTTCAAATCGATACCCACCATCTCTTTATCGATTTTAAAGCCGCGTATGACAGCATCTATAGGGAAAAGCTCTACAGAGCAATGTCTAGTTTTGGCATCCCTGTCAAACTAATCCGTTTGTGCAGAATGACGATGGAAAATGCACGGCCACGCTGCTCTATCAAGGTCGGAAAAGATCTCACCGATGCATTTGATGTCAAAAAAGGTTTTAGACAAGGCGATGCACTGTCATGCGACTTCTTCAACATCGTTCTGGAAAGAATTGTGCAAAACTCAACCGTCAACACTAGAGGCACAATCTTCCAAAGGTCCATCCAATTACTCGGATACGCAGATGATATTGACATAATTGGAAGATCAAAGCGTGATGTCAGTGGAGCGTTTTTGAGCATTGCGACGGAAGCGAAGAAGATGGGTTTAGTGGCACGGCTATTAACACAGACAGCGACACCAGCGCTGAAATCAAACGAAAAATAACTCTTGCAAATCGCTGCTTTTTTGGACTTAGAAGGAAATTGAGTAGTAAAATCCTCTCTCGAGCATCTAAAATCACCATCTATAAGACACTCATCATTCCGGTTCTCATTTATGGCGCTGAGGCCTAGACCCTGTCAAAGAAAGATGAGAGCGTCTTAGAATGCTTCGAGAGAAAAATTCTTCGTGTGATTTTTGGTCCCGTACGCATAGATGGAGAATGGAGGAGAAGATATAACGACGAACTGTACGGGCTGAACAGCGACACTGACCTAGTTAACAGAATTATAGTCCAACGGCTTAGATGGCTAGGTTATGTAGAGCGAATGTACGTCAATGCTCCAGCCCGGAAGGTCTTCGAATCCAATCCCGGGGGATGGCGCAGTAGAGGAAGAGCGCGACTCAGGTTGCGCACGCAGGTGGGCGAGGACCTCAACCAACTTGGCGAGCGAAACTGGAGACAGCTAGCTAGGGACCGAGCTGGCTGGAGACACATGTTGGTTGAGGCCCAGGTCCGCCCCGGACTGTAGCGCCACCTTAAGTAAGTAAGTAATGTCCTATGTGATAGTATTAGATTTTAGTAAGTAGAGAAAGTCGGGGATACTTTGAAAAACAATGAAACAAGTAGGACCGCAAAAACAGGATCTTACTATCAGCATAATCCATACCTTTTTTATTTGAATTGCCTAATCGGAAGGAAAAGATTTGTCCTTTGGAGGAAAATGCGAATTAGATATTTTTTATAATTTTTCAAATACATATAAATTTCAAAATAACGGTTTGGTTTGGTTGGTAAACATAATGTGTTTTAATATTTGATGTGTTGAAATAACTTGCAGTTTTGAGTACTGTTATATTTACCGTAAAAATGTTTTCATCGAGCAAGAAATGGGGTTAGTTGGCCCAGGTGGTTTCAGGTTTTATCTTTAAATTGCAGTTGTTTTGCAAAAAAGGGATTGGTTAGAAAAGAGGTGTCGGTGAATGTGTTTTTTCAAATTGTCGGTTCAGATTCGAACACAGGAGTGGTTGAGAGTAGTAAGTCACTAGGCCCTAGTTCTCTACATGCTGTTGCACCACATAATTTAATTTATTTTTAAATTATAAGTCTTAAACCGTAATATTTACGGTTATTACATAGTATATAAGGAAAAACGTGATATACACAAATTTAATATATCCAATTTCACTATACTTGTTACTTGTCATTCTGGACAGCAATTAAAAAGAAATCCAATTTTAATTTTTTTGTTCAATTTCAATTGAAGATAATATTTCCCTTGAATCATAGTTTTCTTTTTAATATTTGTTTTTATTTTAGGACTTAATATCATCACCTCAATTAAGCATTTCAAGTCCCAAACTGACCTTCCCTTATTATTTATACTACCCTAGGTTTCCTTAAATGTCTACCCTTCCTACCTACCTTCACTTTAGTCTTCTTGTATAATAAGTACTTTCATAAGTGCTCAATTAATTCTGCCCTCATTGTCAGTCTATGGTTCTGCTCCTGGCGTTGTTGTTAGATCTAGTTCCACTCTGCCTCGCTTCGGTTACTTAGGTTGGTCGTTTGTAGAACTCAGCGCGCAAAGATAAATCCATTGACTTAAGTCCTGGCTGTGGCAATTAATTGAAAACCTAAAACGAAGTGACAGACTCAGAGACAGAGGGAATTAACGCTTCTGCAAATGCATCCTTATTTTGGGTGATGATTACTTAACGCTCAAGTGGTTGCATTTCAAGTTTTTCTTGCTAATGATTCCAATTCAAATTGACAGAAAACCCTTGCCAGAAGTTGCCCTAGGTCATTGTCTCCATGCTTACTCCAATGACAGTTTGATGCTTACGAACTTAGCTCTAGCCTCGAGCACCAGGACTTTTCAAACCACATCCATCGATTATTCTATGTAAGGTCTTTTTTTCCTCCATGTTAATGGCATGTTGAATGCGATTCTCAAAGGGACTGCATTTTTACATTTGTATGTACATATGTGCGTCAACTTTTGTGTGTTTGGTGACCAATCTCATTCTTCAAAGTCATTTGAAAGATATTCCGCAAAATCGTCGTTTTTTCATCCTTAGATTGTGTAAAAGGAGAGGTTGCTTCTGGCGAAATAGAAATCCAAAAGCTATACTAACTATGTACAACGAACTCCAAATGTCCAGTCCATCTATCAGTGAGTGTGTTCATTCGATCAATGATATTGATTGCTCTTCAGATTCAGAACAATTCGGTTGAAGTGTAGTGGGATGCCCACTACCTGCGGATATACAACACATTGTAGAAGGTGGATTCGGACTTTGAGGATCTCGCAGACACACATATTTGCCATCTAAATAATTGCGACGAGGTATTAGGTGATTTGGAAAGAAATTTATGCGCATTCGATTGCGTATTTGATGTATGTCCGAGATGAGTTTTTGTGGGGATATTCATCAGATTTCCTTTTTTCATTTATTTTCTTACATGTATGTATGTATTTCGGTATTTCGTTTTTTTTTTGTTCAACGCCCATATATAAAGCGTAAATGCAGCAATCAATCATGTAGATGGGCATTTGCCCTCGTAGTACGGTATTAACCAAGTTGATTGCTTATTCATTTCTAGATCGAGGGATGTGATGGTCGCACATGGTAGGCGCGGCGGTAAACTCTTGCGTATCCGTAATACTCAACCTGATGTTAATATGTATAGGTATATAAATACATTATAAAAGGAGGTGTATAACCAAAACTAGAGCAAATTACTCTTTAGTATTACTTATTCAAGGGTTTCACAAACAATAAGAATACTAGTTATTTTATAGTGTATTGATTAAAAATGTTTTATTTAATATTTGATTATCATTAAGGTTAACATACCGTTTGTTGTTTCCTTAAATTTTTTCTTCTTTGAAAAAGACCATAGCTATCTATAAAACAAAATCATTTTTTCATTTTTGTAAAATATAATGTATAATTTTTTAAACTATAATTTAAAAGAATTTATTACCAATTGAATGAGGGCTCAAGTCAATCTCTTGCTAATAGATTTACCTTTTGATACAATCAGTCTAAATGCCTTTTTATAGATCGTTTTTTAAATCGAGTAAAGTCAAGAAAAAAATGCGGAATCTACGTATTTTATTGTGGAGAAAAGAGGATATATTCGATCAACAACGATGGCAGAGGAACTGCTATTGTTATTGATGAAAAATTAAAGTTCATTTTCCATAGCGACATTTTTTTCAACTTGTCTACTTACTTACTTAAGGTGGCGCTACAGTCCGGGTCTGAACCAACATGCGTCTTCAGCCAACTCGGTCCCTAGCTAGCTGTCTCCAGTTTCGCACGCCAAGTTGGTTGAAGTCTTCATCCACGTGCGTGCGCCACCTGAGCCGCGTTCTTCCTCTACTGCGCCGTCTCGGGATTGGATTCGAAGACCATCCGGACTGGAGCGTTGATGTCCATTACATGGCCCAGCCATCTAAGTCGTTGGACTTTAATTCTGTTAACTAGTTCAGTGTCGCTTTACAGCCTGTCGTTATATTTTCTCCCCCATTCTCCATCTATGTAGACGGGACCAAAAATCACACGAAGAATTTTTCTCTCGAAGCATTCTTAGACGCTCTTATCTTTCTTTGACGTGGTCCAGGCATCAGCGAAAACCGCATAAATGAAAACCGAGATGATGAGTGTCTTATAGATGGTGATTTTAGATGCTCGAGAGAGGATTTTACTACTCAATTGCCTTCTAAGTCTAAAGAAGAAGCAATTTGCAAGAGTTATTCTTCGTTTGATTTCAGTGCTGGTGTCGCTGTCTGAGTTTATAGCAATGCCTAGTTAAACAAAGTCATCAACTATCTCAAAGTTATAGCTGTCCATGGTGACGTTATGTCCAAGACATCGTGTCGTTCAACTTGTCTAGGTGTCTTAATTTGTAAACATCTGGTTTTACTAAACGTATTCATATACGTATTTATATACCCACAAACTCAGGACAAAGACTATCTTTAGAATTAGACAGACTTAATGACATCATTAAGACTTCAATGCTCGACAACCATCCCGTGGAGACTCAGTGATAAATTCAAAAGGCAACATTGTATACCATTGGTATAATAATGAGCAATAAAGTAGATGGCTTTTGCAACACGTTTAGATAACTATTTAACGATATTTACATACATCATCAAACATAGCATGCAACCAAGTTTCTTTACCGTTTACTCCATAATCAATTTGAATAGCAAAAAGTCTCTTGGTCTTGAAAAAATTTCAAATTTTGTATTGAGGGAATGCCCGAGTTCCCTTGATCTCACTCTAACTTGTATCTTCAATCAGTGCATAAACCACGGATATTTTCCAACTGTATAGAAACATTCCAAAATAATGCCTATAGCAAGAACAACAAAAAGAATATAAAAGATTTATTTTCGACCGATATCTCTTCTCTTAAGCCTAGTACGCTGCTGATGCGAAACGACATTTCCCATACAAAAATGACATAACGAAATCATAAACGAAAAATTTCGCTATGCTTTTCGTTTTTCAATACGCTGCTGAACGACGAAATGTGTCATTTTAGTGGATAGCTGTACTAGATTTCTTAGTACAATTCTCCACTCTTTTCGTTCTCAATTTAATTGCCCGGTATATTAATTGCTGGCGAAATTTTGACGTTTAATTTATTTATTGAAAAATTTTTCGAAATTTTTCGTTTATGATTTCGTCATGTCATTTTTGTATGGGAATTTTCGTTTCGCATCAGCAGCGTACTAGGCTTAAAATTGAAAAAAATTGTTTACTCGTGACTTTCGGTGTTTTGATTTGGATTTATCTTTGATTTAAAATTTAAAATAAAATGGATTTGTCTAATATGTTCCAACCTGAGCGTCGAACTTGTCGAGTTGTAGAAGCTGAGTAAGGTCAATGATTCTCGGGAATTATTTCTCCAGAAGAGTCCTGAAACCAAAGGTCGCTCGCCCCTCCCCCTCTCAATCCTTTACCCCCCTCCTCCGACAGATCTGTGCTATTATGCTGGCTGATGTCTCCTTACCCCCTGACTGTATGGTGTATAACTGTCTGTCAAGCCTAGTTTCCTTCCTGGGACGCTTATGGCTTAATTGCTGTTCGTCTCTCCTTTTCCAAGACATATCCTTCCCTTAAACTCCCCAATTGGGCTGGATCTAAGGTGTTATACGACCCGTGCCGATGATCAGCCAGGCTGAGGGCCCAAATAAAAAACTAGCTCAGTCGCGAACGGAGTATCCGGATACCTGGCGACCTCCGGATTAACCAGCCTTATCTGTATACACGGATCTCTGTACAGATGGACCACCCCTTATCCGCTACTCGTGGGATCATAAATGGAAAAAAACAAAACAAAACAAACAAAACAAAAACAAAACCAAAACCAAAAGACCGAACCGGCCAGCAGTACGACGGCAAAGTTGTCTGCTGTTCATCCCTCTTCCACTGGTGCTGACAAGGCTGTGAACACTCACAGCCCTGTTGTCGCCAGTGGAATACCGGATATACAGGTAACATCACCTTCTTCCTGTAGTGAGGCAGTTGTGAAGAACGGCTCCTCTACTACCACAGAGAGTCAACCTCTTGTCTCTTCTACACCGCGTGTCGGAGGTAGTAGGGCTGTGGTGACAGGTCCTTCTACCTCCAAAGCAAATAATCCCAAAGAAGGTCATGGGGGTGATGGGCGTAAGCTCAGACCCTCCAAGGCCTACTACAGGGACCTGCGTAATGCTAAGAGGATTCTCCAGACGTTTGGTGAAAAACTAGGCGCTGGAGGAAACTCTCGGCATGACGCTAAAATAGCTTGGGCCCAGAATTTCCTGGCCAAAAATAATATGAAGACCAGCCAAGACTCAACTTCGAAGCGACAAAGGTCCATGGAAGGTAGTGTTCCACTACCTAAACGCCCCAAGGTGCTAAACACCAGCACTTCAATTGACCCTCGCAAGGCAAAAATGTCCTTCAGTGACGTTCTGAAGGATAAAATGGTAGTCGCGATCATTGACAGAAATGATGTGGATGGCACGATCTCTGCCGAAAACTGGACATTGGCCAAAGGTCAGCTGGCCTTCAGTTTTGTCGACATTATGTCTGACAATCCGGGACCACCGCCCATCACAAAAGATGGCGGTTGGCATCAGGGACACATCAAGTTGATGGTCTGTGATGATCAGAGGTCGTGCGACCTACTGACGCTGGCGGTCAGCCGACTTGGAGAGGTCTGGCCTGGTGCTAAGCTCGAGGTTGTAGCAAAGGAAGACATTCCTTGCAGACCAAGAGCTCGCATCACGGTTCCGGCCATTTTCAAGGAAGCTGACCACGTTCTGAAGGTAATCCGGCTCTCCAATCCAACCCTTCCTACTCACAACTGGAAGGTTGCGAAACTAGAGGATGCAAAGGGACCCTATAAAGGTGCAATTGTGATCATCAATGCAGAGTCCCTTTCTCCTCTGGCGCAATCAAAAGGTGTGATTAGGTTCGGGTTTGATGAAATTACGCTAAGGGTCTACAAAAAAGATGGGGCCGAGGCACAAAACCAAAGAACCCTGGATTGTTAAATCCATTGTTCGAGGAATCAGGACTCCCAAATACTGCGTGCTGTATGCATCAGGTGAGGATGAACCCAGATCTTGCATATTAGTAAAACGCAGCCTAAATGTATATTTACTCCCTAATTTCAGCGATCGAGATACCACCAAGTCTGGAAACAGCCAGAGGAACATTCTGGCTGGCGTCGGCGTATCTTGGCCACGACCATCTTGGCCCTCTCCCGGGAGATACTCTGGAGAGACTGATAGCTGAATCACAAAGGCTCAACATCGGCCTCATCATCGGTAGTGACGCTAACGCCCACCATACAGTATGGGGTAGCACGGATATAAACGACAGAGGTGAGTCTCTTTTCGACTATATTCTTAACACTAACCTACTCGTAAGTAACGTTGGTAATGAGCCAACCTTTATTACTAAAAATCGACAAGAAGTTTTAGATATAACTCTTGTCTCCGAATTCATTAATAATAATATTTTAAACTGGAAGGTATCTAAAGATCACTCCTTTTCTGATCATAGATACATCCAGTTTGACTTTATAAATGAACCACCTTGCCAACCGATCTTTCGAAATCTGAAAAGAACAAATTGGCCAAAATATAAGAGAACGTTAAATAGTTTAATAAAACCTGAACTTTTTAATACTCCCTCCAACATCGAAGATCTTGACGACAAAGTCAATAATCTAACATTAGCCCTAAACAAAGCTCTAGATACTGCATGCCCTCTTATACAAGTAAGAGGTAAAAAGAAGCCACACTGGTGGAACTCAGGGCTGGATCCACTTCGAAAAGAATGCAGAAAACTCTTTAACAGAGCCAAAGCTTCTAGAGACATGTCTGACTGGGACTCATATAAAGAATCACTGAAGATTTATAAAAAAGAACTGAGGAAAACCAAACGATCGTCTTGGAGAAACTTCTGTAACAACGTGCAAGATTGCTCCGAAGCATCCAGGCTGCGCAAAATCCTCTCCAAAAATCCAATCATGCCAAGCTGCTTGAAAAACGCCTCTGGCCTCTGGACCAATTCAAGCGAAGAATCGCTCAACTTGCTACTAGACGTCCACTTTCCTGGTAGCTCTAATATTATTAATAATATTGCATTTAATAATGGTGACAATACTCTACAACCCCCACAAGGTCTAGTCACTAGGGAAAAACTCAAATGGGCTATTAACAGCTTTAAACCATACAAATCTGCTGGTCCGGATGGTGTAATTCCAGCCGAACTGCAAGAAAATGCAAGTTTTCTAATACCCATCCTAGAAAACATCTTCAAGGGTTGCCTTAATTTGGCATACATCCCGATGTCTTGGAGACAAGTTAAAGTTGTCTTTATTCCAAAAGCTGGAAAATCCAGTCACGTTAACCCTAAAGACTTAAGACCCATCAGCTTATCATCATTCCTTCTCAAAACTTTTGAGCGTTTGATCGATATTTACTTAAGGGAAAGTATTGATAAGTCCCTCCTTTCAAAGGCTCAACATGCCTACAACAAAGGGAAATCAGTTGAAACGGCTCTACACAGTATAGTACGTACAATCGAATATTCCCTCCATCATAAAGAGTACACCTTAGTTGCCTTCTTAGACATAGAAGGTGCATTTAACAATGTCGACACATCTGCAATTGCACGTGTATTGACATCTCTGAAGGTAGATAAGTCGATCAGCGAATTGATTAATCAGATGCTGATAAGCAGGATTATCAATTCAAAACTGGGCGATTTTACTACACAAAGGGGTGTCAGCAGAGGTACGCCACAAGGTGGTGTCCTATCCCCTCTCCTCTGGAATTTAGTAATAAATGAATTACTAACTACTCTAGAAAGAGAGGGATACAGAGTGTTTGCCTATGCGGACGATGTTGCTATTGCAGTAACGGGTAAACATCCCAATATACTAAAAGAACTCTTACAAAACGCTTTAAATAAGCTCACCAGATGGACTAATCGGTGTGGACTAGGCGTTAACCCTCAAAAAACCGACCTTGTCCTCTTCACAAGGAAATACAAAGTCCCACACATTGACCCTCCCCTCATAAACGGTGTACCACTTAAATTCTCTGATCAAGCAAAATACTTGGGTCTCATTTTAGATAAGAAATTAAGTTGGAAACCTAATATTCAAGAGAGAATAAACAAAGCCACAGTAGCCCTGTTCTCCTGTAAAAAGGCCATTGGTAATAAATGGGGCCTACAGCCCCGAATTACGCACTGGCTATACATCTCGGTCATAAGACCGATCCTTACTCATGGAATAGTGGTATGGTGGACGGCGCTAGATACAGCGACAAATCGCGATAAACTCAGCAAAGTCCAACGAACAGCCTGCCTGTGTATGGGAGGAGCACTTCGCTCCACCCCCTCCGCTTCACTAGATGTTCTATTCCATCTAATACCGCTGGACTTTTTCAGCAAGCAAACGGCCGCTAATACTGCCATACGGCTTCAGGCCTCCTCTCTGTGGATCAATAATGGAATTGGCCACACTACTATTTTGAACTCGTTCAGAACTATAAATAGTAATATTGACTACACCATACCCCATCCTCAGTTCAACAACTATAGCTTCAAAGTGACTATACCTCCCAGGTCTTCTTGGGAGAATACATCATTTTTGAACGATGGTCCTATAAACTTTTACACAGACGGATCAAAAACGGAGGATGGGGTTGGTGGTGGCGTATACTCAGATAGACTTAACTTAAGTCTCTCCTTTCGTCTACCCGATCATTGTAGCGTGTTCCAAGCGGAAATCCTGGCTATAAAAGAAGTCCTATCCTGGCTTAGAGAAAACGTAATATCAACAAATGATATACGCATCTTCTCGGATAGCCAAGCTGCGTTAAAATCCTTAGACTCTGTCTCTACAAATTCACTAACAGCCCTTAATTGTCGATCATCTCTTACGGAGATGGCTACACAGTTCAACATTCACCTTTTCTGGGTGCCGGGCCATAGAGACATTCCAGGAAATTGCAAAGCTGACGAACTTGCAAAAAGCGGAACAACTTTACCTCTGCTGGCTCACAATGCTAGCATAGGTATCCCCTTAGCTACATGTAAACTCATGCTAAAGCGAGATACCATAGAGAAAACAAACTTCAGGTGGAATAACACCACCACCTGTGTAGCGACTAAACGAATTTGGCCTAATCTTAGCGCCAAGCGCTCAAAACAATTAATCTCTCTGAGTAGATTGCACATTAGCTACGTTATAGGTGTCCTGACTGGGCACTGCTTAATAGGAAGGCATGCTATTCGACTTGGAGCCCCTGCAAATGATTTTTGTAGGAGTTGCATGGACGAAGAAGAAGAGGAGACAATCTCTCATCTTCTGTGCACATGCCCTGCCTTATCACAAAGACGTAGAATCCACCTTGGAGACTACTACTTTAACGATACCAGTGATCTAAAAAATTCAGACATTACTTGTCTCCTACGCTTCATTCGAAGCTCCAATTGGTTCAACGAGTTAAGCTGATTAACTGATCCATGTGGTATCACAACGGACCATACTTTGGTCTAAGTGTGTTGGACGTCCCAAAACAACAGCCACTTTAACCTAACCTAACCTTCCAACATTGCATTTCTGAATCGGAAACTGAGGATGTTATTGGTGATGTGCAAGAAGTGATGAAGACAAGCAGTGAACTTCAACTTCCAGACAGAACTCTCCACAAATATTTTTCCGCTGTGGTTTTCGTTTCCATTTCGCTCTGCACTTGGAGACCGCCGAAAAAATTCGTTTCACTTCAGCTGCGTACTAGGCTTTAAACATAGACAAATTGTTCGAAAGAGTTATTGCAAACTCTCTTGATAGTTTTCTCGATTCTTCAATTTGATTTTAAAAAAACAACACTCAACGGAGCATTATCTCCTGGAATTTAATGATAAAATAATTCATAACCTAACCAACCGATGAACCTTTACAATAGGATTCGCATACCGCGTTCAACAAGAACACTCTATCTTGTACTATTTCAACGCAAGTATTTGGAATCGGAATATTGTGTGTTCTCTATTCGTCTGTGAAACTCTCTTCACCAATTTCCTTTGGATGATAAGTTGTGAGAAGCTGTTTAGGATAGCGCTAAAGCAGTACTTAAAGGACCAGTGATGACAATAGGATGAGTGTATCTGAGTGTTTAACCTTTTGCTTTTTTCAGAATATTTTCTGTTGTGAAAATTGTTTTCAAACATATTAAAAATATTATTTTGCCTAAATTTAATTTTTATTTGGGCTCAACTTTCCATGTTTTAAATTAATTTTCAAAGTTCACTTTTTTACATACAAAACACGCAAAAATGGTTGATTTTGACATTTCTTCCCTGTTTTTTGTTCAGTGTTGTCATACTTGTTTTTTTTTCGTTGGGGATTTCTTTGTTTTTAGTGCTCAAATGCGAAAAGTACTTTGCAATACCCAAACTCGCACCCACCCCAAATCCTATAGTGAGCCCCGGCAAGGTGGTTGCAGGGGGGCAGCATGCCCCCTTTACATACCTAGCTCTTAGTATACCGTAGTATCAATTAAAAAAAAACTTGTTTTAAGCTCAAAAAACGCAATACAAAAAAAGTAGGGTTAAGTCCGAAAAAGAAAATATTTTTTTTTATAACTTAACGGTGTTTCCTCGCCTTAAAATTTAAAACATGTTCTATTGAGACCCCTACCTAACTGTACAAAAAAAATCAGAACGAAATTCGTGCTGCGGTAATCGAAAGTCGCCATCTTTATTTTTTTTTATTCAATGAAATAAATTATGTATTTAATATTTATATTTATTTTTATGTTACTTGAAAATTTTTTTAAACTGTACATTCTTTTTTTTTCTCGTTTGCATTTTCTCTTGATGTATCCTTAAGCCCTTTTATTTCTAATGCACAGTTATAATAAAATATCAAATTATTTTTTAAAAACATTTCTATACTTTCGCTATTTTATAAGGTATTGTATCTGAAAGTGTTAAGTAAAAGCAAATTAACTAATTACAAAAAAATGAAAAAAAATAAAACCTAGACAAAAAAGTATACAGTTGTCCTGGATATCGATTTAGAGGTAATATTCGACTCTATTTGGCATAAGGGTCTTATCTTCAAGTTAATCCAATTGAGATGTCATGACGCTATTATAAGAACAATCATCAGTTTTCTTAACTCAAGAACCGCATCCATTGTCATTAAATCGGAGTTTTCAAATTCTTTACCAGTCCTTATAGGAGTTACTCAGGGAACTTTACTTGGTCCAAAATTATTTAACATATTTGTACATGATATGGAATTTTTCACTTCTGTACACACACAGACGATACAAAACTTTTAGCTGGTGGTGCTAACCCAATGCACTAACAAAATTACAAGTCGCCTTACCAAGTTTACTCACGTATTTGAAATGTGGAAGTTTTATAATAAAAGCTGATAAATGTGGACTAACCTGTTTTATTTTAGAAATTTATATGGAAAAGGAAATCAAAAGGCTGTTAAAGAAAGCAAGGTTATCTAGCAAGCTATCGTTGCGAATTGAAGACAAGATAGTTCCATGAAAAACAGAAACAAAATATTTAGGAATTTACTATCAAAATAAGTTCAAATTTAACAAACATGCACGGAACGTATTTAATAAAGCGAAAATAGCCATTGATATTTAAAACCCGCCAATTTTACGTAGATATGATAACAAAATAGCTGTCACAAGTAAATAAATAATAAATTGGGTGGCGCAACAGTCCATTGAGAACTAGGGCCTAGTGACGTACAACTCTCAACCATTCCTGTGTGCGAGTACTGTTGTCAGGGATGGAGAAGACCTACAGTTTTACACCCAATCCGAACGGCTAATTTAAGAAAGCACTTTTCATGACAAGAATTACTCTTGAAGAATTTGTCAATTCCTCGCAAGAGGCAGACCCGTGAAAAAAAATTTTGATGACATAGGCAGGGATCGAACCCAAGACCTCTGGCATGACAGTCCAACGCACTTTTTTTTTTTTTTTTAAATTCATTTTTATTAATTCATTCTTAAAACTATCTTAAAGCTAGACAAAAATTCATAAAACTAGCCTAATTAACCAAACTTACAACTAACTTACTGGTCCCATACGGACACTCTAAGTTAAACAATAATACTTAATTCTAATGCCTTTCGGCCCTAAGATCTATTTAACTTCAATTCCATTTTATTTATTTTTTTATTCATTAGAAAATTTCAAAAAAACTAATTTTAATATCCTTTTTTATTTTTACCTTAAGGTCCTTAATATAAAACTTAAATCTAACTAAAACTACCTATTCTACCTATAAACTACTTAAAACTAGAACAACCACAGCAGCAAATCTAACTACCTAACGTGTTTTGTTTTTCATATTTTGTCTTTTTTTTATTTTTTTTTTTTTATTATTCCATGTTTTTTTGCATTTTTCTTTTTTGTATTTTTTGTATTTTTTTGTATGTTTTTTTTGTGCCACCATGCCTATTCTACCTAAAACTATAAAACAAGTATGTAAGCCGGCCAAGGCTTAAAACCCCATCCCGACTACCCACTATCAAGTGCCGATTGAAGCCACCAAAACTGGTTCTCCTGCTTCGCCCTATCAGTTCGGTCCCGTTCGGACACAGCCCTACTGAACCGAAGGAGATCTGCTCCGCCTTGTGCCATGACGTCCCGATTGTACAGGAGTCGCCTATCCACGGTTCGTCGTCTGACGTGGTAGATTAGCGGAACTGCCAATCTATCCTGTATCAGACCGAATCTATCTAAAAAGAGGAATGCCTCTGGTGGAATGAAGCCGCTCAAGCGTGCACTTTCAAAATACTCGTCGTTCGGATAGAACGCCCCGAAAATTAAATTGTTGGTCGAAGACATAGCTCTTGCAATATGACCTCGAACGAGTTTTATCACGAAATTGTCAATTCTGTTGATTCGAGCCCCGTTGTATAGAACCACGTTGGAATAGTAATGCACGTAAGAAGATTCGGCTGTTCTGTACAAGCCGGTACAGCGTCGTAAACACTGCCGCTCGAACACCCGAACAGTCCAACGCACTAACCATCATGCCACGGGTACCACAGCTGTCACAAGTAACGGTCACAAAAATGTGAATGTCACATTTGACAATGGGCAGATATAGCCACTTTGAGCATATACAATATGCATCGTACTTCTCCTCATTTTACTCTGGAAAAATCTTAAAAACACTGATTCTCGCATAAAAAGTAATATATCGCAAACACACATTGCTGGAACAGAGTTTTATGGAACAGACTACCGTTTTTCACTCTTGTTTCAAGTATTGACAACCTACGCCAGTAACGACTGTATTGAGATGTTAGACTTAGTCCACACAGTCTGCACCAATCCACCAATTTCTGGATAAATTGTTAAGTGCTGTTAAAAAATGTATGAAATGAAGTGAATTAATTTGATTAATTGGAATCCTTAAAAACTTGTATAATATGTACATATAACTTACATTTGCTGTTACGTATTGCCTCTAATTTGACATTTTAAAGATTAATACTTGATACACATGTAGCCTAAAATTTTTGGTAGACCGAGGTTTTGAGCACCAGTTAACTATATGACAGGATAAGTATTTTAAGATTACCAATAATTAAATTTTTAAAATGTGGTATATTAATTTCATTTGTGTTCAACAAAAAAGCAGGCACATTAAAAGAAAAGCAGATGAACTTTTTTGGACTGAAGCATTATATGAGCGTATTATAACATTCAATCACCATATTTCACAATCACTAAAAAAAGTCAAGATAGCAACCAAACTGCTGTTCCCTTTTATCAATAGGAAGTCTTTACTTTCAGTCGAGAATAAAACAATAATTTGTAAGGTTATATTTCAGGCAATACTTTTGTACGGTTGTCCAGTATGGAAAAACGCAGCTAAAACTCATAGTTTATAATATGTTTATTTCGAGAACCGAATAGCTCGAGAAGACTAGATTTACTTAGCCTAAATTACCTGCACCTCACATAACCATTTGCTTTGTCGCTGCACGATGATTCGCAGAGTCAGCGACCTCAAGGCTCCCGTGCATTTACCCCAAAACGCGAAGATGTATGATATCCGCCAATCGTGGGAAAACATAACTGGCTCGTTCATGATTTGTTGACCTGGCAAATCATAATAAGCTGCATGTAAATGCGGTGTGTTAACTCATTTATTTATTTATTTATTTATTTATTTATTTGTTTATTTATTTATTTATTTGTTCATTTTTTTTGTTTATTTATTTATTTAGTTACTTACTTATTTATTTAGGTATATATTTACTTGTTATTATTTTTGTTTAAATTATTTATTTATTTTATTTTATTCTATTTATTCAATTTTTTACATATTTATGTAATTTATTATATATTTACGCATACTTATTGTTCAAAAATTATCATTTATTCATTTATTGGTTCATCTGTTAACCTGTTACACTTCATACCCTCACTAGTCATTAGCTTTAAGATTTTATTATATTCTAACATTAAATGGAGGTTTTTATTGTTTTTTCCTCCGGTCAAAATTATATAAACCTTATTGATAAATTATAAAACTTATATACATACTATTTTAGTTGAAAGATACATTGCATAAAATCACTATATTGTAAAATGTGCGGTAACAAACCATTGTAAAATTTAAACAAAATCAATAAACTATCTAGGTATCTATCTTTTATCTTATAAGAGCGTATTGAAATCTACAGTGCTTTCGGAAGTTAACTCCCAGAGAAAGACGTGGCCACAGTTAAGGTATCTAGCTGCAGATCGAGAAGGATGGAGACGTTTTGTTGACGCCCTATATGCCCCGTACGGGGTTAGAGGACCTGATGATGATGATGATATAAGCATAATAAGCATAGCTTTATCATTTGAACTCCATAATATTAATTCATTACGAATAATTTAACTAGTAATATGATGGCGACGGATGACTAATAATAAATAAATATGAAGCCCTAAAATTAAATTACATTTCTCAAATTTAATTCTAAGTTCTTCACCCAAATCGTTTGAACGATTTTCAGGAAATAAATGTAAGACAAGGAATAGATTTTTTTAAACATCACTTACACAATTTTGATAACCGTTGTAAGAAAACTGTTATTTGAAGCCATAACACTAGGGAAACATAAATAAATATTTTAAACAGGGCAACACCTCGTATAGAGCCAGAGCCTATTAACTTACAACTCTCAACAATTCCTGTGTGCGAGTAATGTCAGCACTGGAATTCGAACAGCTAATTTGAAAGTAACTTTTCATGACAAGAATTAGTGTTGGAGGATTTTTGTCACAAGAGGCAGTACCCGTCAAAAAAGCTTTAGGTCTGCCAGGGTCAGGGATTGAAAACGAGGCCTCTGTTATGATGGTTCTACACACTAACCATCATGTCACTTACACTATATACATATAATATAAAATTCTCCTGTCACAGTGTTAGTTGCCATAATCCTCCGAAACGGCTTAACCAATTTCATTGAAATTTTGCATATACATACATTCAGTAGGTCTGAGAATAGGTTTGTATCTATTTTTTATATTTCTAAGTGCTATTGTTGAATAGAAGACGACAACCAATGGGAATGTATGCTAACTGAAGCAGGATTGAACAGTACAGCTAAACAAATTCGCTTACTATTCGCTATAGTGCTGACTGCTGATTACACGTTTCCCGGCCCGAGCAGAGACATTATGGGATAGTCACAAAGATTCAATGACTGATGATATATTGCATCAACATCGTACACGGTACACTGTACAACGATCTTACGAAAGTATTCAGTGACGCTATGTACAATGAAGCATTGATTGCTATTGAGGATCTTTGCATTATCATTGCCAACATACCACTCAGTCATTTCGGTATACATTCACCAAATCGAAATGCATCTGATTTAATAGACACTGAATTGAATCGTGAACTACAATACAATACTGGCAGCGATTGTTGCTCGCAATGTCCCACTGGCCACTAATGAATGAAGAACAAAGAGCCATTTATGAACACATCATGCTCGCAGTTTCGGCAGGATTCTTTTTTTTGGATGCACCAGGTGGAACTGGCAAAAGATTCCTTATTTCGATAATTCTTGCTAAAATACGATCAAATTATGGTATCGCATTGTCTGTTGCATCTTCTGGATGGAGGCAGAACAGCTCATTCAGTATTTAAACTACCACTAAATATTCAAAATAACCCAGACGCGGTGTGCATTATAAAAAAACAATCATTCATGGCCACAGTGCTGAAACAGTGTACAATTATCACCTGGGAAGAATACACTAAGGCACACAAACATTTGCTTGAGGCGTTGAACAAGACATTGAAAGATATAAAACGACAGACTATTTGGCGGCACTCTGTTACTCCTTTTAAGTGATTTCAGACAAACACTTTCCGTTATTCCGCATTCAACGTAAGATGATGAGATCAACGCGACTGTGGCGTAATGTGAAAAAGTACAACTGAAAGTACATAAATATGCGTGTTCAAATGCTTCAAGATCCATCCGCTGAAACATTCTCAAAACAATTGTTAGATATAGGCAACGGAAAAGTTACTACAGATGAAACTGGATGCTTAAAATTGCCGGTCGATTTCTGCACGATTATTGATTCACAAGAAGCTCTCATTGATCAGATAATTCCCGATGTACACAAACAATATTCAAATCATGAGTGGCTGGCAGAAAGAGCAATTTTAGCAGCAAAAAATGTGGATGCCAAATTGCCAACGAATTAAATCTCAAGATACAACCACGGTTGCCAGTTTGGTCTTTTACGACCAAATTTGGTCATTATTTTCTCACTTGGTCGCATGGTCATTTTTTATTCCATTTGGTCCCTTTTTTTAGAAATTGAAAAAAATAACTCGACTCTATCATACCTAATACCTACCTAAAGAATTCCGGGAAAAGGTCAATTATCATAAAAACGCTTTAAATGAATATTGTTTTCAAAATTTAAGTTAGTTCGTTTATAACTTGATGTTACTTCCTCACAGCTCAGCTGCTGCTGAGAGGAATTTTTTTGAATTAACTTTGATAAAAACGAAAGGCAGACTTAATTTGGGTACCATTATTAATATAATGCTGGCCAAAGAGCGTCAAGATGACAAAAATAACCATAGCGTTTGGTCTGCAAAAACATTTTTTTGAATTAATTTTATATGAATTTTATTTAGCGATAGTATTCGATCTCCTGACTTTTTCGATTTCCTGACATAATGTTTACATATTGTGATCTTAAAAAAAAGATGCTGGGGTGCGTCCCACACTGATAACTTCCCATCCCGTCTGCTGATTTGTCTTGCTTCAAAAGTTTGTAGGCTTTCCTGATTTGCTAGTTGTTAGTTGAAATATTCTAAAAAAAAAATAAAAATTACCAACAATATTTTGAGTATGATGAAAAAGTTTGATTTCAATGTCTGTTCTTGTTAACGAGATTTTTAGTCGAAAACCAATTTTTACCAAATTTCCGTAGCATTTGCGTACTATTTTTTGTAGATTTTAATTTTGTATGAAAAAAACTGACTGTTGGATTTTTATGCATGATTTACGGAATGTCGGAAACAATATTTTCTGTCAGATAAAATTAGCTTAAAGCCAATATTTTTTTTCATTTTTGAAGAGATACTTGAATTGAAAGTAAATTTTCAACAAGTTTTACTATTGTTTTTTTAAGGTTTTTATTTTTTGTAAAAAAATGTCAATTCGATTTTCTCAAAATTTTACCAGATGTCAAAAACGTTATTCTTCGCGAACGTACGTACACACGCACGCACAGACATCTCTCTAAAAATCTTTTATTTAGACTCTATGAACCTTGAAACGTCGAGAAATGTCAAAATGTTCCATTCAAAAAATCGGACCGATTACAATAACTTTCTATGGGAAGTTAAAAGCTATTGTGGACACAAATTATTTTGGTCCTTTTTTGGTACGATTGGTCATTTTTATTTTCAGCTTTGGTCATGCAATTTTTTTTCAAGTGGCAACCGTGGATACAACATTTGTTACCAGGAGACTTGATGTCATACAAATCTATTGATACAGTTTGTGAGGCTACCGAAGCTGTAAATTATCCAACTGAGTTTTTGAACTCATTGGATTTACCAGGCATGCAACCGCATATTTACAACTGAAGGTGGGATTTCCGGTAATTTATTGCTTCGTAATTTGAACCCACCACGGTTGTGCAACGGCACGCGATTAGTAATTAAAAAATTAATGAAAAATGTTATCGAAGCCATAATTCTAAATGGCAAATTCCGAGGTGAAAATATATTATTACCGCGAATCCCAATTATACCCACAGATGTGCCAATTCAATTCAAACGTCTTCAATTTCCAATTAGATTGGTATTTGTAATGACTATCAATAAGTCTCAAGGCCAAACGATGTCTGTCTGCGGCCTAGATTTGAGCACTTCATGTTTTTCACACGAACAATTATACGTGGCGTATTGGCGAGTGAACGTATTGCCGAAAGATGGGATTACAGAAAATATTGAACACTCTGTTGCATTAAGGGATTGATATTTTTTTTTTGTAGTATTTTCATAATTAGCGATATTATGTATAATTTTAAAGAATTAATTTTAATAAATTAAAAAAAAATTGTTTAGGGATTTGTTATTTTAATATTTTGTCACCGTTGACAGTGCTCTATACCTCTCCCACTTATATAAACCACATCCTTATACACACCTTCAATAAGTTAGTTATTATTTTTTCTAGCAAATATATATAATGTAGTACCCGTAGCGTGATGGTTAGTGCGTTGTACTGTAAAAGACTACAAAATATGAAAAACAAACAACGTTAGATAGTTAGATTTGCTGCTGTGGTTGTTCTAGTTTTAAGTAGTTTATAGGTAGAATAGGTTGTTTAAGTTAGCTTTAAGTTTTATATTAAGGACCTTATTTAAAGTAGTTTTTAAGTAAAAATAAAAAAAGGATATTGATATTAGTTTTTTTTTTTTAATTTTCTAGTAATAACAAAAATAAATAAAATGAAATTGAAGTTAAATAGATCTTAGGGCCGAAGGGCATTAGCATTAAGTAATATTGTTTAACTTAGAGTGTCCGTATGGGATCAGTAAGTTAGTTGTAAGCTATGGTTAATTAGGCTAGTTTTATGAATTTTTGTCTAGCTTTAAGATAGGTTTAAGATTGAATTATTAATAAAAATGAATTTACAAAAAAAAAAGTGCGTTGGACTGTCATGCAAGGGGTCTTGGGTTCAATCCCTGCCTGTGCCACTTAACTTTTTTCACGGGTACTGCCTCTTGCGAGGAATTGACAAATCCTCCAAGTGTAATTCTTGTCATGAAAAGTGCTTTCTCAAATTAGCCGTTTGGATTCGGCATATAAACTGTAGGTCCTTTCCATTTCTGACAACATTACTCGCAAACAGGAATGGTTGAGAGTTGTAAGTCACTAGGCCCTGGTTCTTCATGGACTGTTGCGCCACCTTATTTATTTTTTTTAAATATATATATATGTATATAATCTAGAAATTATTTATATGACAAAACAACGTTTGTCGGGTCACCTAGTATATTTATAAATAATTTTAAAAATCCATACTCTACTATGTGAATCATACCTAAGCAGGAAATTCTAGCAAACTTAACGAGACGGGAATGTTTATTATTACTGTATCTGCATTACCCAAATTTTCTAATACCTAAATATGATTCCATCTTTATTAATTAATTCAAACTGTAGCCATGACGATCAATCGATACTAACACTATTAATCGCCTCGAGCTTATAGATTCCTAACAATAGCTATTAATCTAAAACCAATAAAAATCCTATTGAAAAGATACCTACATAAATACAAACAACCACTAAAACCCTCAACCGCATAAACCTAAGTAGATATACATACAGTTTTCTAATATCCCCAAATTACTTCCAGTTAAACCTCCCTGTTGTGTCTTGTTGTTCCTAAACAAAATCCATTTAAAAGGATAATTTCTCATTCATACAATTCGAAGCTTATAAAAACATTTTCTTTTCCGCATGACTTTCTATTTCAGAAATCTAAACAAACAACCAAACCCTATGTTATGAATACAGCTAACATTTACCTACCCACTTTTGAAAACCCACTCTACGATTCCATGAGAAGAATATTGAGAATAATGGAAATATTTATATTTTAACATTCCACGCAGCTATATGATGTTGTTAACCGCTGTGGCCTCTTTTGATAAATTATAACGGAATTGGGTAAAGAGCAATTTGCTCCTCCAAGCAAATACATGGATAGTAACATATTTTGTACACCAAGTGGCAAGTGGATTTACTTTACTTTTAAATTCTCAAAAAGAAAACGCCGAAACGGTATTTTAAAAAAATACCTAGTGGCAATCGGAATATTTTTACAATATTTTTCAGAATTTAAAAAGTAGTGGTCATAGGCTCTGGAGGTGGGCAAAAAGATTGGCCACTTAGAACCTGCAAAATACTGCTTATTTTTTATAAAATTTACTTTGAGCGTAGGAGTTATAATAAACACGCCTAAGAAATTTGTCTATTGATCTTTATATTTTCTAATCTAACATTAAAAATGATTGCAAAAGCTTTTTTTCCAACATTACAGGTTTCAGAAGTTGTGACTGATAGGATATTATGCAATTTATGGTTAAAATATGTATCTTTTTTCGATAGTCCATTGTCAAGTATCAACAATATGTCGCTTCCCTGGGGTCAGTTTCAATGTTGCAAATTGTCTTACATTACTCTATAGCTTAAGTTGGTGCAGGATGATACGAACTATGGAGTGTTAAAATTAAGATTTGCATAGATTATTTTTAAAGTTATTCCTTAAAATATTTCTTGTTTTTATCTGATCGTTCTATGGCGAATGATGTAACTGCGATGACTTGTAATATAATCAACAATTTTTAATCTTCTTTTCGAACTGATTTTATCAAGACTTTCGATCGAACTAAACATCAGGACCTAATGGAGAAGCTTTGGCAGTTTATTTTATTATAAATCTGGGATAAAATGAGAAATAATTCGGGAGTATCTTAGGGGAGCAACTTGGAGTCACTATTCATGCATGTTAATTACAACAACTATACAGTAGTATAAATATCGGACTTGAGGAATAGAGCATTTGGGTAAAATGTATTTTGTTGTTGTAAATTGTGAATTTTGGTGTGAATTTAGTTTTCGTGACTGTGAATTGCGGTTAGTGATGTACCTACAAAATTTTTTTATGTTTTTAGCTTGAATATTGACGTGGAGGATGCGGTGTATGTACACTGTACAGTAGGATGCTAGAAAAAAGGGATTCTTGTATGGTTTGTAGGTAGATTTCATTAGAGTATGGGTATATGAGTTTTGTATGGTAATGAGATCATATTACATCAGTGGGAGTTCATTGACTTTAAGATGCATTGGTTGTTTGAAGGTTGATAGTAATTTATGAAAAACAATTTAAGAAATAATAGAAAGGAAACAAATATTTTATGTCGTTTATAATAATTGTGATTTATTAATCCATGAATTGTTAGTCGGTGGGAAGCCGAGCCATTTAACATATACATTGTCTCCATTACTTTTAAGTACTTTTTCCACGAGATAAATATGAGGGTATTTAGTCTTTTGTAATTCTTTTTCGTAAAAACATCCACTAATAGGTTGACCATTAAAATCTTCAAGGAGATATGTTGGCGGGTTGGTTAGGTTTACTTTTCTTATCATAAAAATTTCCGTTGTCCAATTTGGTGTGTAGCCTTTCTCGAAAACGTGTTTGAACTTGCTTATTCTAACATTGTCGCCAACTCTATATTTACCCTGTGGAGCGATTTTAATTCTATTATAAGCTGTAGATAAGATTTTTTTAGAGTTTTCCTGATTCACATCGATTGGGCGCATTTTTATAGTTCTATGCATAGAGTGATTGTATTCTTTCAACAAATCATTAATAATGCACGTCCATTTGTAATTACCATTAAGACTGAATTCCTTCCACATTTTCTCCTTAAGTGTGCGATTAAAACGTTCAACAATTGATGCCTTAAGGGAGCTGTATGTAGAGTAATGATTTATGTTGTATAATTTCATTAAATCGTGAAACATCTTATTAAAAAATTCTTTTCCATCATCAGTTTGAAGGTTCTTAGGCTGTCGTGATGATCTGATGAAAATTGATTTCATCGCTTCTGCAACAGATAAAGCGGTCTTATTTTTTAAAGCAACTGCCCATGCATATTTCGAGAATGTGTCAATGACCGTCATTAGGTATTTATAGCCATTATTTTCCTTGTGGTAAGGTATCATTTCAACCAAATCAGCTTGCCACAGGTCATCAAATCCTTTGATAACAACCCTACGTCGATTGAAATTCTTTCTTGCTGACCTGTGAAGCTCTTCAACAACTTGTCGTTTACTCATTTTTTTAAAGAATGCAAGAAAAAAACATTTATGTATGGTTTTATAATAACATTTATTTTAATCTTTTATATAGTAACATTAGTTTTTTTAATCTTATCAAACGATGCTCAATCATAAAACATCCACACGTATCTGGTCCCTCTTTACATGTATTTGAAGACCACGAACAGTTTGTAAAATGACATCCATGTTTAGAATTAACTTTACTAACGTTTTTATAGTTACTAAAATATGAAATATTACTTATAATCTCATCATGATGTTCTTCAAGTAAATCATATTTATAAGCCCTTAAAAAACTCATAATTTCATTTAAAATTAAAGATATGTTTATATTCGACATGATGTGCTATCGTTTTGATTTACAAATAAACTGAATCCAAGATCGGTTAGCTATGATTTCTTATATGAAAATATTTGGTTCACCTTCTTGATTCTCTTTCAGTTTTCCTATATGAAGAAGAAAATACTTTCGAAGATCATCCAACAAGCGAATTGTATTCAAATTTTGTATGTCAATGTAATCTCTTAAGATTTTTTCTTTATTTTCTAATTTATCATCTATGTATGCTTTGTTTACTGCTTCATCGGGCGTTGTAGGACTTTTTATGTTGCGAAGACGTTTTCCTTCAATATCAAAGTCACCATTCTCAGTTCGCTTAAAACCATTACCAGGAGGTCCTGCAGGACCAACAATTACTCTTTGAAATTTATTAGTGCTTCTTCCGAACTTGTCAACACTCATTTTGCTAATAAATTAAATTTTGCTCACGCAACTCTTCCACAATTGAATTTATTTCATTTTTATGGTTGTTATGCCCTGATTTTTCAGAAGCAATTAAAAGTCTCAACCTATCCACAAGCTCATTTGGATCATCCCAATACACAAAATCAATAGGGTTGGTTGAGTAGATCATTGCAGGTGCATTAATTGTGTATGCTTTTCCAATTTTCTTTTGTGTATTTTGTGTCATACCCTGGACCAAAGGTTTAATGATTTTCTTATACTTTTGTCCTCTATTACCTTTAACCTGTGAATTCATATCATGATTTTTCATGTGTGCACATGTTTTTTGTAGTATTGTCTGATACTGCTTTAAATCTTCACTAGTATAAATACTCTTTCGTGGATTTTTATGTAGAACAAGTTCGAGAAGACCATCAGTTCCACGGAAAATTTCTTTATCAATTACAATATTGTTTTCATCATTAATTCGAAAATTTGATCTCCCTAACTTGTTTGAATTTGATTCAACGTCAAAGTATGGACCATAGATTTTATCATGATCTGAATTTGAAAGTATGGCTTCATTAATCGGAGTACTTTCATTGAAGCTATTTGAAGGTGTTTTAAATGAAGAGTCGTCATCGGCTAACATTGAATTCGTTAATGATAAATTTAAATCTCTCTCTAGAGAAATTTTTTCATCTTCTTCTTCTATAGGACTTTTAAATTGAAGACGACGTTTTACAGTAGGTGGTTTTATTTCTTTAAATTCATCATTTATGTTTTCATTATTTTTCACATTTTTCGCGATTTTCTGTAAGGGTTCAACAATTGTTTTGAACGTGTTTTCAATTTCAGTATCTTTAATCAATTTTCCAGTCTTGAGGAGCATATACTTTTTCTTTAAAGCTTTCTGTGTATTTATAAGATTTTTAAGCGTATTCATATTCGTATCCATAGCTATTTAGAGTGTTAGATTACTTCTAATAGGATCTGAAGAATGGGTAGTCCAATACAGGACGGTTCAATACAGGACGGTTCAATACAGGTCGGTTCAATACAGGGCTATTCAATACAGGGCTGTTCAATACAGGGCTGTTCAATACAGGGCTGTTCAATACAGGGGCTGTTCAATACAAGGCAGTATAATACAGGTAATATTAAGATAGGTGTATTAATATGAAAAGCAGTTTCACGACTGTATCAATTTATAAAATAACTGTTTCTTTAAAAGATTTTTTATACCGTCCATTTTTAACGCAACTATCTTTATCAATAACTAAAAACCCATACAATTCTTTCCAGCATTCTGAACACAACTCTTTAAACTGTTTGAACGTCATATCTGAATTAATATGATCATTAAAAATATGTTTCAAATTAAGATCATCTTGCTTGAAAAGAATTATATAGTTAGCGTTATCTCGAATCAAATGTTTTGGAATGTGTGTATATGATTGGCATAAGTAGAAGCTATCTACACCGCTATGTCGACCCATACAAAAGTAGTCTCTTATGGTATTTTGTTTTTCACAAGCTACATCGTCAAATATGAAAACTGAATTGGGTTTAGCCTTAGAAGGCAGCATAACTTCACAATTATTTGAAAATTCATAATAATGCATTTCTTTTATTGATTTTACAACCTTTTTTAGATATGCATATTTTGGTTGATGCAATGATTTTGAATAAAGGTATATATTTTCAAACTTTAAACCATTGACATCTAAAAGAATGCTTAACATAACGTTTGTTTTCCCACAATTAGATGGGCCTACAATTATTCCTCGAATACTATTTGGAAATAATGTTCCATGCTTCTTTTTTTGTTTTACATTTCCATCAAAGTTTTGTACAGAAATAGCTTCTTGCTGTCTTACAAACTTCATTTTGTAGAATGAGGCTTTTACACATAAATCCCCGTGTTTTATAAACATTATTTCATAATCGCTCCATGCGTCTAAGAAAACAGTTATATAATGATTGATTTTAAGACCCACTCTGTTAGTTTGAATAATTCAGTTCAGGGAAACGGATTGGTTAATTCAATAATAAACAAACTTCCTTTTGAGTTACATCTACCATCTTATAATTTTTGTGGACCTGGAACTAAACTTAAAGAGCGTCTTGCTAGAGGAGACCGTGGAATCAACCAATTGGATGAAGCTTGTCGAGAACACGATATTGCATACAGTAAAAGCAATAATTTGAATTATAGACATACAGCCGATAAAATTTTGGGTGAGAAATCCTGGCAGAGGTTTAGAGCTAAGGATTCAACACTACCAGAAAAAATAAATAGTCTTTTAGTTACGAGCATGATGAAGGCTAAATCTACTCTTGGAATGGGTATATCATCAAAAACAAAAACAAAGAAAGTCCGTCAGTGCCCTAGGATTAAGAAAACAAATCTATTCAAAAATGCGGTAAAAGAAGCCAGAGCGGCAATAAAAAATCTGAACACTGAAGACTCAAATAAATTAGCAACAATGGCTTTACATGCAGCCAGACAAATAATAAAGAAAAAACGTAGGAGTATAACACTTCCTAGAGTAATACCAATTCCCAAAGTTGGAGGACTTTTACCATTGCTACCTATCTTAGCAGGGTTATCAGCTGTAGGTTCTCTTACCGGTGGTGTTGCAGG
The DNA here is from genome assembly GCA_951509635.1 of Eupeodes luniger. Lineage (NCBI taxonomy): Eukaryota > Metazoa > Arthropoda > Insecta > Diptera > Syrphidae > Eupeodes > Eupeodes luniger. Next base: position 61,546,906 of record OX608074.1, read on the forward strand.
AATGGCGAAAGCTATAAACGATTCAAAGATCGGAAGACAACAATTGGAAGAAAATAGACGTCACAATAAAGCTATGGAAACAATAAAACTTAAACAAGGAAAGGGCCTTTATCTGAAGCCATATAAAACTGGTTTGGGGTTATTTTTAAGTCCGCAAGAATCAAAAAACTATTAAAAATGCTACCCAACCGCCCTCTCACTAACATAGATATATTGCATTTTGGCAAAAACTATATCCCAAATTTCCGAGGCGTTTTTATGAGGGATGAATTGCCAAACAAACCATTTAAAAGAGAGAGTGGAGTCGTAAATTTAGATGATAATAGTGGGATCGGTACCCATTGGGTAGCATATAACAAAAATAAAAATAATGTACAATATTTTGATAGCTTTGGTAATTTAAGACCTCCCCAGGAAATAGTAAGATACTTGCATGGAAATAATATTTATTACAATCATAAATGTTTACAGCGTTTTAATACATTTAATTGTGGACATTTATGTTTGAAGTTTCTTGTTGATCAGAATAAATAAGCTATACATTATAAAATTCGTTTCATTTCTTTTCCACTGATAATGTCGATAACACTTACACTGAGCGGGAACAAGTCTACTCTCACAACAGAGTACTTTCCACCAATAGTATTAGACTCGAATTATGTTTGTGGATTAGTGGATTTCCAAACATACAACTCCATACCTAACGTTGATGTAATGAATAATTTATTTCATTTAGGTAATGATGTAATTAAACTTCCTATTGGCTCTTACGAAATTGAAGATATAAATAATTTTATTCAAGAAGGGCTTTTAAAAAAAAATAATACGGCAAGCGTAAAGATCAGAGCAAATAACAACACTTTAAAATGTGAAATATACTGCAGTGAAGACATAGATTTTTCACATCCTAATTCCATTGGTTCACTACTGGGGTTCAGTAACAGAAAACTGGTTGCAAAACAAATGCATGAGTCAGATCTTTACGTTGATATCAATCGTGTAAATACGGTGAGAGTTGAGTGTAACTTAATTGACGGAACATTTATAAATAACCAATCTGCGCATATACTTCATCAATTTTCAATCAAAGTCAGTCCAGGGTATAAAATAATTGAGGTTCCTAAAAATGTTATTTATTTACCAGTGAACGTGAAGAAGATAAGTTCAATAACAATAAATTTGTTAGATCAAGACGGAAACCTTATTAACTTTCGAGGTGAATTAATAACGATACGATTACACCTCAATCACCAAAAATGATAATTTATAATACTATATCTGATGCTAATAATTCCTATAAAAGACAGGGTTCACCGGGCTCTATAATCAATGCTTCATCAACTCCTAAAGCAACAGTACAAACGCTAACAGAAGCAAACCAATTGTTTTTATTATCATTAGGATTCACATTGAAGAAAAGAAAATAATAAATTCAATTTAACAAAGTAAGATATGCTGAATATTTTTCAAGAACCAACATTTGATGATAGTATTTCCAAATACGAATATCATTCCTATTCCCCGTATTTAAACAACTTCGGTAAAAATGACATCATCCACATCTGTGTGCAACATCAAAATCTCAATATATTACCTTCGGAAAGTTACATTTATGTTGAGGGGACTGTATCGAAAAATGATGGATCGGAAGTCAAAAAGACACAACTTGTAAACAATTGTATAGCATTTCTCTTTGATGAGATCCGATATGAACTGAATGGTATTGAAATAGATAGTAATCGTAATGTTGGAATCACAACTTCTATAAAAAATTATATTTCTTTGAATCAAAATGAAAGTGTTATGTTGTATAATGGAGGTTGGTGTCCAAATTCTTCATTAAACTTAGATGGACCATATTTTAATTTTTGTTTGCCGCTAAACAAACTTTTGGGTTTTGCAGAGGATTTAAAAAAAATAATTCCTAATGCTCGACATGACTTAATTCTAACCCGTTCTCGTACTGATGAAAATTCACTAATAGCTGATGCAGATGAACAAGCGAAGATAACATTACTCAAAGTTCAATGGAAAGTTCCGCATGTTCACCTTACTGATTCTTTGAAATTGAACCTATTCAAGTCTATAAATGATAATGACACTATGAAAATTGCATTTCGTAATTGGGATTTATATGAATATCCTGTCCTACCTACAAGTGACCATCATATTTGGAATGTTAAGACCACTTCACAAGTTGAAAAGCCTAGATACATTATTGTTGCGTTACAAACTAACAAGAGAAATCAACTGAAAGAGAATCCTACCTATTTTGATCATTGTAACGTTACCAACGTAAAGGCATATTTAAATTCTGACGTTTATCCATACGAAGACCAAAATATATCATTTAAAAACAACAACTTTAGTATTATTTATCAGATGTACTGTGAGTTTAGAAAAAATTATTATAATTGTTCAGTTGCAGAGCCATTGCTAACAAGAACTCTCTTTAAATCACAAGCACCGATTTTTGTGATTGATTGTAGACATCAGAATGAAATAGTGAAAACTGGACCAGTTGATATTCGTTTGGAAATTAAAACAGCTAAAGAACTACCTCCAAATACATCAGCGTATTGCCTTATGCTGCATGATCGAATAATAAATTACAATCCTCTGAGTCAATTAGTATCTCGAAATATTTAAAGATTTAGTTCAATATAGCTTATAATCAAGAACACACGAACCCTAGCAATGGCATTCATCATTGACATTCAAGGTTTTAGAGGTCCCAATGACAAGTTGATAGTTAAGGAAATAGCTATTCTGCGTGGCTGCAGCCATCAGCACTTCATTATAACACCTCCGTTTGACTTTAAGCATTTACCAACAACATTAAAAAGACAAGCAAAATGGCTATATCAAAACCATCATGGTTTGCACTGGAATGGCGGATTCACCAAATATAATAAAGTGGAAGAATTTCTTCGAGATAATATTATAAATCACATTGTTTATGTAAAAGGCGATGAAAAATTACAATGGATAAAGCGATTACTAAATGAAAACGTTGAAGTAATAAATGTTGAAAATATAAACTGCCCCAACTTCAAAGAACTGAAAAGACTTTTTCCAAGTGAGACAAGATGCTTATCACATAGCAAATGCTGTGCCCTGCAAAATGTATTTTTAATTAATAATTTTGTATGCAGCCAGAATCTAAAGTTTTCCTAAAAATGTAATGTGAAATAAAAAGCAACAATTTTTTTTTTTTTTTTTTTTTTTTTTTTTTTTTTTTTTTTTTTTTTTAATGTTCTTTATTTTAAAAATTCCTTAAGCTTAACATTTTTTGTTTTGTTTTTTCTTATATAAATAGGTTAATAAATAAAAATAATTTACTTAAAATTAACAATATTTCTTTTTTGTTTTTAATGTGTATTCATTTGATAATGACCCCATGCGTAGGTGCTTACTCCATCTTCCCTTATATATCTCTTATCATCAAGATGACTTAAAACAATCTTATTTAGCTGTTGTGTATAGATTTGGTGAGCAAAAGATCGAAAAACAAACATTTCACCATGAAAAATTCGTTTGTTATACAAACAATCCTTATAGCTGGCTAAATTTATATCATTCAATGCTATTTTCTTGACGCCTTTAGCTTTTTTTACTTCCGTTTCTTCAACAGAATAAGAATACATTTTCGATCTTAACCCAATAAATTCCTTCATTATCTTCCCAGAATTTTCATCTTTCATCATACCCAAGACTTTTTTATTTTTTATTGGAATATTATAGGGATTATCAACTGAGTATGCAGAAGTATCGAAATATGAATCAATATCATGTTGAATATCATTATAAAAATCGTGAGTTTTTATTGTATATATAAATGAATCTGTATCCATATAGTTTAATTTTAAACAATTACCATATTTGGGTTGCATATAGCTACAATGGAAGTCATACATTTTCCATTTAGAAAACTCTAACACACAAAATCCCAAGTACAACGGCTTATCGTAATAAGTATTAACTCTTTTCATTTGAATTGCCGTCATTTCATCAGTGAATTTAGTTAAACTATGGAAATTCGGTTTTGCTATTAAAGCTCTAGCTCCTAGACGTTTTTTGTGACTCCCCCAAGAGGTTACAATCTTAACATCTTTTCTTTTATCTACGTTTTCCATAGTTTTCCCAAAAACACTATTGTTCATTAACTTAAAGAAATTTTTCTCAAAATCGCTCGTAGCTAAGGTGCGATGTTGATTATTCAAATCAATATATTTTTGAAGCCACCTAGATTGTTTAAACTGTAAAACTCTATGTATACGAATGAGTTTTAACCCATTTTTAATACATTGTTGTAGATTTTTATAATGTATAACATAATTTTGTTTTGGAGTTAAATCTGCTATTAATTTCGAAAACTTTGATTGATTTACTTTTTTGTTTTGCACACAAAATGGTAAATCATTATGACATTCATGCAAGGAATCTGGGTATTCTAAGTCTACTTCATATATATACCCGACTTCCGAGTCATCTGAAATATTCATTAAATCAATGTTTTGAATATTATTAACCCATTTAATAGATGAATAAGGTAGAGGACAAGACATTGCCCACCCATATAAATTGTTGGCATCAACATACATCAAATACTGTGAATCTTTTGTTTCATCATAGTTTTGCATATATTTATTGTTGGCAACTGAGTGGCGATGTGAACATTGAGAGATGCCTCCTCTAATACCCTTCTTTATGAAATTATATATTTCAATGTCTTGAATAAGATCCAGCTTTATATGGGTTTTTCTAAGCATTGCATCCCAAGATAACCCTGGTGCTGTGTAATAATGACAGGGATCAAATTCGTAAATACTTTTACAAATAATTTTAAAATTTTCAAATATGTCAGCTAGTAGAAGAACGTCAGTTTTTAAATATAACTCCATATAATCTGAAAGAGTCTGACATTTAAAAACTGTCCATACTTTTTTAGCATGATTGTATTCGCTATCGGAGCAAGCTTCACCAGTCAATTTATTTTTAAAACACTCTTGAGGAGGAAGGGTTTTTTCCTCTAAACTCTCCCATGTTTTTACATGATCATAGGGAAATACACCTTTCCTTGTCAGAAGCTTAAACTCTTCTTCAATTGGAAAATTAGATCTTATTAATTTAAAATCACTTGGTGTTAAGTCTTTTGTAAGGGAATCAATGCTAGAAGGCATAAAACGTAGAGAATCCAAAAATCTCAGTTCTATAGTTCTGTTATCAAACGTATGTAATGTCTTTGAAACAGAAATATAGCGCTCCTTATTAAGAGGAATGCAAGAAATATTTCCGTTGTATGAAGCAAGTTCTTTGATAAGTAAATGCGAATCATACCCGGTGAAATTATGGAACAATATTGGGAAAAATTTAGGTTTTTGGTAAATCAAATTACATTTATTATGCGCTGGGCCATTATATTTGCCTGTATAATGACAATGATCTGCAACTCGATCTGTTCCTAACTCTTTGTTGCAGATATGACATAATGGACAATTTCTTTGATATTCTAAATCAATTTCTGATAAAAGTAGCATGGGTTTAGAATTTCTTTTATGTAATTCATAGCAATCTTTTATCAGAGAACTAACAAAATCTTTTACACAATTGCTGCCTTTAAACATTTTAAATCTATTGAGAGAACTATCACAAGATTTTATAAAGTAAGCACCTGCGCATGGGATATGTTTTTGAATATTTAAACTACTACTAATACTACTACTACTACTAGCATTATCTGGGGATCCTACTTCCTCGAGGATGCATTCGAAATCTGCATATATTGTGAAAGGCACGTCCATCTTCCGCTCAAAATGTTCAAACGATACAGTCTTTTTATCGTCGTTGGGCATTTTTGTCACCATTTTACAGCAGTTGTCCTTGTGCGTCATCAGTTTTTCTTCAGATATAAATCTTAGCAAGCACGTGTTGCAAAACCAAGATTTTCCTCTGTAGTTTTTCGCCTGCGTTGAAACAAGTCTAAAAATAAAAAATTTTAAAGAAATTAGAAAAATGTATATGTTTTAATAATAGGTAATAATCAGATCTATAATTGCAATAAAGCTTACCTTGATATGCTTTTAATCCAGACAAAGTGCGAAATTCCCTCGTTTTGCAAGAGAATTAGATTGATGTGATTTCTCTTCTCCTGTGGTGTAATGTAATAGGGTCCTACTACTATCTTCTTCTCATCGTCAAATCCAAACACATTGATGCTTAAAGTAGGGTTTAGTGTTTCAAACTTAGAAATATCGCTAAGTCTTAAAGGAAATTGCAGATCAGCGAAATCAATTCTGATGTTATTTTTATAAATCGTTCGTGAACTGATATCTCGTATCTTGTATGTTTCAGGTTTATGGGTATTGTTCTTTCCTTTGCTAAAAAGTGCTGAGATGATGGCCCATTTGAAACAATACTCATCAGTGTTGTGAACGTTTATACAGGCTCTTTTTCTAGAAAGAAAACTAGGCAACGGTATATGTCTTGAACCTTTGATTGGTGTGTATTGATTTATGTTTATTTCCACGTGACATATCCGCAGCAAGGCCCATCCACTGTCTTTTTCTTGAAATTCTTGCATTTTCGTGTCAATTTCATCTATCATATTCCTATATGAAGAAATTATATCACTGCCTTCAAGTGCAATTTCCATTTTTGTGTTGAAACTTTTAAGACTTAGCTCCATTTCATCCTCCGACGTAAATTTAATATACTCAGCAAACAATTCTAAGTTGAACTTAACACTTTGCAACTTTTCCAGGTGATCTTTCAATTTTCCTAGAATTGCTGACTCTGCTTCATTGAGAAACTCAGGGGGACTTAGGTTTTCTTCACTCTTGTTTTTATAAATGAGAGTTTCTACTCTCCCATTGAAACAACTTTTCAGCACCAGGAAGTCATCAGAAAGGAGTTCTGCAACAAGTCGCTTATGGACATTTCGCCGTACATGGTTTGTCCAATCTCTTGCATTGATGTTCAGCTCACACACATCACAATATTTTATTGCAGACTTCTGAGTTTCTTCTGCGTTCGAAAACATGGCCTCTATCAAACTGATGTGTTCAATACTTTTTAAGTGATTATCCCACTGACAAAATATAACATCTTTTTCGCAGATTTCGCAACGCGTTTTCGCTGGTCCAGCTTGAGTCGAGCAATCACCGTTTTGGAAGATTTCATGATCCAAAGAACTGTCTTCAAATAAAAGTTCTTGTTGCATTTTTAAATGTGCCTTGCTCTTCAAATGGTTATTCCATTGACATGGGATCACATTTTTATCACACACCACACATAATCTTTTTGCAGGGGCAGCTTCTTTCGAGCCATCCATTTTCTCAAATAATTGCTTAACCAATTCCGAATGAGTATTGGTTTTAGCATGATCAATCCACTGCCCCTTTTTAACACTTTTTTCACACACATAGCAAAAGTTTTTATTTTCACCGTTAACCGATTCCCTTAAAGACGTATGAATTTTCATATGTCTTTTCAAATTAAAATTTTTGGAAAACGATTTTCCGCAAACTTCACATAAAAACGACTTCATGATTGAATTGATTTTTTGGGTCGTACCGGGGTGAGGTATTCTTTAAGAATAAGAATATTTTGAATATATCAGCTAGGTTTGTATATAGCTCAAACATCTTGAATATCAAAACCGATTTAGTAGATAATCAGACTCCCTTTAGTAAGTAATCTACACCTCATAAATTTAGTATTTTATTATTTTCTAATGAATCTCTGACTATGTACTGTAGATAAGTATACATCATAATTTATTCATCTAGGATTTTCTGATGTTCATCATGCTTTAAAAATTGACACATATTACTTTTGGTAAAATATTTATATTTCTGATTTTCTAGTGGCCTCATAACTTAAAAAGTAAGTTTACATGATGATGGTATACGTGAAGATAGTTTATAATTTATTCTTTTTAAATTTACTGACCATCCTTTGACCCAATAAATTTAGTATCTATGATTTTTTAAGAAAAAATGCTATTAAGTTTGTATTTTATGGTTTTCTAGCTAGCAAACAGATTTTGAAACTGTAATATGCTTTTCTCGCCTTAATAACTTGTTACATGCCCAATATAAAAACCTTAAAAGTATATTTAAATACTATTGATTTTGTATGAATTCAGTTTAATTTATTTTCGCTGATTAACCAGAGGTAAACATGTTGAAACCTGTCAAACTCTTCCCCTCATAAAGTAAACACTTTTACGCAAATGAAATGAAAAGAGGCAATTAAAAACAAAATATGTATGCTCAGAACATGTAAGGTTTATTTAATAATTTACAGTTCTTCTTCAATTTTAATACTAGCAGTTCGTCCTAACGGACATAAATAGGTAAAGTTGAATGAACCTCGATTGATTTCGGTTATTGCAGCGTCTGACAATTTGTTGTATCGCATTGGGAAGAAAGTCTGAAAGAAAAAAGTCTTTAGTATTTACGTTTTTAAACGTTTTAAGAAATAAAAATGGAAAATTACCTGAAATTCGCCCAAATCAGCAACAATTCGTTCTCCAAATTTCGTAACACAACGTTTCAGTTTACCAATACGATATTTTTCATTTTGTTTTAATTCAATAACCTTTTTACAAGGCTTGAACAAAACTTCCTCTTCAACTTGTAAAAGTTCTTCTCTGAGATTCATCGTCGACGGTATGAGATACATCCTAAACTGAAACAGCTATTTATACAGAAATTTCTGAAAAAAATGTGGAAGGAATTTAGTTTTAATCACACCAAATTGGACAACGGAAATTTTTATGATAAGAAAAGTAAACCTAACCAACCCGCCAACATATCTCCTTGAAGATTTTAATGGTCAACCTATTAGTGGATGTTTTTACGAAAAAGAATTACAAAAGACTAAATACCCTCATATTTATCTCGTGGAAAAAGTACTTAAAAGTAATGGAGACAATGTATATGTTAAATGGCTCGGCTTCCCACCGACTAACAATTCATGGATTAATAAATCACAATTATTATAAACGACATAAAATATTTGTTTCCTTTCTATTATTTCTTAAATTGTTTTTCATAAATTACTATCAACCTTCAAACAACCAATGCATCTTAAAGTCAATGAACTCCCACTGATGTAATATGATCTCATTACCATACAAAACTCATATACCCATACTCTAATGAAATCTACCTACAAACCATACAAGAATCCCTTTTTTCTAGCATCCTACTGTACAGTGTACATACACCGCATCCTCCACGTCAATATTCAAGCTAAAAACATAAAAAAATTTTGTAGGTACATCACTAACCGCAATTCACAGTCACGAAAACTAAATTCACACCAAAATTCACAATTTACAACAACAAAATACATTTTACCCAAATGCTCTATTCCTCAAGTCCGATATTTATACTACTGTATAGTTGTTGTAATTAACATGCATGAAATTTTCCCATCCCTATTCCCATGCCCAAAAAGTATATTCTTACAGTCCCAACAATAGTTTTCTACCAACACTTTTTTTTTTTTTTTTTTCCTTACATTTTCCTTACATTTTCATTCATTATCAATTCGAAATTTCCTATCACATTTTCAATCCCCACAAATTTCATCCACCTTTTTTTTCCACACACAAGCACACACATGACACTCAATGCATACTGCCCATGATACTACACCAACGAGCCAGTGTCATAGCTGTCCTCCTTTAGGAGCAATTTTGATGCTCGGAGCACATTTTTTACACTAGGGAGGAGCATTTTATTCCTCAAGTCCGATATTTATACTACTAAACAATTTTCGGAAATAATTGTTCATAAGTACAGACATTACAAGTCTACACTTATTTAACAATAATAAAAGTTGTATCCATTCAAACATGCAAACAATAAAAATAAGAGTCGTCGGTCTATCCTTGTAGTTTTTATAGAGTTTTTTCCTTTCCACCCATACAAAAATACTATACTGTTCGATTGCAAGTTAACACTGTCTGCAAGCACAACACCAGATATACGAGAATAGCAAATAGAAAAACCATTATAATAAGGCAATAATTTTAACCACCCTGTAGCGGTTGATGGCATGGGAATAAACTTCCCTCGAGAACGAGATTTTACGCTACACTCGCCATCGCAGAAGGTAAAAGCATAAAACACAATACCTAATTCATAGGCAGAACACAAGTTTTGTATTTGAATTTAACCAACAAAGATATGTAAATTGGGTATCATTAGGAAAGGAAGCCCGTCATTAGCGTAATATTGTTGTCAATTTATTTTCTGGTCTTGGCAAATTTGAGTTGAATTGTTACGATTCTTTTTCTGGTACTTTCAAAAATTGGGTGAGTGTTCGCGGTTCTGTAATCAAAAGAGATGGGAAAAATAAATGTATTGGCCATGAAGCTTTGGCTTTTGATGATTAGTTAATAAATAAATATTGTTTTCTTTCGTCGAAATTTTTCTAATCACTTTCATTTTAATTTTTAGGAATAGTATATATAAAGCTAAAGCTTGGTGGCGGACAACATGGCGTTTGATATACATCTAAAATACTTCTTCTTTAAGCAAACTGTCTGAACATCGGCATCAAAATATAAGTGGAAGCTTACGACTCTTTTATTGGCACTTGTTTCTCTTCATCCGCAAAACAAAAAAAATCTTGATGAAATGAAAATGAATGCAATCTTTTATAAAGAGATGTTTTAACAATGAATTCGCGTGGCAAAAACGAAACAACGGACCGCATACAAACTTATAACAAAAAAAAAGCAAATAAAAAAGGACCCTACTAACGATGACGACGCTTGCCCTTAATTGGATCTGAAACATGTACTTTTCACTAGATGCAACTTTTGATTCATAAAATAAAAGCGGATATAAAAGGAGGCATAGGTCGCATTCGGAAAGCTAGTGGCTACGTAGTCGAAATTCAACTAGATTTGTGAATGCAAAACTTCACTACAAAGCTAGTCAATCCGGAACTGTCATATCAATAACAAATGTAAATATATAATACAGGAAACATTTGTGTTTCAGTACTTTAAATAGTTTGTTTTGTTTTTAAATTCAATAAAACCGAATGTAAGATATAATATGAGTGATTTTTATATGTATTTAAATACTAAACGATTAATTTCATTTTGAATTCTTGTGTCCTTACCGAGCAGCTGATTGTGAAACGTCAAAACCAGTGTGCACTAACTTTGTAGCCGAAAATTTTACACTACGTCGGAGGGGAAATTTCAACTACTTTTGTAGTTAGATTTAGCCAATCAGAATCCCTTGACTACGTAGCCACTAGCTTTCCGAATGCGACCATAGACTATATTTTTTCTACCCATTGTGATTTTTACGGTTCCGCAAATTTCATAAAAATCACCACACCGATTGTATTTCGCTATATACTTTCACATTCTTTTCAAGTGTTCCAAGTTCCAAGCCTCATCAGCTTTTCTAAAACTCAAAAGAATCCATTTTGTATGGAAGCCCCTTTTTGTTGTTGAACAATCCGAACCCTCGTCTCTCCGTAGCCTAAATGGCATAGTTGAACACACACTTGAGGGCTGAATGACAACAGTTGCGGAAGGAATTCAAGTGGAATGGCCCAACAAAGGACAATGCCTCTGCGTTGCCGTTAGCCTTTGTTATGTGTTAAACTTCCTTCCTACCCACCAAAGAGACGGCTTCTACACCGAAGTCTTTTCGTTTATATTCATTCTATTTCTGGCCTCTTTGGTATAAGATATCTATAGAGAAAAGCTTTTGTGGAATCCCATCTATCTTTCGTTGTGCAATATTAAATGCCGATTCTCTAGATACTCAAATAATTTCTCAAAAGAATTTACCCATTTACATTTTACATATTAAGGTTGTGCCTTTGCAAGCCATAAACCATACCAGGCCAAGGCAAGAGATCGATTTAAGTGCTTGAGTGTAATATAATAAAAAGTGGTTTGATACAGATGAAACAGTACATATTTAATCCTGCCTAGTCTTAAATTTTGCTCCATAAAAAAGATACGAATAATTGGGGCTTGTATTATGTATGTGCATGTACGGATATTACATACAAAAAGCTTTAAAATCATGTAATTCATATTCAAATTAACGCCCAATCAGTACTGCGTTTTATAATAAACAATCACGTGCATTCACTTCATTTCTCTTTTTAAGGCCAATGGAGGAGATTTCTAAGAATATTATAAATGTAGAGAAAGAAAGTACTTGCCTATGGTGAAAACCAGAAAGTCGTAACTTACTTAGAAGCATACTAAAAATGTAGAGAAAATCCAGAATCAAAAAATAATACCTACATGCAATAGGTAAGTAGTAACGTGGAGCTGTATGGCAAGTTTTGAATTTGTAAACAATTTCGAACTCGAAGTCGAAAAAAGTGGGTCCCCGATTTCGCCAGTCTGCCTGTGTGTCTGTCCTTGCCCTACAGCCCAAAGCAATCTTCAATTCTAAAAATTAAGGTTTTAAGCTGTTCGCGTTTTCTATGACTATCTGTTGGTTCAAAAATCGAAAATTAAAATTTTCTTAATAATAAACCAAAATCGCTCCAGAAGGGTAGCCCTTATAGAACCGTTATTTTGTATTTAAGTTTCCTCAAGAACTAATCAACCGATTTTAATAAATTTTGTTCTGCTCGAGCTCTTATATTATATTTGATGATCAAAACAGTCAATGTTTGTACTTTTGATTTAAAAACAAATATTTTTTTTCGGAATTCGATATCTTGAAAATAGGTCACCATTTTTTTTACGAAATTTAAATGTAAAACGTATATTAATAAATTCTAAATAATTTAAAAAAAAAATGCTCTAACGATCTTCAAATACAAATTTTGCAAAATTAGGGCTTTTTGAGGAATCAAATGGCTTGTACATTTTTGACAAAAAACTTGTTTTGCAGGTACATTTTAAAATTTTAAAATGCACGTAATAACTTTAAACAGACTGAATGGATACATGAGTAAGTTCGTACGACCCAGTCGTGTATTTCATTTTTTAATGGTTACATATTCACTGAATAAATAATTTACTTAAGCTTTCAAAAACAAAAATAATCGTTTTTAGTGTAGTCTAATGCATAACACTGTGCATTAAGTAGCTATATAGCAAATATTAAAACATTTTCTTAAAAAACATATATATATTTATATTTTAATTGAAATTCTTGTTAAATACTTTTTATTTTAATAAAACTATATTTTTGTTCTGTCCTAGTTTTGTACGCTTTTTATCCTCAATTCTCCGTGAAAGTCCGGGAGTTTGAACGGCGAAATATATCTGCACACTTCATCATTGCATGGTATTTTGATTCTATTCAATTTCATAATTGCATGTGTTCAAGTTGAATATTCTGTAAAGAAAGAAAAATTCCAAAAACTTTCTCAGTAAATAGAAGTTGTGCTGCATTTCCAATTGCTATGACGTTCTGATCATTATGTAAAGGAAATGCAATGTTTTGATAAATAATAAAAGTTACTTCACAGAATATTACATTTTTATTATGAGTATAAAAAGATGCTTTAGTTTTTATCCTCGCAAAAACGCCGTAGTACGAAAGATATTCGTGTTTTAATTGTTAAGTTTTTTTGTAGATATTACTATTTGAATAAAAAGACGTTTAATAAAAAAAAAGAATATTAAACAAACAATTCAACCTAAGAAATTATACACAAAAAATAAACACAACAAGAAATTAAGTTACTTAACTTTTGCCCAACACTATGTAAAGAATCATTATGTACATATAAACATTATGATAGATAAAGAGATTTACAAATTGAAACTGTAAATTTGTTATATTATATTTGTTATTGAAAACGTCGTTAAGGATTGTTTAAAAACGAAACAAAAACAGTAAATAATTTTCGTCTAGTGAAAAGTGAAACGATGAGAATTGGGGCATTCTCATGGTAGCTTTTCTAGAATTAAATCGTTGTTATTGAAACACGACCCAGACATTTTCAACAGCCCTTTTGTTTAGAAGTTATTATAAAGGTCCTTCTAGGAGTGCGTGAAGTTGGCCCCCCTTTTTTAGATTTGCCAATTCCGCATTGTTCCAAAGTTTTTTTTTGAAAAATACCCAAAAATGGGGGTTTTAGACCCCAAAAACTGTTTTTGACCTAGCCCCCCTTTTTCGAAAATCAATTTTTTGAAAATTGTTCCAGTTTGTTCTAGTTGTTCTGAACATTGTTCCAAATTTTTGGACCTCTATGATCAAAATTTTAAGAGGTATGGGCAAAATTTGAAAAAATTCCAACTTTTTATATTTTTTTTAGATTCTAAAAAGTGTTCTAGTCATTGTTCCAAAAAATACGAGTCGTGAAATGTATGTTTTAAAAGATATTGCACCCGATTTTTTTTTTCAAAAATGCGAAATACGTCTCTCCATTTTTTTGTTTTTTTTTTAAGCCTACATTTTAATAAAACGTGATTAAGCACATGTACAGCAACCAAAACTTTGCTAAAATCTCGATGTCTTTAAATTTTGTAAAAATTATTTTAGCTCCCCCTTTTCAAAAATTAAAAATTCAAAAAATGTTCCAAGTCAAACCATACTTCCCCCAGTTCGTGTCCAAATTTCGTCCAAAACCAAAAGCAAATATATGTAGCTAAAGGCGCACAAAAACGAAAAAAATAAAATTTTCTTTCCCTAGTGCCCCCCCTTGAAAAAATTTAAAATTTTAAGCCAAAGCTGTATTAATCAGCAAAGACCAAAAGATCTTTAAGATTCCGACTCTAAAATTAATAATGATTATGCCTATATTAATGCCTATAATGCCTATATTTTTTTTGGTAATTTTCAATTTTCTCAAGAACTAGAAGACATAAAATCATTTAGTTTTCAGTTTTTGATCAAAAACAAATAAGAGCAATGAATTCTAAAAAAAAAAAATAGTAGGTAATCTGAAAGTTTTGACAAATTACACTTTAAACCTTTTTTTAACTTTTTTTGCACAAATTTTGAGTTTAAAACATGTTTTTTTTCAAAAACTATGCATAGTTTTGACTTGATTTAAAAACGAGCTAATATTCAAAAGTGTTGGCTTTAAAAAAATGTATAAAATTTATTTGTAAGTATTATCAATATTTTTTAATTATTTTTTCCGTTAAACGTACAAATTTTTTTAAGTTGCCCCTACCGCCTAAACGGGGGGAGATAGTCCCCCAAGAAATGATATTTGATATTTGAGCCGAAAATCAATTTTTACCAATTTTTAGTTTTGTTTATTTTTTGTAAAAAAAACTGCGTAAATTCGATTTTTCTCATTTTTTTTTTCATTTTTTGTTCGTAAAATATTCGAGGTGACAAATATTTTTTCTAGTTTTTTTTTATTTATAAAAAAACCGTAAGTTGGAATTTTTGCCAAAAATATACTAATTCTGTATCACACCATACTATATAATATAAAATTTAATTCAACTCGCTAGCGTTAATGGTTCGTGAAATATTTTGGTTAAACCAAAATGTTCACCTTTTTTTTAAATTGCTATGGTAAAAAAACCACCCACGCAACTTATTTGAGAGTCCTTTTTGCATTATTATCTGTATAACAAAATTTATTTGAAGTCGATATCTCTACTTATTTTTGAGCTATGGACGACGAAAAAACTTCACGAACGTACGGACGACGACGACGGACGTACGAACTTACGTACACATGCACGCACACACATCTCTCTAATAATCTTTTAATTCGACTCTAGGGACCCTGAAACGTCAAGAAATGTCAAAATGTTCAATTCGACAAATCGGACCGATTACAATAACTACCTATGGGGAGTTAATAAAATATCAAAGCAAGTAAAAAGATTTTTCTGTTAACATTTTTTCAGCTTAAAATCTTCATTTTTGAATGAACCTTTGGACCAATTTGATCTGAGTGATTTTGGATGGGAAACAAGTTTTAGATTTTCGATTTTAAAAAAGGGGGGCGGGGGAGCATTTTTTGTAAATTTTTCATACTAAAAATCAATTTTAAGAAACAAATCTCTGGAACAATTTAGAAGAGCCCCGGAACAATTGGGAACAAGTTCTGGAATTTTGAATTTGAGAAAAGGGGTCCAGAATATGTTTAACAGAATGGTACACTGTTAAGATTTATTTGGACTTAATATCTTTATTTTTGATTATGCATATAAAAATATTTTTTAAATGTGGGTGCCTGTAAGGGGGGGGGTTGAGGATGTTTTTTTTTTAATATAGGCACAATCATTATTAATTTCATAGAGTCGGAATCTTAAAGACCTTTTGGTCTTTGCTGAAAGAATACAGCTTTGGCTTAAAATTTTAAATGTTTTCAAGGGAGGCACTAGGGAGGGGAAATTTTATTTTTTTCGTTTTTGTGCGCCTTTAGCTATTTTTGCTTATGGTTTGGGACCAAATTTGGACACGAACTGGGGGAAGTATGGTTTGACTTGGAAAATTTTTTGAATTTTTAATTTTTGAAAAGGAGCTAAAATAATTTAGACATCGAGATTTTCTTTGTAAGATCGATCATCAGCGTAAATAATAGGTTATAAGCCAAGTTTTGGTTTCTGTACATGTGCTTAATCACGTTTTATTAAAATGTAGACTTAAAAAAAAAAAAAAAACAAAAATGGGGAGACGTATTTTGCATTTTTGAAAAAAAAATCGGGTGCAATATCTTTTAAAATATACATTTCACGACTCTTATTTTTTGGAACGATGAAAATATAAAAAAAAATATAAAAAGTTGGAATTTCGAAAAAGGGGGGCTAGATTTTTTTCAAATTTTGCCCATATCTTTTAAAATTTTGATCATAGAGGTCCAAAAATTTGAACAATTTAGAACAAACTGGAACAATTTTCAAAAAATCGATTTTCGAAAAAGGGGGGGCAAGGTCAAAAACAGTTTTTGGGGTCTAAAACACCCATTTTTGGGTATTTTTCAAAAAAAAAAATTGGAACAATGCGGAGCAAACCGTGAACAACATGGAACAACTTTCTAAAATTGGCAAATCGAAAAAAAGGGGCTAACTTCACACACTCTCCTTCTAGGCCCTTTCATATTTTATATACATATGTATATTGAAAGCTTCAACAAAAACCGTAAAAAAGACAAACTCTACAGCTTGGCCTTACCCGAAAAAGTGTATTTGTTTTCAGCAAATAGCTTGATGTTTAAACTTTTTTACAAACATTATTTTTGCAACTTACCAACTTTTACACAGCTGTCCATCACGGTAAATAATCTTTGCATTAATACCTATACCCATTATTAGCATAATTTTAATGTTGGCATTAAAATAGAAGTAATCCTAAGTCCTGACATTTAATTTTACCTTCAACTAATTTACGCAAATCATAGTCATAGTCCCTGTCAAGAAAAGCCCGCCTCTTATTAAAAGCACTATCTGAATAATGAACAACAGCACTACAACAAAATTTTAATCATTCAAGCTTTAAGACTATAAACGAGAAACCTCAACAATAAGTTACATCGCAACAAAATTAAATACAAAAAATATGTACATACCTATCTACCTATCAAGCTAAACAAAATCTGTCGTTCACGTTTGGTATGCTCATATTTTCTTCTTTGCACAACAACTTGCTTTGCAAACTTTGGTATTGATTGAAATTTTACGTAATAATAAAGTAGGTTCTGTGTCCCTGAAAGTAAATGGATAAGCTTCTGTTGCTAATTATCTAAAATTTACTTAAGCAAAGAAACAACTAAAGCACAAGTTGAGAAGGAGTACTCGTGTATACAATATACATATATGTATGTATTACGTACCTATGTTTATGTAATATATTCGCATATCTTTGTAATCTATACTTAAATAAAGCTCAAGTCAAATCAGAGATCCCGGTTGAATTGTCATCCGCAAAAACCAAACATCGACATCCTCTTCTCCATTAAGAATTAAGAGGGATGCTTTAAACAAAATTCCCTTGCAAATAGAATAATTAGAGATGCTTGGCAGCACAGTATTGTATATTGCTATTGCGCCCTCCTGATCCTTTTTCATTTTCAGTTATATGGGGTCCTCAATGCGTGTACATGTATTAAAAAAATTAGAAAGATATTTAAACAACCTCAAGAATTTCAGCCTCTTACTACCCACACAAATAAACAGTAGAATGTGGTTAAATCGTGTTTACAACAAGTTCGAATCATTTAAATGAAATTAATGCATGGGAAAAAATCATTAGAGTGTAGTAACAGTTATAGAGGCAGGAAGCTTAAGTTAATACTTTATATACATTATATATAAACATCAGTGAACAAAATCGAAACAGTAAACATACTATTCCTGACATGGGCTTTCTTTAATTGTTTTTAATTTCAATTTTAACACTTTGAATTAACTTACAAATAAAAAGCACACAAATATTTCTGGAGAACACTCCAAGAACCTCAGAAAAATTTGTATTAGTTTATAAGTAACATAAAATCAATTCATTAACTATTCAAATACAAAATAACAACACATAGGATTTTTACTTGCGACATATAGAACTACATTGTATATATCAAGTTTTCCATTGGTAAAAAATTTCGAACTCGAGATTTTAATCAAACATGAGAGAGAAGTCGAAAAAGAAGTGGGGCCCCCAAATCCGTCCGTCTGTCTATTTGTCTGTCTTTCCTGGCGCCTACAGCCCAAACCATTAGGTCGATTGACTTCAAATTAAGAAATTAAGGTTTTGAGCCGATTCACTTCAGGATTTTTTTTCATTTTTGTTTGAGCCTAGTACGCTGCTGATGCGAAACGAAATTTCTTTTCGTTTTCAATTTAATTGCCCGGTATATTAATTGCTTTCGAAATTTTGACGTTTAATTTTATTTATTTTCTAATGTGTTCCAACATTGCATTTCTGAATCGGAAACTCAGGATGTTATTGGTGATGTGCAAGAAGTGATGAAGACAAGCGCTGAACTTCAACTTCCAGACAGAACTCTCCACAAATATTTTTCCGCTGTGGTTTTCGTTTTCATTTCGCTCTGCACTTGGAGACCGCCGAAAAAATTCGTTTCACTTCAGCTGCGTACTAGACCTTAGACTAAAAATAACAGTTGTCCCAATATAAATTTTTTGATAAAAAATCGAAAATTCTAATTTTCTCAAAAACAAACCCATAGATGTTTTTTAATTTGTTCTTCTTAATGTGGCTTCTTTCAATATAAATAAAATATTTTTGTATTGCTCCAGAAGGGTACCCCCCAAAGAAACCCTATTATGTTTTAAGTATGTTTTCTCAAAAACTAATCAACTGATTTCAATAATTATTTTCTGCACAAGCTCTTCAAAAACGTAATTGTTTTTATTTTTGATTTTTAAAAAATTGTTGAGATTCAATATCTTGAACATTTTTTTTTGAAATTGAAATGTAAGTAACTACATACCAAAAATATTTTTAAATTAAAATTGAGAAATTTTATATAGGTACACAAAACTAATTAAAAAAAAAACCACTCTAACGATTTTCAAATACAAATTTTGAAAAATTAAGGTTTTTTGAGAAACCAAATGGAGTACACATTTTTGAAAACAAACTTTTTTTGCAGCTACATTTTAAAATTTTAAAATACCGGAAATATTTGTAATCTCATTCTTTGAATACATGAGCAAGTTCGTACAACCCAGCAGTAATGGTGTAAAATTGTGTTTAATTTGCATCACTGTAAGGTCCCTATGACTGTACATTATGTGCAACTCTAACCTTGAGTTTGCTCTATACATATTAATATTAAATTTAACCCCTAATGATTTTCCCGTATAGCAAAGAGCAGGCGCTGCCATTTCGGGTGGCAATGTACGCTATAGGATCTTATTGTAAAATGTACAGCGTATCAGTACACTTGTACAAATTGAAGGTTAATAAAAATGGAGTGTGAATGTATCAATGTCTACAGAGTGAATATTCAAATAAATTCTATTATACCTGCTGCTTGTACCTATTCAAAGCAAATACATTACTTATATACACATATTCTCATACATAGACATGTATATGACCTTATATAATCATTTTCAAAGCTGCCACTCTTCTGGCACTTGATTTTTATTTGCATTCGTATGGCATACCATATCATAGAACTAGATACGTAACGTAGTCATCTAGAGATGTTCTTGACGTTTGAAATGACTTTTTCTTTCAACGTTCATTTGGAAGGATAGGAATGTTAGACTGCATTCCTTTTCACTTCAAATAAATCTCTTGAAAAGTAAATTTAACTCTGTACTATGCATAAGTGCGAAAATTCTTCCTACAAGGGTGTATCCTTTGGATGAAAATCTAATATCGGTGTCGTAATTAACAAAGCAGCACTCACGACCTATAGTTCGTATTAAATTGAACTTCACGTTGAAAGTGTATAGTCACTTAATGCAGTCCTGGATTAAGAAAACTTAATAACTAGGGCAACCAAAAATATGTTCGAACATATTTTTTGTTAACATCACTATTGACACGAGACTTTGATAGAAATGCGTTTCATTGAAATCTTCATATTATTGCATATTTTTCTTTTTTTTGTAAAGGCAAGCAATAAAAACAAAGCATTAATATGAACGAAGAATGAAACGCAACAGTTTTTTGGACAATCTTCGAGTGATTCAAAACATACAGAGTTTGAAAGAGATTTGTGTGGTGCTTTTGTGGGGGCAAATATACCCTTGTTCAAAATTCGCAATGAAAGTATTCGTTCTTTTTTGAAAAAATATACCGAGCACAAACTTCCTTCAGAAACAACCCTTCGTTAAAAATATGTACACAATTTGTACAAAAAAAAACAATCGATACAATCAAAAACAAAATAAAAAATCGATTTTTATGTGTTTCAATGGACGAGACAATAGACGCAGCGGCTCTTAGAAATTAGGCCCCAGGAAATTAGGCCCCAAAAGAAAAAATGAAATAAGGCCCCAAAAAAGGCATACAAAACAACAACAATGAAAATTCTTGAATTTTGGGGTGCTATTTCATTTTTTGGGGCCTTATTTCATTTTTTTAAATTAAATATTACATTTGGGGCTTAATTTCATTTTATTTTGAAAAACAATTTGGTCCTTAATTCATTTTGCATAATATACTTAAAATTGCCAAAACAACATTGTTTTCACAAAAAGTATTGAGAAAATCCGCTAATCAAGGACCCAGAGCTATACATAAAAAATCATATTTTTGATTTAAACCCTTCCAAGTGTTTAACGGATTAGCAAAATCGCGCGATTTTTTTCAGCTATTCTGTTACTCGCTGATGGTTTTCAACACGATCCTTAGGATTGAAAAGCATCAGTAAGTAACAGAATAGCTGACAAAATCGCGCGATTTTTTTCAGCTATTCAACACGATCCTTATATTGAAAAGCATCAGTAAGTAACAGAATAGCTGAAAAAAATCGCGCGATTTTGTCAGCTATTCTGTTACTTACTGATGCTTTTCAATATAAGGATCGTGTTGAATAGCTGAAAAAAATCGCGCGATTTTGTCAGCTATTCTGATGCTTTTCAATATAAGGATCTTGTTGAAAACCCTCAGCGAGTAACAGAATAGCTGACAAAATCGCGCGATTTTTTCAGCTATTCTGTTACTTACTGATGCTTTTCAATATAAGGATCGTGTTGAAAACCATCAAGCTGACAAAATCGCTCGATTTTTTTCAGCTATTCTGTTACTCGCTGATGGTGAAACAAACGAAGAACAAGTGTCGATTCCTGAGGACAGCGTTTGCGTCATTTGCAAAGATCAAAGAAGCAACATAGTGTTTTTGCCATGCAAACATTTAAAAACATGTTCAATTTGTAGTTTGAAATTACAAGCAGAATCGATTGCAAATAATGAAAACAGCTTCAAATGCCCTTGCTGCAGACAGGCTGTGCAGGACACTATGCAAGTATTTGTATGAGTTTGGGGTGTTATTTCATTTCTAAAAATAAAAACACTAGGAAACAAAATATTGGGGCTTTATTTCATTTATTTCTTGGGGCCTTTTTTCATTTTGTTGGGGCTTTATTTCCACATTAAAAATGGGGCTTTATTTCATTATGAAAAATCACCCAATTTTTGGGGCTTTATTTCATTTTATTGTTTGGGGCCTTATTTCCTGGGGCCTAATTTCTAAGAGCCGACGCAGCAAACAGATATGTTGCAAATGTTATCATTGGAATTTTGGATCCAGATAAGACGTTCGCTAAAGAAACATTTGTATTAAATGTAGCTCAACTGGAAATGACAAATCACTCAACCATCATCGCCCGGCTCTTCGATGATTCGGTTAGAATTCTGGGTGAAGATTTTAACAAAGACTCGATCTTACTTTTTTTTATCAGATGCTGCTCCGTATATGGTAAAAGCGGCACAAACTATGGACTTCACCGAGTATGTGAAAAAATTAGAAGTAAATATGCTGACATTGACCGCTTTATAGCAAAGGAAAAAAAGTGTTTTTAAAAGCTTCATCCAGAGTGAAAACTCTTAGAGACATAGAACCTGGACTGGAACTTCCTCCACAACCAATCATAACGCGATGGGGAACCAATCATAGCGGTGAACAACTACTACTACGCCAAGCATTTTGAAAAGATTGTTTGGATTTTTGATGCTTTTTTTTGGCATCAAGCTATGAGTTTCTAGTAACATCAATTTCAAAAATTGGATCATGTGGTTTATCGCTCAATTCCAGCACACAAATTATAAGTGATGCGGTGAAGACAATCTACAGCATTAACAGCAAGGCTGCAAAATCAGTGAAGAAAAAAATAGAACATGTAATGGAAAAAAATGCTGGCTTCACAAAACTAAAAATAATTGCAATGGCTTTGTCAGGAGAGAAATCCATAGCAGTTGAAGAATATACAATTGCTGAAGTTTTAGCATTCAAATACGCTCCGATCACATTTGTGACGTTAAGCGGAGCTTTTCCATCTATAAAAGTGTTTATCAATCATACAGAAAAAGCTTAACTTTCAAAAATTTAAGTGAAATGTTAGTTATTTACTGCAACAAAAATTTGCAATACATTTTCTGACTGATCGCTGACATTGAAAAATTAATTTTATTCAAAAATGAATTTGCTTTGTTACCTTTGTTTTTTTTTTTTTTTTCTTAAATAATATTATGTGTGCAAAGTTGAACTTTTCGCCATTAAACAAATTTTGTGGATGTTTTATTTATCTTCAAAAGGTTAGAGTGAAGAAGAATTTCGATTTTTTTGATTGGTATTGTTCTTATTAATTAATTTCCTAAAGCAAATAACGCTTCTTATAAACATCTTTTACATTTATTGAGCATATTTTGAGGGCATATATTTGATTTTTAAGGGTATATTATAAGCGCTTAAAACTAGTTTTTTAGGACATATTTTTGGTTGCCCTATTAATAACCTAAGCTTGTTAGATAACTGAAGTCTATAATGTTCGCCGTACGTGGCCATGAAGTTTAAACCGTTATTTCGCTTAGTTTTCAAAAAAAAAATACCTATGTCAACCAACTTGCAAGTTCCAAATAAAAATATATCTAGGTACATATTACAAAACATCCAGAAGACGTGAAAACACTGCGCTGCATTACATTTTAACTATTTAATTCTCTTTTAAACACTTTAATTGATTACATAAGATAAATTAACTCTGAACTATGCAGTTAGTTTATACATAAAAATAACTTTTGAAATTTGATCTTAACTGAAGTCTATACTATTGACATGAACTCAGGCAAATTCTATCTAGATTCAGACCTGTTTGTCAGAAAAAATTAATTAATAATTAAAATAAAGTAGATTTTAACTTGCTCATCATTCGCATGAACATATTATTATACTTTAAAATTTTGTTCAATGTCCATGGCATTACGTACTAAGAAAACGGCTTATATTCATAGGGCAAGACGAATCTAGTTATAATTTAACTAATATGTATTAAACCTATTCATCTAAAGGAGCTTCATCATTTATTTCATCATAGGTCCTTGCCTAGACACTATTTTAAACACTTTTTCAAGCAACCTAATGTTAATTTGTTGACTATTATTGAAACGTTTTATATTAAATTCGAAAGTTTTTATTTCATCTAAAGTAGTTTTTCTTAATATACAAATCCTATTTTTCTTATTTCTCCCAGATCCGGTCCTGAGTATCATTTTGTTTTCTCAGTTTCTCACCAGTCACCTTAGGTACTATGCTTTAGTTCCTGTTTACATCAGTAACGGAAGAAAATTTATTGCAATTAGAAGAGGGATCCAAATAATTAACAGGAGATATGCTCCTCTTGGTATACTGCACTTAGTGAGGAGGTCGACTTAAAGTTCCTGACTCTTTGCACCCCATGTGCAAATGGGATCTTTAAGGTCATGAGCATGACGGAAATAAGGTGTAAGAATTGGAAGTTAGAATGTTTTTTGTTAATTGAGTAAAACATTTGTATAGCATTCCTTTATGAGAATTTGTGTTTTTTTTTTCAATTGAAATGGGGAATAAAAAAGCTTGTTGTTTATTTAAAATGATATTAAATGTTAAAAGAAGATTGGTAAAAGTATGTACATACGTGTATGACATTTTTATTTCTGCTCGAAACTTCTTTGTTCTAGGTATGAAGGTGCGGACTATTTAGCTTTTCTTGGCAAAAACAAACTTTTTGAGAAAGTGTATTCCGTTGAATCTAATGACTGTTCAGAACTAATTGAACACAATAAGCTCTGCCAACATTTTATTTGTGGTTTTGAGACTGCATCATTTGTTTGGAAAAAAATAGGTAGTCGAAGTTTTTACAGTGAATTATAATATTCATATAACTGGGGGAAAACGCTCTTAGTACGTTATTAATACTATATTATGTTTTATTCTACGTACAATATTGTTAACTAATATCAATGAAAAGTTGGTATATTAAGTATATTACAAGTACATTTCCATGTATCAGTATGAAAATCATACCTCTGTTAGATAGAGGTTAAACAGCAATAAACAATTGATTTCTTTTTATAATAAGACCCAAAAATACTTTGCAACTTTGCGTTGTAAAAGTGGTGTGGATAAATTTATTAGCTCGATGCACGCAACTAAAAGAAATTAAGGGAGATGCAGTAACCGAGGTTGTTACACTTACTGGGTTGTAATTTTTTGATACAAATTATAGTAGAAATATCTTATTTTGTTGAAGATAACGACAATGTTATAAAACAAAACTTAAGTGAAACCAAAGCTAATTTGTCAACATATTTTTATTAAATACGAAAATAAAATGTATAAAAAAATTAATATGTGGAATATTATGTTTTTAAAGAAGTTAGATATTTTAGATTGAGTTTTTTGTGAATTACAATTGAATTAAAACTTATTTCATTCACAAAATGTTTTTATTTATATTTAGTAATTTTTTTTTGTTAAATCCAATTGATTATTTTGTTACAAAATAAAAAACTTTACCTTAATTTATTTAAATTCCTGATTGTCTTAACCGAAAACAACTCTATCTTTAATTTGGATTGCATTCTTTTAGATGTTCAATAATTGACAATTTGGCTTTTCCGAAAAATATCATTATCATTACAGTTATCAGTGGGGTTTGCATTATGTAAGAAATTACCGACAAAACAGTGCCTCATAGATACAATACAAAATAAGACTTTATATTAATAATAAGGTATATTGTGGAGGGTGCAATGTTAACAGGGGAATCTAACGCAAACAATGTTCTTATATCACGCATTGGAATCATACCCAATAGCTTATCATTTAGTTTTAAAAGCAAACCTTAAAGTTAACAAGCATTCATTTGCAAACGCTGTTTTCTGCACGGCCAGTTCTAACGTGGTTTGCTCAAGCTTTTCTAAATCAGCTTTATGTTTATTTCGTATGAAACCGTTTAACATAGTTTCTAATGAGTAAATCGCAGTAGCTTCTCATAAATCTTGCATTAGTACAAATCAGCATATATGTACATTCGTACCTCAATTCTTACAAATTATAGCGTTTATAATACCTACCTATTAGTGAGATCATTAACTTCCATAACTACGCAATACAGGGAAAGGGTAACTTAAAGTAAATCTATCGGACTGTTACGCCTTTGCGACCTAACTGCAAAACCAATTTTGATGAATTATATATAGATAAATAGATGCTCGTAGGTGTGACCTTGGAAAAGAAAATTATCTACTTGAAGTACAAATTCCAAACGAAATCCCGTGTCCAAGTTAGTTAAGTATAATTTTCTGGAAAGCATGTACCCATATCAGTGGTATTAAATAATTATATTTGTTTCGTTATTCTTAACGATAAATTTCAGATGCAACTTTTCGGCTTAAAAAATAAAAAAGGTGTTTTTTTCCAAAACTTTTGAAGAATAGCAACTTTTTGTAGAACTATGTACAACCCGGCTGATCACCGTGGGAAGAGTAGATCAAACCCCCCCATATAAAAATAAGCAAACAGAGAACATAACACTCAAAAAACAACAAAATACATTAAAAATCTGTACTTTCAACGCCAGGACACTCTCTTCGGATGAAAAACAGGAGGAATTAAGACTAGCATTGAAAGACATAAATTGGGATATAATAGGACTAGCTGAAGTAAGATTGCTTGGTCAAAGAATAATTAATAATGATAATGATATCTTCTGCTACATTGGTGAAACAAAAGGACTATATGGAGTCGGATTTCTAATTAAAAAAGAATTAAAAGACAAAATAATTAATATCCGATTCCATAATGAGAGGATATGTAGCATACAACTTAAAATTCAAAACACAAAAATGACTATAATACAAGTATATTCACCTACAGAAAAAGCTGAGGAAGAAGAAATGATAAAATTCTACGATAATCTTGAAGAAACGTTCAACAACCAAAAAACAGAACTAATGTACGTGATAGGAGATTTTAACGCAAGACTTGGAAAAAGATTAAATGAAGAAGAAAACTCAGTTTTAGGACCTCATGGATATGGACTAAGAAATGAAAGAGGGGAGAGACTCATCAAGTGGCTGGAAGAAATGAACTTAAAATTTGGGAACTCATTCTTCAAAAAGAAAGATAGCAGAAAATGGACGTGGATCTCACCAAATAGAAAGACAAAAAATTAAATAGACCTCATACTCACAAACAAAATTGAAACTATCCAAGACATTACTGCCCTCAATAATGTAAATTTTGACAGCGATCACAGACTAGTAAGAATAAAGATAAAAATAAACCATAAAACATAAAACATTAAGAAGAAATCGACAAATCTATTACATCCCTAAAATAATACCAGAACAAAAACTTATCAACTACAACGAAACAATAAAGACAAAGATCAACCAACTTTTAGAACCGTCAAATAACGACCTTCAAAATACATATGACAAGTTAGAAAATATCATAAAGACTACAGCAAGAATCTCAATAACGAACATTAAGACTTCCAAAGAAAAAATATCAGACGAAACCAAAGCCCTTATATCAAAAAGAGAACATTTAAGAACAAAAACACAACTACTCAACCAAGAAAAAACAGAACTAAATGAACTCAGGAAAACAATAAAATCTAAAATAACGAATGATATTCGTGCATATAATGAAAAAATTATAAAAGATACACTAAGACAAACAAAATCAATAAACAAAGCAAAACGATATTTGAATAATAAACAAGAATGGATAGTAAATATGAAGGATCAAAATGCAGTTAACATAACAAACCGAAGAGACATAAATGAAAACGCTACATTATTTTTTGAAAACTGTTCACCTCGACTAAAATCAACACAGAAGAAGAAACAATAGAGAACAATGGTTCAATATCAACACAAACCCATATATTCAGCAAAGAAACTATCGAAAGGACCATAGATGATCTGAAGAGAGATAAATGCACTGGAAATGACGGAATATCAGCGGAAATGTTAATATACGCAAAAAACTCACTATCCAACATTCTTACAAACATATTCAACGAAATCGTTCTAACAAAACAAATCCCTGAACAATGGAAAGAAACAACAATAACACTAATACATAAAAAAGGAAATTTGACTTTAGTCAAAGAATTTACACAGAGTCAAAAACAAGGTGTTTCTTTGAAAACCAAGTCAAAAAACTTAACAGGCTTGCGCTCTTCTACCAAAACGTAAGGGGACTTCGTAGCAAGACTGCTGACATTTTCCTTAACTCCCAATCATTTCCACATGACGTATTCGTTTTGACAGAAACTTGGCTTAATTCAAGCTTTTCCGACACAGAACTTTTCAGTCAAGAGTTCGAAGTTTACAGAAACGATCGTCATGTTGGTAATGCAAAGGATTTAGGTGGAGGTGTTCTCATAGCGGTAAAAAATACATATTTCTCTTCTTCTGTATCTTTTCCATTTGAATTATCAATTGAACTTATATGTGTAAAGATAATGGTACAGACTAAGACTATTTTCATTTTAAACGTCTACATTCCTCCAAAAAGTTTGGAGTCTGTTTATAACGATCTCTCCTTGGCATTAGACTATATTATAAATTTGTCGAGCTCTGACACCAATATTTTACTTCTAGGTGATTTTAATTTACCACACATTAACTGGATTCTCTCCGAAGACGAATCCTGCCTTGAAGCCTCTCCTTCTTCATCACAATTGGAACTATCTCTTCTCGATAAAGTCCTTCTTACTGACTTACAGCAAACAAGCTGTATTAAAAACTCAAAAAATCGAATTCTCGATTTAGTCTTTTCTTCTGACGCTATTAGTACTCTTGTTCTAGAATCTAGATCAGGAATTACTAATATTGATAAATATCACCCCCCCTTGGACATTTTTCTTGACTTAAGTAATCACCTTACTGAACACAGTAATTCCTTTGATTGCTTATATAATTTTGATTTTAGAAGAGCTAATTTCCAGCAGTTGTCTGAAGATTTAACCATTTCTGGAATTGCTGATACATTAGCATTTTCTAACATTGACGAAGCAGTTTCAAATTTTTATAAGATCCTTAATTATTGTTTGGAAAAAAATGTACCCTTAAAGAAATCAAGAAATACAAACTTTAGCCATCCTTGGTACACGAAAGAATTGCGTTTACTGCGTAACAAAAGAAATAAGGCATGGAAAACTTATCTCAAAACTCTGTCTCCAATCAACTTCTCTTTTTATGTTGAACTCTTTAACCAATTTAAGTCTCTTTCTAATTTTTTATATGCTTGTTATGTTACTGATATGGGCACCTCTTTGAAAGATAATCCTAAAAAATTTTGGAATTTTGTAAACTTAAAGAAAAAATCAGATGGCTTTCCAGTTAACTTCACTTACAAGAACCTTTCGTTAGATAAAACTGTTGATATCTGTAACGCTTTCGCGACAAATTTCCGTGAGTCATTTGTAAATAGCCCTCAAGAAGTTGATGAAGTATATTTTCATAATCTTCACTCCTTTTCACAAACTAGCTGTAGTCACATCCCTGTGCTACAGAGTACGGTCCTTGATCTTTTATCCGCGTTGAATGATGACTGCTCAGCCGGCCCCGATGGTATTCCCCCGATAGTATTAAAAAAGTGTAGTAATGCTTTAGTTGAACCCCTTACGTTCTTATTTAAACTTTCTCTAAAAACAGGCAAATTTCCCAATATATGGAAGGAGTCATTTCTAACACCAATTTTCAAGAAAGGTAACAAGGCGGATATAACCAACTACAGGCCCATTGCAAAACTGTCTTGCATTCCTAAAGTGTTTGAACAAGTTGTATGTGAAAGTGTAGCATTTTTTAGTAAGAATCTCATTTGCGAACAGCAACATGGTTTTGTGAAAAAAAGATCAACCGTTACTAATCTCCTCACATTCTCAAACATATGTTCAAACGCTTTAGAACAAGGCTATGAAGTTGACTGTATATACACTGACTTTTCCAAAGCTTTTGACCAACTTAGCCACGGAATTATTTTATTTAAACTTAAAGCTCTTGGTTTTCCACCATTTTTCTTAGCTTGGATCAAATCATACCTTGAAAACAGATCCTATGAGGTAAAATTTAGAAATTGTCTTTCTGAACCTTTTGTTGCTCAATCAGGTGTTCCCCAGGGAAGCCATCTTGGCCCTTTTCTGTTTATCGTGTCTATTAACGATGTATCGTCATGTCTACGCTCAAGTGAAGTACTCATTTTTGCTGACGACATGAAGATTTTTAAAATAATAAAGTCCACCCATGATCGTATTCTTTTACAAGCCGACATTGATAGTTTCAGATTTTGGTGTGGGAAAAATAGCCTTTCACTCAACCCTCTAAAATGCCAGACGATAACTTTTACTAAAAAACGAATCGGTAGTGTATTTGATTATTGTATATCACAGCAAAAACTCTGTCGCGTCTCCACATTTAAAGATTTAGGTGTTCATTTCTGTTCCAACTTAGAATTTACACATCACATTAATTTGATTGTTAATAAAGCAAGTTCTATGCTTGGTTTTATAAAACGCTGGGCAAAGGAGTTCAATGATCCCTATGTTACTCTTTCTTTGTATAATTGCCATGTTCGTCCTCATCTTGAATATGCTTCGCAGGTATGGACTCCGTATTACGAAATTCATAGAAAACGTATCGAATCAATTCAACATAACTTCATTCGCTTTGCCCTAAAGGGTCTTCCTTGGGATGATCCTTATGATCTGCCTCCCTATGAACATCGTATTCAGCTTCTTCAAATGCAATCTCTCCATCAAAGGCGTGTTAATAATGACTTAGTATTTTTTCATCAACTCATTAATGGTGAAATTGATGCACCTTATTTGCTATCTTGTGTACATTTGAATTACCGTGGCGGAACTCATCACCTACGTTCATTTGATTTTATACATATTGACTTCCATAGAACAAACTATGGGAAGAATAAAGCTTTAAGTCGAATAACTTAAACTGTTCATCGATAGATTTAAATTTGAATAAGGTGGGATTAAAATCATTGTTTAGAACCAGTGCTCCACTATCGTAAAATTTCTTATTTTATTGTTTTGTTCTGTAATAGTTAAATGTTAATTATGTTTTGTATTTTGTGCGTGTGTTAGGCTATAATTGTATTATTTTTTTACTAACAACTAACACATGCACTTATGATGAACCTCTGATCGTAGTTTGACGCTTGCTATAAGCTTACTACTTTCTGAAAATTCTGAAGTGTAAAAAAAAAATATCAACAACTATAGACCAATAAGTAACATTTCGACAATTTACAAGCTGTTCTCCAAAGCACTTTACAGGACCATAAAGGACGATTTCAATAACAAACAACCAAGAGAACAGGCTGGATTTAGAGAAGGATTCTCCACAACAGACCACCTACAATGAATCAGCTAATAGAAAAGTGCAACGAATTTAAACAACCTGTTTATTTTCTTTTTATTGACTTTAGTAAAGCTTTTGACTCCGTTGAACATGAAATGATATGGTCCGCCCTAAGAAATCATAACATAAACCCAGATTTAATAGAAACAGTTAAAAACATATACAAAAATAACACAGCACGAATAAAAACAGAGAATATTGAACGAAAATTTAACATAACAAGAGGAGTCAGACAAGGAGATCCACTTTCACCACCTCTATTTAATGCTGTCCTGGAAGACATTTTTCAAAAAATTAACTGGAAGAACTATGGAATAACGATATGTGGACAGGTCCTTAACAATTTAAGATTTGCAGACGATATAGTTCTTATTTCTACAAAATCTTTACACATTCAAGAAATGTTGACGGAACTAACTAGCTTGTGCAGAAATTATGGACTACAAATAAACAATTCAAAAACTAAAGTCATGACAAATCACACTAAAGATGATATAACTCTGGACAGAGAAAAAATCGAGTACGTAGAAGATTATATATATTTGGGACAAATAAAATCATTCAAAGACCAAGAAAATAAAGAAATAAACAGACGCATCACGAACAGCTGGAGACAATACTGGAGCCTGAAAGAAATCTTACAATTGGAACAAAGTGCAGACACAAGGAAAAATATCTTCGACTCTGCTATTCTGCCGATTCTAACTTATGGACTACAAACAATGAGCCTGACTACAAAAACACTTGACCAGCTTACAATATGCCAAACCAAAATGGAAAGGAAAATTCTAAACATACGACCGCAAGATAGGATTAGAAATGAAGATATCCGCACAAGAACTGGAATTATAGACGTCATAAATAGAACAAGAAGACAAGGAGCTGGGCAGGACATTTATCTAGACTTCCGGATCAAAGATGGACAAAACTGACGACGAAATGGAAACCAGATAACAAGAGACCAGCAGGACGACCCAAAAAAAGATGGAGTGATGATTTATCCCATTTAACAACAAATTGGTACAACGAGGCCAAAAATAGGGATACATGGGCAGCCCTGGGGGAGGCTTATGCCAATATTCGATCAACATAATAAACTTTTGATTTCAATTTATTTATTAAACTTTAATCTATTATATTTTAATTGCAATTCAATTTTAACTTAAAAGTATATATGTATGTATTGTTAGTTGTAATTTTATGCTAAGTATCTTTACAAAAAAAAAAAAAAAAAAAAAAAAAAAAAAAAAATCTAAATGTAAATTAAATGTAATAGGTATCAATGAATGTATATATCAAATTTAAGGCAATAAAGAGCTTATAATAATAATAATAATGTAAATATACACTGTCAAACTCTTTACTAAACTGGTTATGAGTATCAAAATATAGGCTTTTTGGTGTTGTTCAAAAGTGTTTTAACTTTTTTAGCAGCAGCGCTCAACGTTGGGAAATTCTTAAGAAAAATGTGCCCGGATCCCTTCACAAACTTTCCGATACAAGATGGTCAGCTAGAATTGAGGCAGTGAAACCATTTGCAAATCATCTGTAAAACCTTAGAACATCATTAGAAGCCTAAGGTTAGGTTAGGTTAGGTTAAAGTGGCTGTTGGTTGGGACGTCCAACACACTTAGACCAAAGTATGGTCCTTTGTGATACCACATGGATCAGTTAATCAGCTTAAATCGTTGAACCAATTGGAGCTTCGAATGAAGCGTAGGAGACAAGTAATGTCTGAATTTTTTAAATCGCTGGTATCGTTAAAGTAGTAGTCTCCAAGGTGAATTCTACGTCTTTGTGATAAGGCAGGGCATGTGCACAGAAGATGAGAGATTGTCTCCTCTTCTTCTTCATCCATGCAACTCCTACAAAAATCATTTGCAGGGGCTCCAAGTCGAATAGCATGCCTTCCTATTAAGCAGTGCCCAGTCAGGAAACCTATAACGTAGCTAATGTGCAATCTACTCAGAGAGATTAATTGTTTTGAGCGCCTGGCGCTAAGATTAGGCCAAATTAGTTTGGTCGCTACACAGGTGGTGGTGTTATTCCACCTGGAGTTTGTTTTCTCTATGGTATCTTGCTTTAGCATGAGTTTACATTTAGCTAAGGGGATACCTATGCTAGCATTGTGAGCCAGCAGGATAAAGTTGTTCCGCTTTTTGCAAGTTCGTCAGCTTTGCAATTTCCTGGAATGTCTCTATGGCCCGGCACCCAGAAAAGGTGAATGTTGAACTGTGTAGCCATCTCCGTAAGAGATGATCGACAATTTAGGGCTGTTAGTGAATTTGTGGAGACAGAGTGTAGGGACTTTAACGCAGCTTGGCTATCCGAGAAGATGCATATATAATTAATTGATATAACGTTTTCTCTAAGCCAGGATAGGACTTCTTTTATAGCCAGGATTTCAGCTTGGAACACGCTACAATGATCTGGTAGACGAAAGGAGAGACTTAAGTTTAGTCTATCTGAGTATACACCTCCACCAACCCCATCCTCCGTTTTTGATCCGTCTGTGTTATAGTTTATAGGACCATCGTTCAAAAATGATGTATTCTCCCAAGAAGACCTGGGAGGTATAGTCACTTTGAAGCTATAGTTATTAAACTGAGGATGGGGTATGGTGTAGTCAATATTACTGCTTATAGTTCTGAACGAGTTCAAAATAGTGGTGTGGATAGTTCCATTATTGATCCACAGAGAGGAGGCTTGAAGCCGTATGGCAGTATTAGCGGCCATTTGCTTGCTGAAAATGTCCAGCGGTATTAGATGGAATAGAACATCTAGTGAGGCGGAGGGGGTAGAGCGAAGTGCTCCTCCCATACACAGGCAGGCTGTTCGTTGGACTTTGCTGAGTTTATCGCGATTTGTCCTGTATCTAGCGCCTTCCACCATACCGCTACTCCATAAGTAAGGATCGGCCTTATGACCGAGATATATAGCCAGTGTGTAATGCGGGGCTGTAGGCTACATTCATTACCAATGGCCTTTTTACAGGAGAACAGGGCTACTGTGGCCTTGTTTATTCTCTCTTGAATATTAGATATCCAGCTTAATTTCTTATCTTAAATGAGACCCAAGTATTTTGCTTGTTCAGAGAATTTAAGTGGTACACCGTTTATGAGGGGAGGGTCAATGTGTGGGACTTTGTATTTCCTTGTGAAGAGGACAAGGTCGGTTTTTTGTGGGTTAACGCCTAGCCCACACCGATTTACCCATCTGGTGAGCTTATTTAAAGCGTTTTGTAAGAGTTCTTTTAGTATATTGGGATGTTTACCCGTTACTGCAATAGCAACATCGTCCGCATAGGCAAACACTCTGTATCCCTCTCTTTCTAGAGTAATTAGTAATTCATTTATTACCAAGTTCCAGAGGAGAGGGGATAGGACACCACCTTGTGGCGTACCTCTGCTGACACCCCTTTGTGTAGTAAAATCGCCCAGTTTTGAATTGATAATCCTGCTTATCAGCATCTGATTAATCAATTCACTGATCGACTTATCTACCTTCAGAGATGTCAATACACGTGCAATTGCAGATGTGTCGACATTGTTAAATGCACCTTCTATATCTAAGAAGGCAACTAAGGTGTACTCTTTATGATCGAGGGAATATTCGATTATATGTACTATACTGTGTAGAGCCGTTTCAACTGATTTCCCTTTGTTGTAGGCGTGTTGAGCCTTTGAAAGGAGGGACTTATCAATACTTGCCCTTAAGTGGATATCGATCAAACGTTCAAAAGTTTTGAGAAGGAATGATGATAAGCTGATAGGTCTTAGGTCTTTAGGGTTAACGTGGCTGGATTTTCCAGCTTTTGGAATAAAAACAACTTTAACTTGTCTCCAAGACATCGGGATGTGTGCCAATTCAAGGCATCCCTTGAAGATGTTTTCTAGGATGGGTATTAGAAAACTTGCATTTTCTTGCAGATCGGCTGGAATTACACCATCCGGACCTGCAGATTTATATGGCTTAAAGCTGTTAATAGCCCATTTGAGTTTTTCCCTAGTGACTAGACCTTGTGGGGGATGTAATGTATTGTCACAATTATTAGGTGCACCGTTATAATAATATTAGAGCTAGCAGGAAAGTGAACTTCTAGTAGCAAGTTGAGCGATTCTTCGCTTGAATTGGTCCAGAGGCCAGAGGCGTTTTTCAAGCAGCTTGGCATGATTGGATTTTTGGAGAGGATTTTGCGCAGCCTGGATGCTTCGGAGCAATCTTCCACGTTGCTACAGAAGTTTTTCCAGGCGGATCGTTTGGTTTTCCTCAGTTCTTTTTTATATGTCTCCAGTGATTCTTTATATGAATCCCAGTCAGACATGTCTCTAGAAGCTTTCGCTCTGTTAAAGAGTTTTCTGCATTCTTTTCGAAGTGGATCCAGCCCTGAGTTCCACCAGTGTGGCTTCTTTTTACCTCTTACTTGTATAAGAGGACATGCAGTATCTAGATCTTTGTTTAGGGCTAATGTCGTCAAGATCTTCAGTGTTGGAGGGAGTATTAAAGAGTTCAGGTTTTACTAAACTATTTAACGTTCTCTTATTTTGGCCAATTTGTTCTTTTTAGATTTCAAAAGGTCGGTTGGCAAGGTGGTTCATTTATAAAGTCAAACTGGATGTATCTATGATCAGAAAAGGAGTGATCTTTAGATACCTTCCAGTTCAAAATATTATTATTAATGAAGTCGGAGACAAGAGTTATATCTAAAACTTCTTGTCGATTTTTAGTAATAAAGGTTGGCTCATTACCAACGTTACTTATGAGTAGGTTAGTGTTAAGAATATAGAAAGAGACTCACCCCTGTCGTTTATATCCGTGCTTCCCCACTGTATGGTGGGCGGTAGCGTCACTTCCGATGAAGAGGCCAATGTTGAGCCTCTGTGCTTCAGCTATTAATCTCTCCAGAGTGTCACCCGGAAGAGGGCCAAGATGGTCGTGGCCAAGATACGCCGACGCCAGCCAGAATGTTTCCAGACTTGATATCTCGATCACTGAAATTAGGGAGTAAATATACATTTAGGCTACGTTTTACTAATATGCAAGATCTGGGTTCATCCTCACCTGATGCATATAGCACGCAGTATTTGGGAGTCCTGATTCCTCGAACAATGGATTTAACAATCCAGGGTTCTTGAATCAGGACAATATCTTCATTGCTGCTGGATAAGCGAAGAAGAAGGGAGGCCGAAGCCTTTATGGAGTGTTGGAGGTTAATTTGGAGTAACCGCAGCATTTTCGCTACCGTACTCCCGATCAGCCTCCAACACAGTGATGTCGAAGTCATCCATATCAGAGGACGATTCTAAAAGAATGTCCTCATCTCCGCTGTCGTAGACCTCGGCCTCCATTGCCTGGGGATACCTGAGATGCATCGTCTTCCAATGAAGGAAATGTGACCGATGCACCAGGTTCCTCAGCAACCGTTTCCGCTTGTGTGGGTGGGGAAGGGGGAAGGGTTTTGTGCCTCGACCCCATCTTTTTTGTAGACCCTCAGCGGTATTTCATCGAACCCGAACCTAATCACACCTTTTGACTGCGCCAGTGGAGAAAGGGACTCTGCATTGATGATTACAATTGCACCCTTGTAGGTTCCTCTTGGATCCTCCAATTTCGCAACCTTCCAGTTGTGAGTAGGAAGGGTTGGATTGGAGATCCGGATTACCTTCAGAACGTGGTCAGCTTCCTTGAATATGGCCGGAACCGTGATGCGAGCTCTT
The DNA here is from genome assembly GCA_951509635.1 of Eupeodes luniger. Classification (NCBI taxonomy): domain Eukaryota; kingdom Metazoa; phylum Arthropoda; class Insecta; order Diptera; family Syrphidae; genus Eupeodes; species Eupeodes luniger. The sequence continues at coordinate 61,583,900 of OX608074.1, forward strand.
GGTCTGCAAGGAATGTCCTCCTTTGCGACAACCTCCAGCTTAGCAGCAGGCCAGACTGACCGCCAGCGTCAGTAGATCGCACGACCTCCGATCATCACAGACCATCAACTTGATGTGTCCCTGATGCCAACCGCCATCTTTTGTGATGGGCGGTGGTCCCGGATTGTCAGACATGATCTCGAAAAAACTGAAGGCCAGCTGTCATTTGGCCAATGTCCAGTTATCGGCAGAGATCGTGCCATCTACGTCACTTCTGTCGATAATCGCGACTACCATTTTGTCCTTCAGAACGTCACTGAAGGACATTTTTGCCTTGCGAGGGTCAAGAGAAGTGCTGGTGTTTAGCACTTTGGGGCGTTTAGGTAGTGAAACACTACCCTCCATAGACTTTTGTCGCTTCGACGTTGAGTCTTGGCTGGTCTTTAAATTCGATTTGGCCAGGAAACTCTTGGCCCATTTTATCTTGGCGCGCGTCGTGCTGAGAGTTTCCTCCAGCGCCAAGTTGTTCACCAAACGTCTGGAGAATCCTCTTAGCATTGCGCATGTCCCTGTAGTAGGCCTTGGAGGGTCTGAGCTTACGCCCATCTCCCCCAGGACCTTCTTTAGGATTCTTTGTTTTGGAGGTAGAAGGACCTGGCACCACAGCCCTACTACCTCCGACTCGCGGTGTTGACGAATTGAGAGGTTTACTCTCTGTGGTAGTAGAGGAGCCGTTCTTCACAACTTCCTCACTACAGGAAGAAGGTAATGTTACCTGAATATCCGATATTCCACTGGCGAGAACAGGGCTGTGAGTGTCCACAGCCATGTCGGCACCAGTGGAAGAGGGATGAGCAGCAGACAACTTTGCCGTCGTACTGCTGGCCGGTTCGGTCTTTGAATTTTGTTTTGTTTTAAAATTGTTCATTTGAATCCCACGAGTAGCGGATAAGGGGTGGTTCATCTGTACAGAGATCCGTGTATACAGATAAGGCTGGTTAATCCGGAGGTCGCCAAGTATCCGGATACTCCGTTAGCGACTGAGCTAGTTTTTAATTGGGCCCTCAGCCAGGCAGATCGTTGGCACGGGTCGTGTAACACCTTAGATCCAGCCCAATTGGGAGGTAGATTGAGGGAAGGAGAGAGAGGGTAGGGAATCAGGTAGTTTAGCACTGATGGAAGGACTGATTATAAGGATGGTTAAGAGAGGAATCAAAGGAGGGGTTCGTTGGATGGTTTTTTCATGAGAAGGTAACAATAGTCGGCTATTTAGCTTCCTATGTGGGAGAGAAAGTGATCGAGGGAGGGGTGAAGGTATGTGAGCGACCTTTGGTTTCAGGACTCATCTGGAGACAAATCTCGAGAATCATTGACCCTACTCAGCCTTTACAACTCGACAGGTTAGACGCTCAAGTAAAGGATTAGAAGCCTTAAATGATATTAATTTAACTGCTAAAGCTCGAAGAGATGTAAATGGCGTTTTAAAATATATGCACACATTAAAATGCGTCCTGATGTTTTTGATTTGGTGCATGGTTCTTAGCGCTATAAATGAAAGAAGTTTCCTTCTTCGAGCCAGAAATAGTACTATTGACGTTGAAATTCGAGATCTCGACAACTTGATCTTCGATTTGAACATTATTCAAAACGGATGAGATCAATTTTTATCTGAATGCAAAGCAGTTGCTACTGGATTGGGGGATGTTCCAGAATCGTTCCCATCGAACCGAAAATGGCAATTAAAGAGACATTTTGAAGAAAACCGAGGAGCTGGAAAGCAAATTGAAACAGACGAAGAAATAAATTTCAAGAGAAACACCTTTTACGTCATAGTTGATTCAATTATATGTGGATTTTCTCGTCGGTTCGATACGATGAAAAATTTGCTACATTTTCATTTTTATGACAGTTTTCAACAATGGACGAACTTGAGATTAAAAACTCTGCTACAAGGTTCATCCAAAAGTATAACTCGCATGTGTCTTAAGAGTTGAAAGAAGAAATAATTCATCTGAAACACATTTATGAAGCCAATTTTGAAGCAGAACTTCCGCCATTGAGTTTGCTCAATGCTATTTATTCCCAGAACTTGGAGACGATTTTCCCCAACATTTGTGTTGCTCTCCGTGTGTTTTCCACCATACCTGTAACCGTAGCTAGTGCCGAACGTTCATTTAGCGTCCTTGCCAGAACAAAGAATTTTCATCGTTCGTGCTCATCACAAGATCGTGACTTGTTACACTATGCATCGAAGCACCTTTGGCAATGAAATTGAATTTCGATGTAATTATAAGTTGTTTTGCTGCTCAGAAAGCTAGGAAAGCTCGTTTGCAAAAAGAAATATTCCATTGAATGCAAACTATTTTTAACGAACACATTGTGATAATATTTTAATATAAAGAAAAACAATAAAGAGTTTTTAATGTAAACCTTTTAAAATACATAGTTTTTTTTAAAGACAAATTTCATATACTTTTACTTCGCTCTATTTTATTTTCATAGTAGGTAATAGATCTTCATACTTATTTTTTTTTTAAATAGTTAATCGACCGTATTATCAGTTACTAACATGTCGTTGGCAATATCGAATTGAATGTATGATTCTGTTCGGAATCTGATCTACTCGCATGTAGAATTATTTTCTATCCATCTTCCATTTCAACTAAACTGGACGATACCCGTGAGATTGATTTGATGATTAACACTTTTTTTTCGGTTCACTTTGCAAACGAAAAATTATAATTCCCGTCATTCCAATCAATTTCATGCTATTCGTAATTAAAATTAGAACGTACCATATCAGTAGGCATGAACTTTGAAAAAAATGCTAAATGGAGATTTTTCCGTCCCGGGCCCGGAATTCCTCTCGACGGCCCTTCCTAGGCTTCTTACCATCAACTCAACGAACTCGACTATGACAGTACGAACGATGACTTCACTGACGAGGCTAACATAATAAATTGAAAATTGAAAAATTGACTTGACCATTTTTTAGCTAACTCGTGACTTAATTCAAAAGCCCCTCCTGCGGCTTTCTGAGTAACGCTACATGAATGTCTGTACTTATCTAACAAAGATGAACCACACTAACATTAATCCTCAAAATTAAATCACCGTAAAAAAATAAACCATTCGGTTTTTTTGTGTTCGATTCAGAATTGATAGTTGCATTGATCAAAAAACCAATTTCAGGACTTCATTTCACAGTTGTGAGAAAGATTGTTTTTATTTTTTAATTTATTTTTATCAACATTTTGAGTTTGCATGAGGTTTTGACAGTGCAATTGGCTACACTCTTTTCAAAAACTTATAATAATACATATAAACTAAGTCAACTACCAAAGTAAAGAAAAGTTCTCAGGTATTAATATGAAGATTACAGTATTCCCCGCTTAATTGAACTGACCATTTTGTCAGATTTTTCAGTCAATTATCCGGGTGGTTCAATTAGCGAAACCCCGCTTAATTGACATATCTGTTCAATTAAGCGAAAGCCGTATAATTGCACGAGTAGGTCAACTAAAAAATGAAATATTCATCCCAGAAATTTACTCGATAAACATTTCAGTGTCAACTTAATTTCGGCGTCTGTTAGTTCGCCATAACATGATATGTTATGTCATCACATGCCAAATAAGGATTGAAATCTGCATTGTCCTCAAGAACGTTATCTATAACCACGAGATCATTTTCCGGCTGTTCTTCTTCTTGGATGAAGCCTGCCTTTAAAAATAGAACTTGCAAATGTAGGTTTAGTAGTAAAATATTTCCAATATTACCTTTCTAAAACAATTTCTTATAGTAGAAGGTGTTAGAAGCCACAAACAATATTTGCTTATGTGCATTGCTTGCAAAGATGTGATCGACTTCGAAAATTCTTCGATAGTCTTGCCACGTTCGATGGCTGTAATTTGTTTCCTTATTATATTTTGCTGATAGTAAGCTTTGAAACAATGAATAATGCCTTGGTCAAGGGGCTGAATGATGGACGTTGTACTTGTGTTTGTACCCACGTACTGCACGTTTATATTTTTTAAATCCTCCAACTTCTTATGACAGGCAGCATTGTCGACAAAAAGAATTATTTGCCTGTTCTGCTTTATCATTTCTTTGTCAAATTTATATAAAATTTGGGAACATAAATGTTGGGTCATCCATGCCTTTTTGTTGGAGAAATATTGCAAAGGTAAAACCTTATTTTTAAAACACCTTGGCGTTTTGGTTTTCCCAATCAAAATAATTTTTTTGTCCGTCCAATTATCCGAAAAATTTCCATGTATTTAGTTTTTCTGCTGCATATTTTTAAGATCAATTAAGCGAGTAATTCAACTAAGCGGGGTTCAATTAACCGTCTAAAAAGCTTTGCTATTAATACGGGAAATTTTCGAAGCCAATTTGTTCGATCAATTAAGCGGGATGTTCAATTAAGCGAGGTGCAACTAAGCGGGGATTACTGTATTTGCTTAGAGGTAAACAATTTTGAAATGGAATAAAACAAAGATAATTTCCTTAAATTGACATGAAATTTACTTTATTCGATAGATTATCTTCTGGCATTATAATTTCAATTTGATTTCTGGTATATGGCCATGGTTGTCTCGGACGCAGTCTAAACTGAAGGTCGAGGTAGGTAGGTAGAAATGTCAGTTATAAGCAGCCCTTGCAACACTACTCAATTGACGCTAGAAAGCGCCATTTAGATACTAAAAATCTTTGACCTGTTAGTAAAAGTAATGATATCGAAGTCTATCGTAACCATTCCATCCTCCCAATCCTTCGGAGTTCGTCTCAAAAGTATCGGATGAAATCAGTTCCGTAATATTGCCATGGGTGTGGAAAACCAACAGTTTGATTCTATAAGTCTAAGCCCGTTGCACGATACTAACAGAATAACATTTAAGGTATCTATTGGGCAGGATCGAAGGGCGCCTGTAGTGCCGACACTAGCTATCCTCTGAACCTTCTTTAGTTTATTGATGTTGTATTTTTGTTAAGCGCAGACCACAACAAAATCGATCCATACTTTTTACCAAAAGGGTTTCTACAGGAGTAAAAAGGCAATGCGAGCCTTTTTAACCTGTTCGTTTAGCTTCAAATCCCTAACCTCTAACGTTTAGCTTCAAATTGCATAGAGCGTGGTCACGACCATAAAGATGTTGTAAGCGATGTTTGCTACCAAGTTGTACCGGTGCGCAGAGGGTTGTGTCTCTTGCTATTGTTATTGGTAGTTAAACTCAAGTTGGGACTGGGAGCAAACCGTGCTCACTGCATAGCTGTTGGTGTTAAACGGCAGTTGGATCGACCATGAAGAGCTTAAAATGGGGTCCCAAGTTCGCGACAGATTAAAACTGTCGTCTTTTGGTGACGTTTAAATTCAATCGCTTTGCGTAACAGGCCAGTAATGTAATGCGGCTCGTTCACTAAAAATTTAGCTTGTTTAAAGTGAATCCAGTGGTGTTCGTCTGGGTGGTCGCATATGGCTGACTTTTCTCTTCGTTTTTTGCTTACAGAAATATGTTGTCTCACAATCCTATTAAGTAAGTCATGAGCAATTATTGTTATAAGCCGTTTCCTACCTATTTTTTCTTTATCAGTTTAACTTTTACTGCCTTATGCAATATTTCTGACAGCGCCATCAACAACTTTAAATCAAAGTCAAGTAGAGTATGAGGTTAATAAAAAAAGTTCACACAAATTTCTTTGAGCTTAACAAATTCTATATTCCGAAATAGCTAACTTCAAATTTATCTTCCTTATTTAGAAATAATTACGAAGAAACATTTTATTCTCTTTTCAGGAGAAAGAGAAACAGTATTCTATTTTTAGTCCTATTTTGAATACCAAAAAGGAAGTAGGTATAACCAGCTTTTGAAACTTTTCTTCCCAGAAAACAAGAAACAAAAACCTTAAAACCCTACTTAAAACAAATGGCTTATTTACTTTCACTTAAAAGAGTAGAGTGCCTTTAAAAATATTTTCTCCGAAATGCATTATTTCTCCTTAACCTCACTTCTCTTCAACGAACCCCACTACAATACTACGACCACTTAGGCCAAACATACCCTAAGAAATTAAGCAAGCGTACAAGGTGCCTCTGTTTCATTATAGGTACATATATAATAATAATACAATATATAAACACACCTAGAGCTTTGCTAGGTCGTGGTCTTAGAGCAGCAAGCTCCTACACCCTGTCAGCCGTTTAGTCACGTTCCTATATATATGTACATACATATTTGCCTCCTTTTTGGGTAGCACAAATTATTGCTCATAACTTTTCTTAGCTTGCAAAGTTCTTGCCGCAAAAATTACTTTTTGATTTTATTTTTTATTGTGTTATTTTTCATTTTCTTTCTCCTTATCCAACCAAAGAAAAATAAAGTTAGCGAACTGAAGAACGAAAACAAATAATATTCCCAACGAATAAAACTTAAAATTGAAAATGTTTCTTTATGACTTCATGTGCTGTTTTGTAATCTTCTTTCAGGATTTGAAGACACCGTCAGCCTTGTAGAAAAGGACATTTCTTGCGGTCATCCCACTTCACTCTTCATCCTCCCCAGAGCAGATTCCTTAAATAAAGGAGAAGAACTAAAGTAACCAAGTAAGGGCAAGACGAGTGAAGAGCAATAATCAGGCTTCTAACATGGAATCAATAATTCCTACTGCTACTGTATTGGAGTGTACATAACAACTGCACATTCAACGACAGCTTACTTTTTGCATTCAATTGATGGTTATAATGATAATGGCCAACACAGATGCTGCCGGATGCTATAGTATCGGTGTGGCGCTGCCACTACGACCATACAGCCATTATTAATATCCGCCGCAGGACCAACTTTTCGTAGAATTAATTGAACTCGGTCTTTGATCGACGAGCACGACGACATAGTAAGAATACGAAGTCAAAGTGCGGACGTTTGTAACACAGACCTCAACAAATCGAATATATCGTCTAGTAAAACTTGTAAGAATAATGTCAGGAAGAGTCCAATAGACGTCCAAACAAGAGCACTAAAGAAAGACGGAAATCTAGGGTACAAAAAGGCAATCATTAAATCATGAATAACATGAGTGAGAAACCCCCACCCCCACAACCTCCTCCACCACCCTTACTAATGCACCATAGCATCCTGCCCTTACCACCTCCACAAACAAATGATCAATACCAATATGAGCCAGCATATGTGACACTTGGAAAGACTTCGAACAATAATAGCATCGCCATGGCGACGGCAGCGACACCAACGGTGACGTCCACAACAGCGATGACAATGACAATGACAACGTCTCCAAACGGTGACGAAGTTTCCAATTTGCTTAAGTTTCAAAGTGGAATCGGTCTTGGCAGCGGCATAGTCGGTGTAACATCGGGTTTACCAGATGGCAACCTACTTATCCTTGGGAAAAGCATGAACAATGCGAATCCGTCAATAGTCATGGGTGCCAGCGTCGTCGGTGGTGCTGGAAGTGGTGGCGGTGTTAGTTGTGTTGGCGTTAGTGGTATGGGACACATGAGTTCCGTTGGAATAAGTGGTGGAAACATTGGAACCAGCAACACAAGTTGTAATAAAAAATCGACTGGTGGTGGTGTCGGCGGTAGCAGTAGTCGCAAAGCGAAACGAAATTGTTGTTATTGCTTTGGGAGGCCATCGGCGATGAAGCCCATGTCATTTTGGACAGGCTTAATAACAAATTTGGGAATTTGTACATTACTCTTAGCGTATACACTTTTAGGTAAGTGCAGTTGTTGTTGTTCATTTTATGTGTGTGTTCTTTTATTGTGTGTGTGTTCGTTTGTTTTTGCCTTCCATTTAAGCTGCCTTAGCTAGTCCTAGTAAGAAGATTTGGATGTCAATTTAGTGTGTGTGTTTTGGGGAAAGTTTTGAAGCCAAAGTTATACGAAAATCCTGCACCCATAAACAATATTGGGTATTGGGAATGGGATAACGAAAACTTTATCCTAATCTTATCCTCAAGGATATTGATGAAGCGGTGTTGAAAGTTTTCCTATGTATTCTTCAGAATAGTTTTCGAACGATAGTAATGGGATTTGGAAACAGGATATATGACTTTTTTCTAAAAGTGGTTAGAAAAAAAACAACAACACACTTATACTTGCTCCCACTCACACTATCAATGTCATGATGAATGAATGAGTGTGTTGATAAACAACATATCAATATGTGGGAACAAACAGTTTTGTGGATTATAAGTTTTATTTTCAACCCAGTTATGAGATAAAACATTTTTGTCATCATTCTGTAATTCTGTGAGTGTAAAGTTCGGATTCCATTACACATTCATTTGGTTGTTCAGCAAAAAAAAAGGGAATTGTAGTAAGACCGGTGTGACAAAAGTAAAATGTTTTCTGTCGAAACAAAACATTTCTACCAAGAGTGTCATTTCATGAGAGGATTGAAAGAAATCAATTTGTTTTTTTTTTTTTTATACCATCATCTTTGAATCTGAATAAGTTGTGCTTTGATATTTTTTTTTGACTGCCTAGGTTCGAAAAACTCTTCGAACTCTATGTTGTTAAATAACAATTCATAGGATTCACTAGCTAGCATCACCCCCAACACACACCCACTCATACATTTTCTCTTAGAAAACGGAACACCAACGTTATAGCATTACTTTCGGTTCTTCTTTATTTTTTTAGAGTACTCTTTGAAAACATATATTTAATATGGATTTTCGTTAAAACATAATAAGAAGTTTTTTTTATAATTTTTTCGTAAGCCGGGTGAAAAACCGCATTTGACTTAAGCATTTCTGTATTTGTAAAGCTATCTACGTCAGTAAAACTATACACCCATCAGTTATCTGTTTGCACACTGTTATAGCAAGAGCGAGATTGTTAACCCGAGTTTGTTCATTTTAATTTGAAAAGGCATTCAATCAATTATTTGATAAGTAGTAGTAGTAGTAGAAATCTTTATTCATTGCATAATATAATATAACAATTGTTTTTAACATATGATTAATATGGTTTGGCCTCAGGCCGTCTACCAGATTGACATTTCTTTTTAATTTAACTGAATATTTTTAATACAATTTAAAATTTCATAACTTTGTTTGCAGGTTTTTTTTTTTTATTTTGCTTTAAAAATTGCCTTCAATAATTTGTGATCCATATCTAAGAGCCGATACTGCATACCTATATAAAACTTCCCAGCCTAATTCGCCATTCAAAATGCACAGGACTTCGTTTATATAGAAGTTTTTCCAAAGTGTCTTACTCGGAATTCTCTTAGGATGGGTCATTTTCCAATGAGATGGTATACATCTTCTCTCTCCTTAAGATTACAAAGGTCGCACAAAATTGTCAATTCAGGCCGATGTGGAATATAATTGAGCTTAATTATTTCTCCTCTAAGTTTTAATATTAAAGTTATCATGCTTAGTGGAAATTGGTTTAGAAAGTATGTGTTTTCATGAAGATTTAAGTTTAACTGGCTGTAAATCATCCCGTGTTGCAAAGATTGCGCTTCCAATAAACAACTATTATACATAGAGCGACTTGCTCCTTCCAATAAATTCTGAAAACAGCTCCTCAAGTTACCCGTGCTAATATCAGAGTGAATGCGCACATTTTCCCCAAATCCAGCTCTTAGTTCATCCAAATTAACTGAAAGATTCCAAAGACCAAAGACCGCAATAGCTTTCGACTCGGTTAATCATTCTCTGCATTCCATCAACAGACTCCGCCAGGAAGACTTTTGACATTTTGAATTCGAAGTTTCTTCAGACGCTGATACTGTACAAAAAATCTCTAGAGGCATGTGGTCCGAAAAAGTCTGCGCAGCCACCTTGAAGTTCCTCAAAATTGAATTCCAGGTCCCAGACATAAAACAGTAGTCAATGACTGAACACGCCGTTGCCCGTTCTCGAATAAAATTTTATTCACCGTAAGAATCACCTTCACAGTTTCCATTCAAAACTCTTGCATCGAATGCGTCCGCTTACTCTAAAATCTTTTCGCGCTTTCCATCACAAATTTCATCCTTTGATTTTCGAGTTGGATTGAGAATCTCTGATGCAGTTCCACTTAAAAAAAATTATTTTGCGACAAACCAATCCTCGTTGAAATCACCATCAAGTAACAAATTCATTGACCCTAAATAATGAAGTGCATCGTAAAGATTATCGTAATCTCTCATCCAGTGGTTGCAATTTAAATAAATTGGTATAATGTGATGTGTGCATCCGTTGATATTTAACTCCAAGACATTAATTTCTTCCACCTGTTTGAAGTGTATTGAAATTCCTTCTAAACATTTACGATACCCGTACAGTTCACCACCACTTCCTCTACCAAAAGTATTTACTTTCACTGCTGGAATCCATTTTAATTCATTATTATTAAATACACCTTCAAATTTCTGTTTTTCATCTTCTAATACATGAGTTTCATAAAGAAGAAATACATCAAAACTTTTAATATAATCAAAGAAATTTATAGTACAAAATTTATTTTTAAGCCCTGATACATTAAACCCTAATATTCTTAAATCTATAGTTTTTATTTGGTTCTGGTAAACAGTTGCCCCTCAATCCAAGCTCACACCTGGATCTTCTCTCGAACTTGTGTGTTCACCCAAACCACTCAAACTGCTTACAGCGGCTCCTTCTCGGTTTTGTTCTGTTGAAACTCTACCAACTTCAGTTTGTCCTCTTGGCGTTTTTTTTTTGACATTGTTTACGTTACTCGCTTGTTGGACTTCATTCATGAAACTTTCGATTAATGAAAAAGTAATTGGAATATCACAAAAAATTGACCGCAGTGCCTCTGAAGGATCAATTACTCCACATTTCAAGTCATGTGCCAGATCCTAAGTAAAAAGTTTATTTGTAATGAAAAGCTTATCATCCTTTAGTTGAATTTGAGATTTGACCGCAGGAAACCTCTCATGAAGGAACCTTGAAATCAGAAGAAGGTTGCTTTTCCTACGTCGCACATTATGGCAAATCTTTGTGTTTGTGAATTTGTGAATTGTTTAGTTCTTTTGTGTTATGGAGAATTTTCCAGACTGCACTCCGCGATTTCATCTTTACAATAATCATTGCTGTTCTCGTGTTCCTACCTGTTATCGCATGCGCATTCTCAATTTCAGAGGGGGCAAGAAGACCCGCGCAAACAGACTTGGCTATTTCATTCATATCCGTGTTTGGCTCTGCGGGCAGGTGTACCACGACATTCGTTTCCATGTTTTTTTGCAGAATTTTGTTAATCTGGTTTCCCAACACATTATTTTTCCTTTCCAACTCTAAAACTTTGGCAGTGATGTTGTCGTACTTCAATTTTAAGCCGGCCAATTCATTGTGGAGCACTTGAAAATCGGCTTTGGAAGGAAGCTCCTGACAAAGTTGTTTGTTGTTATTACGCAGGATTTGTATCAAGGATTCGTTGGTAAGTGTAGGAGAGTCCATTTTACAAGAGTTGTCTGCTAAAGACGGTCTGCGTTTTTCCTCTCTAAATTGGTCGGGGGAGGTATATAACAAGACTCTTTTGCTCATTTAGTGAGGTTAGCTTTGTGGATAAAAGTAGTTTGTGTTCTTTTTTGCTTAAATGCTAGAACTTACGCAAGATTTGATTTTTATTGGAAAATCCGTAACTTAAAGATTTTTTTTTTAGCGATGAGTTTTAAATTTGAATGCACTTTTACTATTTTTTTAAAGACTTTTTCTAAGAGCTCTATAACAATTTTATTCTTCACTTTGACAGGATTATTTGATAATAGAAGGTTGATATCAGTCATGACATGAACTCTAAAAAGATACATAACCAGAAATATGTACTCCATTTTGATAATGAAAAGTCTTAAAAATCATCACACAATCACAATTAAAAAAGAAAAAGTCGATAATGCAGCATTAACTTGAAAGTATGTATATATGAGGCATTGAGAGCAGAAGTGGCGTGAAACCAAATTGCAATAATTGAGAAAATCACGGTTAAAGAAAATAAAGAAAAACATTTGTTTATTATTGGTTTCCTATTTAAAATAATGGCTAATAAACTTCAGATATGATCTTAATCATGTCTGTAAATGTGTGATTTACTGGATTTTATGTGGCTTACACCACTTCTGCTTTCTGGATACAGAAATAATTAAAAGTAAGTTGGTTACACCAATAATTAAAAATACAAGTTATTAATTTTTTTTCTATTATGACTTTCTAAGTACAAAATAGTTGCAAGTCTTTTGGAATATCTTCTATTTTAGATCTTAATCATGTCTGTAAATGTGTGATTTACTGGATTTTATGTGGCTTACACCACTTCTGCTTTCTGGATACAGAAATAATTTTAAAAAAGTAAGTTGGTTACACCAATAATTAAAAATACAAGTTATTAAATTTTTTTCTATTATGACTTTCTAAGTACAAAATAGTTGCAAGTTATGAGTTAAGACTGCTATGAAACTATCACTCTTCATCCTCATCTACGTATTCAACTAAGCCAACGTCTCTGTCTGTAGAAACACTTGTCAAGTTCTAATAAAAGTCCTGGGGGTCATTCCGTAAAACGATAATCGTTAGACGATATCGTTTCGACGATAGTCTCACTTCACGTAAGACGATAATCGTCAAAGTGATATCGTCAAAACGATTGCGTTTGCACGATAGCTAAGTAGGTATCGTCTGCTATTAATTTCCATTGATAACCAAAACAAATTGAAGCAAAAATGTTTCGGCGTAGTTTAGTTTTGTTACAAAATGAAAATAAAAACTCGACAAATACAAATAATACGGTTACGAAGAAAATTAGAACATTTATCGGACCTTCTATCTATTCTAACCCATATGTAAGCAATTTTATATACAAAACATAAATATGTACATAAGTAATCTTTCTTAATTGTTGTTAAATATATAAAACAACTAGCGGCCCGCCCCGGCTTTGCACGGGTAGACATAAATACTTAGGTACAGATAATGTAGCTTTCTAATGAAAAAAGAATTATTGACATCGGTCAACTACTTCTTGAGTTTATTCGTTACATACAAAAATACAAATCTTTCCTCTTTATAATATTATTATTAGTGTAGATAGTATTAGTAACTGCTTACAGTAATTTTGCTGACACAGGATTTTTATATATTAAGATTGTATTAATGAAACTGTAGTTTAGTTGTTGAAAAAAATCTTCAGAATTATAAAGAGCACATGAAATTAAATGAGAAATAATCCAGAAAAAGCGATGTTACGTTATAGATCGATCAAAATATCACATTGCACCACGTGTTGTTGAAAAAGAAATTTCGAATTCCAACGTGGCGCCATCTATGAGAAGTTCACGATAGATGGTCCGACAGTTTTCTGTAAAAAATCTGATTTAAGGCGCCATCTGTTCGAGACTTATGAAACTTTTCCTAACAATGAGCTTGCCAATTTTCCCATTGCACTGGATCGGGAAATATTGCATGTTGGAGTATCAATTGTGTTTAAATTGAGTGGCAACTTAAGCTCAGAATGTGCAGTACGACCGCCTTCTAGAAGAGTTGCCGCAATTCCAGATGATGCTAACGCCAAAGCTATGTCACATCTTGATCGAATAGTGGCCAAAATCAATGAAATGACAAATGTTTTCCCTATTCCTCCAGGTGCGTCCAGGAAGAATAGACCACCAATATTTTTGTCCACCGCTTGCATTAATGTTTCGTATACTTGTTTTTTCTGTTCATTCAGCAACGGCACATTATTTCGAACGAAAAAAAATGCAGCTCTCGATTTAGTTTTTGGTTCAATGCATCGTGCATCGATCGATTTGGCGCAATCATTCCTACTTCAATCAGTAGCTTCTCGATATGTTTGGCATTGGTGGCCATTCATAGTTTTCAAATGCGCAAATGATTTTGGTCCTCGTACATTTACCAACAGCAGTCGCAAATAAAAACATTCATCATTTCTAGGATGAACAGTGTACATGTACATGCGACCTAGCGCATCAGTGGAAAACACCTGTGGCCAATTTGGAATTTTCTCTTAATATATTTTGTCTTTCTTCGCTTAAGTTCTGTGAATACACTTGTCTTGTGCGGAGGCCGATGTTCGCACGTCGTACTCTAGGCAAATATTCTTATTATCTTTAAAACAAACGTTATTTGAAGTCGATATCTCTGAGGTTTCTAGAGATATGGTTGACTAAAAAAGGTTCAGTTGGACCAAATTACACATAAAATGCCAACTTTCACCGAAATCGATTGGTGAAGAGTTCACTGGGAACATACATATGACACTGGATTTTTATATATTAAGATTGTAGTTTTGTTCAAAGTCTTGGAATTGCAAGAGGATAATGATGATATTGGAAACAATAAATTTGTCAGACGGTTGTCGTTCTACATACATACTATATACCTTCCATATTAATATTTGCTGTAACCATTGAAACTTTGGGGGCGGAGGAACATTGGTATGTTCGAAAGGCAACGCTTTTAGTATAGCTCTTGCACTAAGTAACAATACAAAGTAGTTTCGGAAAAAACTAATATTTTTGTCCCCTGTGGATAAAATGAAGTCTTATCTTCCTTCCCTTGGACAGAATTGGGTTTAATATTGCAGCTGATTTTCTGTTACTGACTTACATATGTATACTCTAAAATATAATTAGAATTATTTATTTACAAAAATATCAGACATGAACAAAACATTTTGATATTATAGTTTTATCGTCGGTCGACGACAACAAATGAAAACACAAAAAGTAATAATAACAATAAACATCACAAAATAGTTCGCATGTTTACTAACAATCCATTTTTTGCAAATTTTCAAAATTTCCCATATAAAAAAACCAAGTTTAATAACATTTTCAAGTTATTGAACAAGCATTATCTTTCGTTGAGTTCTTTTTATAATAATATTTGAAGTATACTGAACGATCTACTACTGAAAACGATTGACGAGACGATAGCGATAAAGTTACGTGAAGCAAATTATTGACGATATCGTTAATGATAATCGTTTTGACGGTTGATCACAAGGTAAGTAAGAGTGGCCACTCAATAGAAATTTGTGATCAATTTTATTTACAAGATAGTCACTATGCGAAACAATATATTGGCACAAAACGGAGATCTTAATATCCCTATTTTGCCCACTACACTGGTCAGTGTACATAATTAAATTTGAGGGGGAGAGTACGATAACTTTGGCGACAAAGTTTAATGACGGATTTGTATAGAACAGTTAAAAACAAGCATTTTTTACTATGGGAGGGGGGGTCTATCTCCCCCCGTTTAGGCGGTAGGGGCAATTTAAAAAAAAATGTACATTAAATGGAAAAAAAATAATTACAAAATAACGGTAATACTTACAGTTAAGTATTATACCTTTTTTTAAAGCCAACACTTTTGTCTATTAGCCTGTTTTTAAATCAAGTCAAAACTATGCATAGTTTTTGAAAAAAATTGTTTTAAACTCAAAATTTGGTAAAAAAAAAAGTTAAAAATATGGTTTAAAGTTTAATTTTTCAAAACTTTTAGATTATCTACTATTTTTTTTTTTAGAATTCATTGCTTATTTGTTTTTGATCACAAACTGAAAACTAGATGACTTTATGTCTTCTAGTTCTTGAGAAAATTGAAAATTACCAAAACAAAATATTTTAATTAAATTACTTTTTCCTTGCTTATGTATTAACGTAGTCCTATTTTGATAGTAATAAAATAATCGAATATGGATTAAGATATACCAAGGATAAATTAATTTTTCTTAAATCCAGCTTATTTAAATGCAAAAGAAACTTTGCATGCACCCCATCTTGCACCCACCGCACCTTTCACCCTCCCCACCTTGCACCCACTCCACCTCGCACCCACCCCAAATCCTATAGTGTGCCCAAGCAGGGGTTGCAGGGGGGCAGCATGCCCCCCCTTACAGATGCCACTGTTGCATACACCCAAACTCGCGCACACCTTACTGTTGCATACACCCAAACACCCATTACGCATACGCAAATACCATTATTGCTATCAAAATAAGACCACTCAAGCAAAAAAAAATAATTAAATTACAATAGTAGTTGTGGTTATTTTCAATTTTCTCAAAAACTAAAAGACATAAAATCATCTAGTTTTCAGTTTTTGATCAAAAACAAATAAGAGCAATAAATTTTGAAATAAAAACAATGGTAGATATTTTTGAAGTATTGAAAAATTACACTTCAAACCTTTTTTTAACTTTTTTTACTCAAATTTTGAGTTTAAAATTAAATTTTTCAAAAACTACGCATAGTTTTGAATTGAATTAAAAACTGGCTAATAAAACAGAATGTTGGCTTTAAAAAAAGGTATGATAATTGTAAGTATTACCGTTATTTTTTAATTATTTTTTTTCATTTTAAATAACACTTTTTTTAAATTGCCCCTACCGCCTAAACGAGGGGAGATAGACCCCCCCTCCCATAGTAAAAAATGCTTGTATTAATCCCCTCTACCAAAAACCGTTATTATATCTTGTCGCCAAAGTTATCGTACTCGTGCCAATTTGAGGTACTCACAAAATGTTTAATATAATGCAATAAGCAGCTGCCAATTTCTTGGGGACCTGCTGATCCAACCGACTCATCCCAAATATACAAGTAAGCTTTGTTCTTTATGTCATGGATACCTAGACAATTTGTCAAAAGATTCCTCTTATAATAGCACACACCCCTTGAAATGACTAGAGTTGGCAAGGTTTTCATAAGATCAAATGCAATTACGAATGTGTCATTAAATTCCTTTGCTTTTGCCGCATCATAATATTATCTAATGCCATTTCTACCCGACTCCGCTTTTCTAAGATGCAGTTCATGTTTGATTTAGCTTACTGTACAATTTCGGTGCAGAAATTGCGTATGTGTTTGGAATTGATTAATTTACAAAAAAAGCATAATGCAGAAGTGGCGTAAGCGGGTTACGCCATTTCTGTCCTACGAAAAATTGCGTGCAGAAACAATGTTTCAACAATTTTGTGCAGGTTTATGAACAAATATGAGCTACGCCACTTCTGCATAGAAAGAAAACTTAATTTTGGTCATGTTAGTGTAATAAACACAAAATTGAAAAATTGGGGTTACGCCACTACTGCTCTCAATGCCCCATATGTATATGAAATAAAAACAAAACAAACAAACAACACGTTCAGTCAAAAATGTTTATGTAAGAGCTAAATTAAGAGTCAAATAAGGTTAAGCCGCGGAGAAAGATTCAGACAAATGTAGTAGCAGCAGAAAATAAAATATTATAGGGGCTCCGTTTTGAAATAGGAATGATAGGTTATAGTACTGTGACCGAAACTTTTGTACCTAACCTAGTATATAAAATTTAGCTTATCATTGTTGGAATCCCTTTGACGTTGCTCTTGCCTTATATTCATTTCAATTCAATTCAAACTTTATTTTCATAACTTATACAGTAAGATACAATATCTCATTTGATAGTGCAAGCTTCATTGATAATTCTATTTATAATATTTATGTAAGTGAATGTGTTACAATTTATAATAAAAGATATTTAATGTAAAAATGACAAAATGACAAATAAATATATTTATAAGTATTACTACAACATATGTAATTATTTTATTTTTTTAAATAAGCAAGTATAACATTACTTTTTGAAACAAAAAATAAGTAAAGAAGGAAAAAAGAAAAGAAAGTAAGAAAGTAAGAAAGTAAGAAAGAAATAAAGAAAGAAAGAAAGAAAAGAAAAAAAAAGAAAGAAAGACTCGAATATCTAATCATCATCTGGGTGCCTCCAAGTATTGTTTGAGCTTAATCCCAAACAAGGTTATACTACTTATTAGCCTAATGGCTCGGGGAAGGGAATTCCATAAACGTATCGCGTGGATAAAGAATTGTCGTTCAGAAATCAAACAACTATGTCGTATTGGTATGAGATCAAGAGTTCTCATTGATTGGGAGAAACAGATCCCGTTATATAGGTACCTTACCTTGGTAGGCGCGTTTGGATGACGTTGTGGAGTAAGGTCAACGTTTTCTTTTTAAACAGATCATCAAGTGTGATACCAAAAATAGATTTTGAAAAAGTGGAAATGTGGTCATATCTTTTCAATCCAAAAATATAGCGTGCGATACTGTTATGTATATGCCACATTGAGTTTCCGCTTGTGTTCATAGTCACAGTTGTTAAATAGCTCACACCCAAACAAAATTATTGGTATGATTAGCGTTTTAGCTAAAACTAATCTGGTTTTTAAAGGTGTTACCGACTGTGTTGCCCAAAGTGTGCGAAGACCTGCGTAAACCCTACCCAAAGTCAACCTGATGTGGTTATTCCATGTAAGAGTTTTGTTAAAAGTTATACCTAGATTTCTTGCAGAATCAACAAAAACAATAGGACTGCTATTAAGATAAATATACGGAAAATATGAAGTATCCACCGGTTTTCTGGAAACAACCAAACATTTTGACTTGGATGGGTTTAAATGGAGACCGTTCACGCGAGACCATTGAAGAATCGAGATCTTCATTTACTTCACAGGCAGCGTTTTCCACTAGACCCAAAGGAAAACTTTTACGCATCTGCACATCATCTGCGTACATATCAACCGAAGAACTAAATAAAAACTTAGGCAAGTCATTAATGTACATAGTAAAAAATATTGGGCCAAGAATCGAGCCTTGTGGAACACCTGAGGATAGTGGAAGAAAGTCTGATACGGAATTATTAGAAACAACTGCTTGAGATCTACAATTTAAGTAAGAAGATATAAGTTTTGTGGACGATGAAGAAAAATTGAATTGTCTTTGAAGTTTTTTGCAGAGAACATTGTGATTAACCATATCAAATGCCTTTGAAAAGTCAAGTTAGATAAGAAAAGTTACTTGATCATTGTCTACAGCTTGTCTTATATCTTTTGTCACATTTATTAAAGCAGTTGTACAACTGTGTTTTGGTCGAAAACCCGATTGATTGTCACATAATAGATTATTATTTTGAAGAAATCTTTGTATCTGAGAACTCATAATTCTTTCAAGTACTTTAGATAAAAACGGTAGAATGGCAATTGGTCTGAACTCATTTTGGTTTTTGGGTACTGGTATTATTTAGCACGTTTCCAAGCTAAAGGAAAAACTCCCGTCATAAATATGGAGTTAATGAAGTGTGTAAAATATTTTAAGGTAAAAGGAAGAATAATTTTAATGAAAACCGGACTTATTTCATCAAACCCTATCGAATTTGATTTAATGGACAAAATACTTTTTAAAACCTCAACATCATCAACAGCTGAAAAGCTAAAATTAGGAGAGGAGTCGTTAACATTCGCAAAATGCTCTTCACTGTACCTTACATTGGAAATTTCACCGTCGTCGTCATTGAGAGTCGGAAAGGAAACAAAAGACCTATTTAACTCATTACAGTCAATATTATCCATATTCCTTTTGATTTGTTTGCCTAAACCATTTTCCTTTAAATTTTTTCATAAATTGTGTTTAGCCTGAACAGGATCAAGGCGTGGAGCATAAAAGCGCATTTTAGCCTCGCGTACTTCACGAGTTACCCTGTTTCTGAGAGTACGGTACGCACTGTAAAGTACGTCTAAATGAAATCTTTTCCACCGATTGTATGCCTTGTCACGTTGGGATAATAGATTTTTGATACCTGTTGTAAACCAAGGACATGAACTTACTTTGGTTTTTGATAACTTGGTTACTAGTGGAACATAAGTATTAAAAAGACTTAGAATTTTGTCTTGAAGGAAGCCTACTTCGTCATCAACATATGGCATTCCATATATCCTATACCATTCTACTGCAACAATATCTTCTTTTAGTTGATCTATATTAATGTTCTTAAAATCACGGAACGTAATTTTCTGTTCAATGTTAACAGTATCACACTGGTATGTTAAGTGAATCATGTCGTGACGGGAGAAACAAGGAACTGAAAGTGGATTGAAGTGTAGAACTTTGTATGGATGACTCACGTAAAAAATATCATTAAGTGTACTACTATCCTTAGTAAAATGGGCAGGAAATGATGTATTCACTGGAGTTAAATTAAAAGCTTTCATACTATTTACAAAGGATGAATCTTCAAGAATATTGCTGTTGAAATCTCCACACATTATAACGAAAGGTGATACGCACGATAACTCATCAAAAATAGAAATCAACGGTGAAATTTGAATTGAAGCATTCGGTCGAG
Source organism: Eupeodes luniger (assembly GCA_951509635.1). Lineage (NCBI taxonomy): Eukaryota > Metazoa > Arthropoda > Insecta > Diptera > Syrphidae > Eupeodes > Eupeodes luniger. The sequence continues at coordinate 61,604,051 of OX608074.1, forward strand.
ATACAGAACCCAATAATATTTTATTGAATTTACAAGTTATTTTTATAAAAACATATTGCATTTCACTACAATGAGGGGCCTTCTTTACAAGTTGACAATCCAAACTTTCACGAACATAGATAGCTACACCTTCACCAACACGATTGATTCTGTCAGATCTAAAAAGTTTATAACCACTTAAATTATAAATTCTGTCATCAACATCACTTAAAAACCAAGATTCCGAAACACATATCACATTAACTTTAGAACTAGCTAAATTCAGAACTTCTAAATTCATCCAATTTTTCTCTTGATCTCAAACTTTGTGTGTTAAGATGATAAACTTGCAAACAAGTACGTTGATTGCATATATATATAACATTAATCATTATCCGCGTATTATCCCTACTGATATCCTCTACAGAATCCCTTATATGCTGCTCATTAGGATCCTCCACAAACGACATAAATAAGAGGTGCCCAATAAGCACCACCAAGCATTGCATAACCCGTTCCAGAAAAAGAGCAAACTAAGACAAGAAGAGGACAAAGATAAGATATTAGAAAAAGAGAAATAGAAAATAGAAAATAGAGACATGAAAAAGAAAAGTTTACATTCTATTTTATGTTTTAATTCAAAATAAAAGAAAAATAATAATACAAAAAAGGTAGAATAATATAAGAAAACATAATTATTAGAAGCTTGCAAAAAATAAAAAAAAAAAAACAAAATTTACATGTAGCGAAAAATATTTTGTTCAGTGTATTATTGATCTGCATCATTTGTTGTCGTTGTTTGCGTCATCATGGCAGTATCAGCTAAGTCATCAGTCGTCTCAATCAATTGTGCCTACCCATCTTTACTCTTCTTCACATAAACCAGACCAGGCCACGAATTGTAAAAACAGAACGTAGCTGTTTATTGCGTTTCATTTTCAAAGCATTCTGCATTATAAAGCGATTTTTGGGTGTTAAGCTCTCATGAATGAAAACATTTGATTTTCCCGTTGCATTCTCAATGTCAGTGCTAAGACCAAGATCATGAAGCTGGAGCGGTACTTTTGTTGTTCTTCTGTATTCGGCAATCGATCGGTTTTCGGTTTTATACGAAAAATACTTTTTATCGTTGGTGATTTAAAATTAAGGTTTGTGCAAAGCTGATTAAAGATCAAACGAAGATTTTCATTTGGCAAGAGTGGAACGCTGTGTAAGAGTGCATCACTCATCGTTTCTTTAAGCAGCTGGTGTTCATCATTTGATTTCAGTTGCATGGAAATAGTTTTAATTTTTTCATCTTGCTCAAGTAATTGTTGTTTAAGCTCGCGAATTTCCTCTTTTAAGGGTTCAAACTCTGCTTGTTTTGCTTCAATTAGGGATAGCCGTGTATTTATACTTTCAATAGAGAGTTTTAATTCAGTTACATCTTTGCTTATTTTATCAGTGATTTTTTTTTTTCGGAATCAGCTACCTGTGACGTGATAGCCTCGGTTTGTGCAAGCATACATTTCAAAATTTTAGCAATCAATTCCATAGTAGAAGAGTTTTTTTCAAGAGCTTTTTTTTTTGCTATCTCTAGTCGTTGTTGCCAGTGATTGTGATGCTGGTTGTACTTTTGATAATGGTGTTATTTTCGGATTAGATGGAGAAGGTGAATCGGAGGATCGTAATTTACTTCATGATCCCATTTAAAGCTTTAATGTAGGTTTTAAGGGGAAATGTTATGGTCACTATTTGATGAAAGGTGAGTGAGACGGATACAGTTTTTGTTTTTTTTGTTTTAAATTTAAGATTGACAATTTGGGTAGAATTTAACATTAATTTATTTAATAAACCAATTAAAGTTATTCTAAGTTGTAACAAAAAACGAGTTCGGTAGTTGTTTTAGAGTATTAATATTCAACTTAAGGGACTTGGAACGGAAAATCAACCACTTTAAACTCAACTTAAAACTCCCACTCAGTCACGCACGTCCGCTTAGTAACACATCACACAATGGTTGGCTTGTTTTAACCAAGGTATGACTAGCTGCATCAGATAAGATTTGCTCTCTGTGGACTTCTTTTATTATGACCCGAGTCCCATTGTGCCCAATGAACTTCGAGAGTTGGACTTCGGCCGGAGATGAGATTTTTCTTTTCATCTCAAGACTCTTTTGCTGTTGTTCGTTTTATTTCACTTGATTTAACCTATTTTTGTCTGCAATTTTTTTAAATTAAATTTACTTTTATTTCAGCTTAACAACCCGTCGTCGGCGAGTACAGTCGCATTTTTCTTGTGTCCCACGGTAATTTGTCTTTTACTAAATAATTGTTTTTAATTTAATTTAATAACTTGTACATAAGACCATGCCTTAAATCCTGTAGTTTTGATTTTTTGGTTACCTGTTTATGATGTCGGTCTAATTAATAATCCAAGTTTACGACCTCAAGCGCCGAACGCAAGATGTTCAAAAACCAAAAAACGCGAACATTTCAGAGATTATTTTTAATACAATCATGTTCTACGATTTCAAGGCAAATAAATTAACTACAATTTGAGACTAATGTTGTGCCTGTAAAGGAAACGGGTTGGAAAACAACGACAACATTTCGATGAATTTCGTGATATATCGTTATCAGATGTCCTTCTGCGTACACAAAGCCAAAGTGATTTGATAAAGAATCTGTTAGCGCACACATAGTTTTATAAGAGCATTATCGATCAATTTACTAAAATTGACGAATTTACCAAATCCATCGAAAGTTATTAAGCTCTAGATGAAAACCTAGCCCTAGTTCAAACAGGACTGTAGCGCCACTTTGAGTAAGTAAGATGAAAACAATAAATGTTACTCCACTAACTTGATTGCTTTCAATAAGAACTCTACAAATTTTAATGAATTTGTGGCAAATTTAAGTTGTAGCAATATGCTTAATAATCTCTTTGAGTCCTTCAAGTGAACCCTTTCGATTTTTAATACCATTTTCATGGTTTGTATAAAATGTTGATTCCTGGGCCAAGTCAGCCTCTCACAATTTTTTAAGATACTGTCGGCTAGATGAACTTCATTAGAAACGAACTGTTGGAATCTTGATTTAACTTTGGTTAACTCTCCGAAGAGCTTAAAAATTTCTTTTACAAAGTATTTGGGTTATAAAACCAGATACAATCTACACCATCAGTAACATATAACAAATTCATATTTTCGGAATCACAAGATAATACCACAGTAACGGGCTATTACCAGCGTTACCACTTCTCAAAAAAAAGTGGAAGTAGATTTTAGGAAAAAAGTGAAGTAGATTAAGAAAAATGGAAGTAGATTTCAAAAATTAACTTTTTCATATTATTCCATATATTTTTAAATTACATTGTTTCAATACAAAAATTAAAAAAAAACTAGAATTATTCAAGCCTTCATATCATCATTCAATATGTCAATGTAACATTTCTTAAATTAATTCTTGGTTGTTGGCAACGAAAACGCAAAGATTGGGCTCGTGTTGGTCAAATGAAATGACTTTAGGATGTTTTGATTGCAAAGGACGAATTCTTCAAAAAATAGTTATTGTAATCGTAATACAATTTCAGTACATCAACAAACCTTTTAAAAAAAAAATAGTTTAGTTCTTGAGAAAACTTAAAAACAAAATAACGGTTCTATCTGAGGTACCCTTCTGGAGCAATACAAACATATTTTTTTATATTGAAAGAAGCCAAACTAAGAACAAACATTTTAGCAAGAATTAAAAAAAATCTATCGGTTTGTTTTGGAAAAAATTTGAATTATCGATTTTTGACCGTACAAATTTGTATTGGGACTACTGTTATTTTTAGTTTGAAAAAAAAAACAGGAAAGACATACATACAAACCGACAAAATCGGGGGACCCACTTTTTTCGACTTATCTACCATCGTAATGTCATGCTTGATTTAAATCTCGAATTCAAATTTGTTTACGAATGCAAAACTTGCCATACAGGTCCTATATGTCAAAAGTAAAAATGACAAAAGGGCTAAACTAGAATACATTAGATAAAACGGAACCTCACCGCATATGCAAATACTCAAGCTATTTTTAATTTTCTAGAAAGTTTTAAGACTACATACAAAAGTGATAAGGAGAAAAAAGGAGTAGATTCAGTTTATTTTTATTAAAATTGAATTAGGTAGAAACACAGATCTTTAAAATGAAGTAGATTTCAATATTTTGATGATGGTGCGAAGTAGGAAGTAGATTTTAAATTTATTTGAAAAAAAGAAGTAGATCTACTTCAATTGAAGTAAAGTGGTAACGCTGCTGGCTATTACATCGTTGGAATCTCTTCTACCTAATCCTACTTCACCATTTTTAATAACGGATCTTATTTCTACTCCTGTACCACCTCCATGTGCTGCTTCTACGATATTAGTAAATATTCAACATTACCACCTTTGCACCACAGTTTTCAAAGACCCAGACTACTTGGACGAAAGTGGAATAGAGGAATAGACAGAATTAGCTAGAAAAGATCAATAAAATTACATTTTTTCTTAGAAACACTCCTCGCAACGCCAACTAAACGTGAATACGCTTGCAAATACACATGTCTTTTTTTCATTTCCCGATGGAATGATACAAATCGAAGCAATGTATCTATCAAAGTTGATGAAAGACCCTCCACCTAAAAAAAATACCTAAGTAAATGAAATCTAAACTAAATGCTGAACGTTCAGGATACAACCACATACTATAGTTCCATAGATATCGCACGCAGAGGAAAAAAAAATGACCATTTTTCAATCGACTGGGACGTACCACTACGTCCCAGTTTGATCGAACTAGCATGAATCATACTCAAACATTTTATTGCATTGTATAACTTGTTGTATTTTCTTTTTTTTACTTCTTGTGCCTTATTGTTTTTTTTTGTCTTTTGTGTATTTTATGTTGATCTTTCTTAACGATGTGTGTGAATTTTGTTTGTATTTCCTGGGTGTGATTTTTGTATGTGCCAAGGCCAACCTGTGAATATAAGCAAGGTTGTTCTTTAAAAGCAAGGTTGTTAAAAACATTAGCTCATGAAACTGGGGTAACATATAAAATCCTTAGAACAATTTATTGAAGAAACTAACTATGGCATAAGATATAAGAGGTTTCGGGATGGCTCGTCTGGTGTGTCGTTGGATTTGTTTGGTCGTGTCGTGCGTAGGTATACATTTTCTATATTTTGTTGGGTTGTGCGATCGGTGTTTGAAGTTATTTTTACTTCATTCGTCGTCGACTTTCGATAGGGATGAGAATGCTAAGCCCAAAAAGTGAAACATTTTGCCCAAAAAACGAAGTAGATTTGTAAAATATGTACCTAGCAGATAATGAAAAAAACAAAAAATACAAACAAAACAAATTTATTTTCATTTTATTTTACATCCATATAACGAAAACATACATTGACTAGAACAAGTCTCACAAATTCATAAATTAGGTACATTATTATATTGAAATAAATAGGAACATTCTGTTTTAAATTAAATTAGATTCTCCTCTAAGGGAAACATAACACAAATTCATAAAATATTATAAAGTATATGCATATAATAAGGATTTTAATCGGTTCTTAATACGTTGCCCTCCTGAACATATTTAAACTTTGAAAAATATCGTAATAACTTCAAATCTTTCTTATTAATAAAAGGGAAGAAGCGGTACTTATGTCTAGTCTATTTCTTTTTTTGTTTTGACGTTATTGCGGTAAACTAGCTAGTGTAAGCATATAGCCGGGCAACACCCTAAACATATCCTCTTCCAATATATTTTTCTGAGAGTGTAAACGCGTCCAAAACTCAACAACTTCTTCGTCGTCGTTCATTTTTATACTTTTAGTAACCATAAGCGTTCTAAATTCGGAGTTCAGAGTTTCTATGTTTGTTACATTATTATCAAAATAAGGAAATTCATTCAAAAGTGGAAGGATTGTCGGATATGTTTCAGTTTGTATTACTTTTGGATCCAAAAGTTCTAACAATTCTAACTTTTTGTCAGTTAAATCAAAACGAAGTTTCAATTGATCGCACAATTCAACATAAAATGAAACTATGTATATACATTTTTATCTGAAATAAATCTACCTCCGTGTCCGTATCTTGATTCTTGTTTAACTCTTCCTCATACAAAGCCGACTTTAACCCAAAAAACATTTCTTTTAAATCTGAATAATTGGATTTTTCTTTATAATTCACGATCTGCATTGAAGATTCGTCGAGTAGTTCTGCCCTAAAAAAAGTTTGATAAGACGGTTTTAAAGACCATGAGCACACGTTTCCGCAAAATGTGTATCTGTGTCTTTTCAGACTGAAAAGCTTACTCTATTATCTGTGATACAACTATAGTTTTAAAAACACTATAAATAATTTTACCAAACCCCCAAAACCTCAACATGCCTCTCATACCACTGTACAACTTAAACCACGTGTCCAAAACGCCACAGCGTTAAATTATTTTAATATGTGGTTGAACTACGCCCAGGACAAAATAAACAAAAAGAAATGGATATGTCTATTTCAATACCAAAGTTTTCTCTTAAACTTCAATACTATTGAAAAGTTATGAAAATCTAAGGTTGATTTATCGCCAGTTGAAAACGCCAACTTGAAAAATTAAAACGGAATCAAAAGTTGATCAAAATTTCCTCAAACTACATATGTATGTACATATTGTAATATCCGGCTTGGTCCGATAATTAAAACTTATTCACACTTGTAAATAAAACTCACATTTTCTTTATTTAAATCGCTAAAAACTTATTTATTCACCACTTTCAATTATTACTTTTCGAACACAGTCTTTACTCTTTAAACACAGTCTTCACTTATCGCAGTTCACAATCAATTATGAACCGCTTCGCTTCCGAGCGCCTATTTATATACCTCAAATCGGTTCGAGAATCTACCAAGTTGTTCTCGATGCTTAACGAAGCGAGTTCTCCTCTTTATCACTAGATGCTTAACGAAGCTAGTTCTCCTCTTTATCCCTAGATGTTGCCCCTTTCGAGGTTCTTGTATGCGCTGAATGTTGAATTGAGTTCCCCTCTTAACCACTAGATTTTCCTCTGACTCCCTTTTGTATCCGGTACACGACATCGTTGATTTTTGTAATGACTGTATATGGGCCTTCCCAGTCCCGTTGAAGTTTCGGTGACAACCCTTTTTCTCGATGGGGATTGTAAAGCCACACCCGATCTCCTGCTTGGAACTCTGTTGTTGTTGCTCGTATATCGTAGCGTGTCTTCATTCGGTCACTGAACATCTTTATTTTCAACCTGGTATTGTCGTGGATCTGAAGGAGTCTTTCTCTGACGTCATCTATGTAGTCGTCCTTGGCTTGCGGCGCCGACGTGGGACATCCAAATTTTATTTCGCTCGGTAGTCTGATATTCCTTCCCATCAAAATCTCCGACGGTGTATGGCCAGTTGAGCTATGTCTTGCACTTCGATACGCCAACAAAAACAGTGGAATGTGTCGATCCCAATCTCGCTGGTTGTCATCCACAACTTTGCAAAGATGTTCCTTCAGAGTTCGGTTGAATCGTTCGACCATGCCATCAGGTTGTGGGTGAAGTGGTGTTGTTCTTGTCTTCTTGATGTCAAGAAGCCCACAAACTTCCTGATATATGTTTGATTCAAAATTCCTTCCCTGGTCCGAATGCAGTTCTAATGGAACGCCGAATCTGCTCACCCAGTTGAAGACAATTTGGTCTGCGACTGTTTTAGCTTCTTGGTTTGGAATGGCGTATGCTTCAGGCCACTTGCTGAAGTAATCCATGACGACCAGAATATAACTTTCCATTATTTGGGTCCGGAAATGGACCCGCCACATCTACTGCAGTCCTTTCGAAGGGTGCTCCGACATTATACTGCTGCATTTGGCTGTGGTTCTTTTTGTTCGGGCCTTTGGTGGCAGCACAGGTATCGCATTTTCGGCACCACTTCTCGACGTCTTCCCTTGCATGTAGCCAGTAAAATCGTTGCCGAACCTTTTCTAGCGTCTTGTTCACTCCTAGATGGCCTCCCGAAACTCCACCATGCATCTCTCGCAGAACGTCCATAACCTTCGATCTCGGTAAGACTAGCTGCATTACATAAGATTTTCCATCTGCTGATTCCCATTTACGTCGAAGGACACCCTCTTGGACATGAAACGAGTCCCACTGTGCCCAATAGGCCTTCAGAGTCGGACTTCTATCGGAGATATCAGCCCATTCTGGTTTTTCCTGGTGTTCCTTTCAAGCGAGGATGGGTTCGATATCTGAGTCTTCTTGTTGAGCCTTCCTCAACTCGTCGTTGCTCCAGCCATAAATGGGATCAGCTCTGGTTCGTTGGACAGTAACCAGTTCTTTTTCTTCTTGTCGTCTGCAATGCTTACAGTCTTGCTTGCATGGTCTCCGAGACAGTGCATCTGCATTTGAGTGAAGCTTCCCCTTCCGATGTTGAATTTCGTAATCGTACGTCTGCAGCCTCTCAATCCACCTTGCCACTTGACCCTCTGGATTCTTGAAATTCAAAAGCCAGTTAAGCGCACCATGGTCAGTTCGGAGAAGAGATACTTATGGAAGTGCTTTGTTGCCAAAATCAGTGCAAGAAGTTCTCTTCTAGTCACACAATAGTTTCTTTCCGACTTCGAGGGTACCTTGCTGTAATAGGCAATCACCTTTTCTTCGCCATTATGCACCTGCGATAGTACAGCACCTATCCCGACATTGCTCGCATCAGCATCAATTATGAACGGTTTTCCTGGAGTTGGGTAGGTCAGCACTGGTGCATTACACAAGCGTTGCTTGAGCTCTTGAAAGCTGCGCTCGCACTCACCTGACCATTTAAACTGTTTTCCCTTTTCCGTTAGCTGATGTAGACTCTTGGCGATTCCAGCAAAGTACTTCACAAAGCGCCTATAGTAGGTTGCTAGACCCAGAAAGCTTCGGAGTTGGTGTTTGTCCTGTGGTGTTGGCCAATTCTTCACGGTGTCAACCTTATCAGGATCCGTTTTTACTCCATGAGATGAGATGATATGTCCCAGATATTTCACTTCGGTTTTGAAGAGTGAACACTTTTCTGGGTTAAACTTGAGGTGGGCTTCTCGAAGTCTTTGAAACACGGCTCTCAGATGTGTACAATGTTCGTCAAATGTTTTCCCGTATACTATTACGTCATCCAAATAGACCAGGCAAGATTTCCATGGGAGTCCTTGCAGGACGCATTCCATTAGGTGCTCAAAAGTCGCTGGAGCATTGCAAAGTCCAAAAGGCATTACTTTGAACTGCCACAATCCGTTTCCTGTTGAGAATGCTGTCTTTTCTTTGTCTTCAGGATGGATTTCGACTTGCCAGTAACCACTTTTCAAGTCCAAAATTGAGAACCATTGTGCTCCTTCCATTGCGTCCAGAGTATCACTGATCCTAGGCAGAGGGTCCTTCGATAGTCCACGCAAAAGCGGGTTGATCCGTCTTTCTTCTTTACCAGGACCACTGGAGATGCCCAAGGGCTTTTAGAGTTTTCGATCAGACCTTCTTCCTTCATTGTGGTTATCAGTTCTTCAACCTCACCTTGTTTGGCTAGTGGAAGGCGTCTTGTAGGTTGACGAATCGGCCTTGCTTCCCCGGTATTGATTCGTTGTTGCACCAGTTGCGTTTTGCCATTTTTTTTTTTTTTTTTTTTTTCAAATTCATTTTTATTAATTCAATCTTAAATCTATCTTAAAGCTAGACAAAAATTCATAAAACTAGCCCAATTAACCATAACTTACAACTAACTTACTGGTCCCATACGGACACTCTAAGTTAAACAATAATACTTAATGCTAATGCCTTTCGGCCCTAAGATCTATTTACCTTCAATTCAATTTTATTTATTTTTGTATTCATTAGAAAATTAAAAAAAAAAACTAATATCCATATCCTTTTTTATTTTTACTTAAAACTACTTAAAATAAGGTCCTTAAATAAAACTTAAACTAACTTAAACTACCTATTCTACCTATAAACTACTTAAAACTAGAACAACCACAGCAGCAAATCTAACTATCTAACGTTTTTTGTTTTTCATATTTTGTTGTCTTTTTTTTATTTTTTTTTTATTCCGTGTTTTTTTTTTATTTTTTAATTTTTTTTTTTATTTTTTTGTATTTTTTGTATTTTTTTTGTATTTTTTTTTTGTGCCACCATGCCTATTCTACTTAAAACTAAACCCTAAAACTATAAAACAGTATGTAAGCCGGCCAAGTCTTAAAACCCCATCCCGACTACCCACTATCAAGTGCCGATTGAAGCCACCAAAACTGGTTCTCCTGCTTCACCCTATCAGTTCGGTCCCGTTCGGATACAGCCCTACTGAACCGAAGGAGCTCTGCTCCGCCTTGTGCCATGACGTCCCGATTGTACAGGAGTTGCCTATCCACGGTTTGTCGTCTTACGTGGTAGATTAGCGGAACTGCCAATCTATCCTGTATCAGACCGCATCTGTCTAAAAAGAGGAATGCCTCTGGTGGAATGAAGCCGCTCAAGCGTACACTCTCAAAATACTCGTCGTTCGGATAGAACGCCCCGAAAATTAAATTGTTGGTCGAAGACATAGCTCTTGCAATGTGACCTCGAACGAGTTTTATCACGAAATTGTCAATTCTGTTGATTCGAGCCCCGTTGTATAGGACCTCGTTGGAGTAGTAATGCACGTAAGAAGATTCGGCTGTTCGATATAAGCCGGTACAGCGTCGTAAACACTGCCGCTCGAACACCCCGAACTTCTCCATCTGGGAAGGGGCAACGTTGAACCACACAGGACAACCATAAACGATCATCGGCCGTATGAGGGCCATGTAGCAAATTACTTTCACTCTGGGGTCAAGCCGACTGCTAAAAAACAGCCGTTTCGTCAGAGCGAAAGCTCCTCTGGCCCTGGTCAGAGCAGCATTTATATGTCTGTCGAAATATAAATACTGGTCTAACCAGATGCGCGTTCTGCCATATTTCCCTTTCGATGACGAAAAGATGTCTGCAAATTCTTCGAGGAGACCTTCTGCAGTTCTTCGTTGTTGGTGGGCCAAGATTAGATGACTTGAGAATGTTCGTCTTTATGGATTTCAGCTCTTCGGACTTCAACGATTGCCTTGACTCTTCTTCGTTGATCCTTGTTATCGCTGATACAGATTCGCATTGTCCGACAATCTCACCTTTTCTAAGCTTAACTTCATACGGCTTGATGTTCAGTATTCGTACCGGAACCATGTTTTTTAAAGGTCTCACAAGAGTCTTCCCAATGGTGACGTTTTGGGAGGACTTTACAGATGCTGGTTCGACCATGAGGTATCGATGGCTGCCAGGCTAACCCTTCACGAATTCCTCTGAAGAAGCAAGCAAAGTGAGATCTTCTTTGATGACAGTTTTCACAGATGACGAGGTCTCATACGAGTTGGTCCCATAGATCATCGGAATCTCCATGTTTCGATATTTCAGGACTTGGTTCCCGATGTTCAATATCACTCCGCGATCTTTCATGAAATCGACGCCGACAATGCACTCATCGCATATATCTGCATATCTGCTACCAGGAACAGGTGAGAGAATTCCAACTCTGCCATCTGGATCTTAAGACGTACCTCGCCATAAACTTTTGCGGCCTCTCCAGTTGCAGTCCTTAGACGATAGCTGTTGGTGTTGTGGAGCCATGCCTTCTTAACGAGGTCTTGCCGTACGATGGACGCCGTGGCACCGGTGTCAATGGTAGCCACACATTTGTTGCCATTTATACTTGCTTTCACGGTCAGGCTCTTGTTGTCACGTTTCGTTTGAGAAACCTGGATGTTGTTTCTGGGGCCATCGATACCAGAAACCAGCTTCTGCCCCTCGAAGTTGGTTCTTATTCGTTTCCCGGGTGGGAAACAACTTCGGAAGCAACGTTGTTGGTGTTGCTTTGAACGGTTGAATTACTTCTATTTCCACAGTGTTGGCATGTGGTTGTTCTTCGTGGTAATCTGCACTGTCGCTGTAGATGCCCTGTCTTATTGCAGTTCCAGCATCGTACTGTACTGGTCCGTCTCGCTGACTCAAGTTGATTTATTGTCTCGTTACTAGCTGTTGGATATGCCAGATGAACCAATCGCTCGATATCTGCCTGAAGCTGCTGCAGAGTTTCACCTCTTTTCTGTGTCCTATTGTTAAGCTGAACTCGGAAGACTTCTGTTATATGGCTATCCCCAAACCGCTGTTCGATTGCGTTTACCAGAACTGTGAAGTCACCACTCTTCTCTGCTGGGATGGTTTGTAGGAGTTCAGCAGCAGATCCTCTTAAAGCAAGCGTAAGAGCAATGCATTTTTCGTGATCGTCCCAGCCGTTTGTTAACGCTGCTGCTTCAAACTGTTTCTTGTAGATTGACCACGGAATCTGCCCATCAAAGCTTGGAGGATTCACTTCTCTCTTCCTTGAGCACTCACCAGAAGGTTCTCGAGCTTTCATCTTTCGCACTTTTTCTAGTTCACTTGTGATGGTTTCAATTTGTTCGTCAATTTTCTCGAAACGTGCATTTTGTTTTTCGACGCGCTCGTCGACAGTTTTGATTTTCTCTTTTAAGTCCGCAAACCTACCTTCTAAAAGGTTTTTCTGTTTGTCGAATCGCTCTAAAATATTCTGCTGTTCTAGCTTTTGGTCGCTTCTTTGGGCTTCTAGTTTTTTCAGGACATCATTCCTTTGGGCTTCTAGTTGTTTGAAAACATTCTGCTGTTCTTGCTTTTGGTCACTTCTTTGAGCTTCTAGTTGTTTGAGAACATTCTACTGTTCTTTCAGGACATTCTTTTCATTCTCTTCAAATTTGGTTAAAAGAAGTGACATCATGTTAGATAAGGCAACATTTGCATTAACCTCTTCCACTTTTGCTTCTAATTCGACAGCAAACGTATTTGGGTCTTCATTTTGCTGCTCCAGATATTCCTGTAGCCGTTTAACGAGTTCAGTTTTTACGCCTGTCCCACTTAAGCCACGTTTGCTTAGTTCGGCCTTTAGCTCAGGGACAGTTAAGTCTTTCAAAACTTTACTCATTTTTTTTTTTTATTTTTAACTTTACTACTTCACACAAAATAGTTCAATCACTGCTCACTGTTTTTATTCTCAATAAGTTTAAATCCCTTATTCTGACACCAATGTAATATCCGGCTTGGTCCGATAATTAAAACTTATTCACACTTGTAAATAAAACACAAATTTTCTTTATTTAAATCTTTAAAAACTTATTTATTCACCACTTTCAATTATTACTTTTCAAACACAGTATTTACTCTTTAAACACAGTCTTTACTTATCGCAGTTCACAATCAATAATGAACCGCTTAGCTTCCGAGCGCCTATTTATATACCTCAAATCGGTTCGAGAATCTACCAGGTTGTTCTCGATGCTTAACGAAGCGAGTTCTCCTCTGTATCACTAGATGCTTAACGAAGCTAGTTCTCCTCTTCATCCCTAGATGTTGCCCCTTTCGAGGTTCTTGTATGCGCTGAATGTTGAATTGAGTTCCCCTCTTAGCCACTAGATGTTTCTCGATGCTTAAAGAAGCGAGTTCTCCTATTAATCCGATATTAAAAGAGATAAAGAGTGTATACACATTACAATATGTTCAACTTTTATTGGACAAAATCGTGCTTAGCCCTTCACAAAACTCTTTCTTGAACCCATCAACGTTACTTACATCCTCTCCATATATATCAACTAATTCTCTATATAATAATCATATTACTTGCACGGTTCCTGTGTCCACAACAATTCATGCCTTTAAAGGTCAAGTTTTTCTCAACTTAGTGTAATTATGCCCTCTGTAGACTTAGATATACAAAAAATGTACATATGAAAACATACGAATTTTCTCCGCCTAACCCCACGATGAATCGGTTTCGGTTTGTTACGAAGGCAAAACATATACGTACATAAGTTTAATGGTCATCATAGCCTGATGAGAATTTATTTCAAATATCACTATGTTATAAATATTTTTCCTCAAAAAGTAACAAGCAATCTAGAGGCAACACGTTTATTCCAAAAACATATCGCATCTGGAGTGCAGTAAAGCCGATCCTGAAAGGTTTGAAAAAATCAACCCCTACCATAAGTTTTAAATTGTTCCTTTAGAGCCCCCGCAGACTGCAGACTTTTTATCGGCCGATAGTTTGGGTTGGGCTGAAAGTGCGCACACCGATGCAACTAAACAGTTTGGTTGGTGAACAGGGCGCAGACTATCCAACAGTCAGCCGACTATTCTCGAATCAACAATTGTGATTTGGGTGACGCCATATTCAAAATACACGCACACGACGCCAAATCACAGAGTGAACTGAACTATCGGCCGACTAAACAATCGTCATGTACATATGATGCGCCAATACTGATTGAACAGTCGGCCGATAGTTGGCCGACAGATTAGTTTGAATGTAATCGGGTAGCCCATCAAACTTTTTCATCGGCCGATACTGAATCGCTGTAGTGTGTGCATATGCATTCCTCTCCATACTGATTAAGAAGCCGACCAAACTATCGGCCGATAAAAAGTCTGCAGTCTGCGGGGGCTCTTAATCCTCCTTTAATGTTTTCAGGGTGGTAAATCGACAAAAATTATAATGAGGCGTTCTCATTGCCGTTAAAAACACTAAAAACACAATAGATTAATCCATCCTGGAAATATTTTCATACCCGTTTCTTAACGATGTCCAAAGAATGTCCTTTCATTGATCGATTAATCGGTTGTGGCCTTTACTAAGGCCTATGATTTTCATAATTCCAATTTCGATTAAATTAATAGATACCTTAGTTGAGTTCCTTTTGATATAACTAACCAATCCATAAACATTGCGATAAATATTTTTAACAGAGAAATATTTAATTCCATCTCCCTTTATGTACCCTTATCACTCAATCAAACAATGACCTTCTCTCCATTAAGGTATAACAGAAGACTAAGTTCACTTCAAAATAAAACGAATAAACTATTTTTTTTTCGATCTCAGTCTTCCTACGACTATTCTATTTATCTCGTCGAAGAAATATTTTAAAGCCAATCTTTTCCATGATCCAAAGTCCTTTTATAAGTTCGTCAACTACTAAGAAAATCAGATGGTTGCCCCACCTCCCTAATTCTCAATAAAAAATATCAAATGATCTACAAACTAACTCAAACATGTTTGCTACCTATAATTTGAAACAATCTTTTATTGATGAATCTTTTATTCCAAATTCTCGATCTTTTGGATACATGCCTAATTTCTCTCTTGGTCTATTACTTCCTAAATCAATTGACCTTGATTTGATCATATATGTATACATATTGTAATATTCGGCTTGGTCCGACAATTAAAACTTATTTACACTTTTAAATAAAACACAATTTTACTTTATTTAAATTGTTCCAAACTTATTTATTGAACACTTTCAATTATTACTTTTCAAACACAGTCTTTACTTTCAATTATTACTTTTTAAACAAAGTCTTTACTTTATCGCAGTTCACAACCAATAATGAACCGCTTCGCTTCCGAGCACCTATTTATATACCTCAAATCGGTTGGAGAAACTACTAGGTTCTTGTAGGCGCTGAATGTTCTCGAAATGAGTTCTCCTCTTAATCACTAGATATTTCTCGATGCTTAACGAAGCGAGTTCTCCTCTTCATCACTAGATGTTTCTCGATGCTTAACGAATCGAGTTCTCCTCTTAATCACTAGATGTTGCCCCTTATTCTTAATGTTCTACAAAAGTGTTTACTACTACAAATAAAACGGTTGTTACGTACTTATTCTACTATAACACGTTATTAGAGTAAAAGAGATAAAGAGTGTATACACATTACAATAGGTCAGTCAAATGAACTTGAGTTCATACTTGAGCCTGAAGTCTCTGTCATATTAAAAAAAAAAAAATTCGGCATCCTTATCTTACCCCCTCTTACCACTAGATTACAAGTTTGCGTTAGGCATAAAACTGTAGATCAGTGTTGGGACTTCTACCACTTAAGTGGTATTTCTACCACTTTTTGGTGGTCATGAAAATCTACCACCTAAAAAGCAAATTCTACCACTTTTTGCAACTCACCGTTCACCTATCATTAAACTCTACCTTTTAATATTTATAGTATATTTAAATTTTTTGTCAATAAATCTTAAAATTATAAACGAGTTAAATAAAACATTTCAATCTGAGAACAAAAAAATACACTTGATATTCGAAAGAATGCCTACATTAAAATTAAATTTTATGAAAAATTTTGTAAAACCAGAAAATATGAATGTAAACACAAATATAAAAAACAGTGAAATCTATTTACCATATTCTCAAATGTATTCTGGCCTTTACTTTGAAAGGTACTTACTTGAAAATGATATTGTTGAACAAGATGTAATGCAACTACGAAAAATTAAGTGCAGCTATTATATTGAATTATGTGTTCAAATTGGAGAAAGGTTTAACCTTTCAAACGATGAACTAAAATTTTTCAAATATTTAAACCCGAAAAACGTCATTAATGGAACAATGCCATCAGTTTTAGGTCTCACGAAACATTTTTCACCAACTATAAATAACTCAGAACTAGAGTTAATTAAAAATGAGTGGAGAAAATTAATTGAAGAAAATCAATTACTCCAAATTTTTAAAACTGATGACATTGTTTCACAATGGCTTTTGATAAAAAACTTAAAAGACGAAATGGACAATTTAATTTTTGAAAACATATCAGGTTTTTTCGCTATTTTCAGGTTTAAAAAATATAAAAAATGAAAAAAGAAATAAATTAAAAACTACAACCGTTCACAACATTTTGGCTGCAAGGGAAATTTCAGTAAATTTTCAGAATTTTAATCCTCCGGAAGCATAACTGAAATATGCTTCAAAATTAAAATTTTCCGGCGGTCTATATAGCAAAAATAATTTTAAGTTTTTCTAACTAATTTAATTATTGTGAATTGTGATATTTGAAACTGAAAGACCTGAATTATTGTTTATTTAATTTTTTGTATTTTTTAATAAGTTATTGAATATAAGATTTACTACATAAAAATGGGTTTTAATTTCTACCACTTTTCTACCACCTTTTTAACATCATTTCTACCACTCTTTTGCTTCTGCGAGGTCCCAACACTGCTGTAGATCCACTGCATTTCTGACATTACTCACTCACAGAAATGTTGGAGAGCTGCATCCTGCATTGCACCAGGACCTGGGTTTTCTAGAGCTGTACCACCAGCAATTGTATTTATTTGTTTTTTTATTACCATATTTAAAAAAATTAAACGAACGGAGCAACTAAACAAATTTATTATGACTCTTCTCAGGGCCGGATTTAGGGGAGGGCAACCGGGACAGAAACCCCGGGGCCCCCACAATAGAGACTTCGGAAAATTTTTGTTTCAAATTCCAACTAGTAAACCTCTTTTCCTTTGATATGTATTTTTTTTTTTTTGCTCTTTTACCTTTACCTACAGCT
Organism: Eupeodes luniger; assembly: GCA_951509635.1. Classification (NCBI taxonomy): domain Eukaryota; kingdom Metazoa; phylum Arthropoda; class Insecta; order Diptera; family Syrphidae; genus Eupeodes; species Eupeodes luniger. The sequence continues at coordinate 61,621,498 of OX608074.1, forward strand.
TACAGTACTTTGTACATACATGATTATTTAATTATATTTATCTTAAATAACAGAAACCATTGATCTTTTTGTTCACTCCAATCAGGTAATCAGTGAAATATCAAAATCTCAAATGGCCCTGATAAAAAGCAATGCAAAAGCATTGAGAATGTATTTGGTTTTGATGGTAACAAATTGCACCGGAGAGCGCTCATTTTCAAAAATGAAAATTATAAAAAATAGGCTTCGAACCACGATGGGACAAAACCGTCTATCGAAGCTTTCCCTCCTGAACATTGAAAGCGATTTACTCCGAGAACTGGATTTCAACGAAATCATCAACGATTATTCGGCGAAAAAAGCTCGAAAGGTTCCGTTCGTTAACCCTAAAATTTAGTTTCAAATAATTCTTTTTTCTGTTTATATTTATGTATATGTGTTTGTTCAATACTAAATTAATCTACTTGGTTTCACAATAAATTATTTATAGAAAAACTCGAATGAAAAAAAATGGTTTACTTTATTTTGAAAATAATTATGACTCTTCCACTACTATATTTATATATTTATACTTTAGTAGCAAGGTGATTTCGATTAATAATAAAATATCTATAGATTCTAAATATAAAAATGTTTTTTCAATTGATTTTGAACACAAAGAGTAAGAGCATTGAAATTCAACAACAAATATTAAAATAAACTAAGAACCATCTTACTAATAAAGTCATGCGTCTTTGAAATCATGCAACAAGCCGAACATTTAACTGAAGTAGACATTCTGTGTAGTTGTTGTGTTGAAGTTCAGTTCTTTAAAGTGAGCAGAACCCAACAAAATCTAAAGAACCTTTTAAACATCTCAAGATTTTCTTTGTAGGTACATACATACGTACATTTCTAACATAAAACTTCAAATGAAATTTTAATTACGAATAAACTTATCTGCATTATATTTGTAGGAACCTTTTTAATTTCACTCCAATTAGAATCCGAATGTAATAGAAAAGTTTGCATAATATTTGTATAATATAAATTATTTTTTTTTAATATAAAGTTTAATAGATTTTCTCCTTTTAGTTTCCAAATGTATTAAAAAAGTTATAGGTATTAGTACTTGAGTATGAACATAATTTGAGTATATTCTGAAACTTTATGTACATGAAAAGGTAAGGTATACATAATGTATGTACATTTATGTGTCCCAACTCGCAATGTATGTATATTTGTCTGTTCCATGTTATGTACATACATATGTATGTATGTATATGTACAATGTATATGTACATAATGTAAACATATTATTATGACATATGAACATGAACTTAGGTATTATATATGTATGAGGTGGTGGAAGCATTAAAAATTTCAATTTAAAATGAAAACTTTGTTTCTTTATGGTACAAAAATTACGGAAACCACGAGCCACAAAATACAGACACTTCCCTTATGTTTTGGTTTCTCGTTTAGTGACCATTCGTTCAAAAAACCATAGAACAGAATTGCTATATTTTTTTTTTTTTGATACACCGAAGAAACTTGTAGCTCATAGTCCGGTTCACGTAGTTTAAGATACACCTTTTAAAATAGTATTTTTAGAGCTTATGAAAGAACTGCAATAAAACGCATACAAATGAAATTAAATTTGGCACATACATTGCGGATTTAGTGATTCAATCTCCACACTCGTTTTCGAAAATAAATCTTATCGAATGTTGGCTTATGGGCCCATTTTTGCTATCATTTGTTTTCATCATTGAAACCAATCTTTTAATTTTTTTTTTACAGGTCGGTAAAAGCGATCATTGAAAAATGTTTGTCATTAAAATAAATTTCCTGATTTTGTATGAAATTGAAAGACAAATCAATGGAATATTTCAAAACTAAATGGAATCAGCTGTTCAGCTTTATTACCAGTTGCGTGATGGTTAGTGCGTATAGTACTTTCATGCCAAAGGTCTTGAGTTCAATCTCAAGAAAATGCGAATCGCAACAAATAGCAAACAGCAAATAAATCTTGCATGACATTGGACCAATAGAGAGACGAGTTCGGTGAACAGTTTATTTCACGTTTGGGGACGATCAATTGACTTTCTAGATCATGCGATTTAACGCCTCTAGACTATTTATTGTGTCTTAATGCTTATAAGAAGAGTGTGACAAAATTAGCGGATGGACCATTTCAAGAGGAGCTGCTGCCAACATTTGCATTAAATAATCTTCAAACATTGAATTATAACGACCGCAATAGTTTTTAAAAAATCAATCGTTAATTGTTTTCTCTTGGGTGTAAGGGTCATGACCCACCCCCCCTGGGAGATAATTTTTTTTTATTTTCGTAGGAATTCCCTTGACTAAATCGTATTGCGTTAATGGATATGACTATTTTTTATACATAAAAACAAAATTTGTATTTTACTTTCTTAAACTTTGTTGTCAAAATTACTACTTTTAACTGAGGACTGGACCAGGAACATAACATGAATCGAAAATTCAGCCCTATTACAATAACTCAGCACAGATTCATCAACTTTGGACCAAGGGACCATCCAGGGGGGTCATATGAGGCATAAAGCTTATACAGTTAAGTTGCATAAGTAAAGATTTTTTAGTAATTTAACGACATTCGCCAAAAAGTGGTTTGATTTCAAAAACGAATTTGGAAAAACTTTGATAAAGCCTTAAACTATTTTCATAAAATTTGTTCTAAGAAAAATAGCAAATATTCGGGTTGTTAAGAAGAAAATTTGAATAAAAGATCGTCAATTTAATATTAAGTTGCCTTTAAATTCCTGAAACTATAAGCCTTCAATTCCACCTTATTTTTTTTTGCCGCACATTAATAATGAACATTGAAGTGATTTTTACTTGCGACATATAGGAACTATGTATACGACAAGTATTGCATTCGTACATAATTTCGAACTTGAGCTTAAAATCAAACATGACATTACGATGATGGTAGAAAATTCGATAAGGTCCCCCGATTACAACCATCTGTCTGTCTGTCTGTCCTGGTCCCTACAGCCCAAACCATTGTGTCGATTGAGTTCAAACTGGGAAATTAAGGTTTTAAACCGTTTGGCGTAAGGTTTTTTTTTATTTTTTTAATACGAAAAAACAGCAGTCCGCATACAATTTAGTTGGTTATAAACTGAAAATTCGATTTTTTTTCAAAAATAAACCGATACATTTTTTTTAAACTTTTACAAATTTTTTTCTTAATTCGGCTTCTTTCTACAAGAAAAACGTATTTTGGTATTGCTCGAAAAAGGTACCCCTTATAAACTGTTATTTTGTTCTTAAGTTTTCTTAAGAACTAATGAACCGATTTCAATAATCTTCTCTTTCTGTGCAAGCTCTTGTCGATGAGCAAATGATCAAATTGATGATGATTTTTGATTATCAAAAATGTCATTTTTTTTGGTTTTTAAAAATATTAATTTTTGTTCACAAAACTCGATATCTCAGAAAGGAGTCACCATGTAAAATGTATTTTTATAAGCGCTAAATAACTACATACCAAAAATACATATTATTTTTGAGTAATAAAATGGCATTCAAATTTTTGAGAAAAACTTATTTTTCAGGTACATTTATATATCTAAAAATATAAGAAATATTTTTAAACAGACTTTCCATTCTAGCGACCCAGTTGTGCATTTTATTCCTTTCAAAATTGATTTTCTGTTAAAAACAAAAACTTTTAAGATCTTAAAAAATTAAAGAAATCTACTTTTTGAAGTGAATTTGGTTTGGATGCTCTAGAACTGAGATTTTAACACGAATTTCAAGAACATCAATGTCCCAAAAACAGCAACTTTTGTTAAACTAATGGCTAATTAAAAAACATAATAAACGTTTCATATCTACATATTAATATAAATGCTTTGAATCTCTTGAGAAGTGAAGTGAAAAGTAAAAGTAAGTGCCACACAAAAGTTTGTTCCCAACTTATTTGTTTACCTTAATTTGTTCTTATTTAATTTTTAGAGAAATTATGTACTTAAATGTACCTACCTATTTCCTTAAATTCAAGAAGTAAACATTTTTCTCACTACAATTTTTAAGTTTTGCTGACTCCTTTACAATCGAAAATCCAGAAAATTCTTCATATCAGATTCTTTCTCATTTTCTGAGTTTTTGATTTTTTGTAGCGTTCTTTGCATTATTAGAAATGGAAACAAGAAAAGAACATATCATTTTTGTAAAAAAGCTACGTTTCAAAACAATTTGTAGATGTAAGGTTAAAATACACATTATGTCATTTAAATTTTGTCAGCTCCCTTTAAAGAACATTAAAGACAAATTTTAAGCGGTGAGTAAAAACTCGATTTTATTTTAAGTGTGTGACCCCCCTGATTAAAAGTCTGGATCCGCCCTTGCACTCATACTCATACACTTATCCCTCAGGACTCGTAGTGCATACGTAGGTACCTACAGAAAGGGTTGGGTGTTAATGGATGAAATTTCTTTTCAGGATTTTAGTGTACCGCACATTATTTTATCCTTCTTTCTTTTCTAGATGATTTTACTACCACGTAGCATGGTTTATTTATTTTTCTCCATTTTTTCCCTTTCAGGTTCATTCATATTCTTGACCATCGAGAACGAAGACTATTCACTGTTACATCATCAACAGAGGACATTGGCGTCAACCAAGCGGCAGAGTGGCAGTAATAGCCTTCCACCACAGCGACGTGTCGATAATTCCAGTATCGCTAGCAGCAGTAGTAGTGGCAGTGGTAATGGTAATGGTAATGGTAGAGCAGGCAGTAGCGGTTTACTTTTAAATGGAATAAATGCTCCGCAATCAGCGATAGAGGTGGACACATATGACGTCCGACAACAGACCATCGAGAATATATGGGACATTACAGTCTCCTTGAATATCCTTTACAAGGAGAATTGGACAAAGTACGTATACCTACAACCAACCACATCTGTATGTCTAACGTATATATGTATATAAAAAGGATAAGAATGTTTAGTTTTATTTTTAGATTTGTTGAAAATTTCTATTATTTTCAGATTAGCAGCTTTGGAAATTGCAAAATTTCAAGACCAATTAATAAAGAGACTGAGCGAGGACGTAAGCTTATCAAATCTAGATGATAGTAGCCCAGCTTCCGAGGCGGTTCTATTGTTGCCACATGCTAGAGATGGCGAAAATTATGAGTGGAATTTTGCAAAAGCATTTTTATACTCGCTAACAGTGTTAACTACTATTGGTGAGTCGATTTTGAGTGTTGTGGTTTTAATCCGGAACATCTAAACATTGTGGACTTTAGAGATACGTAGATTAGACAGTACTTGACAATTCGATTGGTAGCTTATGAGTTATCAGTTAAAAATATCTTAATATTCAATCCAAATATAAGTATCTTTCGTACATACTCAAATCGATTTTATGACGATTTTCTGTTGTGATCGAGACAGTGCACATTAGAGGAGTGAGGGATTCTAAACCATTTTATTTTTGTAGGAAGAATCAATACAGTTTGTTGTTGTTTATAGTAAACCTTATACCCATTCAAAATATTTAGGTACATATATCTGTGATGATAGAAGAGAGTATGAACAGCACACCTGCACCTGAAACCCTGAAACGCGTTAACACATGAGTACTTCTGTCAAAAGAAAGAAATAAGGAGCAGGTTGACATTTTTTTCTTTGTTGCATTTTGTTAGGAATGACATTATCGATCATATTGAGCGTCTTTACTGTCGAAATCAGTAATGCTGTAATGATTTCGCGCAGGAAATTCAACAAAAAAGAAAAGATGGGACCCACACTGTTAACTTCCCATCCCGTCTGTCGATTTGTGTAAAACTTTAACAAAATGTTAATAACGATGTTTTGTGTGAGATAAGAAATTTAAAATTATTATCTTTCTTTGCTCTCCTAATACTTGAGTCAAAATCGATTTCTTGTCAGTTTTTTGTAGGTTTTCGTGCTTCGTAAAAAAGTTGTTAATTTAATTTTTAAAAATTTAACTAAAAGTAAACAACAATATTTGACATATCATAAAATGAATTTGGGTTTATATTTGTTTATGTTACCGAGATTTTTTTTTTTTTATTTAAAACCATTATCTTAAGTTAACAGCAAAATTTAGCATAGAATGAAATCATTTTTAAGTCAATATTATCATTTATTCACGATATATCGTGAATCGAACATACATTTTTAAAAATTGTGTGTAGTATTTTTCGTAGATTTTAATTTGTATGCAAAAACAAAGTTTTGGATTTTTATTCAAATTTAAATGAATCTTATAAAAATACTTTTTGTAAGATGAAATTAGTTTGAAATTAATATCTTTAATATTCGAGTAGAAAATCAATTTTTACCAACTTTTTTAGGTTTTTATTTTTTTGTAAAAAACCCGTGACTTCGATTTGTCTCAAAATTCTACCAGATGTCAACAACGTTATTCTTCGTTACATACAATTATTTTGGAAACATATTTTTTCAGTTTTTTTTTTATTCATAAAAACAAATATTAATTGAACTTGTTTTAAAATTACAATTATTTGGTATCACGTCACATTATATAACATAAGATTAAATTGAAGTCCCTAGTCTTATTCGTGGTTTGTGATATATTACGGGTGAACCAAAAATTTTACTTTTTTTTATTGCTATAGCAAAACAAACACCCACAAAGGGGCAAATTAAAACAATTGAGTACCTATCCAAAGTGCGAAAAAATCCTATAGATAAATAACCAACACACAAACACAACAGCATAACCATTCCCTTTAAATAGTATATAAAATTGAACTAACTGCACTTTATCCAACAACAACCAAATGTTACTTACATAAAATAAAAAACAAAAAACTTTTGTATATTCTAATGCCGACGTTCTACACAAAGAGTGTACTGATTTTGCCATAAAGTTTATCTATGGAGTACATGCAGACAACATTTTTGAACATCCATTAATATCGACCCACTAATCGAATTTTACTTTAGGAATTCCAAGCCAAACTCAAAATCCACCAACCACTCGTAATCTTTATTACCTTCTATTACCCTGGCATGCCAATAAAATTAGCTGAAATAAATTCTATTCAATCTTTGAATCAGGGCCCATACCTACATTACCGCACACATACGATACAACAGCAGCACCAACACACGAACCGAGATTTATAAGAGACAAAGTGAATTTCCATGCCAACATCAACTTAAATATTTCAAAAACAAACTTTCTCTTTCTCCAAAATAAGAGGTGGAGGCGGAAGTGATGGCGGTGTTGTCTCCTCCCCTTGTGTGTGTTTGTGTGTTTTTCCTACAAATCCCATTAGCTGCTATTGTACTTTTCTTTTTTCTTTCTTTTCCCATTTTCTAGGCTACGGTAACATTGCTCCTAAAACGACGCTGGGTCGATTAGTAACATTAGCATACGCTATCCTGGGTATCCCTTTGACTCTTATATACCTCTCGAGCACGGGGGGTGTCCTGGCGAAAGTTGCCCGAGAAGTGTTTTCACGAGCCTTATGTTGCTGCCTGTGTTCGAATTGTGGCTACTGCTGCTACGACGAGAAACGGATGGCCGAAAAAGAGCGTCGAATGAAACGGAAGCGCCAACAAGAGGAAATGCGCGCACAGCAAAGTGCTATGAACGAACCGTTCTATGTGCGATCGGGTTCGTTGCACAACAATTTTCACTCACCAGAGAAACAACAGCACCTTGTTGGGCCTCATAACAACATGCTACCTGATGTCGACTCCTTGAGTGCCTCGGAATCCAGGGGGTCCATGCATGGTCTTAGCATATTGGCTCCTATCCTACTTTGCTTGTGCATGATGATCATCTACATAATGTTTGGTGCGGCAGTGCTCTATCGGCTGGAGAATTGGCCCATTCTCGATGGAGTTTACTTTTGTTTTATGAGCTTATCGACAATTGGATTCGGTGACTTGGTGCCTGGCCTCAAAAAGGAGTCTACAGCAACGACGTGGTTCTGTTCGGTGTACATAATGTCAGGGATGGCCCTGACGGCAATGTGCTTTAATGTGTTGCACGAGGAGATTGTGCACAGAATCAAAGTGGTAGTTGAGTTTAAAAAAAATTCTACAATTGAAAATGAAGACGGGACGACAAAGCAAGGCTTTTACATACCCCCCTGACATTACGCAAAAAACACGAATCTCTACCATAGGAATCCCACCGAGGAGACTCTGGTGTCAAGTTAGTTTTATTTACATGGCCTAACCATTCTCCTGTCTTGCATATGTATAATATAGTTTTGAATTTTCTTTAAATAATTCATGTTCTCGTTATAGGTACACCAACCTCAATTGTGTTTAGTCAGGATGCGGATGTTGGTCAGATAAATAGTCTCAAAGATTATGTGAATCACGAGTTAGTGCCAATTATGACAATGGATCCGAACAGTGCGCCCAGCAATACGACACATCTGCTAAAGAGTAATGTTGTTTCGTTGCCTCTGAACAATCTTATTTCACAAACAAATGGAAATGATGGTGGTGGTACACCTCAAAAGTGTTCTCAACTAATGGATAGTTTGCCACCACCTTCACAAGCATCAACAGAACCCCTTCAGTCACAACAGCAACAGCAACAACAACAGGTGCAATTGACTCTAACCGGAGTGTATACGTTAGCAGAAGAGCCAGAGCTAGAAGCTGAAGAAGAAGATGATTGCCTGGATCAAGATGAAGCCACTTAAATTTTACTATAGGGATTCGATTTGTGTAAAAATATACTTAAAAGACAACCTAGGTATCTTTATCTATATATTTTCTTTATCTATATATTTTTAATTAAACACGAGGAAGTTTCAAAATTTGATGCAATTTTCTTAACAATAGTTTAAAATTCCAGTTTTGTACATGTATATATCAATTTTAAAACACACATACATACGTAGCTATACATATATTTATAAGTATTTATAGCATTGAAAAAAGACAAACATACCTCAGAGTTCATCTCCCATTGAAATAAATTCACTAAGGTCGAGCTAACTCAAAAACCTATTCTTTATTTGAACATGTACTTTACTTAACGACATTATGGAAAATACGGATTCAATAGATAATCAACTAAATCTAATGGATAGTTATTTCCATACATAAGAACTAATCCGTTTCCGAATGTTCTTGGATGAGTGAAAGGAACCCAAATTTCGATTATAGCCCTCAAAATACTCACGTTTGCATCTCTGCCAGTTATGTGCGAATTTAGCAACACGCTTGACCGCACATTGACTATCGTTTTACTTTTATGAACAAAAGTATTGTCATGCTCACCCAAAAATTGTCTTGTTTGTTTGTATTTATTAACGCAATGTCAATGTGTCTTTTTTTATGGATCCAACAAATGTATTTAAGTTAATTTTGTTTATAGATCATAGAGGAAATATATTATCTAGAGTCCCGACTGGTACCCGTCTTGCCTGAAACACCCTCAAATTTTGTTTGAGGTAACTCTCTTAAAAGCCCGTAACAACTACATAGAATCTGGATTTTCCCATAAGAAATGCACAGGACAACTAACACATGCTTATGCTAATGGGCAAAATTCTCTCAATTTAGTTTGTAGGCAAAAAGAGAGCAAACCCATTAAGTCGGGACTCTAGATAATATATTTCCTCTATGATTAAGATTATGAAGTTGACTGACTTTTCTAAAGCTTTTGACCAACTAAGCCACGTAATTATTTTATTTAAACTTAAAGCTCTCGGTTTTCCACCATTTTTCTTAGCTTGGATCAAATCATACCTTGAAAACATTTCCTCTGAGGTAAAATTTAGAAATTGCCATTCAATCTGGTATTCCCCAAGGAAGCCATCTTGGCCCTTTTCTGTTCATCATGTCTATTAACGACGTATCGTCATGTTTGCGCTTAAGTAAAGTTCTCATTTTTGCTGATGTCATGAAGATTTTTTAAAATAAGAAAGTCGTATTCTTTTACAACCCGACATTAATAGTTACACATTTTGGTGTGGAAAAAATAGCCTTACCTTCAACCCTTTAAAATGCCAGACGATATCTTTTACTAAAAAACGAATCGGTAGTGTATCTGATTATTGTACATCAAAGCAAAAAATCTGTTGAATATTCACATGTAAAGATTAAGGTGTTTACTTCTGTTCCAACTTAGAATTTACACATCACATTAATTTCAGTTTCAATAAGGCAAGTTCTATGCTTGGTTTTAAAAAACGCTGGGCAAAGGACTTCAATGATCCCTATGTTACTCTTTCTTTGTACAATTGCCATGTTCGTCCTCATCTTGAATATGCTTCGCAAGTATGAACTCCCTATTACGAAATTCATAGAAAACGTATTGAATCAGTTCATCATAATTTCATTGGCTTTGCCCTGAAGGGTCTTCCTTGGGATGATCCTTATATGATCTGCTTCAGCTTCTGCAAATGCAATCACTCCATCAAAGGCGTGTTTATAATGATTTAATATTTCTTCATCAACTCATTAATGGTGAAATTGATACACCCTATTTGCTATTCTGTGTACATTTGAATTACCGAAGCGGAACTCATCACCTGCGGGCATTTGATTTTATACATATTGACTTCCAAAGAAGAAACTATTGGAAAAATGAAGCTTTAAGTCATGAGCATTTTAGATTTGTTCTTCTAGCCAAAGCCTACAATCCATTAGCTAGAAGTGATAAGTACTTTTAATAGAAACTAAACAAATATTTTGTTTCCTACTGGGTTTCAATATTGATCTTTGGACCACTAAAGAGAAATATTAAGTTTGCATAATAAATGTATTAACAATTTTCAGGCTTATTTAAGCACATGTTAATCTCTTCCAAATGAAAATCGGAACATACTAATATTTTACTTCAGATAGAGGCAACGGCCTAGTCACTGAAAAAGCTTCGGTTCCCATCGATCACCGAAATCAAGCATCAGTGAGCGTGGTTAGTAGAAAGATGGGGGACCGTCTCGAAACCTACCGCGTGCTGTTGTCAAAAACACTCTATATGAAGATATAAATCCTTCGTACGTATCACGCACCCTCCAGAACCCATTTGTTTACATTGTTGTATTTGTAATGTAGACGAATTCAACGAGAAAAATTGACGTGTTTTCACGCATACATAGACACAATTACTGCGTTTTTAGGGGAAATTTCATAAATTAGAGGAGAAATTACACGCACACTAAGAAATACTTTATGAGGCCAGTTTCCGGTTTAGCTTGTAGGCAAACCAATATGGCTACCGAGGATTTATATCTTTACTAGAGTGTTTTTGGCTGTTGTCATGTGTTTTCTTTTTGTCTGTTCGTTCTTCTTTCTCCTCTGTCCATATCTCTGTCTTCTATTAATGTCTTGTGTTGGTATCACCTTATATAGTCTTGTCGCTCAAGGTGCTGTATTCTCTACTCTGTACATTTATGTGCTGAGTAGTGTGAAATATAATGTACTTCAGATAGAAAACAGTTTACAAATGTGCAGTTACAAACTTTAAACAGCTACTTAATTATAACTAAACTTTATTTATTGCAAGAACAATCTTACTAAGGAGACAATCTTATTTAACTTTAAATAGTGTACACATACACGTTCTTATTATTTTCCAAACTTATTCAACTTATAAAATTGTGAAAAGTTCTTTTAAAATGAATTTGCATTGAATGCATCCAAGATTCTTTTTAGCTGTTATATTTCAAGTGTTTTGCTTCATAAATCAAAATTATTTAGAAAAATGCTGTAATGTTTCTATAAGTATGGACTATGTTCAACTTTTAAAATCTAGTGACTTAAACTGACATTGTTTAATTTTTGAAACTAATACCTATATACCTATGTATGTAAAAGGTGAATTTGAATACACATTTTTTAAACAAGTAATTTAATTCAAGGTCAATTTTTACTCAGTTTTCTTGTAATGAATATTTTTAAGCGCTTTTAAAAAAACAGAAACAATGATTTATGGTCAATGTCGCCAATGTTAAAGTGCTACCTATCTTTACATTTTAATAAAACAAAGTATGTGTAAGATATTATCGTAATTTTGTGTTCCATTATGCCCGGTGCGTTTCCAAAGAGTTTAATTAGCCATGAATCTGGCACGTATTATAGAATTTGACCTGTCGCATCCGTTATGTGGGCGACTCGGCGTCGAGGACCGCTTTATTTTGTAATAAGCAATATGTTACTTCTTATTACATATTCATTATTTAAAAAAAATAAGTTGAATTAACTACCAAATTTAATAGAAGGTTCAATGGTCTTTACTGGAAGCGTTTTTTGACCGTCATCCTGCGAGAATAAAGATTTTATTTGATTAAGAAATCATAACAGAACTTATGTTCGGATGTAAAGTTAAGTTGTTAGTTTGAAAACAACTGATTTAACTAAAATTTGTTTCTTTAAACATTTCGCAGGTATTCAAATCTGCAAAAAAATGTACATATGCCACGACCCTTTATACAAAAACATTAAACGGGTCCAGTATTATGCCAACCAACTGTAAAGGTATCGTTTTAAGTAACAAATACCCATTGATATCAGTCAATCGATTCACAAAATAAATTACCAAATATATATTTAAGTTTATCCCTTGAGCACAATTTTATCTCCTTACCCACATTCATCTATATAAATAGCTTCTAAAAAGGGAAGACGAAAAAACCACAGGCAAACAACAACCGCCCTTCACTACAAAACGTTAAAATATAATAATTTATTCTGGAATTTTGAAATCCCAACTGTTCAATAAATATTTTTTTTGAAAATATCCCTCTTAAGTCATTTGTTAGAAAAAAATTATGGCAATAAAATTTGAAAGGAGAACATTACCTTCTTCTATATATGTATGTTTCTCAATTTTTCATGCCCAAAGAAGAAAACATGAAAAAATAGTTAAAATAATGAAACAGATTCAAGAAACCATTTTTAATAATATACATATACAATTTTGTTCTTTGTTCTTACGCTTGGAAAAAGACGTGCGGAGGAAAATAGAATTATTTAATACAAATTCATAAATAAATAAATAAAATAAAATATGTGGAGCGGGTCCATTGAGGGCCTTGTGACTTACAACTCACAACCATTCCTTTGGCGAGTAATATTGTCAGTAATGGGGGGGACCTACGAACCTATCCAAACAGCTTATTTTAGAAAGCACTTTTCAATACAAATTCATAGATATGAATAAAAAGTTAAATAGAAACATTTATTTTTTTTAAATGACAATTCTTCAATACCTATAAATATGTATATAAGCTTCATGTATGTGTAGTCTATCCTCTCTAATTTTTCAACAAAAAATAATTATGATAAATTATTTTATTTATGTTAAACCTACAATACATTTGTAATTTTTAAATTCGTGTTTCATTAAGGTGTCTAGGGAGAAATAATTAATTAATAAGGTCGTCATTAATATTGAATTATGTATATTATAACAATATCCATAAACAAATCTTCCAGCTAAATAAAAGTATTAATTTTTTAACAGAACCCGAATTTCATAATAATATTATAACTCTATTGTACATAGTTATTGCATTCAACTTTAGAACATATGTTTGTGTTAAGTTTTCCAAAAACTTTTGTACAATTATTGTAGAGTCACCAAACCGGGAGGTTAATACAATTATAAAACTATACAAAAATATACAATTTAAGAAAGACATCTCATGCATTTAACATATCCTTCAAAATCTTTGTTTTATTTTGTAAAATGATAACTGCCTATATGTATATATTTAAAACAAATCAACTGTTTGTTCTTCAAAAAATTCTTATTTTGTCTGCAAATAAGTTATTGAACTAACAACACAAATATCGACTGAAACATTTAACTTTAAGAATACATTTAAGATTTAAGTAGGTATGGTAAATTATACGTAGTTATATATTGTTATAAGAAAAACACTAAAAAATAAATTTACTTCTAAACTAGTTTTAATTAGCATTTAGTGATAAAATTGTAGATACACTATGTATCCCTACATAAAATAATAGATTAAATAAAAAATTAAATTTTGACTTCTTTTATAGATCAATTAAAAATTAATGTTTATTTTTGTTAGTACGAGTTACGACTACGTACATGTAACAAAAGATTTAAATGGGCAGCGATAAATAACATATATACATACATTGAGAACAAATACACATATAAATTAAAATATTAAAAATCGTTTACTCTTAATATTGATAGATAAATAAATAAATTGGGTGGCGCAACAGTCCGTTGAGAACTAGGGCCTAGTGACTTACAACCTAAGAATTACTCTTGGAGAATTTGTCAATTCCTCGCAAGAGGCAGTACCCATCGAACCCAAGACCTCTGGCATGGCAGTCCAACACACTGACCATCATGCCACGGGTACTACTAGAATTATGGATAACAAAAGAATTTTGTATGAAAAGCAATCAGATTACGTAATTCAATGAATAAGTTCAAAATAGAATTGGAGTCTAAATCAACATTTGATGTGCTCCATGTTTTGATATCTGTAATCAGTGTGGTTATGACATTTCGTTTTTTTTATTGATTTTGTTGCAAACATTAAGAAAAGCCTATATTTATATTCGCATATCTATGATAAAATTACTACAAACACTGAGGACATCGTTATTACCAAGTGACAAAAAATCCGCAAGAATCCCATGTTTTGTCGAAAATTCCCGTTTTGAAGCTGCAGCTGATTGATTCATGTATTGATCGGTAAATGTTGCAAACAAGTTTTCACCAAGACTTCCAAGATCCAAAAAATTTCAAATGTCGAATATATTCATTGTTCGCATATTCTTCCTAAATGGTACTTAATATCTAAGAGCACATATGTATGTACATTAAGTTATTTAAGATTTAGTTGAAAAATCAATTTTCGTATTTTTGTTTAAATGGCGAAGTTACCGACATGTTTATTTTAGTTCAAATAACTTAATTCGTTATTAGTGTTCTACTTAAGTGCCTTGCACATGAGCAACGAACTGCGAATGGACGAACAAACGGGATTTTACACATTTCAAAAAGTCAATTCCACACAAAAACACATTTAAATTATAAGAAACCAATTGACACTAATATTAGGATAATAAAATTTGTATTTTGTTCTCTAAAACAAGAGAATTTTGTAAAAACAATTTGGTAGTAACGAATCGCAGTGTGGTTGCTGCGAACTGTCAAACTCTATTCGCGTTCCACATACCATCCACACTGCAACGAATAAATTGTTCGCGCTCAACTTAACCTCAAAATTATACCACTCTTGTTTTGTTTTTGTGTGAAAGATGATGGCTGAGGAAAATATGGAGAAAATGGTTGACAATTCGTCGCTACCTGCGAATAGAAATAAAAGCTCATGTGAAAGAAAAGTCAAAATATGCGAACATCCACAGTTCGCAGTTCGCAGTTCGTTGCTCATGTGCAAGATGCTTTAGTTAGACGTGTTTTGACTTCGTTTCGTTTCCTCTGGTTTTATTTGAAACAAAAAAAACGGTACTTCCACGAATTATGGTCATTATCAAAAAAATATTTAAAAAAAACAACGGCAACACTCTTAACTATAAATTACACCTTTTTCAAAAGCCAGAATTCTACATTTTGTAGTAAATTTAAAATAAAGTTGATTCAATCTTTCTTCCTTATTAGTATTTATAATCATAAGAAAAATAATTCTCAAATTGATGTCTTCAACATTTTTTCGTAAATTTTGACTTTGAAGTCAATTATTTCAAACAATCATTGAAACAACTTTATTTAAAATTTATTATAAAATGTAGAATTCTGGCTTTCGAAAAAGGTGTAATTTATAACTAAGTGTTGTCGTTGTTTTAAAATATTTCTTTTTTAGATTTAAAGCCAATTTTTCTAAAATTGCCCCTTCCGCCTAAACGAGGGGTGATAGACCCCCTACCATAGCAAAAAATGCTTGTATTCCTCCTCTACCAAAAACCGTTATTATATCTTGTCGCCTAATAATCGCCTAAGTTAATCTACTTAACAAATATATATTTTCTATTTCATACCATGTAAAAATTAAAAAATATTAACGTTTCAAATCATTAGTTTTTTTTTGCTTTTTCTACTATTTCCACTATTTGACCTTTAGCGTCAACATTTTAATTTTAAGTACTAAACCATGAAGACTATTAACTTATAGTAGTCCCATAGTAATATTATAAATGGGAAACTTAGCTTGTCTGTTTGTCCGTCCTTTATGTCGCAACAGACCCATATTATGATATGATTTTTTGTGTCATTCCCAGCGAATTCGAGTAGACTCGCCGCGCCGGTAACACCTACGTATAATTAAATATTCTTGATATACATTCATATCTACATCTTCCTCCTTCCCTACCTACTTTCAATAACGTCATTGTCAAGAAACGATGTGGGTTTGAAAATAAATTCAAACACATTGGATGAAGTAGCAGGAGATATGAGGGAGCATTTGTCAATAGACACAGTCAGAACAGAGCACTTTATATCAAGTAGAGTTTCTTAACCCACTTGAGGTGTACGGTGTGCCATCACATAAACTCCAATTAAAATAAAGCGTGCCAGTAATGCTTACGCGAAATTTAGATTCCCGTCGACTATGTAACGGTATAAGACTTCTTCACACAACTTGGGCAAGACTTTATTAGTGCTAATATCTTAACCGGCGGCACTGCAAGGGGTGAAAATGTAATTATTCCTCGAATCACAATAATTCCCAAAGGTTAACAATTCCAATCCAAAAGGCTTCAACTCCCCATTGAAAGGGGCAAACACTTAAAGTAGCGGGAGTGAACCTAGAAAAGCATTGCTTCTTCCATGGACAACTATGTGTTGCGTGGTTGCGGGTGTCCAATGCCCAGAATCTGTTTATTATTTCACCTAAGAAAAAAACATTCAATGTATAATGTACAAAAGCACATTCAAAAATTGGTTAACTTTAATAAATATTTAATTTAATGAAAACAATATTTTGAAATGTATGTATGTACATATGTACATACATACATATTTAATATTTATTACTTTAACAATAGACCGCGTTACTGTTGGTTCCTCACTAACTAACTAATTGTATTCTTGCGCCTCGAATTTCCCTGAGATATTTTGATTTTCTTTCACCATACGGGCAAAGCCACAGTTTCTTAATATCGATGTTTTGAACGTCTGTGCCAATTTTCATTAAAATTGGAATTATATCGTCTATTTTTACCGGACTATGTTCGCAAAATTTTGTTGTTTCGTTGTATTAAAACTTATTGAGTCGTATTTTTTGTTATTCAACAAAAAGGAAAGTAAAATTAAGTTTTTATTTTATAGTTATTTTGACTGAAATTAAACTCAAATGATTTGATTAAAAAAAAAATCGAGAAGTTTTTCGGGTGTAATTTCAAATAATTATTAAAAGTAGTACAGGCTATCAAATGTGAAGAACTGGGTGGCAGAACAACGCCATGGATTGTATGTCATCAATTTTATATTTTATACGAACAAAAATGCAACAAAATGCACAGCAAGGTGTCGTCGGTAAGGTAATAAGAAACACGTGGGTTTTCATAAACTAGTGGGTTTTCAGAAACACTCTTACTTCTCCGACCAGTTCATTGGAACGTCTCAGACGGTGATCCAAGTCTTTGATGTTTTTGTTTTAATTTATAGCGGAGTATCTAATATGTGTAAATTTTTTTTAAATGAGTGTATTTTCTCTCAAAACGTTCCAAAAACCAAACAGTTTATAATTTATATTCAAATTATCAAATGCATTGTATGGGTTCCTTCCTTTGGTCTCAACAGTGCAATAATCACCCTTGGTGCCTTTGAATGAGTTGTACTTACATATGCACTATGGGGCAGCGTTATGCGTCCAATAATTTTCGTATGAATTACTAGAATGTAACAAATTTGAAACAGCAACACCTCACTTTTTAGTATGTATGTCTACTTTTAACATTTTTTTTTAATTATCTAAGACACTATTGTGGGTCTTCTAGGCACCTTCTTAGACTGTCAGGGACTTTTCTTAAAAAAAAAAAATAGATAAGGATTGTATTTGTAGTTATGAACTGTTGTAGTAACTGGGGGCCAACTGACAATATCCCAGCGGCCGGTTTATTATAAAACAGTTTTGATTCTTGTAGAATGATAAAATTTGGCAGTACGGTAGGATTTGAGTTTATGCAAGTGAAAGTATTGAACATTTTTTGTTTGTCATCCAACGAAATATGTACATATGTTACAATTCTGATTTTTGTAGAAAAATTAAGTTCAAATGTATGCATATGTCAAATGTCATTACTCATTTCATTGCCAAACAAATTCATATGCATAACATTTTTTTGCTTAGTTATTATTACTTTCAGCATGAAGCAACTGTTTCAATTATGAGCTTTACCTCAAAAATTTGTAAAGTATTTAATCAAGTTTTGTATTCAGGGATCAAGTGATGAAAAGCCGAATCAATCACCAATTACGAATTCATGTTAAGATGTTAAAAGAATAAATACAAAAATGTTTGCTCTATCTGATTTTTAACAGACCGTTTGAAACATGATCTTCACAATAATCACTTTTTATTACTGAAAAGTTTACGTAAATATTATTTAATTCTTGAACAGGATTAAATTTATTTACTTTTAGTGTTAAATTAATAGACACATGTTTAATTGATTGAAATAAAAATGAAACGAACAATTATTATGGACACCGTTGTAATCTTAGTTTTGAAGTTTTTAACGCCAAACAAAAAATAAGTATAAAATTTGTTAAAGAAATAAAATAAAATGAAATTGAATTGTATACACGTACCTATAAGTATTTATAATACAAAAATAAAATAATTTACGTATATAATCGACTTTTATTTAACTTAAGATTAGCGCTTGCTACATGCGCAGAGTTGAGTGCACTTCCCTTTAATTGAGATTGATTGATTATATGGAGCTTATCAAGTAAAATCGACTTATTGACTGCATAATATTAATGTCTGTATGAATGCTCGTGACAATTTAAAAAAATCGACAGAGTGCTTACTGAAAAACGTTAAGAAGTATATTTTGTTAATTATAAATGGAAATCGGTTGAAATATGACGATACTTATTAAATAAGTGAAACGTTTCAACTTATCTGGAAGTTTTCATTCATAAAGCCGTCGATATATGTATAACAAAACAATTTATTGCAAATTGTTTGTATTTATAAAGCTACTGCTACTGTTAGTTCAAACCCCTCTTCTGGCTTAACCGTATTGATGCCGGTAGATAAAACGGAAAAGGGCATTTCTGATTACATTTACTTATGTTGGAATACCTAAGTGGATGATTGTACACTTACTAAACCACTTACTACACTTACTAAACCAGCTTGAACAAACCAATAGGAATCTATGACATTTTGTTCTAACAAAAATAAAAATCAAAATCAACTCAACCTTCAATTTTTGATTCCATATTTTTAAAGTTCCTTAAATGAAAATTTGGCTTTGAACAAATATTAGATATTTGCATACATAAGAGCACCAAAGGGAAGTTATCAGTGCGATCCGCATCCCATCCTCTATTTTTTCTATCTGTCCTATTTGGGAAAACCCCAAAACTCTGTCTGCAATCAACTTCTCTTTTTATAGTGAGCTCCTTAATGAATTTAAGTCTTTCTAATTTTGTAAACTCTAGTTAAAAAAAAGAATCCTAAACAATTCTGTAAACTTGTAAACTTGTGAAGAAAGAATCAGATAGCTCTCCAGTTAGCTTCACTTATCATTAGATGAAACTGTTTATATCTGCTTTTGCAGCCTTCCGTAAGTAATTTGTTGAAATAGTTGATAAAGGTTCTAGCCCTGTTCTACAGAGTACGGTCCTTGATCTTCTGTACGTGTTGAATGAGAACTGCTCAGCCGATCCCAATGGTATTCCCTACATCAATATTTAAGAAAGGTAACAAGAAGAAAAAACGGAACTTCAGGAATATTGCAAAACTTTCTCGCATTCCTAAACTTTTTGAAGAAGTAAAGATCTCATTTGCAAACAGCAACACGGATTCGTGAAAAAAGATCAACCGTTATAAATCTCCTCACATTTGTTCAAACTTAAAGCTCTTGGTTTCCCACCATTTTTCTTCGCTTGGATCAAATCTTACCTTGAAAATAACATCCTATGAGGTTAAATTGTCATTCAGAACCTCTTGTTGCTCAATCTGGTTTTCTCCAGGAAAGCCATCTTGGTCCTTTTCTGTTCATCCTGTCTATTAACGACGTAACGTCATGTCTCTGCTCAAGTGAAGTTTTTATTTTTGCTGATGACATAAACATTTGTAAAATAATAAAGGCTTCCCATGATCGTGCTTTTTTACAAGCTGGCATTGATAGTTTTACATTTTGGTGTGAAAAAATTGCCATTCTCTTTAAAATGCTAGACGATAACTTTTACAAAAAAAAACGAATCGATAATTATTTGAACAATGTAGGTATTTCGCAGCAAAAATCTTTTAAAAAATTAGGTGTTCATTTATACTCCAACTCAAAATTTGCACATTACATTTATTTTATTGTCAATAAAGCAAGTTCAATGCTTGGTTTTATAAAACGCTGGGCAAAGGAGTTCAATAATCCCTATTTCTTTGTACATTCACATTTTTTTTTAATTTATTTATTTCGTGATGCAAATGATGATTAATCGAGTTGCGGAATACTGTAATCTTTGGGACCTTGACCTTAACCTAAGCAAATCAAAAATTATGATATTCAAAAGTGGTGGAGGTAGAATGTCCAGAGCAGAGAAATGGGTATTTGCGAGAGAATCAATCGAAGTAGTTAAGCAATACAAGTACCTAGGAATGATTTGCACCTCAAATCTGAATATGGAAACTCATTTAACTGAAAAACTATCCCAAGCTAAGTGTGCAATTAATTCAACATGGAGAAATTGTTTCCAAAGTATTATCGCGCACAGTGCAAAATACCAAGTTTTTGAAGCAGTAGCGAAATCCATTTTGTTTTATGGTGCCCAGGCATGGGGCCACTTATACTTTGATACGGTTGCAAAACTGTTAAGATGTTACCTTCGTAGAACATTTCATCTACCCGGATTTTCACCGAATTATATGTTGATGATTGAACCGGGAATGTCCGCTTTATTTATTCAAACCCTAAAACTCAATATCAACTATATACTTAAAGCAATTAATATAGATGCAGATAGACTACCACGGAAACTTATTAACTTTGCAGTCACCAATAACACCTTATGGTATAAGGATATTCTGGACCTAGCAGAGAGCTACAACTATCCTCTTCAACTGAACTGGGACTCAAGAACCCAATGGAAGGAAACCCTTTACATATTTATTGAGCACATAGATGACAAAATACGAATAAAATGGAGAGAAGACGCAGATGTCTCCGCTCACAGAGAAATTTACAGGACCTTGGAACTTAACTTGGGCTCCCATAACTATTTCAAAGACTGTCATAGCACCACCCAAAAAATTTCATATATCTTTAGAGCAAGAGGAGAGGTGCTTCCGTTAAATTTCATACCCCATAGAAGTGATCTACCACTCTTTTGTTCAATATGCAACATGGTACAGCGTGAGGATTCCGTTCATTTCATAGGAGTATGCCCAGCATTTAAAGACATCAGAAGGAGCTGCTTTGGGAAACCAAGCTTGACATCCGAAGAAGTGAAAAATGCTTTAAACGGTCCCGACTGGGAAGCTATCGACAAATTTTGCAAGACTTCACTAAGTTACCGAAAACTGATAATTGATGAAGACTTTTGAACTCAGATGAATCGACTTAAACAAAAAAAAAAAAAACTTAATCTATATTAACAAATTGAAACTTATGCTAACACTCTTAAATAGTATTAATATAAAATTTAAAAGAAAAAAGAAATAATTAGAATAAAACTCATGATGTAAATGTACTCAAAAATTGATAGTTCTTGGCAGACGGCTTTTAGCCATGTCCTTATGATAGATAGGATTAAAATGTTAAAATGTACAATTATTTTATGTAAATAAATCTATTTTTGAATTGATTGAATTGATTGATTTCGTAATAATTTTTTTCAAAAGCTTATGACCACACGTTTTACATTCAGAGATATGAAATATATTTTCTTACTACTGAAACATTATTTAACAAAGAAAAAAAAATAATAAGTACATTTTAATAGAAGGAAAACACGATTGAAAAACCTCCATATAGTTTAGAAAAAAAAATGTTCAATTAATAAAATAATATGCATGTATACGCTAATATATGTACATACTTGTATACGCTAGTATACATGCCATTTAAAGAGTTTATATAGCTCGAAAGTACATACTATTGCAAAGTGATCATTACATCAATATAATTTAACAAATAATAAAATATATTTATATATAATAATAACAAAGGTAAACATTTATAATTATTACATTAATAAGAATAACAACGTAATACTAATTAAATAAATAACAAATAAAAAGTAGCAAAATAGATAAAGAAACAATAAATAACTTAAAGATAGTAATAAATACAATAAAGAAATACACAGCAAATAGACAATGTACATAATAGTACTCGTATCTATACAAAAATTTAAGAACGTGAATGAGAATCAAACAATAAATTAATAATTAAATAAAAAAATAAATAGATACAAAAATAAATAAAAAAAACAAATAAATAAATAAAAAAACAAATATATACATAAATTAATAAATAAATAGTTAACTAGATAAATAAACAAAAAATTAAAGGATAAGCAAATAGATAACAAAAAAAAATAAATTACGTTAATTAAACATGTAGCACATAAAGTACAAAAATAAATAGTATTAAAAGAGCAAAACGAAATAAGTTAATTGTTTGTTATCACAGGTAAGTAAGCTGTTGTATGAGTGGATTTTCCGAAATCTCGCAACTGTTGTAAACATTATTCGTTAACTTGCAAATCCTATCGGAAATCAATTCGACATTCGCTCTAATATGCAAATCAAGGGTGAAATAATGCCACGGAAGATTTAACATAATCTTCAAAATCTTATTCTGTGAGATTTATAGTTTTTTAATGTAACATTTTGCTGCGTTTTCCCAAATAGGGCACCCATATAGCAGTATTGATTGGAAAATAAGTTTATGAATAAGTATTTTATTTTTGGTAGATAGTGGTGATTTTCTGTTGATAAATGGATAAAGCGTATTGATAGCAGGATTTATTTTCTTTA
This sequence comes from Eupeodes luniger, assembly GCA_951509635.1. Classification (NCBI taxonomy): domain Eukaryota; kingdom Metazoa; phylum Arthropoda; class Insecta; order Diptera; family Syrphidae; genus Eupeodes; species Eupeodes luniger. The sequence goes on from OX608074.1 coordinate 61,644,657, forward strand.
GGTAAGTTTGGTATATAGGTAAGTTTGGTATCTAGATGTAGATTTTAATTTGAAACAAACTTTGAAATTTGATCTTTTATGACTTTTTCATATATTTTGCTTATGCTGCTTAGTAAGCTAATAGGTCTGTTAAGAAGAAGAAGAAGAAGAAACATCTGGATGTTAACCCGCTCTCAAAATAGGCATAAATATTGTTTTTTTCCAAACATTAGAAAAATATTGAAGTTTAAGACATGAATTGATTATTATAAATGTTAAGTACCTTATTTCGTTCTGCGACAGGTTTTTTAAATAAACATTTTTGATATAATCTAAGCCGTGTTTTAAGGTTTTTAATAATACTATCGCTATGTTTTCTTCGTTAACAATAGCATTTGATGGTGTTGTCACGTCTAGAGCAGTTGTATTTTAAATTTGAACTTTAAAGAGGTAATTTTTCTCCCTGTCACCTAAGCTTTGTCAAATCTTTGAAAGCCTTTTCATTGTCGGTGAAGTATATTGACGTCGAGTCCTTCAGAAATGGAAGAGTTCTATTTTTATTTTTAACGATTTTAATGCTATTCCAAAATTTTTGAATCTTGAAAGTATTGCACATTTTTTTTCAAAGATCACAAAAAACAGGATTATGGTCAGAGCTGAGAGCTTGGAAACTAGTTGGTTGGCTTATAAGACATGGTACATTTGACACAAACAAATCAAGAACCAAAGGCATACCACGTGAACCTAAAGGATAATATGTTGGAAAAGGAGGGTAAGAAATATTAATTGGAATTGACAAGGGCAGGTTTGCTAAGATATTTCCCCAAGCATTTGCTCTTAAACATCCCCAGTCTCTATGGTGACAGTTAAAGTCACCGCCTATCAAAAAACCACCACTAATTTTAAAAAGCTTTTTTAAATCTTGGGTTAACCATTTTCTTTTGAGGTCAGAAGAAGAACCACCAGGAAAGTACATAGACAAAATTTTTATTGATGTTTGGTTTTTAAGCATAATTTCAATACCAATACTTTCAACAACTCGTTTCGGAATTATTGGTAAAAGCGAATGTCGAATAGACTTCCTTACTAAAATTGCAACCCCCCACCCATTTGGTCAACTCTATCCAACCGATAGTATTTGAAATTGGATGATGGAATTTTGATTGCAAAACTAAGCCAAGTTTCAGTTAGTACGAGTAGAGCGACGTCAATGTCGTTACTATTCAGAAAATTTAAAAACTCTAGAAACTTATTTCGAATGCATTCTAAGTTACAATTTTTATGTACACTGCATCAAAAAATTGCACATACAGCACGTTATTTTGTTAATAATAATCCATATATTTATAAGTAGCAATAAATTAAGAAAACGAAAACATTAGATATATTGTTCATCTTTATATGTGCACAAAAAAAAACTCAAACAGTTATTTAATGATTTTATTTAAAAAAAAACGAACAAAACAAAATTCTAATCCATAAATTTAACTCAAAAAATTGTACATACATTATACAAAAATTAAATTTGAACAATTAAAACTAAATATTAATATCTCGTATGATATCCTTTTGCTTGGATAACTTCTCGTAAACGATTTTTCATAGATGTTACCAACGTTTTGGTTTCTTCAGCAGATATTTTATGCCACTCATTCTGAAGCACTTGTTTTAGCTCCTCTCGGTTGGTTATTTGGTGTTTTCGGACTTTCTTTTCCAATAAATCCCACAGATGCTCAATTGGATTGAGATCAGGGGATTGGGGAGGATGTGGTAGAGTTGCTTTACAATTGTAAAGCAGCCAAGTTCTTACTAGCTGGGAGTTATGTTTGGGGTCGTTATCTTGGACGAGCATAAATCTGTTACCTAGACCCAACTTTTCTGCGCTGTCTTTTAAATTATTTTTTAAAATTGATAAGTATTGGAACTTATCCATAGTATTTTCAACAAAAACTAGGTTACCAACCCCATTCGCCGCCATAACGCCCCAAACCATGACATTTCCACCTCCATGTTTTATAGTCTGTGTTAAATTAGCTTTCTTCATTGAGGTGTTAGGTTTACGCCAAACAAAACGTCGCCCGTCAGAACCAAAAATATTGTACTTACTTTCATCCACGAAGAGTACCTCCTCCCAAAACACATCAGGTCGGTTGATGTATTCTTTGGCATACTCTAAGCGCTTCAGTGCATTCTTCTTTGAAATAAACGGTTTTTTACGAGAAACACAACCTCTGTAACCTTTAGTATGTAACAAGTTCCTTATGGTTTGGGGATTTACTTTTGGCTGTCCTGATTCCTCGAGACGTGTAGCGATTTGTGGTGCCGACATTTTTGGATCCGCCTTGACCATCCTCTCAATAATCCGTTCGGTTCTTGTTGACAGAATTTTTTTCCTGCCTCTTCCAGCAGCAATCTCATACGAATTATTTTTTTTATAATTACTTACCACAGATTGAACTGTGGGTCGAGGCCTTTCAACAATTTTTGCTATTTCTGCATAGCTTTTTCCACCTTCTTTTAATTTTATAATTAATTTTTTAATATCCACAGGAACTTTTTTATGATTTTTTTCCATTTTGATTTTAATTTTAAATAATCATCCAAACGACCTCACTTTTGCGCTTTAATTGAGACTTTAAACATCAGAAAAACTCCAACACTTCATAAAAGCAATTAAAACGGAGAATATTTACTGTTACTTCTAAACAATGCGACTTGAAAATAAGTGTATGTGCAATTAATTGAGTTAAATTTTGAGTGCAAGCACATTTTGAGTTTTTTTTCAAATAACGTGACATTGATTTTTTGTTGTCTTTACACAAAAAAAATATACTCATTCATAAGAACACGATTTGAGTGGAAATAAATTGTATAACTTACATTTAGCCAAAAAATCATGTTACATATCTAATATATACTGCTGTATGTACAATTTTTTGATACAGTGTATGTATCTTTCATATTACTTAGCATTTGATTTTGAATACAAAAACTTATTTGCTAAACGTGCAATAGCATTAAATTGATCTACATTAGTTTTACAAGCAGATAAACTATTAATCATTTCAAAGCAGAGAGCGTTTAATTCATTCATAGAGAAGAGATGGAAACTCGTAGCAACATTGTTGTTGTCAGCCATGTTGCTATTGCTAGTTGTGGCTGCATTGAGTGTTGGATTTGAGTGTTGAGTGAGTGATGAATGAGAATCCCATGCGATATGAGTGGGAGAAGAGTTGGACTTGGACGTATGAACGTTTTAGAACAGATTTCAATGTAGGCTCAGCTTGTGGTGGTGAAGCATGAGGTGATGAGTGACAATTTGATGTTCGCCCTGCTGATTTCTTTCTTATTTGCAGGTATTTAATTCTACTGATGCATGATGAGTCAGTAGACTTATGACTTCCATTACATTGTTGGCACATTTTACAGCAGCCAGCATTGTCGCATTCAGAAGTGTTTTGATGGCCAGCTCAATTGGCACAAAAAGTTTTAATTGGACAATTTCATTGCCCATGCCCAAACATTTGGCAATTATGACGTTGTGTGAGCTTACATTTGATTTTCCTTTGGAAACTCCAATTTACTTGAGTGTGAAGAATAGATCGAAAATTCTCTTTAAGATCACTCAATTTAATAGATCCATTTACAAGAGATACAAGATAAAAAGTATCGATGTAATGATCATAGTTCTTAGTTATTTTTTTTAACTCCAATGCACTGAAGACCTAGTGAAGTTAGTTCATTTTTAAGAGAATCATCTCTAAATCTTCTAAGCCGTATAGCATAACTTTAAATGATTTTGTTCCTTTCAAATGATGAGTGAAATATTGAGAGTTTTCGTCTTTTAGTTTATTTATCACAATTATGGACTCTCTATTACGAAATTCATAGAAAACGCATTGGATAAATTCAAGGTAATTTCATTCACTTAAGGACAAGGGTCTTCCTTGAGATGATCCTTATAATCTGTCTCTTCAAATGCAATCTCTTCATCAAAGGCGTGTTTATAATGACTTAATATTACAAACTTCATCAACTCATTAATGGTGAAATTGATGCACCTTATTTATTACATTTAATTTATACATGTTGACTTCCATAAACTAATTATGGAAAGAAAGAAGCTTTAAGTTATACGAGAATTCAATATAACCTCAACTGTTCATCGATCGATTTAAATTTAAATACAGTGGGATTAAAATCATTATTTACAAGCAATGCTTCAATATCGTAAACGTCTTTATTTTTTTGTCTAATAGTTTATGTTAATTGTTAATTATGTTTTGTATTTTGTGCACTTATGATGAACCTTTGATTGTAGTTTGATGTTTGCTATAAGCTTACTACTTTCTGGAAATTTTGAGGTGTAAACAAAAAATACGTTTGTTCCTACTTTTCACTAATTATTAATACCCTCGACTTCAATTAAATGTTACACATTATAAAGTCACACATATATAATTGATGTGAATTTAATACAGTAGACGCTCGATACAGTGAATCTCGGAAGAGTGAACTATCCAGTATAGTGAACACCCAAAATTTTACATGTACTATTCTAAATAGTGAACAATACAAATTTCGATATAGTGAACATATATTTTTTCTCATGTTTAAACAAGAATATTACAGTGGCAATACGTCTACAGCATGTCGACTGCCTTTAAACAAATTTTAACGCTAATTTATACTTATCTCACACTGAATCACAAAAGAAAGTAGTCACTTGACTCAGTAGAACACAAGTTCTTGCTGTGTTCTTACTTTTGTACAGCATTGTAATTGTAATAATAAGTGCGTATTTTTTTTGTTTTTGTTTTTAGCTGTTTCAACTTGATTAAATGTTAGTTTATCGATTAAATAAATATAATTATCTTCACACTGAACAAAATGTGTATTTTTGATCAAATTTAACTTTGGAAAGCGTTTCTAGGCTCCCGCTCGAAATAGTGAACAATCTCGAAATAGTGAACATGGCTGGTTTTTATTACTTCACTATATCGAGCGTCTACTTAAATATATTAATTTCAAACTTAATTAATCTAAACATAATTAATAGCATTTGGTGCAATTTTTCGAAAAATTTTCTTACAAAAAATTGAAAACATACAAAATATTATAAATAATAGTAATAATTGAGTTCTTACCCAAATATATTGAGAAAAAAGAAAAATGTTAACTTAATTTTAGTACGCAACCGCTTAGTTGCAAGCTAAATTATCGTTCAAAAAAAATAGTATTTACTTTTAAAGATGTTATATTCCTCCCCCACAGTCTACGCAAGCTTATTGACTTATTGCTTATAAAATCGACTATCTGTTTCAAATCATTGATACTCTTGGCGATTTAGTTACTGTTTGCAACTTCAATTTTCTACAGTTAATATCGAGTCCATTGGATGTGCCTACAGAAATTCTTCACATTGACTTTCTTTCTCATCGGATGCCTCTTATTCTCATGTCTCCGAAAGTATGCATCTACTCGCCACCCTCGACTACGCCCTCCTTTTGCTAAATTTCTTAGTGACTCAGTGTCATCCAAAACTCATTTTTTTAATTGTCGCAACGTTGACTTCACTTCATATCCCTACCTTTAATTTCTACAAACATCTTCAGTAGCCTCAAAAGGTGCTTCACCCAAATCGAATTAAGTGCTGATATTGTAGCAAAAAAATAAGTTTACTGAAAGATGATAACTCATTCTCTGATCTGGATGATTTGCCTGCCATATTATCTATTTAAAAAAAAAAAAAGAGCCCATGGATGCTACCCACAATGGGATTTGTTTATTAACGTCTGATATTCGTGCAAAAACGATTTCGCAATCAGATTTAAGAGTTGATTAATTGTGTGAGTAAGTGTTCGCGATTTACTCAAGGTTAATTATATGTATGCTTGAAAAGAAGCCAAAAATTGGTGTTGGAATTCACATCCTTTCATTGACAATGGAAATACAACACCGTAAAGAAATTATTTTTGGAGGGTATTTATATCTTCATAAAATGTATAACTGCATACTTTTTTTTAACTGCATAGTTTTTTTTTTGGTAAGATGGTTAAACTCCTCAAAAATCTCATTATACATTTCTTATCTTCGGTGGTTGTCTGACCCAAATGTTGAAGTCGAGAAGAATTGTGAACCTGGCCCACAGTAAAGATTTTAGTGAAAGAATAGGAGAAAACGTAAAATTGAAGAATAAATTATTGCAAAGACAATAATATGGCAAATCCTCTAAGCAACATCAGAATTGAATTGTCTGTGAACAAAATTGCATTAAAGTAATTTATAATAAACGAAATGTAAATTTTAGAGCATAAAAGAAATCAACAGATTTAAAAGCATAATAGTAATTCCTAGTGAGCTGAATTTTTGTATGCACCTTTTTACGGCATTGTAATGAAGATGTGAAACATCGACATTGATATCGTGCCGGCTAAAAAAAGATCAAAAGGTCACGAAAATAAGTTTTACGCAAATATCTCGCGATCTATTGCTCAGAGGCCAATAAAGGTCATAATAAAAATTGTTTGTCGTCAAATTGTCTATAAAAAATGTCTCATGCATTTTTCTGTAAAATTAACCGTTTTCGGAGTAGAGCGTCGATGCACTCGTTTCCTCACCACCTTCGAGGTAGAATGCAGGGCGCGTTTTTTTTTACATGGTTTCCCGCGTAATATGTAATAAGAGGTTTTTTATTTACTAGTAGACAATTTTTAATTTGAATACAGAAAAATACAGACAATTAACTTTAGTATACAATTTTTTTTTAACATTTATTGTCGATATCTTCAGTTTCTGTGTCATCACATTTGCTGACAAAACGTTCGAGTGGACTTATTCCTACAGATATTTAAATCAACATATTCATCATTTTTATCATTTGTTGACTCTCATGATTGGCCACGGCAACAGCGTTGTTCCTAGGAAAAAAAATTTTGGGGCCATTTTTGGGGCCTTTTTGCCTTTATTGGGGCCACTTATTTTTTCCGTATTTATAGTATCGCGTGTGGTCGAAATTCGACCATCTGAGCGACAAAATATGATTTCACATATGAATATTTGTACAACTACGTTCACATATTAAGTATGTAGTCGACCGATTCAAATACTCTCTTCTTATAGGACTTTTAATTAATTTTGACTTTCAAATGGTTTATTTTTTTATTGTCAGACGTTAGGTATAAGTAGATATGTACATTAAAAAAGAAATACAAGAAAAGGAAATGAAAATAATCGAATAAAACATTAGGTTATATTTCATATTTTTGCATTTGTAGTTAGTATTTTTAATTACTTAATCAATTTTTATTTATAAAAAGCAACATAACAACATTTTACGATTTTGGGGCCATTTCGTGATGGCCCGGGGCAGGGGGCCTAAATAAAAACCTTGGGGCCAAATGGCCCAATTGGGCACTTTAGCACAACGCTGCACGGCAATGTCCACAAACTTTTGAACATCAAAAACACTCTATATGAAGATACAAATCCTTCGTACGTATCACCCTCCAAAACACATTTGTTTAAATTGTTGTATTTGTAATGTGGTCGAATTCAACGAGAAAAATTGAGGAGAAATGACACGCATACTTAAATGAGTTTATGAGTCCTATTTCCGGTTTAGCTTGTTGGCAAACCAAGATGGCTACCGAGGATTTATATCTTTATTAGAGTGTTTTTGTTGAACATCTTAATCCAATTTTTTTGCATCCACATTTGGCATTGCAACCTTTTGTACAATTACAGAAGATTGTGTTTAGTAGATTATCGGGTGCTGGTGGTAATAAAGTTGTTATTGGCTGTAGTAGATTATTTTTTAACTCCCAACACCACTGTTCTGGATCAATTTCTCTTCCTGGCCAGTCTTGTAAATATTTGATAATACAGCGATAAATATGCTGTTGAGCTGCTGAAGAAGTAGGTGGTAAAAACGGAAATTTGACAATGACATCTCGGGAGCAATTTTCTTGTTGAAATATTTCTACAGAATTGTTTAAATCAGGTCTTTTTTCTAACATCTTCATGATTTTCAATTTTCCTTTCCCAAAAAGTGCTGAAGTTGTATCACATCCGGTCATGGCATGTAGAAACAGAATATTTTTCTTGCAATGTGGATATTTCTTGAGGATATCAGTCGAGTATATTTTTGTTTCAACATTGTTTTTTCTTTGTTTAAAAAAAAAATTGATGTAGGTTGATCAAGTATTTGTGTGCGTGCTTTGAGAAGTACCAACAGATCTATGTCTTCTCCAACAATAATTATAGTATTATTTATTGATTTTTTCAATCGCTATTTCAACTATTAAAACGACAGCATCATCACGTAATTGACTTGAACCAATACCAACTTCTTCGAACTTCTCAATAAGCATTTCAATTAATTTTCATTTGTTAAATCGATTAGATTACAATTTTTCTCGACTGATAGGAACTTCCATCGATTCATTAAAGTGCACTTCACAAGATGTAGAAACGGCAGCGGTTCGTCTTAGTTGTTCCATCGCTTTGATATTTGTACTGATATCAGAGTAACCATCAAAAGTGACAACAGTATTTGTTCCGATATTATTTGATAAATAATTATATATTTGTGAATGATTTTATGAAATGTATCATTTTTTTTTTGCCATACGACACGTTGCAAAAGAAATCCACCATCGATTATGTACAAATGTTGCATTATCACAAACTACTTGATAATTAATTGGCTCGAAGTAGTCGTACATTTTTGACTTTTGAGTTTTTCTCATACCAACATTATCAAATTTCAAATTGCTGTTGGGTATGGACTTAATTCGTATTGTAAATATTCACAAAGATTTTCCTCAATATTTGTATTTAAACAAATTCGTTCAAATAGCAATAACGGATCGATCGTTACCTTGCGACATGAACCATGATAGAAATGTTTACTGATGATAATGGAAGAACTCTGTCAGAGCGTTTTAATTTAATTTCGTCAAATGTTACTCCTATAATTTTTTTAATTGACTGCAGACCATAAAGACTGAATCTTTTCACAAATCTTCAAATTCGGCAAACGGCAACGCTTAATTATTTCCATATATGTGCCTACAAATAAATACATTTCATTTTCAAGCAAACAATATACATAGCACCACATATATTTTGGTTACCTATTAGTCATAATGAAACGAATTCAGTGGAGCTCAAAAACGGAAGCTAGCTAAAGAGCAACAAAAAAAGAACCAAGAATCTTTGACGAAAAACCAAAAGATTTTAAATTTTTGTACACCACTAGAAGACGATCAACATAATGGTGATGGTTTTGATTCAGAATGAGAAATACCAATACCAAGTAAGTTGTAAGTCATTAATTTTTAGTGAATCTTCAACTAACGATAATTAAGGTACTCATGGAAATGTAGATGACGTTTCATCTGGATAGGACAGTATGATAGACAATGGAAAATCGGGAACTGAAACGAATGAAGTTAAAGAAGCTGATGAAAATACAAATCCTGACCAAAAACACTCTATATGCGCTATGGAGTAAGTTTTCCGCTGATGATATTGAATATTGGGTCATCTCTGGACCTAGCAAATGCAATAATCACGATGGTCCTTTTTTTAAATCTAGACGAACATACGCAGAATGTAAAATTAGAGTTTGCCAATCGTCTTATTTTATTGGTAAAAACGCATATGGCGAGAACTAGCAACGTGAATGGATTTTGTATTCCATCTCAAAAGGAGCGTTGTTCTGCTTTTATTTTTTATTTATTTCCTGATTACAGTAGGCCAGGAATAACTTTTATTAATCGTGAAGGTTTTTCTGATTGAAAAAATGCGTATTTAATAGATAATCATGAAAATCGAGCTCTCATAAAGAAGCGATGATGGATTACATTAAACGTAGATCTCACCGCGGAATTAAGACAGATTTTGAAAAACAAATGGAAGAGTCATGTTCATACTGGAAACATGTACTTAAAAGGGTGGTTGCTGTTATTTGCACATTGTCTGAACGTGGTCTAGCATTTAGAGGATCTGAAGAAAAATTTGGTTCATCAAATAATAGCAATTTTATGAGTCTTCTTGAATTAATAGCAAAGTTTGATCCTTTCTTGTCCACTCATATTTCAAAATTCGGACATCCTGGTTCAGGAGCAACTTCATATCTATCTAAAACTATTATGAAGAATTGATTGAAATAATGGCTCAAAGAGTTCGCGAGGAAATCATTAAACAAATAAATATTTCTGGGTATTTAAGCTTGTCTGTAGATTCTACGCCAGATTTATCTCATGTGGATCAATTGAGTATTGTTATGCGGTATGTTAAAAATGGCCAGCCTATTGAACGCTTCTTAACGTTTTTGGAGATGCATTCTCATACTTAATCCGGTATTGCTAATCAAGTATTAAAGTATTTTAGTGAACATAATATATCAATTTTGAAATGCAGAGGGCAAACATACGACAATGCTCCAAATATGTCCGGTCAGTATAAAGGGATGCAACAGCAAATTCTTCTGACAAATCCATATGCAGTCTATGTACCTTGTGCATCACACTCTTTAAATTTTATTGGTCGCTGTCCTGTGGATTGCTGTCCTATCGCAGTTGATTTTTTTTCTGTCGTACAATCGCTTTACAATTTTTTTTCTGCATTAACTAGTAGATGGATGACAAACGTTAAAATCTGATCTTCAAAATGATAATGTGATAAAATCACGCTCAGATACACGGTGGGAAGCTCATGCTGCAGCTACTTTTGCCATCATTAAATCATATAATACATTATTAGATACTTTAAACGAGATTTCTGAAGATAATACATTAAAAGGAGATGCTAGGAGGGAAGCTGGTGATCTACTAAACAAAATGAAAACAAATGAATGAACATCAGCGTTTCCGAACGTAGACACGGCATTACGTTTTTTAGTAGTCTGATGGTGACAAATTGTTCTGCGGAAAAATCATTTAGTCAATTAAAACGCTTAAAAAGTCCTTGTCGAACAATGATAACGCAGGAAAGACTTGATGCACTATCTCTGCTCTGTATTGAGAGTGATTTGCTTCATGAAATAGATTTCGATGAACTTATAAAAGACTTCGCTGCTAAAAAAAAAAGAGAAAACAATATTTCAAAAATTAAGTAAAAATCTGTAAAAAAAAAAAGTCGTATACATATGTATACATATTCTTGTAACTACCATTATAAATAAAATTAATTTTAGTTTTATGGAATTCGTTTAAATTTGTTTTCTTAAGTAGGTAGGTATTTAATTTTGTATGAAGTAAACCATACAATATAAGAGAATACATATATGCAAAGGGGGCATCATTTACTCTTCAGGCCTAGGGCCCAGAAAAGCTAAATGCGGTGCTGCTTACTTGGTATACGCCTTGGTATACGTCGTACGGTATACAATACCGTATGTGAGTGCATTCTAGTCTCTACTTCAAAAACCTTTGACCTTTATAACTTTTTTAGCCGACACGGTATCAATGTGCCCGATTACACGAGATGTTTTTTCGGTTGTTTCCTCTTTCGTCTTTTTGACAGATCGGGTGAGGGGTGTAAAAACGTAGGGGGAAAGAAGTCGTGAAAAGAGTCCTGAAAATTTATGGACTTTTTTTGGTTGAACTTTGACGTTTATGCTTTGACAACCAATAAAAAAAAAAAATGCATAATTTACAGCTATAAGTTCAGTTTTCCAGAGTACGGTGTAGTAAAGGCAAATATAAACGTGAAATAATGTAAATTTAATTATTTATTTCAACGATTTAAGAAATGTGGACAAAAACTCAAACAGAATTATTAACGCTGTTTCAAAGTTGGCCCAATTTGTATAACAAGCTGAACAAAAATTATAAAAATAGAAATAAAAGAATTGAGGCACTTGAAATAATTTTATTAGTATTATCTTCCATAAATTTGTTTTATTTTTCACTAAATTATTGCCACAGAAATCCAATTATAATTTGTAGGTACTCTCTGATTATTCCTGCCCGGACAACGAAACAAAATTAAATTCTTCCCCCACAGTTTTTTCAGAAACGTCAAAAAGAGGAATAACGAAAGGAACGAAAAAAGGAAAGGTGTAATCACGAGGGTAGGTACCTGTCAAAAAGACGAAAGACGAAAACGAACGAAAAAACATCCCGTGTAATCAGGGTCAATATCGATTTTTTCTTTACAATTCCATAATAAAGGTGTATACAAAAATTCAGCACTCTAGGAATTTTTCCGCAGATTTGGGTTAAAAATAGCTAAAATGACTGGAAAGAAATAAAAAAATGGTAAAATTTTATGCTGATTTGAATAGTTTCTTCTATTTGATTGAGCTTCATTACTTTTGGAAGCTATATAAAAATATCTTTTTGAAATCCAAACGCACAAAATAAATTCAATAGCAAAAATAATTTAATAATATGAAGGCAAAAAATCACTGTTAGATATGGACTGCTAGTAGCCAACTTCACATTGATGACCTTCTGTAAGTTCAACGGAAATATGGAGGAATTTTTAGGACTTGATTTTTGTTTATTTTGTCAAACTTTATAATAATAGATGTTCTTAGTTTCTTTTGAAAAAAAAACTTGTTGAAACCTAGAAGCAAGAGATGGCGGTTTAGAGACAGTTATAGTTTTAATTAGTTTTTATCATTGACAATTTCTCACAATTTTATTATTGGAATCAAGCATTTCCTGATTGTAATCAAGCTGTTATTGAAATCAATCTGGAATTTGTTTTAAATGCATATTATACTGATTGATCGGAAATCACACAAAGAATTTGTTTTGAGAAAACAGTTATTTTCGCTGAAAATGTATTTTTCTATTTTCCGGACGGAAAATTATTTTCATGAGCTGTTGATACTTTTATGTTTAAAAGTGAAACGAATCGTTCCACTGATGTGTGTTCCAAATTTACACAATTCCAATGACAGATTTCTTGCAGTAAAAATGTGTCGGTTGATTTCAACCAGGAAATTTTTTTCAATGTCAGAAATTGTTAATGATAACTATAAAAGACCTGTCAACAAAATTACAATGTTTGTTTTTAATGATGAAAACCAATAAGAGCTATAACTTGCGACTTATACTACCTAAACGTGTAACTTTTGGCCTACAGTGTATGTCAATGGTCCATATCTAGTAGGTTATTGTGTGTAGTTTGATTAATGATTGATACAAATATTTAGTCAAAGCATATTTATTTAGTTTAGTTTATTCATCAAACAAAGTTACAATAGGTACTTTAGTGATTACTAGATAATATAATACATACGATATAAAATTTTAAACATTACCACCAGAAAAGTTATTTAGAATTAACAATAAATTTGATTTAAATAAATATCTACTAACATTGAAATCAATCATGTCGCAAACAGTATTTGTTTCTCTTAAACACCTGGATATTGGTTCATTGGAAGCTTACACAGTTCTATGATATGGAACATTAAAAAACGGTTGGTTTCGAAGCAATCTCGCAGGAACATTAATCCCAATTAGAGCTAAAATTTGTGAACAATCAATATGATCTGCTACTATGTCACGAACGAACATAACCTATGTGAACTTTCTACGAATGTTAAGAGGCAAATTACCAAGTAGTTTACACCTCGTTTCATAGGTAGGAAGATCTATGTCCCATTGAAGTCTTTTCACTACAACTCTCGTAAATCGTTTTTGGATCTTTTCGATTCTAAATGAATGAAGAAAATATGAAGGATTCCAGATTACTCTGCAGTATTCAAGATTAGACCTTACAAACGCAAAATATAAACACTTTAAGGTGTGTGGATCGGAAAACTCCTTTGAGTTTCGCAATATGAAACCTAACATTGAACTGCCCTTAGCAACTAAAAAATCTATATGCTGTACAAAGTCAAGTTTTTTGTCAAAAATCACACCAAGATCTTTTTTAAAGGTTATAACGGACAATGGCATATGATTGATCTTATAGATAAAATTAATTGGACAACAGTTTCGAGAAAACGTTAGGCTTTGGCATTTGGAAATGTTCAAATGTAAACAGTTAGCTAAACACCAGTCCGATAAAAGATCAAGATCTTGTTGCAGAAGAAAACAGTCATGTTCAGATTTTATACAACGAAATACTTTAAAATCATCTGCGTACATCAAGCACTTTGAATTTAAAAACATATCAGGAATGTTATTTATAAACAACAGAAAAAGAAGAGGACCAAGATGGCTTCCTTGCGGGACACCCGACGTAACATATACCGGTGCAGAAATAATGTTATTTATACGAACGTACTGAACACGATCCCTTGAGTACGAATTTAGCCATTTTAAAAAGTTTGAGTGGAAACCTACTTTATTTATCTTCATAAGTAAAGCATCATGATTGACTCTGTCAAAAGCTTTAGAAAAGTCAGTATAGACAACATCATACTGATAACCTTTCTCAAGTGCATTCAAGACTAAATTACTAAAAATAGTGAGGTTAGTTGCAGTGGATCTACCAGCCACAAAACCATGTTGGTATGGTGAAATCATTGCTTTAAGAAAAGGAGTTAATTTTTCATAGACTAACTTTTCAAAAAATTTGGGAATCGTAGCAATTTTACAAATTGGACGATAGTTTGAAACATCTTGCCTACCACCTGATTTGTAAAAAGGTGTGATTGTTGAACGTTTCCAAGTATTTAGAAACTCGCCATTTGCAAGTGAACGATTAAAAATAATTTTTAAAGGAACAGCCAATGCATTCGCACACATTCTTAAAATGATTGGTGAAATTCCATCAATATCACGTCGCTTATCACTCTTAAACTTTGACAACGCTAACTCAAACTTAGAAGTGGAAAAACTTAAACTGCCTTTATTAATAGGAGTATTTGAAGAGTTTATATTTGTATTGTAGCATTAGGTATATTAGGACAACTGTCTAAATAAACCGACTGAAAATGTTTATTGTTTAGCAAACAAGTTACATACAACAGAGATGTCAGATGATGTAATGCCGTCATGGCGCATACGGTTGGGAATGCCATTTGATTGTTTTTTATTATTTATAAAACCTCCAAAAACGTTTGCTATTTGTTTTTAAATCACACTCAACACAAAACAGATATTGATTGTATAGAAATTTATTTAAAGTATCGAATTCTTTTTGTAAAATTCGATATTGTTTGTATAATTCACGATCATTATTAGACTTGCGAAATTGCTTGTAAACCTTATTTTTTAAGTTATTAAGATTTATGATTCTTTTATTGAACCACACAGGTCTTTGGTTATTGATTTTCATAATTTTGGGTACCTATATATAATAATTAATATAAATATTAAGAACATTTATGAATAAATTATAGCACTCATTTAAATCTATATTGGTGAACAATGTTTGCCAATTTGTACCATCCAGAAAATCATAAATTGCATTCCAATTAGCTTCAGCAAAATTGTAATTAAAATTTAAGTCTGAAGTCTCAGGTGAAAAATAATTATAAAATTCTAAATGCAAACTGAGTGCAACATGATGTATTACATTGGTGAAAAGGGGAACAAAAGAGTCGTTTATGCCTACGCACAATTCAGCATCAACGAAAACCAAATCAAGTATATTTTTACTAGAATTTTGAAAATGATTGATTTGCCTCAGGTCAAATTGTGCGAAGGTATCCACAACTTCACAATCATGATTAAATATAACGTTAAAAGGAATTAATATTTTTTCTTCTTCATCGTATATCCATTTAACATTTGGCAAATTAAAATCTCCTAAAATTATTATTTTTTGATTATCTTTACGATTTTTTAATATTAAACTACAATTTTCTACATGAGCTTTGTACAATTCAAGAGAGCTACTTGGTGGAATGTAAGAGATAATAAGAAAAATTTCATTAATACTATCAAATTTAATATTCAGCACTAGTTGGTCAACATCGAGAGAATCATGTTGAGAAGGCAATTCAACTTTAGTGCAATGAAGTGAGGTATGCACAGCTACTAGCACACCACCTCCTCTATTACAACCAAGTAATTCATAATAACGATCTTTGCGAAAAACAGCATACTGATCATCATTAAACATCTCGGCATCGTGGTGTTTATCATTCAGCCAAGTCTCCGTGAGAGCAATTATGTCATACTGAGTTGATGTTGAAAAGAGAAGAACTTGTTGAAGTTTGGTACGAAGTCCACCGGTGTTTTGATAGTACATCAGAAAGTCATTTGAAGAAGAGCGAGCAGAAGAGACATTTTGTGATTGATTTAAGTTACTATGTTTTTTTTTTTGAGAGTCTTGCTTTTTAAATGAGAGACAAAGAATTTAATCTGTACGAAGCAAGGCCACACTGAACCATTCATAACACTGTCAACTTTGTTAGACGGAATGCTTAGCTTAAAATTGACGTGTTTGAGCAATGATAAGTCAGCATTATTTTTTTGTAAGTTTATAGCACTTCATAACATTTATGGAGATTCCAGTTTTATTTGAAATGTGTTGTAGAATATCACTAGGTTCAGTTTCAGTACGAAATCTAGATATATGGAGCCACTTGATTGAGGGTAAAACATTGAGAGACGATGCATAGTCAGAACCAAAGACCTTATTAGGTCTGTTACGTATATTAGGAAGAGAATTTTGATACTTATTCCTTACGATTTCAGTTACTGAGTTTGAATTTTCTCTGAGCGGTGGAAAGTTTGGGAGAGATTCACTATTGCTTGATATTGTAGACAGTAAATTGTCATATATTACAGTCGTTATATTATGGGGAGGGTGGTTTAAGGGGGGCTCACTATTATTGTTTGAATTTGCTGGCAAAGGGTTATCACTTGTTAAATGCAATATATTATGAAGACATGCATTAGAAATCACTGGGATATTACTATCATTAGAATTTATTTGTTGATTATTTTTAGATGAATCATCAGGAATATTAATTACGTTTTTTGAAACAATTATTGTTGATATATCATTTTTAATTTCATCCATACATTTAGCACTTTTATTTAATTGCTCTCTTAAGTAAGAGATTTCTCTTTTTAAGCCGATGACACTATCAGAAAGTTCCGTAAAGCGCAAAATGAAATTAGCAAGATTTGATTGGGAGCACAAATCACACTTCCAAAAGAAATTAGGATTTGTAAGAATGTTAAGGTTTTCTTGGTTAATATTGGCACAGTTTTTATGAAATAATCGTCCGCAAAATTAACCACAGGCTACACTATCACTTAAATCTGCGCGCTTTATTTTTTGATTACATTTAGCACAAATATTAGACATTTTGAAAGAGCAAAATAGAAACACGTCTTATATTGAGAAGAGCTAACTTAAAAAAAAATATTAACTATTTATATCAATTTCTTTAAGAAAAATATAATAAATCTTTCTTGTGAAAGAAATGCATCTCTCCGCAGTTCCTGTCTCATTTTAACACTGCACATCATTTGTGTTGCATTCCTGTTTTCAAATAAATCTAATTAATTGCAAATACGCATAGTCCAAAGAGTCTCCGCACAGCAGCCTAATTTTAGTGTTTTTTTTTTTTTGAAAAAAAGTAATTGGAATAAATGTAAAAACCAATGTGGTAATATAGAAAAAAAGTTAGTTTCCACCTTCACCTTTTTACCAAATTTTAAAAAAATTGTGACTATGATTTTCAAAATACTTGTTTTTAATATATTGTTATAATAAATATTTTATCTCAGAATTAACAAAAAGAAAGCTGCTGTACAGAAATTTGTTGGACTATGTGTATATCTTAACCCCCCTAAGATTGGGAGTGTTTGAGGTGACTCATTTTTCTACTTTATCATTTTATGTCGTTCCCACACCTTTTCATGCCTCTTTTAAACTACCAGGTGTTAAAGAGGTGCAATTTAAGATTGCGAAATGTGTCGGATTAAAAACTCCAATGTGAACATCGTCATTCCTTGCCCATGTAAATTTTCTATAATAAATGTTTGATCTGAACGATTCCATTAATTTATTTATTTCACTTCCAAAACAGCTGGCTCTGACAGCCACAGCGTAGTCATAAATTCTAATTGTGTAGTTATCAAATTTTAAAATACTTTATTGTTTATTTCTAGTGAATCTTTAAAAGTTAAAATTTAATTTAGAAAATGTTTCCATACCTCGCAAGTAGTCGAGTGAACCTTCAACTATATCAAGAAACCGCATGTCGGGAACTCTTAGAAATACTTGAAAAATGTGATGGTTCAAAAACAATCGTGTTGGATGACAATCTTTTTGGTCCCATTTTTTTGGTAGCCAGACCCAGCCTTTTTTCCGAGAGAAATATAACAATAGAACGCCTACGCCCAGATACACGCTTTTCTAAAGATGTGAAAAATATAATTTACATTACACGGCCCGAGTTGAAGCATATGGACATCATTGCCAGTCACATCCATGGCGGTTTCCCATCCGATAACCGAACATTCTATTTATACTTCGTCCCTCGCAAATCTTGCCTTTGCACAAAGCAACTCGAAATCAAAGGCGTCTATGGCAATTTCGCAAACATTGATAACCTACCGTGGATCTTTTTCCCAGTCGATAAAGATATTCTGTCGATGGAACTACCGAATAGCTTCAGAGATCTCGCTCTAGACGATGATCTCACATGCCTATACCAAGCTGCCATTGGCTTGGTTCACATTCAAAAAATATATGGTCGCATACCAAAGATTTACGGAAAAGGGAAATTTGCTTTAAAAGTATGGGAACACGCCAAACTAATGGGAACCGAGGACAAGACTATGTTTAACTCGGACAAAGGTGCAATTGATCAAATGATAATTCTTGATCGTAGCATAGACTTAATGAGCGTTTTAGCAACTCAATTAACATATGAAGGACTTATAGATGAGATTTACTCAATTCGTCAGAACAAAGTATCGCTTCCAGGGAAAAATTTTTCAAAGGCCAGCGATGACGCGAACTTAGTTGCTGAACAAAAAATCCTTTGTTTAAATTCAGATGAAAAACTCTATGGTGAATTGCGAGATAAGAACTTCAATGAAGTAGGCAAGATCCTTTCGAAGCGTGCCAAAGAAATAAGTTCTCAAATGGAAACTAACTATCAAGACAAATCTGTTCAGGATATGAAAATATTAGTTTTTAGACTGCCAGAGCTTATGAATCAAAAGAAATCGGTTGCCACTCATACCACAGTTGCTGAGTTAATAAGAGAATATTTAGACACTTATGAATTTGCCGATGACCTATCTGCGGAACAGGAATTCATGGTTTGCGAAGATATTGATAAACAGAGTGCATATATTGAAGATTTAATAGCAAAAAAATCGGATCTCCGAAATGTGCTGCGGTTGATGTGTATTCAATGTGCGGCTGCTTCGGGGTTTAAGCAAAAGGTTGGCAAATGCTTCTGGTTATACAATAATGAAGCTGCATTTATTTTTGTTATTCTTTATCAATACACTTTTTCTTCTAATACCTATTTCACAAACATTTATTTTAAAAGTTCTTCCAAGTAAATATGTAAATACCAAATAAGAATTTAAGACAAGCCATTAAAAACAGCTTGGTTTTAGGCTCACAAGTTCTAGTATTTAGGTGGCGATTTCTAGATATGCTCGTTGTCAATAATTCAGTTGAGAAAACCTATTGGCATTATCTTACTTATTTCAATCTTTCAGCCCAATGATGCCTTCTCACAAAACCAATACTCCAGGGTAAAACTATTCGTATAATCTCGGGTTGATAGTTCTACCTATTATACCCATATTATGTGTCGAGCCTTAAAGTTTACGTTTCTCAAAATACCTCAAATTGGTATTTAAGTGCATACACTTGTTTTTTTTTGTTTGCAATACATATCCTTTGAATAACAAAAAAACATTTCATTTCATAGAGTTTTGTTTCAAAAATAAATTGTGTGTAATTATAACCGCCCACTTTTCTTTATAAAATCCTATTATATTTTTTGGAAAATCCATAGAATTACTATTAAAAATAAAGTACACATTTTTAAATAATGATTAATCATTTGATATCACTATAATTAGCTCAATATCAGAATACATATCTATACATGTATCTGGTTAATATTCACAAATAAAATCATCCGTAATGATTCTCAAGCCATTTGGAACTAAGCATATCGGAGCCAATTAAATTATGTGAATTTCTATGTCTCTAGAACATAGAACAATTCGGAAATCGAAATACGCCTAAATGAATCGACTTACTTTAGATTGTGTCTTGTATAGTATTATATATACTGAAACGTATTTATACATGTAATTAATTTTTATTATTACAGGTTTTAGATTATTATAAAAGAGAATTAGTTCAAGTTTATGGAATTCAGACTCTTCTTTCTATAAGTAATTTGGAAAAAACAGGACTTCTAAAAACCCAAACTGAAAATCGACCATATGCGGTCCTTAGAAAGGTAATTATTAATCTTATTCTTATTTATTATATTGTAAAACAAAAACTAAATTAAAAGTCGTGGTTCTAAGAAAATTTCTAAGCCAGTACATAAATATAGAGTACACTATTAACTATACTTGTTAAAGAAATATTGATACAAATTATTGATCTTAATTCAACCCTGCCGGTTCAGAAATCAGTCGACCTCCCGCTTCTCTTTCCTCCTTTCGTTTAAATAGCAGAGCTACAAGTGCTCATGTATTCTCTTGTAGGCCCTGTAGTTGGAAATCCCTATCGAAATTGTGGTCACCTAGAAAAACCCAGCATATAAGAACTATAATTTAGAAAATTTGGACATTTTCAGGATTTTCAAATGTAAGGCTTTGAATTCCGTAATTATCTGCCTTTCTTTATTTTGGGATTGACATCTTATAAATTCAATCAATGATATTCTTCGTTTTAATTTAAAATGACATCTAGAGCGAGAGTCAAACAACCTATCCTTCCAGTACTGTACATATTTATTGGACAGAGTATAGAAGCATGTTTCGTATGGTATCTTGTAACCCCCATTTTAAATCTTTTATGGGTGTAAACTCTGCTCTTCCCATTTTCCTAAATTTTTTTCAGTTTTTTAACTAACAAGCCGCCACTCTATGAAACTACCTCCGTAGTTCTGGTGAAATTAAATTATTTTCAGTAACGAAACGAATAAAAAAATTCGATCTGTGGAAAGAAAATTAATTGTTTTCCAAAACTATAATGGGCCCTGCATTTCTTTGATTATACAACTGTTTCTATTAAAAACCCCAATATAATTCAAAGAAATTGTATAGTTGTGACTTTAATAAAGTAACATTCATTCTATCGGTCAACTACAATTATTCGTATTTATTTATATTTTTCAGACTCTGAACTTGACAGTGGACGATGTTGTTGAAGTAGCACCAAAAGACATCAGTTATGTGCACAGTTTTTACGCTCCCCTAACCGTGCGGATTGTTGAACAAAGCCTTAAACCACTCGGTTGGCAATCTCTTAAGAGTTCAATAAACGTCCTACCAGGTAAAACATTTGATGACTTCCAAGCACAGCTTATTGGAATCAACGGCCGTCAGTCGTCTACACCAAGTGAAGGATCTTCGCTAAATGTTCCTCGTGTTGTTCTGGTATTTTTCGTAGGTGGGTGTACTTTCGCTGAAATATCAGCTCTACGGTTTTTATCGCAACAAGAAGACAATAATGTTGAATTCGTTATTGCTACCACAAAACTTTTAAACAAAAATACATTCCTAGATACTTTAATTGAATTTGCCTGAATGATAATTCATTCTATATACTATGTATGTTAATCAATATATAAAAATACTTATACTTATTATCGTAATGTGTAATATATTATATCTATAAATAAATAATTTCTATTTAAATATCTATTTTTGAGTTATCCTCATTTTATATGTACATATTTATATTTTATTTATTTTACTGATTGCCTTCCAATAGTAGGGGAGCCCACGATGGTAAACGTGGATTGTCCCGAGCGTCATGAAAACCTATTAGATTGCGAAGCTTTTATGGTTAAAAGAAAGAAATGTTATATGTATGTAATGTATATGTTTACCCGTTGATCGTTAAGGGGGAGAGTGTTAATAGAACTTAAAAATGTTTTTAAAAAAACTGTTACCTAGATATTGTGTTTCCCAATGTATCATTAATAATAATGGTTTATTAATTTGACGGTTTGCACAGTGGGTATGGCTGTACGGGTGGGTTGAATATGTAAAAAAAAATAGACGAGCGTATCAGATTTATTGAGGATGTGGCAAGCAGAGATGAGTATTTACTTCATATGTAGCAGATCTACTTCATTAATTTATTAGTAGGTATCTGCTACATAGCAACTTATTTCTACTTCGTTTTAAAATTTTTTCGAACGCACAAAATTTCATTTAAGATGTGTTGTATTGATTCATTTTTTGTTAACTGAAAAAACTTCGTTTTGATTTAACTGACAAAAAGTTAGAATTGTTAGAACTTTTGGATCCAAAAGTAATACAAACTGAAACATATCCAACAATCCTTCCACTTTTGAATGAATTTCCTTATTTTGATAATAATGTAACAAACATAGAAACTCTGAACTCCGAATTAAGAACGCTTATGGTTACTAAAAGTATAAAAATGAACGACGACGAAGATGTTGTTGAGTTTTGGACGCGTTTACACTCTCAAAAAAATATATTGGAAGAAGATATGTTTAGGGTGTTGCCCGACTATATGCTTACACTAGCTAGTTTACCGCACAGCAGTGCAGCAGCCGAAAGACGATTTTGTTAATAAGAAAGTTTGTGGCTGGGCTGGAAGATTTTGAACCTCCCAAGAAGTTATTACGATATTTTTCAAAGTTTAAATATGTTCAGGAGGGCTACGTATTAAGAACCGATTAAAACCCTTATTATATGCATATACTTTATAATATTTTATGAATTTGTGTTATATTTCCCTTAGAGGAGAATCTAATTTAATTTAAAACAGAATGTTCCTATTTATTTTAATGTAATAATTTACCTTTATAGTATGTACTATATATGTATATACATATGTACCTAATTTATGAATTTGTGAGACTTGTTCTAGTCAATGTATGTTTTCGTTATATGGATGTAAAATAAAATGAAAATAAATGTGTTTTGTTTCTATTTTTGTTTTTTTCATTGTCTGCTACATATTTTACAAATCTACTTTGTTTTTTTGGGCAAAATGCTTCACTTTTCGGGCTTAGCATTCTCATCCCTGGTGGCAAGTATACCCAAAGAAAGCTTTCATTTAATATTTTGATGATTAAAAAGCTTAGGAAGTACCCCCGCTTGGCATCACCTACTACAATTTTTACTGTTCCAATGACATCATTAAAAAAATTTAATGTCTCTAATTTAATTACGTAGATTTACTGTAAACGCTCATCAATAAAGTAAGTGGAGGACCCGTGGTGTGATGGTTAGTGCGTAGGACTATTACTATTACTGTGAGATCCCATACAACGGTACTCCAATCAACAGAATTGACAACTTTGCGATAAATCTCGTTCGAGGTCACATTGCAAGAGCTATGTCTTCGACCAACAATCTTAATTTAGAGGCGTTCTATCCGAACGACTACTACCTTGAAAGTGTAGGCTTCATTCCATCAGAGGCATTCTTCGTTTTAGATAGAAGGTCTGATACAGGATAAATTGGCAGTTCCGCCAACTGAAAGTTGAACTTTATTACTCTATGATTTATTTATTTTCTGCACAATTTCATTTAATGTTTTTTTGTAAAAGGGTTCCTTGTCAAATTTGAAAATAAATAAGTAATATTTCTTTACAATGCAAAATGCAAATGGTGATGGACTAAGCTTTTCTGAAGAATTTTTTGTAGACTATAATGTTTTTGGTAGTTTTTTTTTACGATGAACTGAAGAAAGAGGTTAGTGAAGTAAAGTTTCGAGTTTAAAATGTATGACACTTAAAAAAATAACTAGTAGTCTTAGTCAAAATGTACGTTCAAAGAATGCAGTTGACTGCAAATGAAGTCCCTTATGTTGCCTGAACCTGCCGCCCATTCATTTTGTGGTTTCAAGGTGACATTTTTCACTTGTCTAACTCTAGTTGTCAATTGAAGTGCCATAATATTGGTTAAATGTTTGCCATTTACGACAGGACATAACATGTTCAAACACTTTTTGCGCATTACAATTTTGGTCGTTTTTCAATTGTCATAAATTTCAAAGTTGGAATTTTATTTCAGTAACCTCTACCTTTAGTTCATTGTACCAAAACTATCAAAAACATTATTGTCTATAAAACATTCCTCAGGCAAGCTACAAGTCCATCACAATTTGAATTTTGTAGTATTGTAAAGAAATATTACATATTTCTTTTCCAATTCGCCATTTAAAACCTTTTACACAAAACATTAAATGGAATTTGGAAGAAAATAACTACATCATTGAGTAATAAAGTTCAGGTTTCAGTTGAATTAAAAAATGGCTGCGTTCAATCTCAGACAGATAGGGTATCCGGATACCTTTTTGTTAGTGTTTTACGTGTAAAATAACAACTGATCAAAAACAGCTGAGATGTCAAAAAAGGAATCCAAAGGTATCCAACAATTTCTGGGGTATGTAGGTATCTGACAGAACAGCTGATTCAACACATGGTTGAATTTCAAGAAACCTGAAAATTGATTTCAGCTTTTTGTATTTGTTGGTAAACAAAAAGATACAAAATGTTAGTTGAAGTTGTATTTGAGGATGTTCTGTACATAATAGACGATGAAGAAGCTATTTGCCTCCAAATTTTGACTTTGAAGCTTAAATGTTTCTCTGCTTTTTGTGAACAACTGAAAGTTGTTTTTATTTTTTGACAGCTATCTCAATACAGCTATCCAACTCGTTCAACAAGGTATCTAAAAATCCACCTATCCAAGATACCCTACCCAACACGAGATTGAACGCAGCCAATATGATCATCTGCCATTTTGACATATGTAAGTAGACTTGACTTGATAGTTAGGGAGATTTTTCTTGACTAACTTTTCAGTCAACTTTCAAATAAAGTTGGGCAAGAGTACGATAACTCAGGCGACAAGATATTATAACGGATTTCTTAAGAACAGTTGAAAACAAGTATTTTTTACTATGGGAGAGGGGTCTATCTCCCCTCGTTTAGGCAGGAGGGGCAATTTTTAAAAAATTATTGTTTAAAATGGAAAAAAATACTTAAAAAATAACGGTAATACTTAAAATTAAGAATTAATTATACATTTCTTTAAAGCCAATATTCTGTTCTATTAGTCAGTTTTTTAATCAAGTTTAATTAAATTAAACTCGAATTTTGAGTAAAAAAAAGTTAAAAAAAGGTTTTAAGTGTAAGCTACGAAGCTATGAAATTGTTTAACAGGATAAATCTTCATTCAATAAAAAAAAAAACTGTGTTTGGAGATATGTAGCTGGAAAGAGACTGACGAAGTGTAATCTAATATTAATTGGCAGATTCCTTGAAAAAAATATGTAAATAGTTTTTTCCTTCTGTTGTACCTATCACAATACATATTTGAGGATATCGTAGCTCTCTGAACCCAATGCTCTCCATTGTACTGGTTGCACTTTTAACGCCCATTCTAGTATCACCTTCTGGACATCGATTTGCGTCAATTATAATGCAATACAACAGCAATTGAGTTGTACTGAGTGACCAAACCGTGGCGATTTCCGATGGATTTGCTTGGGGCCTCGATCAGTTGTTTGACACACGAACAGTGTCAGACGTCTCTCTTTTTTGCATTTTGTATACTATAAAATGCATTTCATTTAATTAACAACTATTTGGCTATATCCAGAGAATAAAATAAGTAAAACATTACTACTTATTTTATCACACATCTAAATTAATTAAAGTTATCCAATACAAAACCAATTCAGCTCCTTTGACCTCATTTCAAAAAACATTTTTCGGAAATAAGAAAGCTTTTAAATTACCCCAAAACAAAAAGAGATCCTCGAATCTTTCTTAGTATGCATAACGGTTGCCCGCGGATTTTAGATGCATGTGATGGTAATTATATTGTCCGAAAAGTTAATACAAATCCAAAAATTATATTAACTCAAATTGTAGATAAAATGGGACAACAATTTGGAAAAAAAGTTCTCCCAGGGTAAGGAGATTACTTCAAAAGCCCGGTTACAACGATCGAGTTGAAAGACGAAAGTCTATGATTTGTATTTGTATTTGTATTTATTTATTATCATTAAGCATTTTAAAACATAGAGTCTTATTTTTAATACTTATTATGTTCAGATTTAAATTTTATCAAATTAAAAGAGAAATCAAATTAGTATGCTAAATTTACAATTTGCTTGAAGTTAAGAGAAAAGTTGTTTTTAGATAAATGGTCATGATGACATGATCCTTTATATATACAATGTACACAAGAGAAAAAAAAAATTAAATAACATATGTACATTTTTAAATTCTAAGACAAAGTGATTTTTATTTTGGAAACATTTTCAGCATTTGTATAAGTTCTTTAAAGAGTTCTCAAAACGAGTGCTGCTGTGTATCCCTCTCAGGTTAGCAGGCAAGGAGTTCCATAGGGCAACAGCGTGTGCAAAGAACTGTTGTTTTGAATTTCTGAATTTGAAGGAAGGGACAATTAGAACATTACTTCTTTGTGATACTGGGAACCTAAGCTTTTCGTATAGATATTCAGGAGATCTAGTATGAATAAGTCTAAAGAGAAATGTCAAAGTTTGATAGTTTATGTAGTTGTTGAAGGTCATGTTGAAAACACTACTTGCTTGCATCGAAACATGATCGAACCGTCGCAAGTCATAAATAAAGCGAACAATATTATTAAACGCGACTTGAAGTTTTCGTTTATTAGCGCTGTCAAAGGCACAAAAAATGGGACTGCCATAGAAAAGTATTGGTAGGACAAGAGATTTTGCTATAGTCATTTTTGTTGAAACGGGAAGACAACTGGCAGATATATATAAAACCCGCAAAGCAGCATATATTCGACCAACGGCACAAGTCAAGTGATCGTCCCATGTAAGTTTCTGGTTAAAAACAATCCCAAGATTCTTAACTGTTCTAACGTAGCTTAACGTTTTCCCCTCAAGTTCAATACTAGGGAAATAAGAAGTATCTATTGCAGTGTTACTGATGACGATTGCCTGACATTTCTTAGGGTTAAGTTTAAGATGATTCTCCCTGGACCACTGGTTTATACACATCAAATCTTCGTTTATTCTGGCAGTTGCGTCTTCAACCATGCCGATGATTTCAAAAGTGAAAAGTGGCGGAGGAGCTACTGTGTGGGACTGTATGTTTGTTGCAGGGGCGAGCTAGTGTCCATAGACGGAATTATTAACTAAAAGTATATGGCGTATGTAATGTAGTTAGCATATAAAATGCATCCACATGTGCTTCAAAACCTACCACATCTTATAGGCTTTTCACACTAAGCCCAAAACCCGGTTTTCGCGAAATTATCGGTTTTCGCCGAAAACCTTCATCGAAAATTCAAGTTTTCCCATACATTTTTGGTAAACCACAAGTTTTATATAAAACCTCTCGAAAACTAGTTGCAAATCAAAGTTGAACAAAACAAACAAACCTTTCGAAACATTCAGCGCTCAAATTAATGTAAACAAAACAGCTGATGGCTGCTGTCAAAACAAATATTTCGTTTTGAAATAAATTTGTTCGTTGTAAGTAATATTATATATATATATTGGACTCGAAATCGCCTTCTATGCCAAAAAGATTAATAGTACGTTTCCACCAAAAAATAATCCGAGATTTAAGGCAAGTGATTCATGAGGTGTTTCCACCAAAGAAAAGGAGATTAATTTGACGTTTGGTTTATGTCATAACAACCAAACTTCAAATTATTCTCCTTTCGAAAAGAAAAAAAATATGTATTTGTTCACTCACCATCTGTAAGTAATTACTTTTATTATATTCTTGTACATATTTATTTTTTTGTATACTTACATTTTATTTCGTCTGTGATTTCTTGAAAGTTGTTTATTGTTTTGAATTTGAGTCATATGGAAGTGAGACAGATAATTTTTGTTGACATTTCCATCTGTCAAGAAACGAAATTGGCGTTTAAATGGGTCGGTTCAACAATTATTCTCCGAAAAAAAAGTTTGTTTGATTTAACAAACTAATGTTTCCAAGTAGATTTCAATGAGTTTTATTTGAAATCTTCATTTGAGGAGATTAAAATTTATATGCAAATCTAGCTAAGCCGGTATTAAACAGGAGAGCTTTTTATACAGCTTTAAATACAATAGTTAACCGTAATAAACAGGTTATTTGAACTTATCTAGAGCGACCGTTACATCAGTGTTTCCATCAATTCCTTCTTCATCGTAAAAATGACAATATACAACTCAAAATACAAAGCAGTTATTTTTACTACATTAATGAATTTTTGAAATCTTTCTGCATCATAAAAATAAACTGCATTTAATGAGTATATGTACCGAATGGGACAGGTCATTGAAATTAAATTTCTTTTCAATTTTCCAAATCAATACAAATATTTGAAGTAAGTCTTGGGTGAAACGTTTCACTACAAATAAATACAAATATTTGAGATAACAGAGCCTTGGGTGAAACTTTTTACTACATTAAAAGAAACAATTCTTTTTTTTTTTGGGCAACGGCCTAGTCACTCATAAAGCATCGGTTCTATCTGTGGTTCATCCTCTCCCGAAAAAGGGAAAAGACAACTCCAACCCGTCAAATCTTAGGTCGATAAGTCTTCTTCCGAGCACCAGAAAAGTTTTCGAAAAGATCAGCAATAGGGCAAGGGCTCTGACTAAGTGGGCTGCGGACAACAGAATAATTCCGGATAAACAGTTCGTGTTCAAGGCGGGTCATGACACAATTTATTCTGCGTCTAAAATCGTTTCTGATATCCAATAGAATAAATCAAAACAACAATGCACAGGTGCTGTTCTGGTTGATTTGGAAAAGGCCTTTGACACCTTATGGTTAGAGGGTCTTTACCTAAAACTGAGCAGGCTTGGCATAAGCAAACTATTGTTGTATATACTTTATGATATGCTTAACGGTAGAAAGTTTGTTGTCAAATGTGGCGATGTAACTTTTCACCACAACATTCTTAATCAAAAATGGTCTGGAAACTGAAAATAAATATCAAGAAGTCGGAGACAATTCTTTTCCGGACTCCGTTGGCTAGGGCCACAAGGATTAGGTTAGGGACAGTCAGGGTGGCACCAAAAAAAAATTATAAAAAAAATTTAAAAAAAACACACAAAAGAAAACAAAAAAAAAGGTTACTGTTGATGTTCTAGTTTTTAAGTAGTTTTAAGTATTTTTAAGTAGTATTATTGGTTTTGGTTAGTGTTAAGTAGCTTAAGTATTATAATGGGTTTCGTTTTTTTTTATTTAGTTTTATATAAAATAAAAAATAATGATAAAGATACCAAGTTTTTATTTTAATTTTCTTGGTTTTAGATTAAGTTCTTGTTATTTAGTATTAAAAATTTTTCTTAGGACGAAAGGCAGTAGTTATAAGATAATGGATTAACTTTAGAGCACCCGTATAGGGCCAGTAAGATATTTGTTTAAGTTTTCGAAATGTACGCTAGTTTTTTAAGAATTTTTGTCTAGCTTTAAGATTTTGATAAAACAAAAAAATAGCTGCGGTCTGATACAGGATAGATTGGCAGTTCCGCTAATCTACCACGTCAGACGACGAACCGTGGATAGACGACTCCTGTACAATCGGGACGTCGCGTCATGGCACAAGACGGAGCAGAGGTCCTTCGGTTCAGTAGGGCTGTGTCCGAACGGGACCGAACTAATAGGGTAAAGCAGGAGAACCAGTTTTGGTGGCTTCAATCGGCACTTGATAGTGGGTAGTCGGAATGGGGTTTTAAGCCTTGGCCTGCTTGCATACTTGTTTTATAGTTTTAGGGTTTAGTTTTAAGTAGAATAGGAATGGTGGCACAAAAAAAAATTACAAACAAAATGGAATAAGGAAAAACAAAAAAAAAGGAAAACAAAAAATGTTAGATAGTTAGATTTGCTGCTGTGGTTGTTCTAGTTTTAAGTAGTTTATAGGTAGAATAGGTAGTTTAAGTTAGTTTTAAGTTTTATATCAAGGACCTTATTTTTTTAGTAGTTTTAAAGTAAAAATAAAAAAAGATATTGAAAGTAGTTGTTTTTAAAATTTTCTAATAGATAAATAAAATGGAATTACAGTAAAATAGATCTTAGAACCGAAAGGCGTTAGAATTAAGTATTATTGTTTAACTTAGTGTCCGTATGGGACCAGTAAGTTACATAGTTGTAAGTTATGGTTAATTAGGCTAGTTTTATGAATTTTTGTCTAGCTTTAAAAAATAGTTTTAAGAATGAATTAATAAAAAAAAATCGGTTCTCATCGATCACCGAAATCAAGCATCAGTGAGCGCGGTTAGTAACCTACCTACCTACCGCGTGCTGTTGTTAAGTGTTCTTTCTGTCTGTTGTTCTTTATTTTCTGTCCTTCTGTATTGTATTAATGTCTTGTGTTGTAATCACCTTATATAGTCTAGTCGCTCAAGGTGCTGTGTTCTCTACTCTGTACATTTATGTGCTGAGTAGTATGTAACGTAATGTAAAAAATCTTTGTTTGTGCTTAGAGTTCTTGACTGCAGAATCCATCCACAAAATTTGTATTTCTTTTTCATACATATCCAAGATTAGACTTTATTGTTCACACTTACATACAATGTTTTTAAAAAAAAGTCCTGTATTACTCCTCAAAATAATCAATATTATTTAGTATGATTCATCATAATGTGTTTGATTGCCTTGGTTGATTCATGTTTTTTTTTTTGCCAAGTAGAAAAAGTGACTTTTTTGGTACATAAACTGCATGTACTGGTAAACATGTTTATTTATTTATTCAAATTAAGTTATGGATAAAAAACTATTTTTAATTTGTATGTTGGTTTTGTTTTCTTTTATTTTATAAATTCTACAAATTTATATAGGTTACTCTATAAATGATTGGTGTATGTATCTTTAGGTTTTTTTTTAATAATGCGTGTAATTGATTTTTTTAAATTTGGAATTTAAGTTTTTTGATTTTTTTTCTAAAATGTTTCACCTTGGAAATGTGAGCGTAATATGGGTTGTGATTTATGTCCTTTTTTATTTAATCATATTTTATGCAAGTATTATATACGGGTTGTTATGGTGTTTGTTGAATGAAATTATTTGCTTAATCGAATCTTTACCTTTGAGTTTATTTTAATTTTTTTATTAATTAATTAATTTACTTAAATTTTAAATTAAATAGATTTATTATTTTAACATTGAAGAAAGCGACTTTTGTATTCGATTTGCTTCAATGTCGTCTTTTAATTGGTTTTTACCATCACTAGAAATGCGGTAATTATTAGTGTTATAATTTGCATTACAATTATTTACGTTTATATGCTATAGGGACCCAGCCGGAAAACTTGTAGAGCTATTACTATGTGCTAAACTAATCATTGATCCTGATAAACTACCTTCTTCGTCTGGGTAAGTCTCCCTTGATACTTCGTTTATGGATAATGCACTGAAAAAAATAAGTTACGGTAAGGATTTATAAATGGTTTTTAGAATTTAGCAAGTATTTTACAAATGTATTGCAATAAAGAGACATTTTCAAATTCGCAAAAATATATTTAACTCGAGATTTTATTCAGGCTTGTATAATGTTGTGAACAAGTAAGTCAAGCTGTATGTTATACAATCTTTATAAAAATTGTTGATTTTATTATTACATTCTTAAATCATACTATTTTGAGCCTTTTCTTAGCATATTTTTTTATGAATTTTAATCTCTCAAAAAAAAAATAAGAACAACATAAAACAAAAATAACTCTAAAAAAATATTGTATGTTAAATCCTCACCTGAAACCCAACGCAGCTGACTCTTCGTCAAACGATTCCAGCTCCTTGGCTTGTTTCTCGTGTTTCATTCTAAGCCTTTCGGCTCTTTCTTGATTAAATTGCTGTAATTCAGCTTCCATCTAATTATAAACATTTTAATTCAATAACCTTTTTAAATAAATAATAATGTATTATATAATGTTAACCTTGCTCTCAAGCAGACCTCTACGAACGCTAACGCGGTTTTCTAGTTCCTTGCGCTCTCTATCACGTTGTTCCTGGGCTTGTTTCTTATTTTTAATTTGATAAGCGGTTAGAACTTCAAGTTCATATTCCAACAATTCTTTTGTTCGTTGGCATTCAATTACTTGGCTTTCGTCAAGTTTATAGCTCTGACTCTGAAACATGTCAGCAATGCTTTGTTCATACTAAAATAAGAGAACGGGTAAACAACGACGAATGTTATATGACTTGTACATAATAATTAGTGGCTATACTTACTTGATCACCTAACAATGTTAATTTTCGGTGTTTCTCTTCTTTCAATTGCTTTATCACTTCTTTTTGATGCTCTTTAGCCGTAGTTTGGAGTATTTGAGCCTTATACCGTTTGTATTGTTTTGTTTGAGTTTTGCATGTCTCACGAAACTGTTTGCGTATTTGCAGTTCTTTTTGCTAATCATAAAAAAAAAATCATAAAATGAAATGACTCTTATGCACAAATTAAATTTAAAGTAACAGGTACCTTCAAACTCTTTGGATGTTGTCTAATTTCGAGAGCATGCTTTCTCACCAATTCCTTTCGAACTCTCTCCATGTAGTCCTTTTGATTTTGTAATTCCGTATCATGTTGTTTGTTAATCTAAGTGCAATTTATAATTTCATATTAATATCAAAATATTGTGGAAAATTGCAAAAATGTAATACTGATACCAATCCACTACCCTATGTTTAAATATTCTTAAGTCTCCATTTGTAAATATAGCGTTGATATATACTTTTAAAAAAGTCAATATTTTAATAAAATAAAAAAAAAATAAAACATATTTTCAACAAAAATTCATAGGCATGTCAAGTTTTAAATAGCAGAAGCACACGCTTGCGTTAATAGAGTCCAAAAATAAATCAATGATTCAAATATTATTTTAAATTGATCTACATGCTGGCTCTCTATCAGGGATCTAGCGAACTAGCATATCGAGATCATCGATCAATTTTAATTCAAGCACACTGTTTTTTCCTAAGGTTTGTGAGCTTAATTAACAATGGCTGTGTGCCACCGACGTTGTGCTGGCATTTTCTGCAGCTTGAGCATTCTCTGAACAATGTTATATGCAAATTGAACTATTTTAACTGTAAGCATCAACATACCGTTAAATGGATCTTAGATGACTCTCAAATTGAATCTTTATTGTTTGTCTCATTACTTATTTCTATATTATATTATGTATTGGGCATATTATTTATCAGGGAAGTTTTCAGATGAAAATTTCGTCTTTCAATATGATTTTCACAGCAGCCGAAGAAGACCACAGTCAATTATACAATAAATGCTAAGTTACAAAGTAAGTTAGTGTATATACATATACTGCTTTAAAGAACATGTACTCGATTGACAAAGAAAGTTTCATTAACATGCTAGTTTAAGGGATATTAGTTGAAGTTTATAGAATCTAACGGTAACGGGGTTCTTAGGAGTCACAATAGAACATTATTTTCTAATGTCATACTCTCTCGATTAAATTAAATCATTAAAAAACGGATACACTTAATTGTACAGTATACAGGGTTTCACGTTATGAATTTGAAAATTAAATATACATATGTAGGTATATAACAGAATTTGGTAACTTTTCTTTATCGAAAAATGAATTTGACAATAAATCACTGCAATACAGGTAACTTTATTCAAAAAAAGTTGTAGAAACAATAAGAACAACTTTCTATCATTATCGGTTATACCTTGGCAAAGTTGAAGCCAGTTCGAAAAGGATAATACAAATTATAAATGAGAAAATTACTTCATAAGTTTTTCGTCTTAAAATGCCCGTATTACGAACTATGGAAAAAAAGTGTCCCGCAGACAATGTAGAACCAACAATTTATTTAGTTCGTATTTTATTACATGCTTTTGTTCTATGAACCTGTTTTATTTATTGAACAGATTTGATAATAGCATAGTATGCATAATTTTAACAGTCTGAACTCTTTTTGAAAGGAAAGGTATCACGGATGTAAGCTTACATTTTAGCTTAGTTCACTTTTGACCTAAACAGTTGTTGATTTGAGTACGATTGCGGTGAAGGTTCAGATAAATTGTTGTTGGGATACCTAAACAAAAAGAGCATATCTGCGTTTTTGTAGTTTAAAAATAAATATGTATTTTTCTGTTCCTAGTTCACTTTAAAATTTGTATTATTTTATTAATTTAAAAAAATTATTTGTTAATAAATTTATTAAATAAAAAACGAATTTATAACTGAAAGTATCGTTATTTGTTAAAGAAAATCTTTTTTGCTTTTTAAAAGCACCTAAGAAATGTAAAATATTTATTTGCCCGTGCACAGTAAATTATATTTCATAGATAAAGTGATACCTTGAAAAGTAACAGATCTTTGTACAAATTGATTGGCTTTTTGTTCCTGAAATTACAATGGCTAGTTTTTTTAGCAAAACTTGTGACACAAACCATCATATATGGTGTTGTTATATAAATATGGTCAGAAAATATATTGTAACTGCGGAATGGCGTTTTTAATATCATGTTATTTTTTCAGAAAATATCAATTGCGTGTTTATTCTTTAACACAAATCATACTCAAAACTTTAGGTTTTACTATCTCGAGAACCTAGAATTATATTGCTTTTGGGCTAGTTAATATTTATACAAAATATTGTTAACAAAAATTCTTTTTGTATGTCATTACTCTTGAGTTATGTATGTGTAGTAGAAATAGGCGGCGATGTTTTTTTAAATGATTCCCTTATAAATTATAAAACATGGAGAGAAGTAAGTTTATGTGTTGTGGGTAAGAGGCGCATGAACCAATAAGGTTCTTAGAATATAAGAAAGAAGTGTACATAGCCAATTTTACCATTCTTTGAATTTGATATATCGTAATCACATATCATTATATGAGATTGTTACACTTTGATAATATTGAATTAAAATGTAGACAAAATCTAAGAGATACGCCAAGTTAAAAAAAAAACTAAGACCAGTATTTACCTTCACCCTTAATGTTCGAGTATACAAGAACTTGCGAAGTGCAAGCGTAATAATGTAATTAAAAAGCAAATAAAATTAGAGAACAGAACTATAAATGTACGCTATCTTACTTGATCTTCTCTTAAGTTATGTACACTCTTTTGTTGTCTATATTCTAGTTCTTGAGTTTTTTCGTGATGCTTCAATAGCATTGAATGGGCTTGTTCTAACTGGAATTGCTTTTTGCTCAGTTCCTACAAAGAAGACGATATCAATAATTATTAAACATACAGAAGAACAAATATTTAGTTTTTTGCTTACATCTCGCAGCAATTGATATTCCAATTCATGCAGCATTATCATTCGCCTTCGTTTGAATTTCCTCATCTCTATGTCTATATACTGCTTCTGTACTCGTAAAAGGCGCTGTTCTTCTTGAGCTTCAGCTTGTTTCAAGTTATCTTTTTGCGATTGTAGAGTCAAATCACGTTGGCGCTTTGGTGTCGACTCATCCATTGACAACTCCCGTTTCCATCGTTCTTTGTTTGCTTTGTACTCTTTCTTTCGATTCAAGTCAAATGCTTTTCGGTCACCCTCCTGCTTCGAGGAAATGTCTTTGTGAAGTTTCTTCTCGGCCACAGTATTTTGTTTAATACGTCGCTCCAATTCCTGTTGATGTTTTACCTACAACAAACATATTATTTATTTCAATATTCGTATCGTAATTTTGTTTGTAGTTGTGGTTTACCTCTAATCTTTCCAGTTCTCGTGTGAAATTATGCAACAACATGTCATATTCCTTATCCAGGGCCGCTTTATGCGCTTCCATTTCAACTTTACATTTTTCTTCCAGCTTAACAAGGGCTGCTTGATGTTCACGACGCATTCGTTTATAACCAGACATTTGTTCATGCATCTCCTCCTTAAAATAAAACGTTTATATATTCAAATATTATGTGTTCTAATTAACATTCAATTAAAGAGATCATACAAATGTATGCAGACAAAAATAATGTGCTCAAACAAAAACGTCTGTGACATTAAAAAAACATCTAAGTGAATGCAATCATGAAAAAGTTTCCTAATTTCGTGTTTCATCACAAATTATGTTGTAAAAAAATGTCCAAAAATATCAGTTTGAATAATATGATTTTCAGCGATTAATATGTGAAGCAAAGTATTAATTTTTAAAAAAGTTTCATTTTAAAGCGAACGTGAGTATAGTAACTTTATTTAATGATTTGTTTTGATATAGACAGAAAAGTCTACAATTTTCTT
The DNA here is from genome assembly GCA_951509635.1 of Eupeodes luniger. Classification (NCBI taxonomy): domain Eukaryota; kingdom Metazoa; phylum Arthropoda; class Insecta; order Diptera; family Syrphidae; genus Eupeodes; species Eupeodes luniger. Next base: position 61,680,935 of record OX608074.1, read on the forward strand.
ATAATAATTTACACGGATCGCATAGAAAATTCTATCCAACTTATTTTATCGAAAAGAAAAATTGTGGGCCCGCATTACGAATTATGATAACCGCAAACAAATATTTCCTTTTCTTTTCGTTGCAGTTGCGTGTTGAAATAGTAGTTTGTATTTTAAATGTTCTTTTTAAATAAATACGTGAATTTCTAATTTTCTAGAAAACTTATTGAATCGTACGATTTGGAAACCTTAACTACGCCAAACTATTTGTCCAATCAAATTGGCTCGAAGAACTATTTGGCTATGTCGTAAATGGATTCACAAATACTGACAGAAGGAACTGTAAAAACTTGATTTTTTTATTTTATCTGGCCAGTCACAGCATTGTAAGCGGTCATTCTCCAAACTTTGAAGGCATGGAAGTTCTACAGACAGAGAAACATGTTTCGAAACGATACACGTTAGAAACATTACATATTCTCAATAACAAAAACAACATGAACCGAAAACAAGACACACAAAACATTTCTGCTCATTTTTCTGCTGACAGAAACAAAAACCTTTAGTTGAATAACAGAGAAAGAACTAATATAATTACACCTTCAATTTGGGATATTAATAATCTTTCAAAAGCATTGAAACATGCGGTGTGTTTTAGGCTTACTTTTTAATTAAGCCTTTGCAGGAAATCATTATATATTATATTGGAGTATAAAAACTGTATTTCAAAATAACTCTGCTGTTATTTTAAGTGTGTTGACTGCAGCTTCATTACCCATATACAATTTGTTTTGTTTAAGTTTGTTAATTTCTAGTCATTTAGAAATATTGTTTTTGTCGTAGTTTAAGTACTCAGTCATCAATTGAACTTCTTTACCGGAGACAGATAAAAGTACATAATCTGCAAACACCGAAATGTATTTTTTACTAATTAGTTATAAATCTAATGCATCTACTACTGCAAATGTATACCATTACGTGAACCCAAATTCAAATTTATTATTGATTTACATTTTTGGTTAAAAGTTGAAGTTCGCTACGAAAATATGAAATGAAAGGAGATATGAAGAAAAAAAGCTTTTCAGTTCTTAAATGTAATAACTCTTACAGCTTCTATAGATACAATTTAAATCCTTTACACATATTTGTAAGCCACGAACTAACAGACAGAGATTAATACTTAAGTCTTAATAACGCTGTAAAATTAGCAAATTGGGTTTCACTTATAGGTTCTCTTCCACGAATGTTCAAAGTTTTAATGGTTAATGATCAGTGAAATCTTTCGAAGCTGGTAATGGAACACCAACAAAAAAAATTATGACGTTATTTTTTTTTTATCAGCAAGCATACAAATGTGTATAACAAATATAATAACTTCAAACGAGGAAAATCACATTTAACATGAAAAAAAAAAAACAATTTTAAACCTTTACAAGGAAATTGTGAAACGAATGCAACCAATAGAGTTAACGTACGTAGCAGATATCAGCAGCAGTTCATTTAATTTGTAATCAATACAATCCAATCTATTTAATTTATAGGAGTTGTTTTTTTTTTGTTTTACTTTTAGCATTTAGCGTGTACGTTAGAAAAATAACTTTGCTATAATACCGTGCAGTTACTACTGCATCCACATAAAGCTGAACAAAGATATGGAAACTCCTAAAGAAGGTTAAACAAAAAAAAAATACAGATAGAAATAAACAAAGGAGAAAACATTTTTAAAGATCACAATACTATCGCTACATTACTAACATACTTTAGCATATAGAAGCAAAAACTTACCTGCATATGTTCCTTCTGTTGTTTTGTCACAATACTCGTAGTTCGTATAGTTGCAAAATTGTTCGGCCCATGATCGTTTACAGCATTAGATATTGCTTGTTGTGAAGAAGCAGCAGCGTAAACAGCTGCAGCTGCTGCTGGAGAAGGTAAATAACGAGGAGCCTGCATCATCATACGATCGCCTTGACCTCCACTTATCATTCCACAGGACGCAGGTGAGCCACTTCCTCCACCAACCCCGCTTCCTCCAGCATTACTATTATTTTGCACCACAGGTGCGGGCACAACCGATGTCGAATTAGTTGGTGTTACGTTGTTATTCATATGCATCATATTTGGCAATGGTGGAAGATTACGATGCCTCGATGAATTCCTTGAGACGGCTCCTGCTACCGGTAGATTGTGGTAGTTTGGTGGAGGAGGTGCACCATGATTTGCTGCTGGTATTGAGTTTGAAGAAGAGCTCTAAGACCAAATCAGAAAAAAATATGTTAGTAAGATCAATATACTACATCTGTAAATGTTAGATTTCTGTACTACTTGACTACTGGCCGCTGAAACACCAACCGAATGTATAGAATGTTCCGATGTAATACTATTACTTTTACTACTATCGCCTCCGGCATGCTCGTCTTGTTGATCATCAGTATCACCGATTGTACTTTCAGTCTCTACATCCACCATTAGGATTTTCTTCATTTTCCGATAATTTAAATTGTCTAATTCTCGTACGGCTGCTTTTGTCCTGGCAATTAATTCGAGGAGAGCCGTTTCGGAGCGCTGTCTAGTTACAAATGAATGCGTCAGTAGTTTTGTCGATGACGGTCGATCCGTTGGTAATTTTTTCAGACACAATTCAACAAAGTTACAAAAAGTGTCCGACCAACTTGGAGTCTGGAAATTGGTAGGAATATATTTTGATGTGATTTGATAAATTTAAATAGTACGACTTTTTTCCATTACCCAAATTCAAGCTACAAACAAAATTAAAACCTTGGACTAAGGGACAATAACAGAAGTTTAAATTAAATATGTAAAAAACAAAACGGAAACAAGGTAAAAAGTTGGAATATACAATGATGTCAGTGTGCTCTGTTGGTTTTACTGTAAACAGAGGGACTACTTTAAATTTATAATTTTTCAATTATATGTTTTCCAAGGAAAATTATACAAATTTGTTTAATTTTTTACAGATTTATGGCTGTGTTATAAAAATTTACATTTTTAAAACTGCACTTTAGAATTTGCATTTTTTCTCCTAGTATATTAGTTTAGGTAACGCAATTTTGATGAATGAACTCTAATTCAACTAAAATCCTTCCCCCTGAAATTGCAAAAAGTTGCTGACTTTTTTAAGCACATTTTGTATTATTCCTTTCAAACCATTGCAATTATTAAATTTAATAACTATTACTTTAATGACAATAATTTATAACCATTTTAAGGAAATTGCATTAAAATAATTAAAACTCATTTGTTTATAGCAACTTACTTACCGAGAGTGTTGGTGATTCATTTTGAGCAATGTGGTACAATGCTGACATTGCGTTCATATTAAAATATGGCGGCTTTCTTTCAGCCAGTTCAATACAAGTTATACCAAGTGACCAAACGTCAACTTTTCCATCGTATTGTCCTTCGTCCATAGCCAGTATAACTTCCGGTGCCATCCAATAGGGGGTACCAACAAAACTATTAGCAGGGCACTTGATAGCAGCGCTACCAAAATCAGCCAGTTTTACAACACCATTGTCAGTGAGCAGAATGTTTCCCGCCTTGATGTCACGATGAATGCGTCCCAAACTATGCAAATAACTCAGGCCACTCAGTACACCACAACAAATCGCTGAAATTTCTTCCTCGTGCAATGGTTTTTTATGTACTTCTATTATATCTGAAGCTGATCCAACACAGTACTCCATTACAAGCCATGCTGTGGATTCGCGTAGGTAGCAACCCTTGTATTCGATGGTATTTGGATGGCTCAATTGGCCGAGGAATCTGAAAGTAAAAAATTATGAGTTAAAAAGATCAATTAAAAATATATTTTCTTGTACACACCGTATTTCTTTTAAGATGTCTTGCCATTTTTCCAAACTTTGCTTGCCCGTATATGACATCTTTTTAATGGCCACAATTTCTTTGGTAAGATTACATCGGGCGTAGTAAACTGCACCAAATGACCCATGGCCGATTTCACGGAGATCTTCAAATATCTTTTCGGGATCATGTTTATAGAATAGATCAGCTATTTCGGGATCTTTAAGGCTACCAGGTCGTGCAGAAGGCATTGCTCATTATTTATGTAAGTATTTATTTATTTTTTTACCTTAAGTAACAAAAAAATAAATCATTACAAAATACAACCAAAATATCGAATAATTTTATAGTAAAATTTAGTATATCTTCGTACAGCTACGAGTAGAACAGAAACAGAAATTTTTCGGAAGAAATTTTCATTCACAGAGGCATTTGTATATGTGTCTTGATTTTGAGCAGGTCAAAATAACTATTTCAAAATTCCGTATTATTAAAATTGTGTATGATATGTTCGGTCATAATGATGAACATATAGTATAGTACTATAATACCATATTTCACAATGCTGCATGAAATAACCACTCTCAGAATTCTTTATCTAACTACACGTATTAAGAAAAATCGTCAGAACTTGATTTATGTTTTATTTATAATAAATTATAAATATTATTCTAAGTATTTACTAAATAGCTGGAAATACTTCACCACGAAGGCGAGACGTAATATCATCATTTTAAAGCGATTATGCGATTTGAGTCAAATTCACACTATTCAACCGAAAAAAAGTGAGAAAAGTGGTGTTAAGGCAAATGTGCTTATAGTTAAGCAACACCTGAAAATTGAATGATGCAGTTTTGTACCACATTAAAATAACGATTTGATACATTTTGTAGATTGATTACTTCGATAACAGTTTTCGGTTCATTGAGATTAAAAAAACTTAACGAACAAGCGACAACCTTATGCAGATATAAAAATACTTGCAAAAAATAACCAACAAGTGCGACAAAATACCCTAGCGATGAAAAATATTTACAGAGAAACTGATGAATTCATATCTCAGCACGAATATCTTGATCTGACAGCAAACCACTTGACACAAAGTGTGTTTTAGATGACTTCAACGCCAATAAGATAATAGGAGAGAGGGAAGGAAAAAAATGTAACAATGAATACAACATTCTGACCTTTTTTGTTGCATCTTTCAACATACTTTGACTTCACATTTGAAAATAGTTTCACAAACAATTGCAAATAATATACAACTTGGAAAACACATAAGAAATAAGAAGAAAGTGACTCAAATTAACATTCAAATTTGTAGCGTCATTTAAATGTCTGAAAATTCTAATAAAAAAGCAGTGAGGAATATAATATTACAATCTTTCACCTATGCAATGTTAACCAACTTAACAACATGTGTTTTGTTCAACTTGCAAAACAAAAAATCTCACCATGCTTAGTTTATGCTAAATAATGATTCTATTAATAGAAATTTGACTGCAATACAGTTTTCTATTTTACTGCACAAAAATCTACGATCATCTGATATTTACATACATATATGCCATATTTTTTGGAGTTGCAAAAGAAAACCCAAACAAAAATTATTGTTAAGTCTAATAGACAGTAAACAGCCGTGTTTGTAACACTAAGTATGCGAGCTGACTCGAGAGATTCAAAAAATCAAAAGAGTGCATTAACATTCCAAATACAATAACTCATTATATTGGCACAACATTTTGACTCTTCCAAGAAAGCACATTTAACATATCCTTAGAGCGAACATCTAAGGAAAGCACACTTCCCGAAATTTATACAAAAAATGCGAAGTTGACAATATCATTACCAAAAACTCGAAACTTCCAGCCAGAGACCTTTCATTTAAGGAGTAATGGATGCCACATTTAAATTTGCTAACGATAGATCACAGCAATTGCCTTCACTTTTTAAGTATAATAAGTCGCATGTTGTAGTCATGAGCTTTAAATTAGCAGTAATAAGTAGTTGAAAGTATTTTAAGTAAACATTATTGTTAAGAAAAATTGTTCTTATAGAAAAACAAAATTTTAGGCATAACTTATTAATAAAAGGACCACACATTCTCTTTTATATTTAGGCTTTGAGTTGGCTATTGTAATGCGATAGGCGACCTAGAATTTTCAAAACTATTGACTATTCGTTTTTCGAATTTTAGTATCAAAGTTATTGCTTAAATTGCTTATTATTTTCTACTACTCAATATTTCAAACATGTTCTCAATACTGCAGCTTATAAGTTGGCCGAAGTAACAACTCAGGCGGTTTTTAACCTTGAAATTTTAACATATATTAAAAAAATAAATTTTCTTTGAAACTAGGTTTCTTTTTTATTGCAGAGTTGATTTGTTATGAAACATTATCTGTAGATACATTTTTCACTTTAAATTTTAGAAGCACGTCAATTGGCTAAAAATCATTGGAGTTATTATGTATAAAGATAAAAATATCACTTAATCATTATGATTAAAACATTATAAGAGCTTGAGTCTGACCGTGGACCCTTAAAAAGACGTCATCGCAGAAACGTTGCATAGCCGCCACTTTGATATAAATCACTTCAAAAATATGATTGTAATGCACGAAACAGAATAAAACAGCAACATCGACACCCATTGTTTCGCCACCACAACGGGTGTGACTTCTTTAATATTTTCCATAGAAATTCTGCACACTTGTCTTTTTTATTGTGTCTAACCTAAAAGAGCGCTCATCAGTCCGCAATACTTTCTCTCAAAATCATAAAGGCTGACGCATACGTATTATTGGCGAACTCGTGAATTGTAAGTTTTTTTTTTTTTAATATTTTGGTAATGTAATGATTTTTTTTTAGTGATTTTCACAAGTTTTAATATTATATCTTCTGATTATTTCAATTAAAATTAAATTTTAATTCTTATATCAATTTGCATAGTTCTGTGAAATAAATTAGTTCGACCATTTTTATTACAGTTTCCAGGCCACGTCAGGTATTTTACAATAAAGGACATCAGATCACCTATTGTGAAGTGATCACATATTCGACGTTACCAAACATTCTCCGATTATAGAAGAAATTTCTAAAACTTGAGTACAATTCTCACAAACAAAATCTTAGAGTTTTTAAAATCATACGCAATTAAACTATACCCGTAAATTTAAGTTGTAACCTGTAGGATTAAAAAAATTAAATTATGTGGCGCAACAGTCCGTTGAGAACTACAAAACCTGTAGAATTAGAAAACCGTAATATTTCATATCTTTTATTCTTCTATACATAAACCGTTCTTAAATAATTTTTCTGTGATGATCTCACATTTAGGAATGCCCATCAGATTACACTTTATCTAAATTGCTTACTGCAAATTATTACCCTCCTATTTGCATGTTCAAAATGGACTATGCACGTAATGTGTAATCTATTTTTCTTATGGTCAAACTCATAATCCTTTTAGTTAAAAACACTTATGAATAAAAGAGCGATCGTTATTCGACAACTGCAGTAGGGCAATAGGGATAGATTATTAAAATAAATGGTAGCAGATACATATGTAAGTATGTATGTATGTATGTTTGAGATTTTTACATTTTTCTTTTGAAATATTTTTATTTCGTGCTTATGTTTTAAAATCAAATTTTTCTACAAATGTTTAAGTGTTATCGAGATACCGTGTTTTGAAAAAAAAGTTAAAAAGTATTTTTTAGAATTTAGTCAAACATTAGAGATTTTTTATCCTCGCATTGTCATGTTTGATTAGAATCTCGAGTTCAAATTTTGTTTTCGTCTCTTGTGGATTAGATTTTTATTTTAAATCTCCCAATGTTTGGAGGTGAGATTGGAATACCATCTTTCATCAACCAAAACAAAAGAAGTGTATCTTTTCTAAATGCATGTGCAGCAGAATTGAGGTTTTCAGAAATATGATGCAGTTGAGTAATCCGCTGGTACTAAAAGTATAATAATAAAGTTTAAGCTGCCACCAAATACCAATAAGGTTAATTTATGTTCTATTTTTTCTCATTGTAAGTACTTATTTTGAACACATACAGTGGCTCCCACGACTGATCGGACAAAGAAAATAGAAATTTTCGCAATGCAATTTCGGGGCGACTTTCCATTACCGCATCACGAATTTTCTTCTGATTTGTTTTTACAGTTAGGTAGGGGTCTCAATAGAACATGGTTTAAATATTTAGGTGAGGAAACACTGTTAAGTTATAAAAAAAATATTTTCTTTTTCGGACTTAACCCTACTTTTTTTGTATTTGTTTCTTGAGGCACTGTACATCTTGAAACAAGTTTTTTCGAATTGATAGTACCAGCGGCGAGGTATGTAAGGGGGCATGTTGCCCCTGCAACGTTCTGCTTGGAACTTGAACACTAAAATATATAAAATCTCTTTTTTTTTTGTTCTATTTAAAAAAGCACCTGCCTTGAATTTAATGAAATTTTCTTTAAATCCCCTTAAAAAAAAAAAACAAGCATGAACAAAAACAGGGAAGAAATGTCAAAATCAACCATTTTGCGTGTGTTTTATGTGAAAAATTGAACTTTGAAAATTTATTTAAAATAAAAATAAATGCACATACCTATCTATCGAATAAAAAAAGAAACGCATGTCGAAATTCCTGCTGCGGTAATGGAGCTAAAACAAACAACAATCTTAATTTAACCGCACTCACACTTAATCGGACATTTAGTTTCTGCACTGTAGTCTCCATTTATAGTCAACTGCATTCTTTGTACGCAAAGGCTAGGTGCCTTACTTTTCAAATGTCCTTAGTTTCAAACTGGGAACTTTACTTCAATATCTTCTTCTTGCAGAAATTACCAACAACATTATTTAAAAAAAAACCTTACACAGATCTGAAGTTCATCATAAGTTATGTTTTGTATTGTAATGAAAAATACCGTATTCCTTTTCCAATATGAGAGAACGCTATTATACCAAACTTCAAATACAATTGTATATAATATATCAGGGTTAAAGTTCAGCTTTCAGTTAAATGAAAAACCATGATCAGCTGACATTTTGACACATCGCACCTCCGGTGCAATATCGACGCAATTGCAATTTTTTCTGAAATTGAGTTAAGAACGCCATAATGTCCCGAATGTCAAGTTTTATCCGTGGTAAAATTGACGTGATTGTAGTCAGCTATTTTTAGGACTCTTGAAGGTTGAAGTCGATTCTTTTTACGGCGATATAGTATTTCAATAAGCAAGCAAACTTTAACCGTGATTCCTGAACATTTAAGAAAATTGCATTTACGTCATTATTGCACCGGAGGTGCGACATGTAAGTAGACTTGACTTGATAGTAAGGGAGATTTTTATCGACTAATTTTCCAGTCAAATTTCCAATAAAGTTGCCTTAATTGGAAGGAAAATTTTTGGCAGCTTGCCAATCAGATACTAGAAACTTGCCTAAACTTTATGTCCCTTATGTCGTCTGAACCTGTCCAATATTATTATTAAGACGGGTAATCAATGAGCAGTTCTCAGTTATTTCATTTTCACTAACCGTTGAGTTGTGTTGAAATGTTAGTTTAACAAAGAACAGAAAAAAAAATAAAGCAAATTCGATAAACAACAAAGAAGCAGATCGGGAAACGTCAAAAACATACAAGAACATTCCACTCGCGCATGTCGAAAAATATTTGTTCTGTTTCATTTTTTCTTTCTTTCCTTCACTCGCACTTCATTCATGAAAGACTTAATATGCGCCATGTAATACCGGAATCTCACGTTTTAAAAATGAAAACATTATTAAGTCGTATAATGTAAGCAGAAAAGGAAAGCAGCTGGAGAAGTACGATGAGAAGCTTCTTGTTAGGCAAATCAACTAAAATACATTATAGTCTTTGGAATCTGGAAAGTTTTTTTTTTTGAAAGAGACCACAAGTAACGAAATCACCCATTTCTTCAGAATATTTCGAGCATTATTCTGAAGAAAAGATGATGAACCGTATAGCTGTGTGTAAGAAGCCATACATCCTTGAAAAAATATAAGAATCGAGTTTGCTAATGAGCATATAAAACAGCTCGTGTCTTTTTGAAACAAGATAGAACTACACATTTCTGCATTGTAAGTTAACCGTTAGATATCACAATATAAATAATAAGATTCTGTTCACAGAATAAATTCAATTTAACCTTAAAAGTTCAGATGGAAGAATGCTTGTATGATTTGTGTAGCACATACAAGCTACTGTATAATATGGCGGTCGATCATGATATGGAGATGTGTTTCAAGTTCTGGTGTTGGTAAATAACATTTAGCGGAAGGTAAAATTTATCAGAAGGCTAACATTAAAGTTTTGAAACAAGATAATTTCACCTTGGTTCCTTTTTATTTTCTAACTACCCTAAAGTGCTTAACCACAAGCAAAGTTAACTGATCAAAATGCAATCAAGCATATATTGGATGACTAGCACGTCGAGTTGCTCAAAATAACTTTAGGAATATTAAGAACCTAAGACCGGCATTCAAGAGTACAAGAAATAAGCTCTGAAGCATGCTGAAAACGTTGCTCTTCAATACCTTTGAGGAAGCCATTCAATGGAAAAAAAATACGCATCTAAGAGCTAAATTTGTATTGACTCTCAATTATGTGTGATTAGTACCCGTGGCATGATGGTTAGTGCGTTGGACTGTCTTGCCAGAGGTCTTGGGTTAAATACCTGTCTGTGCCATCTAGTTTGTTTTCACGAGTACTGCCTCTTGTGAGGAATTGACAAATCCTCCAAGAGTAATTCTTGTCATGAAAAGTGCTTTCTCAAATTAACCGTTCGGATAAGGCATAAAAACTGTAGGCCCCCTCTATCCCTGACAACAGTACATGCACACTGGAATGGTTGAGTGTTGTAAGTCCTAGTTCTCAACGGTTGCGCCATCTATTTTTTTTATGTGAGGTGTTAAATTATGAAGGGGTTTTTAATATTAATTTGTTGTTTAATGTAAGTAAAAACAAGTTTAAATATTATTTAAAATGGCTATAAAGTAGGTACTACACCCGCTCTACATTTTATTGGAGAAATTACATTAGGAAAATATATTTCATGTGTCCAATTAGTCGTGAGAACCACTGTAAGCATTTTAGTATTGGTTTAACAAATAGACCTTTCTGATTTGTACGTATATAATTTATAGAAATACTAAGTGAATTTACGTATTTTTTTAAGGTTCTATTAATTTTTATGATGCGATACTAGGATAATAAGATCGCAAACTTAAATTATTTAAAATTAAAAGACTAAAGAATCAAATGTTCTTACCACTTTTTGTTTTTTTTTTTTTTCAATTTCCTATTTGAAACTTTAATCTCGAAAGGGTCTTTCAAATTCAAAGAGAAATTGTGCCATAAATGTGCACGTACATTCTTTGAAGAGACAACTTTCTCAACAAAAAAACATATTCCAGCCATCCTAAAATACAAATAGTTAAGTAATATACTTTGAACTTAAAATTTAACATTATCTATTAGAAAAATTGGGGGAAGATCACCAGCTTTATTTTTCCTTGCAATGCAAAGAAGCACTAAACATTAGAATACAATTTAATTATTTTGTATTTCAATTTTTTTAGAGAAATGACAATTGGGGTATACATTTATCTTTGTGCACGAATTATTGTTTTTGTTGTTGTTTAGGCTATTTCTTGTTTACAACTATTTTTGGTATATTGGTAATCGAAATAAATGTCCAGATATTTTTTTCGAAGGATTTTAGCTCTAACAACAGTAATAACTCCCACTTCAATATTTGTTACTTAAAATGTATGTTCAGCAATGCGCAGCGCAGGAATGAATTTATCCACTTTTTACTAATGAGGGTGAAAATGATGAAGTGAAATTGAATAGACAAAAATGATGGAAAATACAGATTTCTTACAGATAAACAATTATTTAATGAAACGTAAGCAATGATCAAATAAAAGTTTGCGATATATTTACTAGTTTTTTTTTTACTTCAAATCTAAGAACTTATTTCAAAGTTATTTTACTGTCTCTGATAAAAAGTTAATCAGAGGAAAGATTAAGCTTTATCAAATGAAATTAATCATTAAATTACCAAAAACCATCCCAATTCAGGAAAATAATCGCAAATAATGAAAATGAGATTTAAGTTTTTTTCCGACAATTATTTTTTATCGTCTATTTTGGGTGTGGATTGGATACTACGCTCAATTCTCGTTGTGTCGCACGTACAAATTTGTCTGTAGTATGGTCCACTACACCGTCCATCACTTGGTCGTTTATTTTTATTATCAATAGTCGCTATTTTTTATTTTATTTTGCAGAACCATGGTTTATTGGTTGTAGTTTTTGCGCATAGGGTTTTTTCTCATAGCTTACAAAAAAAAACAATATTAGATTCTTGTTATTTTGGAATTGCTAGGTACACACGATTAAGTCAGTGAAATGTCCAAATTAAACACTAAAAAAATGTAATTCACTTACATTCCTTCAAAAAACGGACCAAGCACAGTGCAGTTCAGATTAAAATTTGCCTATTTTAAATTCAATATCGTGCTCTAAAATATTTCCACTTCATGTACAAGAGAAATTAAATAGACACATCAATTTCCAAGTTCGTTGGATTTACTTTCGTGTGTAAATCTTCGTGTTCAGTTTTTTCGTAGGTTTTTTTAGGATTTATCTTTTTGCTATGGTTCTGCTGCTACTGCTGGTGCTATGATGTCTTTCCTTCGGAAATCGACGGACACTTAAAACCATTTCCCTTTTTCACCACAATTAATGCGAAGACATTTTTTTTTCGTTTTGTGCTGCTCCTTACTGCCATGCAACGAACAAGTTTTCTTTTGTTTTTAGAAAGATTAGTAAAATTAATCACTTCACATTTTTGTCAAGGTGCAAATATAATTGCATTTTAATTAATTTTATTATTAACAAAACTACACTCTTTGCGTAGCGGCGAGGCGACACACTTCAAACGAGAGATTGAAAAAAATTCTTTGAGATAGAAGAATAATGGAAGAACTATTTTTTAAACACACACGAGACAGAAGAGACAAGAGGCAAACTCCTTTTTTCACATATTTTATATTTTCATTACTCAAGTCTGCGCCCAAATGTGGTGGAAGGTAGAGTTTAATTTGTTTCGTGGAAGAAAAAGAAAATGGCGTGTAAAATTGCTCTAAGAGTAATACCACTTTATAGTTCTGAACTATTTTAGAAATAATAAATTGTGTGTGTTCATACTTTTGGATGCATTCAGTGCCTAGAATTGAATTGAATGTCAATTAAATGAAATACTTTGATCTTAAATTATCAAGATATCATTAGCTTTGTTACTTTTCATCATCGCAGCTCATACTAGATATGGACTGCTAGTCGATTCATTTTCGAATAAAAACTCCTTAAAAGTGATTCCACGATTCCACCTATTTGGCTATGCTTTCCCTTTTAAGGTTTGGTAAAAAAAATTATAATTAGGTTTGGTGAAAAATTATTAAATAGTTTTAAGTTCCAAAAGTTTCTTTCTCCATATTTGAGCTGAACCTACAGAAGGGCTTATTTAATAGCGTTAAGGAATAAATGACATCAATGCGGAGTTGTTAAGTAAAAGTCCATATCCAGTAGGTCAATAAGTCGCAGTACAGACTTAACATATTAAGGCGAGGAGACAAAAAATGTTTTCTTTTTTTTCAGATTTAACAAATCTTTTTTGTTCATTGTTTTTGACAAGGCTTAACTATATTCAACTTCAAAAATAGCAAACGTAAACAAATCATTTGTCTCTTACCAACACACTGGGAATTCACTCTATAAAAATGTGAAAAATTTTAGCCTTAGTATTATTTATTTATTCCGTTAATTATCTAACGTTAATATAAACTTATAGCTATTTACATAATTTTTAATTTAAAATTTTAATTAACATAGAAATAAATAAATACTATAACATATTAAAAAAGCTTTCTTTAAATTGTTTACTTTTAACATTGTCATTAACAGATGAAATTAAATTATAAAATTTATTGAAGGCTGAAATCAATTGATTTAAAGGGCTATTCATGCATAGTTAGTTCTGCTAAGGATCGGACATAAAGGTATCTGTCTTCTTATGCTAGTTTGACTATAGCTAAAATTTAGACGATTCAGAGCTGTTGCGGATATAGTTTTCACTTTTTCAAAACATAATACATGTAAACAAAGTTGAAAGAATTGAGTGATAGATGTCTTTTAGATTCAATATTTCTGGTTAACACACATTTATTTGGACAAATAATGACATCTTTGTATATGAAATCTGTAGTATTATCATGGAACTCTTTTTTTTTACGCTTTATAGGCTTTTCACACCAAACCCAAAACCAGGTTTTCGGCAAACAGTTTTCGAAAACCCGAAAATCATTCACACAGAACATTTACACGTTTTCATTTGACATTTAAATTTGTTTGACGCCGGCTGTCAAATTTTGTATTGATGACAAAATTTGTGAGTAAAAAGTTTTGTTTTTCTCAAATTATTTGTGAAAATAAAATGAATTCTAATCAATTGAAATTGATTTTAATACATACAAAAAAGTTGAACAAAATACGAAGATTTTGTCAAACTTTTTTTCATTATCTCAAGCCTCTATCATAAAAAAAACGTCGTTTTCTTTTGCAACTCCTGGAACTTCGAAAGAAAAGAAAAGCTTTAATTGATACAATTGAAAATCGTTATCGACAAAGAAATATGGGGACAAAGGTTAGCTTGTTATAACAATTCAATTAGTAGGAAGCTATTTATATACGAGCTCCAAAAGAACAAATGGGATCCCGTCATTGAGTGGTTTAACAAACGTTTCGATACGAACATACAAAAAACTCATAGTATATATTACCACCCAACGTCTCGGATGCGGATAAAATGAAAATATCCAAGTACTTCCTTTCACACAGTGACGATGTTCTATATGGTATGTATTCTCTCAAGATTCAATTTTTTGAAAATTCTTGAAGTGCAAACATTTCCTAAGGATTTTTCTTTGCCGTTGACAGCCTTGAGTCGATAATCCTTTCCTGTGCTGTGATAGAGCAGCATATCGGCGCAGACAAGGCCGTAACACTAGCTCATTTTGAAGAAGAGTTTCAACTGAAGTTCTGGGGACAGGTGGAATGGGCTCGCGACATGAACCAACAAGAACTACAAGCTCGCTTGGCTGCAGTTATCCTCTTTGTTCACTTCAACCGGTCAGAACAATTCACCGAAGAGAAGCTAATTGTGTAGAAAATATACGATCAAATCAATAAAAAACAAAACTGTTACAACAAAAATAAATTTTATTTAAAAAATGTTCTTATTTTTTTCACAACAAACTCAATCCAAAATACTGCTTATGACTATTGCTTCTGTTGGCCAAATGTGCCTTCAGAATAGCCATGTATTGTGGCCGTCCAAGCAGCTTATAGGCGGGGTTGAGAAGATTCTGAACGATTTCGTGTAGGTCCTTATGGCCGGACCAGAAAAGGTCAATTCCTAGTTCCAGATTCGTACCAAAATCACACTCGGCTGGCTTGTCCAAAGCACTGAGGATCTTCTTGATGTTGGCATCGCTGTCCATCAAGGGGCGATATCCTACTGTTGTGGTTTTATTCACTGGAACAACAATTCCCACATTGTGGAATGTTTTGGCGCAAATTTTTCTAGCTCGCTGCCATTTAGCCTCCACCAAAGATTTTCTTTCATACTTATTCTCCTCCACAAATGAACTCATCGCCTTTCTCATATCTTATCTCCCAAAGAGCGTTTGAAACTCTGGAGGATCATAAAAGAATCTCCAGTGCCGCAAATAGTCACCGGGGCTTTTATTCTCGACGTTGGGAAATTTCCCATATTCTGTAAATAAAAAACAAAAAGCAATAATTCTTATTTTGTAAGGAAATTGTATAAATAATATTACTTACCACGACCAAATTTATTTCAAAATGAAATTTGTTTTGACAGCAGCCATCAGCTGTTTTGTTTAAATTAATTTGAGCGCTGAATGTTTCGAAAGGTTTGTTTATTTAGTTCAACTTTGAATTGCAACTAGTTTTCGAGAGGTTTTATATAAAACTTGTGGTTCACGAAAACTTGTAGTTTACCAAAAATGTATGGGAAAGCTTGAGTTTTTGATATTTTCGCGAAAACCGGGTTTTGGGTTTGTGTGAAAAGCCTATTACCCTCAAAATGGTGCTAGAAGTTTTTTATACAAAAGTTAAGCACAAAAACTGCAATAGCTAATGTCACGACGATAGTACTATTGGTTTTATATACAAAGATGACATATAATTTCATCAATAAAAATCAAGTAACAACAAAAAACAGAGACACAATGTCAAGATTAACCATGAAACGTTATGCTGGGGTTTTGGGCCGATGTTTTTTTTGACAATTTGGTTATACCGATCATTAAAATGTTTCGTAATTGAAAAAAAATGTTCCTAATTGAATTCAATCAATTCAGGTTAGGTTTGGTCATTGAAAGAAAACCTGTGAGCAAGTTCACAAATGCCGTCAGTTTAACAATTTTATTTCGATCAATAAAATACAAAATCATACAAATTTTATCATTAAAAAGTAAGAATGAACTTACAGACAAGTTCTGAGTCAAATAAAGTCTTTTTTCTTTGCAAAAAACACAAACAAAACTAATTTAGTTTCTCTAATTGCTTTTAAATATCAAAACAACGTTTTTAATAGTTATAGCTATCATTGAAATCAATCCGGACATTTTTTTGAATGGTTACGTGAATGTGTTTTCCTTTGACTAGAAATAAAAATTATATCGATCGTGACATGTGAGTGTTTTTTCCTTTGATTAGAAATAAAAACTATACCGATCGATCGGAAATCAAAGAAATATTTTTTTTGAGAAAAAGAGTTTAAATGCGCTGTTATTTTTTTTTTAATTTAATTTTCTCTTAAAATGTTTATTTAAACCTTCATTTTCTTTCATTTCATTTATATTCAATTCATTTGGAGAGGTTAATGTTAAATAAGAAAATACCTATATTCCCTAAGGAATTCACATATTTACATTAACGAATTGTACCTTAAGATCGTTTTAATTTTTACAATACAAATTATATAGGTTACATTATTTTCTATAAACAACTAAAACACATCTTTCGCCTTCGTATACTTTTTGTAACGAATTGCAAAATGTGTTTATTATTATTTTATTTCAACTATCCCTCATTTTCAACTCTACATATTCATTCTACAACTCTGCAACAATGCCCATTAGAGGGCGCTTTAATTTTCACAGCAGGTGTGTTTCGTTTTTTGTAAATTCCGATAATAAAATTGGAAATGAGTACATTGCATTGTACAGTACTATATATATATATATATATATATATATATAATGCTATGAGTATTGGTATGAGTATCACACAGCAAGGATGAACAATTTATGTTTTTGAATTCACTTAAATTTGATTTAAGACTGTACCGAAAATAAATTGTATGTGAACAAAAAACAGCTACTTTTAGTAATTCAAAGTATGTACATACATACATATGTGTTTTATATTCAAAAATCAAATCAGAAAATAAATAATTATCAGTTCGTATATTTGAAAAAAATGTATTAAAACATAACAAACTTTTGAAAGTATGTACGTATATGCATAAAACTAAATTTAGTTAGTTTTTATAGAAATACAGACAAAAAACAAGTAATTTATTTGAAGAAAAGTCACAGTTTTTTTGTCAGTCTATATTTCTAAAATGTATGAGAATTCTCTTAGTTAGATTGGGAGAATGAAATATAAAAGAAATCGTTATTCATTTTCACCTTTTCCTTTTGATAAGGATTATCTAAATGAAAGGCAATCTTACAAACAAACAATATACATATATTTATTTAAGGAAAACGTTCCTACAGCTTGAAGTATTCATTTGATAATAAATAACAATTTTTCGATTTGATTAACTCATAGGTAATAAAATACATAACTACTTAGAGTTATATATAAGTTACAAAGTAATATATTTTGTTAAGTGATTTATCTAACTTTAACACCTTTATTTTTCAACTGTGCGATAGAAAATAAATGATTAAAATTTCGTATCCAAAAAAATCTATTTTCAGAGTTTTGACAGAGAGGGGGGAAATTTAGTTTATATACAGAGATCTCAAAAATTGTATCTATCAAAATTTGAATCAAAATTCAATTCTTTTTTTTTAATACAAGATGCAAATTATTAATTTGTTATCAATAATTGTACTGAATTGACACAAATTCTACTTTTGTACTTGTTAAACTCAAGTGTATTGAATTTGATAAAATTGTATTGAACTATACTTCCCTGTCTCACAGTCACAATTTGCCAGCTCTTTCATCTTGCACGGTTTTGGTTTGCCTCGCTCACTCTCGGTCTCTATATTTTTGTTGAAATTGAAATAGTTGAATTTATTAATTTCTCGCAGTGAAGTCGTCAATATCATACGGAAACCGAGCAATAGTAAATTTCTACAAAACAAAAATGGCGAAAGTGTACGGTACTAGGGCTGCGACAATTGGATTAATAATATTTCTATTTAATTATTACGGTATTTGTGTTTCATTAGAATTTGAACAAAGTAAGTTCAATTAACCTATTCTTTTTATAAGACCCATAAATTTAGTGCTTAAAATTAATATTCAAAATTAATTTGTGTGCTAATTACAAAAATATTTTAATTTTTTGTAAGAAGTGGAAACTAGAGTTCTAAGAAAGAAAAAAACAAGTGAAAACGAATATAATTTAGCTTCATAGCTATTAATATTGTTAAGAAAAGTCATTAAAAACATGTTAAAAATAGAATTTGGTGATTACTTGTAAAAAAACTCGACAAGGTACCAATTATTGATGACCTGATGACCGTCATCGTGTCGTCTTCGTCGATAAACCAAATTTGGACTTAATAAAACGACGAGACTAGCATGTTGGATGGATTACATACCTATAAAACATGTACAATCCGGTATTTGTATAGGGTTTCCATTTATCTTCGATGCAACGATCTGAGCACAAGTTTTTTTTTTTAATTTTTGAATCAAATATTACAATTAGAAACTCAAAACAGCCGCTGGAGCGATGAATTACTTGGTACTGTAAAGCTAATAGTTAAAAGCGTATGATGTTCTAATGATTTGCTAAATTGCTTTGCATGTACCCCTGATCGTGTATTTTATAAATACCCATGTACATATGTTAAATTCTCGTATACTGATAGCTAATACAGACTTGAAATGATTTTTAAATCTTTCTCTGGGGATAGGGATTGACAAGTTTTGTTTCCTTGCTTCCTCTCCATTAGCATCTTCATCATCATCTCTATAAGAACAACTGAGAGACAACCTTCTCGATTTAATGAATTATTCATGTTATTATTTTTTTTTTGTGAGTGAATATCTTTAAAACGTAATTAGGATTGCAATAGTACAATAATAATAACGTGTTCTTGGCTACATCTAAAACATAAAACTATACTAGAACTTGCAATTTAATATTCGAATTCTGTTACTGTATTTTTTCAAAGAATTTGATTTTCAAAAACTACCTATTTCGCTTTAAATTTATTAAACTAAGGTTAGGTAGTTACATATATGTATATGTCTACTTTTCAAAGTTTTTTGCTTATTTTCTAGCTTTTACTTCCTACTTGAATGGTATGTAGGTGTGTTTCAACATTGATCCACTGAAGTTGTTTTTTGTGTTTTTAGTAAATTTTAGGAAAATGAAATCCTATGTACATATGTAGGTAGGTACAGAGGATAGCAAAACATTTTGTAATGAATCTTAAATTGTTTAGGACGGTCTTGATTATCGTAATCATAAGGAAAGAAATGTAAAATCCATTATTTGGGCAGACTACTCAATACATTTGTGGCCTATTTCTTTGAAATGTAACCTACCAATTGAAAAGTTAATATACTTAAACTTAAACTTAATCGATCATATGTTCAGTGTACAATGTGAAACCTATTGAGTTGAACTACATTTGAATTGGAGGTTCAGTTGAAATTAAGTTTATACTTCCACTGTAAAAATTGCCTCTAGACTTTGTATTCTTGAAACAAAAGAAAAATATACAAATTATAACCATTTAAAAATTTACTTTACGTGGCACATTTTAAATACAAAAAAATTAGAAATCGTAACAAGAAGAGCATAGATAATTCGATTTAAAATACAATTAATTACAACTTGAGTTTTTGCTTATTTTTAATGCAAGGAAAATTGGTTTTAGTACATATTTTTGTTTTTATTTTAAAATTTTGTCCAAACTGCTTTTACAAAAAGATAGAGATATGGAAATTAAAATAGACACAGAGACAGTTGCTAAGAGTAAAACCAAATTAAAACAATAACATGCATTAGAAGTAGTTTTAACCGTTGCCAAAAAAAAGTTAGACTCTTATGCAAAATAACATGGGTTTTATTTTTTGCTTGTTGATTGTCGATGAACCGTTCCTTAGGTAAGACTGTGTTTTTATTGGACATTAAAATAAAAACACACTGGAACACAAACCTTAATATTTAACTAGTATGAAAAATATTAGTTTTAAATTTTGTTTTACTTTTATAAAACAATAAGTTCAAATTAGGAAGTAAATTTAAATTATTTTGATAATATGTATTACAATTAATACTAAGAAAAACATAGGTCGCGGTAAGTATTTTTCCCTGGATTGCAAAAGCAATTTGACCGCTGAACAACGATTTTTTTTTTATTGTAGCAAAAAATAGGTAAATTATTAAATATGGCAGAATTGCACAATTTACATAGATATGGTTATTAACTACCTTACTAATGACAATTAACATTTTTTTTTAAATAGGATTTGATTGAAATTTAAATGTATTCGAAGGAAAAACTACAACAAAACCTTCTTACCTACACCTATGTCAACGTTAGAAAGTCGAGGTGGTGTGCAAAATAAACATAAGACACACACTGGCTCATTTTAACAATTACGATTATACAATTTCCATTGACAAATAAGTTAGATAGAATAATAAATACTTTAAATTGTATGGTAGAAAAGTATGTCCTAAAATTAAAAACCATCTGGCCTTCTAGTTTGGGAGTTTTAGATTGCGGTAAGCTTCATTACCACGTTATACTAACTTTTAAAAAAAGACATTTTATATTGAATAAATAAAGCATGTGAATGAAATGTCCTACTATACTGGTCCAATAAATTTGTGCAGTACATGCCTTACGGGAGAGCTTTTATCTGCACAAGGGTGACTGCTGCGCATAAAACTATTTCAAATACCTTTAAATTTCAAATTTAGCACTGTCATGTGCTTTCCCTCGTAATATTTTTATGCAGCAGATCGTTTAGCTCAGTTCCTTGACAATAATCTTTGTGTCTGTCCACACAAATCAGAGTTGTCGTAGTATGGTAATGTATACTTTTGTTTGCGATTTTCAGGAGAGTTTTCAAAAATTGAAGCTTTTTATAAGCTTGTAAGGCTATTCAAAAGCAAAATTAAAGCCCTTTAAAGGGTATTTCGCTGACTGAAATTTGAAAAGTGTTTTATTTAAATAAATCGTGCGGTCCATAATTACAATATCATAATTAAAATATAAATTAAGTACGTTTCTTTTGATAGCAGTGTACATATAGTTTTTAAAATGGCAGCTTTAATTTCTTAAATTGCAAAAGATCTACGCACCAATAAAATAATAGTTTCTCTTGCGAGGAATTGACATATGCTCCAAGAGTAATTTTTGTCACGAAAAGTGCTTTCCCAAATTAACCGTTCAGATTCGGCTTAAAATTGTAGGTCCCCTCTTTCCATGGCAAGAATACTCGCAGACAGGAATGGTTGAGAGTTGTAAGTCACTAGGCCCTAGTTATCAACGGACTGTTGCGCCACCTAATTTTTTTTTATTTTTATGAATGGTAGCCATTTTGATTAATTTGAGCAAGGACAGACATTCTATCCATCCTGTCCTGCACATATTTTTTGGAAAGAGTTTGAAACGCTTGAATCATGTGTATCATATCATATGGTGGTTAAATTTCCCACAATAACAGCAAAATATGGCCCAAATGATAATATTTCAAAGAATTATGTTTACCTCAATAATTACGTACTATCTAATTTATTTTAATGTAATAATAAAATTGTTCCAAATTTACTGTCAATCAAAAAAACAGTCAAGACCAAAGAATTCTGATTTTTGGGCGAAATAAATATTATAACCAAACTGTTTAATATGAGTTTTAGCCTTGGTACCTTAATGTACATATGTATGTATATGAAAACAAATTGATCAACAAATACTTGGGGAATGAATTTTGTCTTTACTTGTACTGGCAAAAACAAGGTTATTAAGCATAGCTTACTAAAATATGATTTTAAAACATTAAAATGAAGCATTTTCTTCAAACAAGAAAGAACTTTCAAAACTAATAAATCTACTAACACATAGTTTGCACTATAATTTTTGTATCAAATGAAACAATCGATCGACATTAAATCGAAAAGTCGAATAAAATGAATTTCCGTTAAAAAATGCCTGAAACTCAACGGGTTTAATAGGTCTTTCATATGCTTACATATAATTATTTGCACCCTTAGCTGGCTTTCGATTTGAGAAGCTTTCTTGTTTTAGCTTACTTATTACTTATATTTGAATAATCAATATTCTTGCCATACGTTTTCTGACCAAAATAGTCGTATCGATTTAAACATTGAGGTAGTATTGTACGCAAGTATATAATAACGATTTAAACACTTATTAAGAGTTACAACCCAGTGGGGTGTTCATTATTTGAAGGACGCAAAAGTACGAGTCACCGAAAGTGTATGGTAAGGTGGTATTCCAATATATGAACAAAAGTGTTTTGTGTTCACCTATATCTATAGGTATATTAGGTCCATTGCTTAGCCAAGCAGAATTATATTCTTTTTGAGGGGCGTTAATTAAAGTTTATTGATTTATAGAATACATCACTTTGTACTGGTTTTTCCAATAGTTTAATTAAACCAAAAAAAAATAAAATATAGAAAAAATAAATAATAGAAACGAACTTCGCCTGCGTTTGGAAAGAGTAAGGAAAAATTTCATATACAATTTTTAAAATAAAACAAAAGGAAATAATGATAAAAACTCTCAGAAATATTAAGAGTGGTATTGTATTTTTTTAATAGAGTTATTTAATGATTACACTTGTTAATCCTTAAATATACGATTGTTACACCTTTATTTTTGGCAACGTTGTTTGTTTTTGTTTGACCCAAAAACTGAACCGTGTGCATGTTTATTTCAGGTCTGAAATCCAGAAAGGTATAGGTTAATTTACTTACTTGAGTTTGTGGGTAACACCAGCGGGATATGAGACCTCAAATACTCCTAAGCACCATCGTGTGGGGTTTCCGGCGATGTGTTTGATCTTTCCCCAGTTCTACTTGTAGTATTTGTGTACAATTACTTTTCGAAGTGTTTGTTCAATCCACTGCCGCTTTTCCTCTACAGTTCTTTGCTTGAAACACGATTGCGTCAGAAAATACTTAAGATGTTTCGTAGAATTTATTAATTAAGGATTGTGCCAGTTGATCTTGGTTTCTAGGTGCTGCATCCGTATAGTACATTGCGCAACATCCGAACGCATCCTTTGCTTTCCCGATACGGCGATGTATTGTTCGGTTTCGTTCTTGGTAGAGACGAAAATTTCAAAATACTGTACTCTTTGGCTGAAAAAATGGCTGAGGAACATCTTCCTTTTTCCTTGGACTTCTCGTCAAACAAAATTATGCACAGTCTACATCAAACAATTCAGAAAATGTATCAAATGTATAGTTTACAAAAATTACATCGACTCGTGATACAAAAACTATAAATGAAATTTTAATATTTATCGTTTCAATAAATATCGAAGAAGACATCGAATTAATCAGATCAGACACTAAAAATAAAAATGTATGTGCATGCAGACTCAGTAGTACTTGCTTATAAGCGCTCTGTACGATAGATATGTGAAAATCTTTTTACGGAAGTTGTTAATTAATGATAATAATTTTGTTTTGTTTTTATTTTCAGTTAATCAATATGAAACGTCAAATTTAGCGACAAAAGTAGGTTCCTATTCGGTAGTCAAATTAAGAGAAAAACGAGAAACAGATTCTAAAACGCAATATCAGAGTGTTTTGCAAGATCCAAATGGACCACTACCAGATCAATCGAATAGTACAACAACAAGTGTTGACGTAAAACAAGAACCACCAGGTAATGTTACTTTATCAACAACACCGACACCATCAATTATCATCCCAATGGTTGTTCATTCAAAACATCTGCTTGGCGTCAATGGTACAGGACAGCGAAAAGATTTTTCAGATAAAATAACAACTAAACCACCGGTCGTCTCCGAACCAATTCAGCTGGATGCAACTAAAAAGCCTACTTTATTCCCCAAGAAAACTTTATCAAGTGTTTCAGAAGAATCGCCGGATAAATATACTGAAAATGTCGATGTACCTGAAAATGAGACTATAAGCGATCTTGAAAATAGGCAATATACGGTCAATCAAACTTCGGTAAGTTGTTTTTGTTTTTGTAACTTGACTCTCTTGCCTAAAGTACAGGTAGATTTGACTCTTGGAAATAAATTCAAACTGAATCATGTAAATAAAACTGCGATTTAGAAATAAAATATCCGATCTATTTTAGTCTTTGTTCATCAGGTGAGCATTTATTCATTTTCTTTATTAAAGATTATAAATTTCATTAAGAAAAAATGTACAATCTACACCGTTAAAATGTGTTCTTATCAATATTGAGTTTTTTGATGAAATGACATATTGCTTCCTGAACTCCCAAGCTAATTTTGTTTCAAATTGAAGTTCTTTAAAAATAATCATGTGTCTCAAATTTTCTGTAGATGGTATCAGTTTTTCTTGTGTTGCTAATCATAACGAAAAACTGTCGCAAAAGATTGCCCTTTATAAAGTTAACAATAAACTTTAGTTTTTGTTGAAAAAATAATGTTTAGTATGCAACACTTACCTTTTTTGTTGGCATTTAGGCTTAACTTGCATTTAACATTGTGTATGGGTTAGTTACATACGAGACAAAACCTTCCGTACTGAAACGTGAACAAGAACTCATCCCAAAAAATTATGAAATTCTAATTTATCGAAATAAATAGTTTGTGTACCCGATTAGTTTGTTGAAATTGTAAGTTAACTGGGAAGAGGGTTTTTTCTTGTAGAAACCTCATTTTCTTTAAAATGTGTTGTGTGAAACTTACAAAATAATATAAGTTGATTAAAAGCCGAGATATAAACAGTTAAAGTCTCAAAAATTAGCATTCAATTTTAAGAATATTATCCTTTATGCCTAAACATCTTTGTTTAAAGTATTAGCTTATTTTATCCTACTTGTTCCTACAAATGTTTGATGGGGTTAAGGCCTCTAGATAGAGCAGGCGTTGTAGGTTGTGATGTGAGGACAATATAGATTTTAGGTTGGGGCTATTGTCTTGATCAAACGAAGAATGAAAAGCTAAAATGGAAAAATTTAAAGGCGACTGTATAGCGTGAAAGAGTTCATGTTGTTACAATTCTGAATGATTGTGGATGTTTGTAAAACATTAAATTTGAAAAAAAAAAAAACATTTCAGGACCATCATATATATTACAATAGCACGATTTATGTAAGCAAGGATCAAGCTGATGCGTTTTGGAGCTCTTTCAAAAATATAACCCCAAATTCTATGCTTTCGGCTTCACATCGTAGAGCAATGGTAAATATAAACTCATACAAAAAACAAGTTCAAATTCATTTTTGTTTTGCATACTCAGACTGTAGAACTCAAATTCGACTTTCCATTCTATGGTAACCCAGTAAAAAATGTAACTGTGGCAACAGGTGGTTTTCTTTACACTGGAGACTATGTTCACTCGTGGTTAGCAGCGACCCAATATATAGCACCATTGATGGCGAACTTTGATACGAGTCTATCTAATGATTCATACGTGAGGTTTAAAGATAATGGTAAGTTAAAATATGAAAATGAGATCTTATAAATAATTGTTTGAATGTTACAGGCACAGCATTTACAGTAATATGGGAAAAAGTTTCGTTGCAAGATAAACAAGACGTTGGCACTTTTACTTTCAGTACAACATTGCATAAAAATGGTGATATCGTTTTTACCTATTACAGCGTTCCAATCCTAATTAATTCGATTCAAGATGACAAGCATCCAGTTAAAGTTGGTTTATCTGATGCCTATATAATTGACAAAATTGTTTTCTGTAAAAATATTTCCTTTTTTTTTAACTTAAACAAAATATATTTATGTCTACTAATATTTTTGTAGTTGCAAGAAGAAAAACAATCTATGAGTATCATCGAGTAAATTTTGGAAGCTCAGATATTACCAATTCGACAGTAATCTACTTAAAAGCTCTTCCGACTTGTTTGTCTTATACCGATTGTGCATCATGCATACAACATCAAACATCTTTTGAGGTGAGAATAAGTTTTGTTTGCTGGACTATTATTTTTACAAGATTATTTATATCACAGTGTTCGTGGTGTCCAGTTTTGAATAAATGCTCAACAGGAACTGACAGAAAACGTCAAGAATGGCTTCATAAAGGTAGTATTGCATTTTTTGAATTGTTAATGCATACAGACATACATATAATGTATATAATGTTCATTTTGTTTGAATGTAGTTGTGGAAAAAGAAGTAATTTAAAGGCGTAATGTTTGTGCCAATTTAATTATTATTTTCAACAAATGATTTAAAATAACGATTCAACTACGACAAAAAACTAGGCATTTTTATTCTTCGAAGTTTCGTTTATAATTATTTGCTCGTAGTTCTTATGTTATGCGCACATTTTTATTTTGTATAAACATTGCTTCTTAGTGTTTTGGTAATAACTTAACATATACGAGATACAAAATGATCAAGTGACTTCCATTTTTCCCATACAGAAGTGACACATTGTATAATGTGAGGCAGAACTCAATAATATTTGTATTATTTTGAAACTGTTTAAAGTAGTGTTTTTTTCTTATTTGTAGGTTGCGATAGAGATCCAATAAATGTTGTTAATTTATGTCCTGCTATTGGACAAAAGGGAAATAATGCAGCCCAGATTACAAATCAAACAATTATTGACCATGGTGAAAATAATCGTAATGGTGACTACTTTCCTGTCAAAACTAGCGATGAGAACTCTGAGACTCAATACACTTCTCAGTCTGATTTCTCCGTGAACAAGGCTGCGACAAATTTCTCTTCGGCTGATGGTGGAGATGTACACAGTGTTGGTGTTGTACTAGGATTCATAGCTCCAATTTGTTTGGTCATGACTTTATTGGTTTGGGTTCTATACGCATACCGCAACCCACATACAAAGAGTGGTCAACTTTTGATTCAGGTAAGTGATCATTCTAAATGTTTCATTAAGATAATTTTACCTAGCGGAAATTTTTAAAAAAAGAAAAAAACGATTAAAATATTTATCTAAATCTTTCATGCAGACCAAACATCTTCAGGTTTGTATTCTTATAGAAAAATAAGATTATCATTTAATGCATTAATTCGTTGTTTCCGAGTTAATAATTATTTTAAGCCACTTAAAATTTAGAATGAGACATAATGTAGCTTAGTTTAAGTAGATTATTCTTTATTTAATCCACTTTAATAAAACCCGACTCATTGATTCTGACCTGGTTT
Organism: Eupeodes luniger; assembly: GCA_951509635.1. NCBI lineage: Eukaryota > Metazoa > Arthropoda > Insecta > Diptera > Syrphidae > Eupeodes > Eupeodes luniger. Next base: position 61,708,462 of record OX608074.1, read on the forward strand.
AGTATTGTTTATACATATACATATATACATATTCTCTAGGATAATGAATACATTTTCCATAGGTTGCCATCGATTTTGGAAATATTACTTCTGGCGTAGATAATCGTTGCACATGCAATTTCTTTAAGAATGTGTTGGCAAACAATAAAACTTTTCAAAACGAAATATTATTTTGTTGTTATTGTCAGGTCAGAAGTATAAAGAGTAGTCAAACAAATACAAGTATTTATGACCTTGATTTTTCACAACATACTAGACATTTGTAACTTTAAAAACTTTTAATGATAACGGAACCAATGTCAATAAATAGTATGTGAAAAGCAACAACAAATAAAATGGAGGGTGCAGGCGCCATTTGACAAGGCAACAACAAAATATTCAATGCTCGTCTTTTTTTAAGGCTTTGTCCTTCCACAATTTAATTAATTAATTAATTAATTGGTCAATTCAAAGGACGAAATGTACATAATTATGTATATTTATATTTTATAAAATATAATTGAAATTGAAAACCGCAATAATTGAAAGTCGTTACAAACATCCTTATAAAAAATAAATAAATTGGGTGGCGCAACAGTCCGTTTGAGAACTAGGGCCTAGTGACTGACAACTCTCAACCATTCCTGTGTGCGAGTACTGTTGTCAGGGATGGAGGGGACCTACAGTTTTAAGCCGAATCCGAACGGCAAATTTTAGAGAAAGCACTTTCCATGACAAGAATTACTCTTGGAGAATTTGTCAATTTCTCGCAAGAGGCAGTACCCGTGAAAAAAAACTTTAGGTGGCATAGGCAGGGATCGAACCCAAGACCTCTCGCATGACAGTCCAACGCACTTTTTTTTTTTAAATTTATTTTTATTAATTCATTCTTAAGACTATCTTAAAGCTAGACAAAATTTCATAAAACTAGCCTAAATTAACCATAACTTACAACTAACTTACTGGTCCCATACGGACACTCTAAGTTAAACAATAATACTTAATGCTAATGCCTTTCGGCCCTAAGATCTATTTAACTTTAATTCATTTTGTTTATTTTTGTATTCATTAGAAAATTTCAAAAAAAATAATATCAATATCCTTTTTTATTTTTACTTAAAGACTACTTAAAATAAGGTCCTTAATATAAAACTTAAAGCTAACTAAAACTACCTATTCTACCTATAAACTACTTAAAACTAGAACAACCACAGCAGCAAATCTAACAATCTAACTTTTTTTATTTTTCATATTTTGTTGTCTTTTTTTTAATATTTTTATAATTTTTTTTTGTATTTTTTGTATTTTTTTTTTTTGTTTTTTTTCTGTATTTTTTGTGCATATTTTTTTTGTATTTTTTTTTTGTGCCACCATGCCTATTCTACTTAAAACTAAACCCTAAAACTATAAAACAAGTATGTAAGCCGGCCAAGGCTTAAAACCCCATCCCGACTACCCACTATCAAGTGCCGATTGAAGCTACCAAAACTGGTTCTGCTGCTTCACCCTATCATTTCGGTCCCGTTCGGACACAGCCCTACTGAACCAAAGGAGCTCTGCTCCGCCTTGTGCCATGACGTCCCGATTGTACAGGAGTCGCCTATCCACGGTTCTTCGTCTGACGTGGTAGATTAGCGGAACTGCCAATCTATCCTGTATCAGACCGCATCTATCTAAAAAGAGGAATGCCTCTGGTGGAATGAAGCCGCTCAAGCGTGCACTCTCAAAATACTCGTCGTTCGGATAGAACGCCCCGAAAATTAAATTGTTGGTCGAAGACATAGCTCTTGCAATGTGACCTCGAACGAGTTTTATCACGAAATTGTCAATTCTGTTGAATCGAGCCCCGTTGTATAGGGCCTCGTTGGAATAGTAGTGTACGTAAGAAGATTCGGCTGTTCGATATAAGCCGGTACAGCGTCGTAAACACTGCCGCTCGAACACCCGAAACTTCTCCATCTGGGAAGGGGCAACGTTGAACCACACAGGACAACCATAAACGATCATCGGCCGTATGAGGGCCATGTAGCAAATTACCTTCACTCTGGAGTCAAGCCGACTGCTGTAAAACAGCCGTTTCGTCAGAGCGAAGGCTCCTCTGGCCCTGGTCAGAGCAGCATTTATATGTCTGTCGAAATATAAATACTGATCTAACCAGATACCGAGGTACTTCACTACACTTTTGCTCGCCAATGGCTGCCCGTGAAGATCAACGATAACCATCTTGCGCCAATTCTTGCACGTATCCCTCGTGGCCCTAGCCAACGGAGTCCGGAACAGAATTGTCTCCGACTTCTGGACATTTATTTTCAGTTTCCAGTCGTTGCAATATCGCTGAATCTTAACGAAATCACGCTGCAAGAGAATTCTAATAACCTCAACCTTTCGGGCCGTTCTGTACGCAATTAGATCGTCGGCGTACGCAATTGCCTTTGTAAGACTACCTATCAGATCGCTGGTGTAAATGCTGAAGAGAATCGGCGAATTTACCGCTCCCTGTTGAAGACCATTTTTAATTAAGAATGTTGTGGTAGAAGTTACATTGCCACTTTTGACAACAAACTTTCTACCGTTAAGCATATCATTAAGTATATACAACAATGGCTTGCTTATGCCAAGCCTGCTCAGTTTTAGGTAAAGACCCTCTAACCATACGGTGTCAAAGGCCTTTTCCAAATCAACCAGAACAGCACCTGTGCATTGTTGTTTTGATTTATTCCATTGGATATCAGAAACGAGTTTAGACGCAGCATGAATTGTGTCATGACCCGCCTTGAACCTGAACTGTTTATCCGGAATTATTTTGTTGTCCGCAGCCCACTTAGTCAGAGCCCTATTGATGATCTTTTCGAAAACTTTGCTGATGCTCGGAAGAAGACTTATCGACCGAAGATTTGACGGGTTGGAGTTGTCCTTTCCCTTTTTCGGGATAGGATGAACCACAGCGGTCTTCCAATGCACTGGATAATATGCATTATTCAGTGCATTAATGAAGAGTGTGGTGTAAATGTCAATTGCCTCCATCGGTAAATGTCTTAGTACAACGTTGGATATACCATCGACACCTGCTGACTTTTTATTTTTTATTGAATTGAAGATGAGCTGAAGCTCAACCTTCGTCACTAACAAGGGACTTGGACCTGTGCATTGTTGTTTTGATTTATTCCATTGGATATCAGAAACGAGTTTAGACGCAGCATGAATTGTGTCATGACCCGCCTTGAACCTGAACTGTTTATCCGGAATTATTTTGTTGTCCGCAGCCCACTTAGTCAGAGCCCTATTGATGATCTTTTCGAAAACTTTGCTGATGCTCGGAAGAAGACTTATCGACCGAAGATTTGACGGGTTGGAGTTGTCCTTTCCCTTTTTCGGGATAGGATGAACCACAGCGGTCTTCCAATGCACTGGATAATATGCATTATTCAGTGCATTATTGAAGAGTGTGGTGTAAATGTCAATTGCCTCCATCGGTAAATGTCTTAGTACAACGTTGGATATACCATCGACACCTGCTGACTTTTTATTTTGTATTGAATTGAAGATGAGCTGAAGCTCAACCTTCGTCACTAACAAGGGACTTGGTCCCGTTTGCTCGGCGATTATGGCATTTGCCAAAAAGTCGTGATCGAACCGCATGAAACCGCGGTTCAGATCGCCATTGTTTCATATCATTTCGGAGGTAAAAGTGATTAAGTAGGGCTCTGTTTTCCAGGTCGTGGTTGGGGCGAATGCTAACATTCACCTTGTACACTTGCTGGAAAGCAGATCCCACCGCCTCCACTTTTTCCTTCGGGTCTTCAATTATATAAAAGTCATCGTCAAAGATGGCTTCTTCTGGATCTATTTGCGCTGTCCTGAGTACGTCTGTGTTCTCGTCAGTTCTTTGAAGTTTCAGACACGGAAGGTCATTGTCGTTTTTTTTCCTAAATATCTTGTTGATTTTAGGGAACATACTAGGGTCACTGGAATTAACTGACCGGATCTTGCGGTCCCAGTACTTGTTAATTGATAACCTGTAGTTCTCCTTAATCAACAGATTGACATTTTTTATTGACGACTTCAGTATCCTAACCTCCAAGTCGTGTGGGTCTGTAAATCGTCTGTACAAGTTTTTGAGTCTTGTCAGTAAGCCACTCTTGTGCTTACGTAGTGCGTCAATCAAGAGGATTGACATCTGCTGATCTGTCAAACAGTTGTGGAAAATAAAAAGCTCTTAGAAAAATTGTGAAATTCTAATATAAAAATTAATTTGATGATTTAAATTGTAACTTCAATACAATTAAAAAAGCTACTTTTAAATCCATAAATTGAAATCTGAGTAAGTTGTAGCTATTAAGATTGAGAAACATTAAAACAAGTTGTTGCATTAAGGATAACCCAACTTAATGAACACAAAGAAACGCGGAATAATTGAAACCTCCCCTGAGCATATTAACACCACAAAACGTAGTTCCAGCTTCAGTTTACTCGAAATGACAGCAAATAACAATATATCAGGCATGAGTATGGAAACTTTCAAGCAAATACTAGATGAAAAAAACAAAGAACTTTGCAAGGAACTCGCGTCGAAGGCTGATCTACAGCTGCTTGTAGATGAAATATCTAGTATCAAAGTAAAATACGAAGAAATAAATAACAAATTTCAACAGCTAGAGTCACGAAACAAGCAGTTAGAACTACAGCTGGACAAAATTACGCTAAAAAACACAGAATCAAACCTTATTGTACACCTACCTAATGATCAAAACATTGACATGAATGACAGGGCAAAATCCATATGTGCTGAGCTACTTGGTAACATGAATGACGTAGAAACCGCATACAGCATTCCCACTCGAGACCCACGTTCAAAGACAGTGATCGTTAAAATGAGATGTCGGGAATCCGTTTGGGCAGTACTCCGAAACACGTCAAAACTCAAGGAGACAAACATTCGTATTACCAAGGATATGCCCTACAACATGCGCAGAAGGAGGGCCAAGCTAGTGGCGATCAGAAAAGCTCTACTTGTGGCAAACACACAAAAGAAAATTGTTCTTAGAGACGACAGGCTTCATCTGGAAGACAAAATATTCACTTGGGACACTGTTAAAGGTCTTAAATGTGGTCACGAGAATGGATTAAGTGTTATAGGTAGAATGTTTGGCGCTCTGCCCGCAGGTCTTGAAAATTTAATGAATGATCTTCTTAATCAAAACAATGTGTATCAAGTGTCAAAAAAAAGGCAAGCTCAAACGTCAAAAGGAGTGCGTTCAGAAAATTCAACATCATGGCAGCTAACAAAAACAACCGCTGTACTGGGGAACTTCGATGTACGTTCACACGAGCAAGCCAATTGAGGTTTACACGTCTATCAGAAAGAAGCAGAAATGAATGAAGTTTTATTTTTTAATCTTAGAATTATAAGTTATAATGTCTCTGGACTGAAAAATAAGTTAGAACTCGATGATTTTTTTAATTATATTTATGATTTTGATGTTATTATATTATTTGAAACCCATGTATTAAATAAGGAAGAAATAATGTTTAAAAATGTATTTGCAAACTATGAAGTCAAGTGGAAATGCGCTGTTAAAACAAGTATTTTTGGAAGAGGTAGTGGTGGAGAGCTTTTTGCCTACCGTAAAAACATTAAAGCAGTAGAATTCGAATTTAAAGATATTGATGAAGCATGTGTTATCAAACTGGAGAAAAATAGTTGTGCCCGTTACATCGTACCTACCTACTTAAACTGCAGCCACTGGGAATCTGACTTTGAAAAACTTAATGACCTGCTAAATAATTTAAATACGTCAGACCTAATGATTATTGGAGATTTCAACGGAAGGATAGGTTTATCACAGAACAATTTTTCTAGCGGATACAGCCATACAACTTTTAATGCAAAACGTAGATCTAAAGATGAAATATGTGACAAAAAAGGTGAAAAAATTATGGATTTGGCAGATACGTTTGACTGTAAAGTTTTAAACGGAAGTTGCGACGGCGATCTTAACGGCGAGTTTACATTTCTACGTGGAACATCATGCTCTGTAATCGACTATTGCTTTATTGCTGGAAACTGGAATTCAATTACCGATGACTTTAAAATAGGATTGCAAACGTTTTCTGACCACATGCCCATGGAAATTATAATTAAAGTGCCAAATTCTGCAAATTACACGAATAATTCAAATTTGCTCAACTTGCTACCTAAATTATTTTGGAATGAAAAAAACCGCGATCTGTACCAGCTTAATCTTAATGCTAGACTTGATATGTTAGCAAGATCAGAAGTTTCTGTAGACGTTGAAGTTCTCGCTGATATAATTAAGAAATCTGCACCAACAAAACAAAACACAGCAAATAAGACCAGAAAGAAGAAACAAGAATGGTTCGATAACGAATGCACGAAAGCAAGGCAGAAATCGTTTGCACTCCTAAAGCTCTTAAGATCACATAACTCGGATATCTTCAAAAAATTATATGCAGAATCGAACAGTGCATACAAGAAATTATGCCGTTCTAAAAAGATAGCTTTTGAACAGAAGAAAGTTCAAATGATAAGCTCTGCTAGCTCTTCCTCGGACTTCTGGAAGGCAGTAAGACAATTGAATGGAAGTAGACCTGCCATCGCTCCAAACCTACAGGCTCAACAGCTAAGAATCCATTTTCAGAATCTTCTTAATACTGAACAGTTATCTTTAACACACCAGTACGCAGTGCCTCTCTTTCTAGATGATATGTTAGATGCTCCGTTCACTTTAGATGAAGTCCAGAACACTATTAGAAATTCGAAAGTAAACAAGGCCCCAGGAGAAGATAGAATTCCGTTCGAGTTTTATAAAAACTGTACACCTGAATTTGCAATAGCGCTCACGCAAGAATACAATAAAATATACCAAAGTGGGAATATTCCAATGAGTTTTAGGAAGGCTATAATATATCCCCTACACAAAAAAGGAGATTATAACGACCCACAGAACTACAGAGGAATATCTTTTCTAAATACATCTTCGAAACTTTTTAGTGCCTTACTTTACAACAGGCTAACTAATTGGGTAAAAGAAAAGCGGGTACTTAATGAGTTTCAGGCAGGATTTAGAGAAGGCTATTCAACTATAGATCACATATTTTCTCTTATGAATATTGCCGAGATATATATGAAAAAGAATAAAAAGTTGTATACCTTGTTTGTGGACTTTCGTGCTGCCTTTGATTCTGTACCACGTGAAGCACTATTTTACAAACTTTATATGATCGGTATTTCGACTAGAATGATTCGAATTTTGATAGCCTTGTACGACAATAACTTAGCAATGGTCTGGGATGGGAAATGCGTTTCGGAAGAGTTTGCAACTACGATGGGGGTAAAACAAGGATGCATCCTGAGTTCACTTCTATTTATTTTATTTATTAATGATATAACAGAAAACATTGGAGGTGGTATCATAATAAACACAACTTGCATTCCTGCTTTAATGTTCGCGGATGATTTTGCTATCTTTGCTGAGACCGTTAACAGTATGCAGTTGATGATAAATAGACTGGCAAATTATTGTAGAAAATGGAACTTGTCCGTTAATTTGGCGAAGACAAAAATGATGATATTCAGAAATGGTGGAGGGAGATACTCAAGAAATGAGCAGTGGAAGTATGAAGGAGAGCAGATAGAAGTCGTGAGAGAATATAAATATCTGGGAGTTCTTATCACAGCCAACCTTAATATGAAAAAACATTTTGTAACCAAATTATCAGAAGCAAAGCGTGCTATCGGTTCAGTTTGGGGAAGATGCATAGGCAATAAATATCTAAACCACAGCGCAAAACAAAAAATCGTACGTGCAACTGCAACATCCATCATGCTGTATGGAGCACAAGTGTGGGGATACCGCTCATATACTACTCTTGAAGGTTTTCAACGATACTGTGTCAAAAGAATATTCAAACTACCAAATAGTACTCCCAATTACATGATTCATCTGGAGACGGGGATGCCACCACTCTTTCTGGAGACACTCAAATTACACTTTGATTATATGCAGAAAGTTATGAGAATGGATGAGCAAAGACTGCCAAAAATAATACTCTCCTACCTGCTAATGAAGAAAAGTAATTGTGTACAACAATGGGAAACGCTAGCACGTAATGGTGGATTAAATACAAATTTTGAAAACATCCAACACGACCAACTTTATAAAATATTAGAAAAAACTGGTAACTCTCTGTACGACTCATATGTGAATGAGGCTCAGTCATCTCAATATCGAATGTACTACAGTAAACTCAATTACAACTTACAAGAAGCAACATATTTTTTGAACACAAACTCTGCAGAAAAAATAAATATTATTTTCAAAATAAGAGGTGAACTATCAGGCCTAAATTACATACCGCATCGACCTGATCTTCCACTTGAATGTAGTCTTTGCAACCTCAAAGAGAGAGAAGATGTGTACCATTTTATTGGAAAATGCCCTATTTTGTGCGAACTACGAAGGATATACTTCGGAGCAAATCTTGTGGAGATGGTGGATGTGCTGAGTATTTTGAATGGAGACCGCGGATGGGACGTACTATACAAGTATACTGTTAATGCGCTGCACTACAGAACACGTATTATTGAAGGCAATTTTTAATCATCAAACTATCTTTTCATATTTAATTTAAAGTTAACTTTTTCTATGTATATATATAAAAAAAAAAAAAATCATGTCAATCTGGTAGACGGCATAATGCCAAACCAATTAGACTTTAAGCTAATTTATTTATTGAATGTATCATGTATGAATATTAATTTGGTCAATAAAAACTAAAAAACTAACTAAACTAGTGCGTCAATAGTCGCGTTTCTGTAAGCGTCCATTTGGTCCCGTTCTTTGTACTTTGGTATTGTCCGTTCCATTGTTCGTTTTATTGTTTCGTCCATTTGTTGTAAATGTTGGTCAATTTCTGTATTTGTCAGGTTTCTGTTGTTTGGTGGGGCTCTGTCACTCGAACGAAGTTCTCTCGCTAAGGCGTTGGTGAAACGAGGCCAACGCATCTTACTGTAATTGTAAGAGTGCGTTGCAACGTATTCCTCCAACTCCACGCGTTCGTTCGGAATCTGCATTACAGCAGCCAGTCCGCAGTGCTCACTGTCGTACTCGACTGTCTGTAAGCAGTTTCGAGGGTGATTACCCACTTTGTCTGTAACTGTCAGTCTTGTGTCGTACAGCAAAAGATCCAGAAAGGAGTCGCTTCTTGGATACGATGGCTTTTCAGTAGCCAGCAGGTCGACGCCATATTCAACGCTGTAAAGATCCATCAAATTAAAAAGATGGTTACCTCTGGGATTACTATGTTGATTTCCCCAATCTTCATGTTTTGCGTTCAAATCACCGGCCAAGATGAAATAGTTTTCTTCCAAGCTCAGTTTCAGTTCCCTAAAAAGAATCTCGAGTTCTGAAGCAAAGTAAGTAACCTGCTAACCTCCAGCCGCATAAGCCGCAATCATATACATCCGCTTCCCTTGAGTGAGAGAGATGCATACAACGCAAACTTCTAGCGTCTTGAGCTTTCGCAATTCATTGTTGCATATGACTTTATAATTAATGCCTTTTCGTATAAAGAGAGCGACACCGCCCCCTTGAGTGGAGTCGGGCCGGTCTCTTCTTACGATATTGTAATTTTTATGAGTCAATTTGTGTTTGTGGTTTAGCTTAGTTTCGCTAGCCATAAACACATCGGGACTGTAGTCTTTCAACAATTGGAACATATTGGCTCTTCGTTCAATCCTAATCAGTGAATTTACATTCACAGCTAGGACTTTAAGGCGCGTCTCCGGCAGCGCGCCCATTATGGTCTAAATTGCGCCAGGCCAGGCAACAAAGAGTAGAGATGATCTACCCTTTTGCCTTGCTCCTTTATCTGACTTTGCAGCCCTGTTAGTTGACCTTGAATGCTTAAAAACAAAGCTACAATGTCAGGCTGCACCTCTGGAGCCTTAGGCACAGGGGCCTTTGGGGCAACCGTTGGTGGAGCCTGTCTCGTATTCCCATTCCCTGACACCATTTGGGCGTAAGAGAATTTGGGATCCACGAATTTTTGTGTTGGAGCCTGTCGAACTGTTCGACTTCCTTCGGCTTTTTGACTGGCCTGTTTTTGTTTCATTTGCTGGACCCTAGGGCAACCCCTATAATTAGCCGGGTGCCCTGGGTTTCCACAAAGGGCACACTTGAGCTGGGTCAAATCCTCAACCCGCTCATTCCCCAGCTTGCATTCTCCCTCGTTGTGGGTTTCGGAGCACCTGACGCAGCGCAACTGCATATTGCAGTTGGCTCCGGCATGGCCGAACCTCTGGCACTTCGTACATTGTAAAATGTCGTCGTGCCTTTTTAATGTCTCCCAGTGTATGGCTTAATAGTCGAGGCATTTGATTTCCCTCAGACTCTACTTTGGGGCGATAATGTTACGAGGAACATTGGCAGCCTGTAACCCCCTCGCCTGGACTTCACCGTAGTGAAAGGCTTGACCCCTATAAAATCGAGATCATCATTGGCATTTTCACGGAGCTCAGCTAAGAGCGCCTCCGGTTCCGTGCAGGAACTTATGCCCTTCAGAAGGACCGTCTTAAATTTTTCGCTCTTAGGCGTGTAGCTGAAGAACTCAGCTGTGGCCTCTTTTAGTAACCCTTTTACTAACTTGTATTCGGCCAGTGAGAAACACTGGACCGAATAATTCTTTTCTTTTTCGTTTAAAATTTTGATTAGAAATTTGCCCTTAGTGGCCGACTTACATACCTGTTTTATGTCGTCCAGGTCAACTCTGTGTGTCCTTATTGGAGGTATTTTTTCCCTTTTTGTCTGTGGTTGTTTCTGGTGTTGCTGTTGCTGCTGCTGTTGCTGTTGCTGTTGCTGTTGCTGTTGCTGTTGCTGTTGCTGTTGCTGTTGCTGTTGCTGTTGCTGTTGCTGTTGCTGTTGCTGTTGCTGTTGCTGTTGCTGTTGCTGTTGCTGTTGCTGTTGCTGTTGCTGTTGCTGTTGCTGTTGCTGTTGCTGTTGCTGTTGCTGTTGCTGTTGCTGTTGCTGTTGCTGTTGCTGTTGCTGTTGCTGTTGCTGTTGCTGTTGCTGTTGCTGTTGCTGTTGCTGTTGCTGTTGCTGTTGCTGTTGCTGCTGCTGTTTCTGCTGTTCCTGCTGTCTTGGTTGTTGCTGTTGCTTAGAATTAGCCGAAGTCGATGGGCCCTCAGACATTGGGCCTGTCACTGCTGATGGCGTCTTTTTCTTTTGTTCCGCTCCTGTGTTTTTGGAAGCGGGCTTGGATTGTGGTTGTTTTTGCTGCTGTAGTTGTTGTTGCTGTTGTTTTTGCTGCTGTTGTTTTTGCTGCAGTTGTTTTTATTGCTGTTGCCTTTGAGCTGCCTCTTGTTGGCGGCGCGCCTCTTGCTTCAGCTTTAGTTGGCTGAGGAGCGGCTCAATATCCTCCTTGAGTTTTTTTAGGCTTTCTTCGTGTTGGCTGATTTCGGCCTGTTTGTTTTGGAGGGCCTTCATTAGCTTTGCCTCGGTTTGGAGGTCCAACTCCACCTCCAACGCCTTTTCTTTTGACGGCTCTGGCTCCGATCTATTCTTCGGAGACCTATACTGCCCTTCTCCTCCATCAGAGATGTACTCGGGGGGTTCAGAGTCGTCAACCTCAGAGATTTCACTCTCTGATGACGTCACTTCCTTACTTTGTTTTGGCAGCTTTTTTTTCAAAGCTGCCCGCTTAGATGGATTGGCTCTTTTAACCAGATTTGGTGCTAGTGTTTGCCTCTTCCTCTTGGTCATCGATGTTTGCGGGTCCGATGCATGACCCGATTTTACGGTGACTCGCGGTACCGCTGGCAGTAATTTCGCATCACCCGATATATCAGCAGAGGTATCTTTCGATACCCCTGCTTTCTTCTCCTTCTCCATTCTTCTTTCTTCCCAGTTAATATAATCGACTATTTCCCTGTTATGAAAAAAAGCGATGGTATTTTTTGTCGACTCCGCCCGGGACTCGAACCCACGACCCTTGGAGCTATCTTCGGACGCCACTTTTTTTTTCCAAATTCATTTTTATTAATTCATTCTATCTTATCTTAAAGCTAGACAAGAATTCATAAAACTAGCCTAATTATCCATAACTTATTACTAACCTACTGGTCCCATACGGACACTCTAAGTTAAACGACGCCACGCCACTTCCACTGGGCTATCGATTTGTTATTTTTTGAGGTGGCAAACTGCCAACTTTATTTACAACTTATAACTTGCACTATTTAATTTTTAAATAAATATAAATAAAAACACTTCTTCACTTGCTGGAAGTCAAATAACGACTGACAGTCCAACGCACTAACCATCATGCCACGGGTACAATCATCCTTATACTTAAACTAAAAAAAAGGAAGGAAGTGCACATAATTAAATGATAACGATAATGACAGATGCATTTAAACATCATCATACCCTCCTTAGATGTGAACTGTGCAGATCGGAGTCCTTTGAACTGAGACCGGCTACATTTTCAAAAAACTCGAAAAAATATACAAAAATATGTTCAGCTTATTTATTACCATTATTATTACTTATTACCATAGGAGATGGCCTCAAAGCACAAAACTGGAAATTTATATTCTCTGACGGATCAAAAACAGAATTCAATCTAGGTTTCACTTCTACAACACAAAAGGGTAAAATAGTTCTGCTAGGTCTTCTGCCGGAATATGCATCAGTTTTCTCAGCTGATCTTTTAGCAGTCTATGAAGCCTCAAAGTATGCCGGTAGTACGATAGTATGTACTAATAGCCTCTGGGTTATTCACTCTATTGAATACATCAACATACACACATTACTGCTCGAAAAATTAATAAAGACAAATCTCAACTTATATTCCCCATTTTGACAAGAGTATGGATGCTTTTTTTTAGTTCTTCGCAATTTTGTTTTTGGAGTTTGAGTTTGTAGAAGGATCTCAATTACTTGTTTTAAACACCCCTTACTTTTTTGCATAATCAGTGATAATTTTAATAAGGTATGTTTTAAACCGAATTTGATAAATTTATAATTATTTAGATAGTTTATTTATAGAAAGTTATTTGTTTTAAACTCGAAAGTCTTGTCTTTTTAGTGGCAACGTCTTTCTTTTTAGTTAGATTCATCCTGAATTTAAAATAGTTTTGTCATCATATATTAAATAAAATTCAATTTATTTCCTACAATATACTTGTTGCGAAGATCAAACGGTTGATATTTCCTTGAGGAAGAAGAACGTACAAACAAAATTATTTCAATTAAAACCAAAATGATTTTAACTGACCTCTGTTTGCTGAAGATACAGAATTGAATTATCCTATTTTTGTTGAAATATCTAGATTGCTCAAATCACTGAAATGATGACGTCAGTCGGGTCCACCACCAGTGCATGTTGTTTCTTTTTTGTTTTTGTTTTATGTTTTTTTTATTTTGCATTTTAGATCAATTTCTCTGCTTTTTTTCTAAAGTGTGTTATGGAGGACCTACATTTTAAAATTTGTTTTAGAGTACTTAGCTATTAAACTCTACAGCATTATTTTCCTACTTTGTATTAGCTATAAGTTTGGAACAAAATCCTTTTGCAAGTCCAACGTTTCTTTCGTTAATTGGAGCAATCTGCACAACTGTTTTTTATTGCTTACTACTTTGTGATTCCTTCGGAAAAAACAATTAAAATTGTATACCTTAATTATTAAAAAAAATGCATTTTTTAATTATTTCTTTGATATTACCAACACATCGACAGCAAATTTAAGACTGAATTCAAATTGAAAACTAACCAGAAAATTGATGAACATTGTTATTCACAATACCTATTTTTCCTTTCAAAACATGTACATATTTAAAAAAAATTCAAAATGGGCCAAGAATATCGTGAATTGACAGACAATGCTATTTAATAAATTAGGTAAAAAATATCAATCAATAATTGAAAGTTGATCTTCTCAATACATAGTACATACATAAAAGTCATTCAAGATCGTTTCAACGTAGAACAGTAAATTGCTTCTTCCACATCAATAATATTCTTAAGAGCCGACATCAAATTTTAGAAGTTTTTATGTAATCAAAGTTGGTGAACGTAGGAGATGCGGGAATAGAGCCCAAGTCTGGCAGGTTTTTTTTTTGTCAGAGTTTGGCGTGGATGAAGTTTTAAAAAGAAGTATTAGAAAAATCTACAGAAGCATATAATTGCAACACGTCTCACTTTTAACTTTCCCCCCGCCAGGCAACCCCAAAAGTGGTGAAAAAAATCACTTTTTGGGGGTTTGTGTAAAAATGTGGTTTTCCAAAATATCTTAAAATATCCTTAGATCACAAAAGTATAAGTACCAGAGGCCCTAATAAAAATAAAAGTGCAAAAGAAAAAAAAGAATTGTGTAATTTTATTTGTAATTTATATTTTAATATATATTTATATAACGATATACATGTGCCATTAGACATGTACTTATTAAATATACAAAAAAATACATCTCAAATAAACCTACGCCAAACGCTGTGGAAAAACCTACCAGACTTTGGTGTTCCCTATCAAGGTGCTAATCCCTACAAACCCTGCGTTCGCCAATTTCGGTTATATAAACTCCCAAAATTTGCTGTCTGCTCTTGAACTGTTAGATTCAAATTTTAGTTAATAAATCATTTTTGGAAAATATTCGTAAAAATCCACCACAATTTTGGTTGTTTTAAAATCTTCCATCAACAAAGGTGTGCGAACTGAAAACATCAAAAAAAAGTTATCGTAATGTATTTTATGTTTTCCCCTTATGTATCTTGGTGTAATGTGACCAACAGAATGATTTAACATTGTCAAATTCAATTTCTGTTCTAAAATGTTCATGTCATATGTTTTGTTAAAAAAAAACTTGCTTTAACTTCTTAATTTCAGTAAATTTTGTTTACAAAACGTTAAATGATAGTTCGTGTTCCAAGCACAAGATTCACCGGATTTATATTTAAATCACAAAAATAAAAACCTTTCATTTATAATTTATAATCATTAAGTTATTATATTAATATTTAAATATAATTTCAGTACCGGCCTAGTCAATGGACATGGAGACGAGGGGAAGCCAGATATACAGCAGCTACTATACATATGTAAACTTGACAAACAAAAATCATTAACTATTTGTATGTTCTGTCGCTTTCATGGAATCCGGTAGTTTGGACCGTAAATATTACCAGTAAACAAATATATCCGGGGCGATAAAGCATTTTCCAAATTAAGTCAAGTATTCTACGATACATATAAAATAATACTTTATCGATCAGTAGATAACTTTCTTAGGTATGCTGAACATTTCTGAATTCCACGATAATGCCTTGCTTTAGAATTTGAATTAATGTTGAATTTTCAAACATCAAAAATTATTTCAAAGACACACATTAATTTTAATCAAACTTTTTGATTTCTTTGTTTAAAATTTCACAATTTTTAAGTTTCAAAATAAAAAGAATTCAGCTTGCCAGCCCTCCATTTAAATTTTAAATTTAATTAAATCTAAAAATCGGGCGTTTGGCAAACATTATTAAATAAGAAAAAATAGATACATAAGTAGAGAAATAAGTTTTCACATAGGAATTGTATTTTTTAAAAATTATTGTTTTTTTTGTAAAATATTTGTAGCCCTACTGCATGTTTGTTTTAACTTTAATTTTATTATTTTGTATTTAATTTTTTTTTGTGATTTAATAAATGTATGTATTTTTTTTATTTATGTACATATCTAGTTTCAGTTTTAAATATATGCTATCTTGGTTTTTATTTGAAAACAAACATTTTCAACCATATCAAAGCATATTAAAAGCAGCGTATTTAAATTATGGTGCACCCTATTGCGGTTGTCGTTCTATTAAATTAACAGAAATATGAGTCTATATGCGAAGCCGCCGTTTAAGTAAAATTAATATAACCCCAAATGTGACTTATCACTAGGTAGTACATATTAAAGAGGTAATACTCGAGAAAATATTAGAAAACACTAAAAACGTACTTACCAATTTTCTAATTTGTGTAGTAAGTCAAACAAAATTTTACAATGTAACAATATTTTTAATATAGTACAATAATATGAACTACATGCCTGTATGGCCACATGTCGTTATAATGCAAATGCAATAAAATGGAAGGAAAATAAGTTTATTATTTTCTCTTGCAACTTTTGGGTAGTGTAGTAGTCTAGTATATTTAGAAAAGAATGAAGTACTACAAATTAACTCAATTAAGTTTATTACACACATTTTTGTATCGATTAAATTAATAAGATTTCAATTGAATTTTGAATATGAATATGAAGGGCTTAAAAATTCTAAGATTATAGTTTAATTGATAAACATCAATCATCGATCTTTAATTTTAATTCGGTGTGTTTAAGTGTGCTATGAATATCAAATAATTCTTATAAATAACTGAACCACTCGGTTTGGTGCGATTGGGGGGATCTTGAACTTGGCGATACTTATCCGTCTACTTAAACTACATACCATGTGTACTCATAACTTATACAAAATCTTTAGTTTTCAAGTTATTTCGGTAGAAGTGAACTTTATCCTTTCTCACATTTTTAAACCGATTTCAAGTTTAAAAAGTAGTTGTTCAGTTAAAAATGTATTGCATTTCAAAAATGGATTTTTAATTTAATTTGTTGGTGTCAATCAGGATTTCCGCATACTCAAGCATTTTTAAGTACAGGTAAATCTTATATTTGTAAATTACATATTATCAGCTTACAACTTACAGTCTATTTTTTACACTCACGCTAGCTACCTATTTGGTACAAACATATAAATATATAATTTGCATTATACATATATACATAATTTGTATTATGTATATATATTTATTTATTGTATTATATATATTTTTTGTTTTATATATGTATGTATACATTTATAGGCTAAGAGGACAGGGAATTTAATTAAACTTCCGAATCCATTTATACAATTTATAGATTTTTGTCGCCTGTTTGATTTGGGTAAACCGGTCCCTGCTGTTTTCGATGTGAGGGATTGCTTTCTCCAACGCCAACAGAGAAAATTCCGTTATAGATTGGTTTGTTACATTGGCCATTAAAAGGTCAACCTGTCAATATGTTTGGGATGTTCTCATGACAACTAATTAATAACTTTTGAAACCTTACATATTGTGTATTAATAGTCTCAACAAAATTGTGACACATTTCAGTATCAATATGTTTCATTATTTTTCCTTAACAACCCCTTTTGGCAGCTCCATTATGTTTTTATTATAAACTTTTAATAATTTTAGTTGTATCTGTTTAGGTATAATCATTTATTATTGAAGTGTAAATACATTTTTTTAATTAAATTTCCTTATCTAGTTATCTTCATTAATTCACGTTTGGAAAATATGGAGTAAAAGTAAATTCAATGTATTTTTATATATTTTACATATGTACGTATTTCTTAAAGAGGTAATTATTTTCATAATTAAAAAGAAAGATTTTCAGTGTGAGTTTTAAGCAACCGATATTTCAGTCAAAGAATTTTAATCGCTAGTCTGAAAATCAAATTTTTGTAGGCATTTATGCATATTTATACAAAAAAGAACAATCACCGAAAGACAAATACATATATACTGTCAAGTGTTTCAGAATTATATATATATTTATGAAATGATCAATTAGTGATTCCCGAGCCTTATATATAAAAAAACGAAACCTTATACATATATGTATATACATAAAAAAAAAACGAAAATCAAATTGATATCTAAACATTTTGTACTAAACTGTAAAAATAATGATGTTTTTAAACATTAAAAAAAAACTTATTAAAATTAGAAAAATGAATATATTTGTAATATCCACACAAAAATACCCCTACATTCAAAGATATCTTTTATTCCCTCCATAAAACTATTAAAAACTGTATTTTATTTATTTTAACGCTACATACTCCTATTAATTTTATAAACATAGGTAAGGTATATTAAATAATAATAAATATGGTTAACATTTTAATTCTCCCTCATAACTTTTTATTATTGGTGTATATGAAGGAAATATAGTATATTGATAGAAATAAGTTTGTCAACAGTTTTTGTGTTTTTTCGTCATTTCAATAACATATTACAGTAATTTTTGCAAACAAAAATTGACCTGCCAAACTGTTGGAGTGAATTTGTTATTATTATGTAAGTACAAAATAATACAAGTGTGAACTTGTTTGGAAACCTTATTTTTAATTACGACACGCATAAACACGCGGTTTTTCGTGCGCATGTGCGGGGTTTCGTTAAATTCAATAAATGTACATATGTATGTATGCATGTTGTAATTAGAAATACTCACGCCTATCGAGGGAACCGATGCGATGATGGGAAAGAATTTTCTCCGATTTGTGGGAAATGTACGAATTTTGTTTCAACGTAAAATGTCAAAATAATGCGATGCATGCAAAAAAGTAGGTGCAGGCCACTGCGCATACAGTTTCTACGAACGAGTAATGTTGACACTTTTATTTAAGAAAAAAGAAATTGAAGACAAATCCAGGGCGATTTGAAAAATATGTGGAATGCAAATGACAAATTTTAAATATGTGCTAATTTTCTTTCAGAAATAATTAGTTTAGTCGACAAACGGTTGCATTATGTTTTAATTCCATTTAAAATTCGAAACACATTGAAATTAATCCTTGTGCGATGCAATATATTTGATATGTTTCTAAGGCATCTAAAATTCGAAACACATTGAAATTAATCCTTGTGCGATGCAATATATTTGATATGTTTCTAAGGCATCTTTCAATATTGTTCTTGTTATTTATTCAGATCTTTCTTTTATTAAAAATACACCTTAATACTGGATTACCTTCATAGGCGTGACTGCAATGTTTGTTTGCAAATCTAATAATTAAATATCCATGCCTTGATGGTTAGTGCGTATGACTGTCATGCGGTACTGCCTCCTATTGTAATTGTCATGAAAATCTCAAATTAGCCGTTCAGATTCGTCATAAATGTATACTCTGAAGGTCCCATCCAAAAATGGTTGAGAATTGTAAATTATTAGGCCCTGGTTCTCCAGGATTTGCCTGAAGAAATCAAATCAGTGCAATTACTGGGGCCTGATAATGGGATTCGCCAAAAACACTCTAGTAAAGATATAAATCCTCGGTAGCCATATTGGTTTGCCTACAAGCTAAACCGGAAACTACAAATACAACAATGTAAACAAATGGGTTTTGGAGGGTGATACGTACGACGGATTTATATCTTCATATAGTGTTTTTGCCAAAAACACTCTAGTAAAGATATAAATCCTCGGTAGCTATATTGGTTTGCCTACAAACTAAACCGGAAACGGATTTCATTAATTGTGTCTTAGTGTGCGTGAAAACACGCACACTAATACTACGTTTCCACCGGGCACTAAACCGAGATTTAGCTAGATTTGTCACAAATCTCCTTGAAATCTCGAAGATTTACCATACAAATTTTAATCTCCTCAAATGAAGATTTCAAATAAATCTCATTGAAATCTACTTGGAAACATTAGTTTGGCAAATCAAACAAACTTTTTTTCGGAGAATAATTGTTGAACCGACCCATTTAAACGCCAATTTCGTTTATTGACAGATGAAAATGTCAACAAAAACTATCTGTCTCACTTCCATTTATTTCTTTAATTCTTTAAAGAATTCATCGTCGTTCTTAATAACATCCTCTTCCCAAAAAGTACTTGGACGTATATTACATTACATTACATTTCACACTACTCAGCACATAAATGTACAGAGTAGAGAACACAGCACCTTGAGCGACTAGACTATATAAGGTGATAACAACACAAGACATTAATACAAGACAGAAGGACAGAAGAGAAAGAACAAACAGAAAGAACACATGACAACAGCACGCGGTAGGTTTCGAGTCGGTCCCCCATCTTTCTACTAACCACGCTCACTGATGCTTGATTTCGGTGATCGATGAACCGATGCTTTATCAGTGACTAGGCCGTTGCCAAACGTCAAATTAATCTCCTTTTCTTTGGTGGAAACACCTCAAGATTTATTTTAAATCACTTTCCTTAAATCTCGGATTATTTTTTGGTGGAAACGTAGTATAAGACACAATTAATGAAATCCGGTGCGTGGAAATTTAGTTTATCAGTTATTTGAATTTCACATTTATTCATGGACATAATGTCAAAATTACAAATACAACAATGTAAACAAATGGGTTTTGGAGGGTGATACGTACGAAGGACTTATATCTTCATTAGAGTGTTTTTGGTTTTTGCTTTAAATACTGGGGCCAGATTCTGTAATAAACGAAACGAAAACGAACGTTCGTTTTTCAAAAACGAAAGAAATTGTGCGAAAACGATATTTGCCATTCTGTATCGCATTTCGTTTTTGTGTCTTTGTTCGTTTTTGCTTCAAATCCAACAAAATTTGATTGCATACTTTCTGGATGTCAAATATCTTGAGAGATGGGATATTCATTTTAATCGATGAGTGAAACTTGAGCAAACCGATAATAAATAAGTAAGCGAGTAGGTGATTTAAGATTAAAAATCAGGAAAAACTAAGAAAAAAAGGCACTTAGGTTATTTTATAAGAATTTCAACTTTAATTTTAGTGGTTGTTAAGTAAAACAACATAAATATTAAGAAAACATACATTTCCGATAGAAGTAAAATTTGATAAATTAAAAAGACTCATCACTATTATTGTGACAGATTGTATTAAAATTATTTGTATTGAAAGAAATGTGTGTTTGTGTTTTTAATTTTACAAAATAATTTATTTTCTATTAAGTATGTAGGTATTTCAACAAGCTTCAGACAGCCATACTCATCAAAAAAAGAAAACAATTTATTAGAGACCAGGAACTTAAAGTTGCTATAAAAAACAACGAGCCTTAAGAGGCAAAACTTAGTTCGTTTTTGTGATACAATACCATTGTGACTTTTATATGTATTTAAAATATAACGTATTATTTATTGTTTATTATTATTTATTTGTTTATTTAATTTTTCTTTTGTTTCGATGACCATTTGATCCATTTCGGGAAAATTTGGTTTTCTAACGTTGTTAAAAACTCTCCTTATAGTATTGAAAGAGTGCCTCCTGCAAGAGGTCACACGAAATCGTTTCCAAATGACCATTTGTAGCTTCTTCCACCCAATACCTCTAAAGTGCAAAATATCCGCGTATCGTCTCCTTTTTTTAATGTATTAAAATCTTTTTTGAAGAAAAAAAATTGAAACTTAAATATATAAGAAGAGAAACGTGAAAGAATAAGCTGTCGTTTATTTTGTTTCGCATGTGCGAACGAAAACTTTCGTTTTATATGTTACATGAAGCAAATCGTTCGCACACGCGAAAACGTTTAATCGCTTGTGCGATACAGAATGTCACCCCTGTTAAATGTCAGTCATAGACACACCATATATGGTGTGTCTATGATGTCAGTTATCTGCACTATTCGGTACTTCATCCAGTCAAAAAGTTATCATGAAACACTCATATCAATTTTATCTGTGTAAACGATTGAAATACTTATTGCTGTAAAGTATTGAAATATTTTATTTGACTAAAATTTTTTAAATTTGTTTTTCTCTGTTGCCTCCGCTACCTTTCACTTGTTCTTTGCAACCAAAAACACTCTAGTAAAGATATAAATCCTCGGTAGCCATATTTGTTTGCCTACAAGCTAAACCGGAAATCGAACTCATAAACTTATTTAATTATGCGTGTGATTTCTCCTCTAATTTTATGAAATTTCCCCTAAAAACTTAGTAGTTGATTCTATGGTTGCGTGAAAACACGTGAATTTTTCTCGTTGAATTCGTGCACATTACAAATACAACAATGTAAACAAATGGGTTTTGGAGGGTGATACATATAGAGTGTTTTTGTTTCTTGTCCTTATTGTCTTCCAAAAGAAGTATATAAGCCGTTGCCGATACAACGACGTTTTCTATTGGCTTTTTGATTTGGAGAAATAAATGCTTCCCCTTCTTAAACGTTTAAGACGTCAACAATCTGCTTATTAGCTTTGTATATGAAATGGAATAGTACTATTATGAAGAGGAACGAACGAAGCGACGTCTGGGCAAACATCAATTAACTAAATCTGCAAAGTTTTTGCGGAATTTTAATTGGGGAAATTAAGAGACAATTTGACAATACAAAACAGAAGAATGTAAACAAAAGTAGCTATGGTTGGAGGGAGACAATAAAGAGACATTTTTTTGTTGATTTATTTATGTTTTGCATGTATAAATAAGCAATATTAAAGACAAATACCAATAAGCCAAATACCAATTCAAATTTAAATTTTGTAACTGTTGTCGGTTAGCCGATTGCCAATGAATACAGCAAAAATACAGGAAGAAAGTAGGTACAATGTTTTTGTTTTTCTTAGGTATATATGCATCTACATATGTATATTAGATCAAATAGAAGTAGGAATTATTATTATTGAAATGAAAAGAATACTCTAAAAATGGAGGTATGTAAGTGTATTTGAAAAGAAGACCAATAAAAGTCAATTGTGGATCCAGGGGGTTGTAGGGTCACGAAACGCCCCCTGGAAGATTTTTTTTTTAATTTTCGTAGAAATTCCCTTTACTTCAAAACGTATAATATTGCCGTAATGGATTTCACCCCTTTTTATTTGTAATTATTTATTTTGTGTATATGAAAATAAAGTTTATATTTTACTGCTCTAAACTTTGTTGCTAAAAGTACTACTTTTAACTGAGCACTGGACCAATAACATTTAAAATGAAAATGCAGCCCTATTCCAATCGCGCCGCACAAAATCATAAACTTTTGACCAATGGACGATCCAGAGAGAGGTCATTTGATTTGATTTCCTATTAAATACAAAAACTTTTAAAGATTTAAAAGATTAAAGAAATCTACTTTTTGAAGAGAATTTGCTTTGGAAGCTCTAGAACTAAGATTTAAACACGAATTTCAAGAATATAAATGTCCCAAAAACAGAAAAAGTGACAATTTCGTTAAACTAATGGCAAATTGAAAAACATAAGAAACGTTTCTATCTATTAATTTAATATAAAACGTTTTTGACATCTGTTATAATTTTGATAAAAATCGAATTGACAGTTTTTTTTTAATAAAAACCTAAAAAAGCATCTAAAATTGATAAAAATTGATTTTCGACTCAAATATCTTTTAAAGAATTTAAGATATTGGCTTCAAACTAATTTTATCTTAAAGAAAATATTGTTTTTTACATTCAGTAACATTTTTATAAAAAAACAACATTCAATTTTTTTTGTAAAAATTAAAACGCAAAATTGGTAAAAATTGGCTTTCGACTAGAAATCTCGTTAACCAAAAAATATTTTGAAATCAAACTATTTCATCTTATGCAAAATATTGTTGGTAATTTTTAATTAATCTTTTAGAAAAATGTAACTTATTAAAAAAACACGAAAACCTACAGAAACAAAAACAAATGAATTATAAATGGTTTTTGGCTTAAGTATTGAAAGAACAAAGCAAAATATTGACTTCAAATTATTTATCTTACACAAAATATTGTTAGGAATATTTTGTAAAAGGTTTAAGAAAGATATATCGAAAGACGGTCGCATTATTATTCTTATTATTATTAACTTCCCCTAGGAAGTTATTGTAATGGGTCCGATTTGTCAAATTGAAAATTTTGACATTTCTCGACGTTTCAAGGTCTCTAGAGTCGAAACAAAAGATTTTTAGAAAGATGTCTGTGCATGCGTGTGTACGTACGTTCGTACGTCCGTACGTCCGTACGTCCGTATGTCGGTACGTCCAAAACGAGGATACTGGCTTCAAACTTATGGTTTCTAACATTTGGTAAAATTAAAAAAAGATCGAATTGACACCTTTTTTCAACAAAACAAAAATTAAATAACAATTGGTAAGTTTTTTTTTTGCTTCAAATATTTCGAGGAGAGTTGAAACTATTGTCTTCAAATTTAATTTATTTAATACAAGATACTGTTGATAACATTTCTTAAAATTTTTAGAAAAAGTCAACCTACAGTTTTTTTCTATATACCTATAATACTTTATAACTATGCTTACAATAGAATACCAAATACGAATAACCTATGATAAAAATGTAGCTATACCTATACCTACATGTGCATAAGTACAAATTTGTAAACACTATCTAATTAGTGTTTTCAAATTTGTACCTTCGTAGTACATAATCCTACTTACCAGTAACAAAAATTGTACCTACCTCCCTACATGCATAACTGACTCAAAATTGAATTTCCCTACCTAACGCATTATTTCTTTCCAAAAACTAAAAAAACAACAAAAATCTATTGCCAATTTTTAAAAATGCACAGCACATCCACACAACTATGTACAATATTCAAAATTTGACAACATTGTAGGTATTGAGAAAATAAATTTGAATTTTCTTAGATTTCACAAATATGAAAATTTGAAATCAAATCCAACAAAAACAAAACCTACATAGTTCAATACATATGAATATCTCCATGACAACACACAAAAAAAAAACATATAAACAAATGTATTATTTGTTTATTATTTTCTCTCTTGTAAGAAATTAAGGGAGTAAGGGAGGCACTTACTCCCTTAATTTCTTACAAGAGAGAAAATAATACAACCACCTCTTTTCCTCAACTTGGTTTTTGTTTTAACTTCTGTAATCTGCACAACAAATTTTCAGTACTCCGAGCGCTGCCTGTCAACCATCAATGAACTAAAAATTCATGTTCCATAAGAGTACTATAGTTTATATATACATACACTGCCGGTCATAAGGTTAGAAGCAGGCATTTTCGAGAAGTAAAATTGATATTTCTCCCGTTACATGATGGATTAGAAAAAAACAACTATGGTAAATGAGGGACTATTTTGTTAACAACAAAATATAAAATTTGGGTAAAGGAGAGATTTAGCTTACGGAACTTTCATAGCAAATTGTTAATTGAGTCAAGAATATGCGAAAATAAATCGGGTCATTAGATTAGAAGCAGTGAATAAATCAACATTTTTTTGTGAAGTGCATACATTTTTCTTTCGGAAAAATGGCACAATTTATAAATTAATTGTTCTTCATTGAGTGTTAACAGAAATGGGCAACAAAAAATGTTTGACAGTGGAGGAAAGGACAAGAAAAGATGTTTATTGCTCTAAAAGTCTTTAATGCTTTGCTATAGCCTGAAAAAAAAATCGAAGTGATCATTGTGTCAGCAATTATTTAAAAAACCATTGTCTTACTCGAAAAATTATAAAAAAACACTTCCTCTGCCTTAAGACTCCGTGAAACGCGAAATGTCCTTAGAAAAGCGTCAAATTCAGCTTTATCGACAGTTAAAACTAGGGAGAAAGCTAATGTTAAGGCCAGCTTATCCACTATTAAATGCACAATACGCCATGCTAAACACTTAAAGCGCCTAAAGCTTAAAAAAACCACCACTTTATGACGCAAGGAAGAAGGAACGCTTGTGTTTCGAGAAAGATCACATGAGCTGAGATGTGCGAAATGAAATGACCGCAAATGATTGGCGGAGGGTTGTTTTTTCTCCAACGAAAAATTTAACCTAGATGGGCCAGATGGTTATAATTATTATTTCCATCACCTGAGGAGAGAGTAGTGATTTTTAAACCGTCACCATAGCAAAGAAGGAGGCGTTATCGTCTGAAGCTCAATTTTATTGTATGGCACTGTAGACTTGGTAGCCCAAAATACCAAATGACTAGGAAAACATACAAGACCTTGCTAGAATCAGTGTTCCCCAATATTAGCGAGCTCTTTGAACCAATTTCATGGCTTTTTCAGCGGGAAAACGCTCCCATACACAAAGCCCGAGAAGTAAAATCCCTTATTGTGAACCAAAACTTCCACTTGCTGCCTTGGTCACCATATTCCTCGGACCTTAACATAATTGAAAATGTGTGGGGCTAGCTTACAAGTAAGGTACATGAAGGAGGAAAGCAATACGATGACAAGGAAGCGCTAATTCATGGTATCAAATTGGCCTGGAGTGAGATTTCTTTGGTGTACTTGGAATCTCTTTATAAATCCTTAAAAGATAGAATTTTTGAAGTTATTTTGAAGGCTGGTGGTAGCACAGATTATCAACAACCTAATGAAAACTAAAAAAACATAACAAAATACAAACACTTGCATTTTATTTCCATTTATTTCATGTGCTTCTAATCTAATGACCCGATTTATTTTCGCATATTCTTGACTCAATAATAAATTTGCCATGAAAGTTCCGTAAGGTACATCTCTCCTATACCCAAATTTTTTTATTTTGTTGATAACAAAATAGTCCCTCATTTACCATAGTTATTTTTTTCTAATCCATCATGTAACGGGAGAAATATCGATTTTACTTCTCGAAAATGCCTGCTTCTAACCTTATGACCGGTAGTGTACAAAGGTTCAATATTGATTGTGAAATACGATAAAGTAAAGATACTGTGTTTGAAAAGTAATAATTGAAAGTGTTGAATACAAACATTTGTGAGCGATTTGAATAAAGTGAATTTGTGTTTTATTTACAAAGTTTGAATAAGTTTTAATTGTTGGACCAAGTCGAATATTATAGTATATTTCAATTAGGAATCCATAGGTAGGTAGAGATTGCAGTCGGAAGTAGCCCTTGCTGCGGGACTCAATTAGCATCGGAGAGCACCGTTTTGAAACCATAAACTCGATAGACCTATTTATTGAAAAATATAACCAAATTAGCCTTGCCATAGCCATTTCGTTGCTTTCAGAAAGGAAATTAGGTCTTTGATTTTCTTCTCGGAAAATTCATCAAGATCTTTAAGGTATGCTTTTCCGAAGCTTATCATTCTAGAACTGGCCAGTGCAGGACACTTGCAGATAAAGTGAATCACAGTTTCCCTTTCATGTTGGTCTCCGCAGCTACGGCAGTGAGTATTGTGACTTTGCTGCATGCTTTCTTATCGGCCACTGTCAGGTATATATACCATTGACCCTGGCTACATCATGCCTGGGTCTGCATAAAATTTCGATAGAACGGTTTTTGTTATAGGTAGGCCATATCTCCCTGGATATAGTACAGTTCGTTACACTGTTTTACCTGCGGTTGCATTCTGTCAGAAAAAATTAGAACATTTTTCTCTTCATAGCTCCAAGAGGAATCGCTACGCTTTCCGCAAGTGAACTATGAAGGGCCAATCCAATCCATCATTTTACTTCAGAAAAGATGGATTGCAATTTTCCTTGGATAAGTCTGTCAGAATCTTTGACGTCTTCAATTGATTGGCAATATTCTCTCCAATTTTGATATGGTTGGTAAAAATCTTGTTTGTGGCTGATATTGAAGAACGTTTTGGTCATTTTCCTCGTTCCAGGCAGGGATCTCGATCAGGGTATGGAGCGGTTTCACAAAAATAGGCATTTAATGACAAAGCTTTAATTTTGGGAAAAAAACTAAAATATGCAGGAAAATCCACTTAATCCTCCAATCTGGTTAAATATGGTTGAAAGATAAACAAAGCATTGTAAACTAGTCTAACCTATATACTAATACATATATACATATGTATGTATATAGTCTAACAGCTAAAACCTGCAGCTTATCAGAAATCAACTTTTTTTTATATTAAAATCACATTTATTGTAGAAGCTTTAGACAATAATAGCTGCGTTTTATTGTCGCCTACAGGTTTTTCTCAAAACCCACCTCTGTCTATCAACTCCTACTCTCACCTCCCCGCGGTGAACATCGGGTGCCTAGTACCTCAACTGGAGATTGGGTTCTAACCCCAGTGGAAAGTTGTTGGGGGCAGCAAACGAGAGAGGGAGGGAGAGGTGTTTCCACTAAGGCACCTCTCCTTATCCAGACGGCAGCGGACGAATTCTCGAGATGGAATCAACGGTGGCGTCTACAGTTCCAGTAAGGTTGAACTACTAAGTGAACACCTTATAGGGCTTCTACGACTTATTCGAAGCCCAGGCCTATAAGGAGTGAATTATCCGGCTCCCCGTCCTTGGAGTAATATTAAGGTTCGGCCCTTAAGGTTGGGGGCTGTGCCGTCGGGGTGACTTCCTGACCACGTAAAAATCTTCTAGTTGCGAAGCCCCAACTGCTACCGAGAACAAAGACAGCGTCTATTTGGGTGTGAATTTGTTGTTGGAACTAAACTCAGGCAAAAAGTCTTGAGTTTCAATTTCAACAGTTTGAACGAGCGCATCACGACAATCCGCGTCAAGGCTAAATTCGCCAACATAAGCTAATATGCGCGCATTCCCCAACAGAGGAGAAAGATGAAGACACCAAACACATATTCTTCGAGCTCTTGGACAAGACTTATGAGCAGTGCCCTGGCTATGACATTAAAATTATCTTAGGAGATTTTAACGCCAAGCTAGGAAGAGAAGACATCTTTGGTGGCACAATCGGGAGATACAGCCTGCACGACACCACCTCCGACAAAGGATTCAGGCTGATCGATTTCGCTGCGGGCGAGACATTCTGGTAGCTAGTACGCAGTTCACACATCTTAATATCCACAAGGGGACATGGAAATCTCCTGATCAATCAATTGTCAACCAGATTGACCACATTGTGATCGACGCACGACACTTCTCCAGTATACAGGATATCCGAACATTCCGAGGAGCTAACATTGACTCGGACCACTACCTCGTTGTAGCCAAGGTACGGCTACGGAGGCATACAAAACGGCGCTGCACAGAAGGACCAGAGCTGCTCGCGAGCTCTATGAGCAGAAGAGGAGAGAGGAACACCGGCTTCTTAGATGGAAAAAAGAGAGCACGAGAAGCGCGCGAACAAGGAGATAGAAGGATGTCACAACAGGAATGAGGTTCGTAAATTTTACCAAAAGGTAAAAAAAACCTCCCAAGGGCACCAGCCACGAACCGGAACCTGTAAAGACGATCAGGGGAACATCGTAGTAGAACCGCAGTCTATGTTGAGAATATGGAAAGACCACTTCTCCAAATATGTCATGCGACTTCTTCAATATCGTTCTTGAAAGAATTGTGCAAAACTCAATCGTCAACACTAGAGGCACAATCTTCCAAAGGTCCATCCAATTACTCGGATACGCAGATGATATTGACATAATTGGAAGATCAAAGCGTGATGTCAGTGAAGCATTTTTAAGCATTGCGACGGAAGCAAAGAAGATGGGTTTAGTGGTCAATGAGGGCAAGACCAAGTATATGCTGTCATCAAAAAAGGACATTGAACAACGACGTCTTGGACAAAACGTCACCATGGACAGCTATAACTTCGAGGTAGTAAAGGACTTTGTCTAGCTAGGCACCGCTATAAACACAGACAACGACACCAGCGCTGAAATCAAACGAAAAATAACTCTTGCAAATCGCTGCTTCTTTGGACTTAGAATGCAATTGAGAAGTAAAGTCCTCTCTCGAGCATCTAAGACCACCATCTATAAGACACTCATCATCCTGGTTCTCATTTATGGCGCTGAGCCCTGGACCCTGTCAAAGAAAGATGAGAACGTCCTAGGATGCTTCGAAAGAAAAATTCTTTGGGTGATTTTTGGTCTCGTACGTATAGATGGAGAATGGAGGAGAAGATACAACGACGGGCTGTACGGCGACACTGACCTAGTTAACAGAATTAAAGTCCAACGGCTTAGATGGCTGGGTCACGTAGAGCGAATGGACAACAACGCTCCAGCCCAGAAGGTCTTTGAATCCAATCCCGAGGGACGGCGCAGTAGAGGAAGACCGCGACTCAGGTGGTGCACTCAGGTGGGTGAGGACCTCAACCAACTTGGCGTGCGAAACTGGAGACAGCTAGCTAGGGACCGAGCTGGCTGGAGACGCATGTTGGTTGAGGCCCAGGTCCACCCCGGACTGTAGCGCCACCTTAAGTAAGTAAATATGACCCATATAAATTATCCTTAGAAATCAACGCAAACATCAAATCCATCCGATATCTTAAAAAATAAAAAAATTGAATTCTATTCAAACTTGATCATAAAAAAAAAGTACTTATGATTGACAAAATACAAATTTATCTGTTCAGTATAATAATATAATAATAATAATATATTATTATTATTCATGCTTTATTCACTCTTAAAAGTAAGTCTCTCCACCTTTTGAGTTGTCTTCCTACATTTCTTTTCTTGTCTCGCGGGGTCCACTCTGTTGTTATTTTGGTCCATCGATCATTTGAGGTTCGGAATATGTGTCCAGCCCAATCCCATTTAAGTCTTCTTGTTCTTTGAAGAAATTTCGTTTGGTTTCTTATGTTTTCGTGGTTAATCTGTTGGGATAACCTCACTTTAAGAATCGATCTTTCCATCGCTCTTTGGCAAGATTGGAGCTTTTTTTCGAGGGCTTTCGTAGATTGCCATGTTTGGCAACCATATGTCAAGACTGGAAGAACCGTCGAGTCGAAAACACATTTTCTTGTTTGGGTTGAGATATTAAGATCCAGCAGATTCTTCACATTCCAAAATTGTCTCCAAGCGCTTGCTATTCTATGGTTAACATTTTTAAAGTCTTTATCGATGAATGATATAGTTTGACCCAAATAATTGTAGTCTTCTACGTAGTCTAAAGCGATATCATCAATTTTTATTATGGAATGGTTGCCATTTGACATTATTTTGGTTTTTTGTCGATTAGTGGATAAACCGACTTTTTTGCATTCTATACAAAGCTCGTTTAGCATAGTTTGTAATTCATGTTTTGACGTGGCGATTAAAACAATATCATCTGCAAATCTAAGATTTGATAGAAATCTACCGTTTATATTCAATGCCTTGTTTTCCCGTTCCAAGTTACGAAAAATCTCTTCCAAAGTTGCGGAAAAAAGTGCTGGTGAAAGTGGATCACCTTGCCGTACTCCACGTGTCGTCTGAAATATTGGTCCAGTACTTTCCGTTTTAATGCGCGCAACATTATCCTTGTACATGTTTTGAAGAACACGAACAATTTTCGGTTCCACACCTTGTTTAATTAGCGCTTGCCAGATAAATTGGAAACTGTTGCTTTTCTTGCCCATCAGTGCTTGTGTCAGCATTTAAAAGTGAATGAGAGTCAGAATTGTTTAGTTGGGTTTTGTATAAATTGCTGTAGAAGTTTGTTGCTATGTTGTTGATATCTTTTCTGTTATGAGTCTTGCTAGCATTTTTGGATAAGGCAACGATCCATTCTTTATTAGTTTTAAATGAAGCATTTGCTTTTTTAATTGATTTTGTTTTTTCAATTATATTTTGTAAAAAGTTGTCGTTAAAAGTTTGGATGTCTTCTTGTGATTTTTTCTTAATTTTTTTCCTAAGATTTGCAAGATTATGTTTTTCGGATCGATTAAGACTGGCCTTTAGGCGTAGACTCTCACGTTTTTCAATAAGCTTTAATGTTTCGTTTGAGAGTTTTTGCGGTTTCATTGCTGATGCTGTCAGAATGTGTCTATCTGCAGATTGCTTGATTGTTCGTTCTAAGATGTTATATTGGTTTTGAAATGGCTCATGTCTTGATGCAAGTATTTGGTATCTTTGTTGTAGATCAATATTGTAATTCCGTATGGCTTCATCGGTGAGGTTCTTTGATACATTCTTCTTTGTTGTTCTATGGAGTTGTCTGTTGTTGTGACTAATTCTCAGTTTGGTTCGTACTAGTCGGTGATCCGAATCAAACTCGAAATTATTCAAAACGCTTACATCTTCTAAAACCGATCGTTTATTTGATAGGATATAATCGTATTGGTTTTTGTAGTTCCTGTGTGGCGATATCCAAGTCCACTGGTTTTGTGGTTTCTTTTTAAATAAGGAGTTGCCCACCACTAGCTTGTTTTGCCAAATATGCTGGATGAGGCGGCTTCCTCTTGCGTTTCTTTCTCCATATCCAAATTCACCCATAATTGGTTCTTCTCCTCTCTCCCTTAATTCAATTTATCCATTAAAGTCGCCAATTGTTAAGAGAATTTCAGATTTGAGATGGATTGTTGCTCTTTCAAGTGTATAATAAAAAGTATCTATTTCTTCCTCTGTTGCCTTCTTAGTTGGTGCATATACATAGAGGAAATATATTATCTAGAGTCCCGACTTAATGGGTTTGCTCTCTTTTTGCCTACAAACTAAATTGAGAGAATTTTGCCCATTAGCATAAGCATGTGTTAGTTGTCCTGTGCATTTCTTATGGGAAAATCCAGATTCTATGTAGTTGTTACGGGCTTTTAAGAGAGTTACCTCAAATAAAATTTGAGGGTGTTTTAGGCAAGACGGGTACCAGTCGGGACTCTAGATAATATATTTCCTCTATGTGCATATACATGAATAATGGATATATTACATTTGTCAATTTTGAATCTTACACCTATCACTCTGTCGCTAAATCCTTTTATTTCTAGAATGTTCGTTTTTAGTTTTTTATTTATCATGATTCCAACGCCAAAGGATCCTTTTTTGGTACCGAAGTATGCAAAAATGTTGCCGTTGTCTAGTTCTCTAATGCTTTCTCCATGTCTTCTTACTTCAGCTAGACCTATAACATCCCAGTTTATCTTTAAGGGGGCATTTTCGAGTTCTATAAATTTTTCTTTGGATAGTAAAGTTCTAGTGTTTAGCGTTGCAATATGTAATTGCTTGATTCTGTTTGAGTTTAAATTATTGTTTATATTATTTTTGATATAATGTGGTTGATTTTTGTATTCATTAGAAGGGGGGTTTTGTTTTGGCCATTTACCTCCACGGTGGCCAACCGGGTTGGAGGCATAATTTGAAAACTATACAATTCGTTTGTGTTATTATTCGTGTCATTTTCGTGCAAAGGTTGGCTTCTTAAATTGTTTCTTAACTTAGCTTCTGCTAGTTCTGTGTTAGTTCTTTTTCGGATAAAAAATCTTGACCGGAGCTATTGTAAGTATTGAGGTTCTCCTGAGATACAGTTTTTTGAAGAACGTATTTTCTTATTGGAGAATTTGAAGATAATGTTTGTGTTTTTCGATTTGGAGTTGTTTTGTTCTTTTTTAGTGTTCCCGTTCGAGGATTCGTTGATTTTTCGATGTCTTCTTGTTGTGGATCCTCATCGGACAGCTTTCGTTTGTTTTGTTTCTCATTTGATTGTGAAGGAGCAGGTTTCTCCTCTATTTCTTGGTCTGAAAGTTGTTTGCCGTTAACCCATAGAGTGTTATGTTTGATTTGAATCTTTGCATTCCTTTCCTGGTTTTGAATGGCATCAGCCTTTTGTTTTAAAATTTTTCTCTTCTCTACATTCTCTTTGGGTAGGTCCTCAAATATAGAATATTTTGTTTTGTTTTTGTTGTTGTATTGTTTAAGAGCGCTTAACTTACTCATGATATGATTTTTTATTCTTTGGGCAAGGAATCCTATCTTTATAGGTCGAACTTTTTGTTCATTTTTGCTTCCTAGCCTATACACAAAGTCTAGATCATTAATCGAAATTTCTAAATCAAAGATTGTATTCAAAAGACGTATAATTGTGGTTTCAAGTTCGGACATTTTTTCTTCTGATTTGGCATTCCAAAATATTTATTTTTGCTTCATGTTTTTCAACTTTCGATTCTAAAATAGACATTTTGGGACTTATCTTGTCTATTTTTGATTCCACTCCTGTTAGAGTATTGGACAAGCTTCTTATATCTGACTCAAATGATGTTTTAGAGTCAGTTATACTTTTATACAGCAAAGCCATCATATCTTTGAGTTCTGAGTTACTCACGTCCTCATGTTTTGAGTTTTCTTGATTTTTTTCTGAATTCATTTTGTATCGTTTGGAACTGTTGTAGAAAAGATTCAGAGAGAGCAAAAAGTTGATTGGTCATTAAAATAAAGTTTGTAATTTAAGTCAAGAAGCTCTCCCCTAACGCTACAAATGATAGAAATTTCAAATAAGCTCATTTTGTCTGTAAAATAATTGAGCTCATTCAGATTATAATTGAGCTTTGGATATAGAGATCTACGGGAGGAGCCTTTTGCTTCCTCAATTAGATCTTGTCTTATTTTGTCATCTAGCTTTTCGAGAATACAATTGATCTTTTCTCTCATACTCCCATCCTCCACCTCCAAAGGATGCACTGAAATACCGCTCAATATGGTGATATCCTCCCATTTCCTGAACCAACTTATATTTTTTTGTATACTGTGCTTTGCTTATAATTTTGGCAATCGATTATTATCATCATAAGAAAGTATTTTGGCTATGTAATCAAAGTGTATTTTCAAGGTGAAAATAAAAATAGGAGGAAGACCTGTTTCAAGCAGCAGCATGTAATTAGGTGTTGATTTTGGTAATCTAAATAGTTTTTTTAAGAACAGCCGTTGCAGTTTTTCAACCTCATCATACTGCTCATATCCCCATACCTGACATCCATATGTCATTATAGTTCTCAGAGCCGCATAAAACACTCTAAATTTAACACTATGTGCAACATTTGTGTTCCTAAACAAGTGTTGCCAGGTTGAGTTTATAGCAGATAACGATTTCTTCAGCTTACTTTGAAAGTGTTTCTTAGGGTTGAGTTGGGGTGTGAGAATCATCAAATAAGTAAATTCATTCACAACTTCAATATTTTCACCATTTAGAAACCACCTTTCATTTCTACTGTGTCGTCCTCGCCCTGTTCTAAATATCATAACTTTCGATTTTGATATATTTATTACCAGATTCCACATTTTACAGTACTTATCTAGCCTATTTATCATGAGCTGAAGACTTTCTGGGGAGTCTGCAAACAAAACGACATCATCACCATATAGGAGGCATTTTATAACAAGTCCGGCAATTTTAATACCGTTTGGCAAAGCGTCAACTATGTCGTTGATAAAAAGGGCAAACAACAGGGGGGATAAAAGACATCCTTGACGTACTCCACTTTTGGTTTCAAACCATTCTGATATTTGTTCACCGTCCCATACAGCTGATTTAGTGTTTTCGTAAAGTTTTCTTAGTACGTTAGAAATATTAGAGGATAACCCAGTAGATTTTATTTATAAAACAATGCTCCTCGATCAATGCTATCGAAAGCAGCTTTGAAATCAATAAATATTGAATACAGCTTTTTCCCATTTTCTGCGTAATAATCTACGATATTTTGGATGGAGAAAATGTGATCCGTTGTTGAATACCCTGCTCTGAAACCAGATTGAAATTCGTTCAACAATTTGTTCTCATTAACCCAAAACTCAAGCCTTTTCAGTATAATTCCTGTAAATATCTTCGAAATCACATTTAGGAAAGAGATGCCCCTATAATTTTCCACATTATTTATGTCCCCTTTTTTGTGTATTGGAAATACAATTGACTTTCTGAAAGTTTCAGGTACTTCAGCCGTGTGCAATATATTTGAATAGGTCCTTGCTAAATTTAAAAAAAAAGGGAGAGTTTTTCAAAAAATGTAAAACACTGTGAATTTCTTCTATGGTGATATCACAGAGGAAATATATTATCTAGAGTCCCGACTGGTACCCGTCTTGCCTGAAACACCCTCAAATTTTATTTGAGGTAACTCTCTTAAAAACCCGTAACAACTACATAGAATCTGCATTTTCCCATAAGAAATGCACGGGAGAACTAACACATGCTTACGCTAATGGGCAAAATTCCCTCAATTTAGTTTGTAGGCAAAAAGAGAGCAAACACATTAAGTCGGGACTCTAGATAATATATTTCCTCTATGGGTGATATCCCGATCTAAAGAGTCAACGATTATGAAATTTTCAGCGAATTGTATTGGTTCTTCAATCTCTAATGGATTAAGTAGATTTTTAAAATGATTTGCCAAAATATGAGCATCCAAATTGTTACTAATTTTGAATTTTTCCCCATTCAGTTCCTTCACTACTTTCCAAAATTCAGAAGAATCCTTGGCATTATTTAAATTATTCGCTATTCCTAAATAATATTCATTTCGCTTTATTTGGCAGAGTTTTTTATATTCTTTATTTGCCTGAACATAAGCTTCACGGAAAAAACTTCCATTTCTCATTCTTGCTAGTTTTAGCAGTTTGAAGGATTTAGGTCTGGCTCTTTCGCAGTTTTTGTCAAACCACTTTTGTTTGTATTTAGCTACGTCTCTCCTTTCTACAAAGGAGACCAAGTTTTTTATAGCTTCGATAAAAGAATCAGTCTGGTGGCTCGTGCTTGCTTGACTTAAATCAGTTTGTACAGTAAACTGACTAAGTTTGGCTTCATAACTTCCCTTTTCTCTATCGTTCCAAAATAGTCTTGGCAGAAGAGCAATGCTTTTTTGGGGCAGAGGTTTTTTTAAGGTCAGGGCTACTGAGATTGGCATATGGTCCGAGAAAGTCAAAGCACCAACATTAAAACTATCTATTTTCTCAAACCATTAATAGTTTTTTACCGTTTCCGTTCAACACTTTATCTTTTGAAAATCTAACCGATTTGAATTGCTCGCCAAAAGGTATCGTATCACTTTCTATCTGATGTTCCGCCACTCGAGCATTGAAATCTCCAATAACCATGATATTGCTAATATTTGAAAAATTAAGTAAGCGTTCTAAACTACAAAAATCCTGCTCCCAATTATTACAATTTAAATAGATAGGAAGAATATAGTAATATTCATCCTCAGAGTTTATTTTAAGAGCCGTATAGTTTTCAATATTAACAAAACTACAAGAACTTGAAAAAATAGACTTGAACCCAAAAAGATAGCCTCCAATCGCTCGACCACGTGTGTGAACCCGTGTAGCTGGGATCCAGTATAATTTAAACCCTATAAAAAAATTTTCAAAATCCCCATAATTTAGGTTAGGTTATAGTGGCTGTCCAAGATGGAAACCAACACACTTAGGCCAGTTTAATGGCCCATTGTGATACCACATGAATCTTGAGGTTACTTCCTAAGCTCAATGGAACCAGTTTGAGTCTCTTACGAAACGTGAGAGGCTGATTATGCCGATATGATCTAGATCGTTTAGATCATTAAAGAAGAATTCTCCTAGGTAATTCTTGCGTTTTCGAGCCAGAGCAGGGCATGTGCAGAGAAGATGAAGAAATGTTTCTTCCTCTTCCTCATCACAGCTTCTGCAGAAATCGTTTGAGAATACGCCTAATCTCGTGGCGTGCTTTCCTATTAGACAGTGTCCGGTTATAACACCCATTATCGAGCTTATATGCGATTTGCTTAGAGAGAGCAAGCACCTTGAACGTTTTAAATCCAGTTTTGGCCAGATGTTTTTTGTGACTTGACACGTGGTGATGTTGTTCCACCTGGTGCCTGCCCTCCTCACAGCGTCTTGCATTAGCAAAAGTTTACAAGTAGCGATTGGTATGCCAGTACGTGCCAAACGTGGTAGGTTGGGCTGTACTGTACCGTTCCTGGCGAGTTCATTTGCCTTACAGTTACCTGGAATGTCTCTATGGCCCGGCACCCAGCAAAGGTGAATATTAAACTGTTGTGCCATCTCCGTTAGAGATGATCGACAGTTATGGACTGATATAGAGTTTGTAGAGACAGAGAGATTTGATAGGGGCCTGGCTATCTGAGAAAATACGGATATCAGATGTTGATATCACGTTTTCTTTAAGCCAGGGCAAGACTTCCTTTATCGCCAAAAGTTCCGCCTGGAACACGCTACAATGATTGGGAAGGTGGAATGAGAGACTTAATTTCTGTCGTTCAGAGTACACACCTCCACCAACCCCTTCTTTTGTTTTTGACCCATCTGTATAGAAATGGATTGACTCATCTTCCAGGAATGTCCTATCCTCCCAAAAAGATCTGGGAGGTAGAAATCTGGAAATTTCTGTCGAATTGCAGTTGGGGGATGGTGTAGTCTGTGTGCTTTGGAATTGATTCTAAATAAATAACTAAGAATTAGGGAGTGGCCAATGTTGTTGTTAGTCCACTGCGACGAAGCTTTGAGGCGAATAGCAGAGCTTGCAGCTATTTGTTTGCTAAAAATGTCAAGAGGTGTTAGGTAGAGTAAGGTGTCCAGTGCTGCAGATGGGGTCGTGCGAAGCGATCCACTTATACATAGGCAAGCTGAACGTTGGACTTTATTTAATTTATCTCGGTTTATACCTTTTTCTAAAGCAGTCCACCATACTGCCACACCGTACATTGAAATCGGTCTGATTACCGATGTGTTTAGCCAATGCGTGATTCTGGGTTGTAAGCCCCATTTATTACCGATGGCTTTTTTGCAAGAAAAGAGAGCTACAGTAGCTTTTTTGACTCTGTCCTGTACGTTGCGTTTCCAATTTAGTTTTTTATCTAAGACAAGACCCAGGTATTTAGCCTCGTCTGAGAATTTTAATTGGATTCCTTTAATATGGGGAGGGTTGACAAATGGAATTTTGTATCTCCTCGAAAATAAGACCAAATCGGTTTTGTGTGGGTCAACACCCAGTCCACCGATCAGCCCAATGTATTAGTCTGTCTAAGGCATTTTGTAAGAGTTCTTTTAACGTGTTAAGATGCTTTCCTGAAACTGCCATAGCAACGTCGTCCGCATAGGCTTTCACTCTGAAACCCTCCGCATCCAGACTAGTTAGGATTTCATTCACCACTAGGTTCCAGAGGAGAGGGGATAGAACACCACCTTGCGGTGTCCCTCTACTAACGAATCGTCTGCCAGAAGAGTTGCCCAGTTTTGAATTAATTATTCTGCTAGTAAGCATTAAATGAATTAACTCCCGAAGCGAACTCTCTACATTTAGAGATGTTAGTGCAGATGTGATTGCAGATGTGTCCACGTTGTTAAAGGCACCTTCGATGTCACGGAAAGCAACCATAGTGAACTCCATAGGAGGGCATATTTGATGGTGCGTACTAATGTGTGTAACGCTGTTTCCACCTATTTACCTTTACAGTAGGCATGTTGAGACGAAGACAGAAGTCTTGCATCAATACTTGCCCTTAAATGGATATCAATCAATCTTTCCAAGGTCTTAAGAAGGAATGATGATAGACTTATAGGTCGTAGATCTTTAGGATTGACTTGCGAGCATTTACCTGCTTTGGGTATAAAAACAACTTTAACTTCTTTCCATGCCGAGGGAACATGGACCAGGTAAAGACAGCTGGTAAAAATTGCCTCAAGGATTGGTGCAATTATGTCAGAAGTCTTTTGTATCTCGGCTGGTATTATTCCATCTGGTCCTGCAGATTTGAATGGTTTGAAGCTGTTGAGAGCCCATTGTAGCTTGTCCCTTGTGATCAGACCTTGTGGATATGTTGTATTGGGACTTGATCGTATTTAACTGTAGCAAGTTTCGGTAAGAGAACTACCAGGAAAATGAGTATCCAATAGTAAGTTCAGCGATTCATTACTTGAATTTGTCCAGGAGCCGTCTGCATTTTTCAAGCAGCTTGGCATCGCTGGATTAGTTGAAAGAATTTTCCGTAAACTAGAGGCTTAAGAGGTTTCTTTTATCGTGCCACAAAAGGATCGCCAAGAAGATCGTTTAGATTTCCTTAGTGCCTTCTTGTAAATTCTTAGGGATTCTTTGTAAGAGTGGCTAGTCTTGCGGCTTTGGCTCGGTTGAAGAGTTTCCTGCATTCTTTCCTGAGCGAGTCAAGCTCTGAGGCCCACCATTGTGGTTTCCTCTTATGTGCAAAAGTAGACAAGCAATATTTCCAGCGATCTGTTCATAGCTGAGGTGAGGTCATTGACTTTGTTGTCAAGTTCATTAGCATTTGAGGAAGGACTAGATAGTCCAGGTTTTAGTAAACTTTGTAACGTGTTCCTGTATGAAGGCCAGTCAGTTTTCCGATAATTTCGAAAAGTCAATGGACTTGGGTTTTCATTCACATTGATTTTGAACTGGATATATCTATGATCAGAGAACGAGTGTTCTCTGGATACTATCCAGTCTAAGATCATATGGTGTATAGTATCTGAGACAAGAGTTATGTCTAGGACTTTTTGTCGAGTTTTAGTGATGAAGGTTGGTTCATTTCCAACATTACTTACTAAGAGGTTAGTACCAAGAATATAATCAAAAAGAGACTCACCTCTGTCGTTGATATTCGTACTTCCCCATACCGTGTGATGAGCGTTAACATCGCTCCCAATAATAAGACGGATCCTTTGCCTTTCCGCTTCAGCGACGATTTTCTCCAGGGTTTTTCCAGGGAGAAATGAAATGATGGAGTAAAAATACATTAATGCTACGTTTCACTAGTATGCAAGATCTGGGTTCACCTTTATCTGTCACAGGAGTCCTGAGTCCTTGAATAACGGATCCCACAATCCATGGCTCTTGGATGAGGACAATGTCTTCCCCGTTTCTTGCCAGACGGAGAAGAAGTGAGGCCGAGGCCTTTATGGAGTGTTATAGATTAATCTGTACTATTTGCAGCATTTTGGCTAAAATAAGGCAGATCAACCTCCACCACGGTTTTGTTCTGATCCTCTGAGTCTGAGGATGAACCCAAGAGTTCGTCCTCGTTCAGAAGGATCATGTTAATGTTGTCCTCAGTCTCCATTAAGGATGGACTGTCTACGACTTTTGTAGAGGGTGGAGTCGCGATTGGAGAGGGCATGGGTGCTTCATCACCCTCTGTTAGGAGAGAAGACGATGTCCCTGGCCCACCAACCGCTAGTTCACCTTCGGTTGTTTTTGGAGGCCCGCTTTTCGCGTTAACCTCATCTTTTTTATAGACTCGACTCCCCATAATTGTCCTGCATTACATGCGTTTCACATAGAAAAAAATAATCAAAACTATTTATATATTCAAAAAAGGATGGAAAAAGTAATTTATTTCTTAATCCTCCTACATTATACGATAATAAATTCAAAGTACTTACAGCTAAATAAATATTTTTTTCTTTTTCGATTGCTGACTTTTTTGAATTATTTTGGCAGACGTTTCCGTTTCATGCAAGAAGATTATTTGTTGATTGAAGATTATTTGTTGATTGTTGCTAGTTTTAGGCGGATGATTATTTCCTGTTCTATGGTTGTGGTTGTTGGCTTTACTATCATTGGAATTCGCTGCGTTTGTAAATTGAAGAAGCTCTGTGTTACGTAAGTTAAAACCAGAATATAATTCGCCGAGAATCTCACAGCCGTCAGACCTGTCAGCGAGTAGCCCCATTACTCTGCACCAATGGAAGGTATAATTGTTTAGTATAATTTCCATTAAGTACTCTTTTAAAGTTAACTTCCCGTCTCCTACCAACTCTTTAATATTTAAATGAACAGTTATGTTTTTTTTTAAATAGCATATAATTTGAAGTACTAAACACTTTCTTCGATGAGGCGACAC
Source organism: Eupeodes luniger (assembly GCA_951509635.1). Classification (NCBI taxonomy): domain Eukaryota; kingdom Metazoa; phylum Arthropoda; class Insecta; order Diptera; family Syrphidae; genus Eupeodes; species Eupeodes luniger. The sequence continues at coordinate 61,749,677 of OX608074.1, forward strand.
CTAGTATCACGGCGACATTAGCTACTGCAGTTTGTTTGCTTAAATTTTGTATACAAAACTTGATGACCATGATAATACTATATAAGTATTTCATATACAAACATGTGTGTATTTTTCACTTTTTGAACATACTTTTTTAAAGCCTTTATAATGTGGAACAGGGTCTTAATGTGGTAATATGTTCTTTAGTATTTTTGTTTGTGGAAAGGTCTAAAACAACTTTTTAGAGACCAAAATGAAAACTCGAAGGCAATTATCTCGTTTCTTGTGTCACGTACATACAAATGTATATTGTACCACGCTATCTGTTCGCGGAAAAAAACAAATAGAGCACAATTGCACAATTATTTTGTTCGACCTGAAACGCGTTCCATAATTTTTGTACTAGTTGTCTTTGTCTAAAATGTGAAACAGAACCATTATTTTAGTTCTTAGATGAGTGCGATTGCGATACAATAATAAATGTAGAGCAACATTCAACTCGATAATAAATGTAAAATAACATTTAACTTGCGAAATAAAACTTAAAAATAAACTTAAAGCCAATATGAGCAACCCACAAGATGAACTGTGTCCTCCTCCAACAGAAGATGATGAACTTACATTACCGAGAGCTAGTATATACAAAATTATAAAAGAGCTTGTGAGTTGACCAATATCTATTTTTATATAGTCATTAACAAAATATTCACACTCCAGGTTCCTTCGATTCGAGTTGCTAATGAAAGTAGAGAGCTGATATTAAATTGTTGTACGGAATTCATTCATCTCATAAGTTCAGAAGCAAATGAAGTTTGCAATCAGCGGAATAAGAAAACCATCAATGCCGATCATGTTTTAGAAGCACTTGACAGACTAGGTTTTAGGGACTATAAACACGAAGCCGAAGCTGTTTTGAATAATTGCAAAGAAGTTGCAGCAAAGCGCCGACGACAAAGTACAAGACTTGAACATTTAGGCATTCCAGAAGAGGAGCTTCTGAGACAACAGCAAGAACTTTTTGCGAAGGCAAGGGAAGAACAAGCCAGAGAAGAACAGGCTCAGTGGATGAGTTTGCAGGCCACTGCAGTCCAACATAGTGCTGAATTGATGCACAAGCAAATGAAAGTATCCCAAGGAACTCCAGAAGATGATGACGATGACGATGATTACTAACGAAATGAAATACGATTTTTTTTAATACATGCATAGTTGCAAATTCATATCTCGTATACATTCATTGGATTGAAACTCTCATATCTAGGGTAGCCCACGCTTTCTGGCTTGCCTCGTCTATACTAAAATTTAAATTGTCTTATGCTGTGGTTGCATGGAATGTCAGCAATACAAATCAAAACGGATAACTGATATGTACACGAATGAGGTCGCTTTTTTTATTTTGATTGGCTGCATTTGTACTCTACTTCTTATTCAAATATGCATTGAGCATGAGTTCAGTTCTCTTTTGGCTTTGACTGTTGCGTAAATAAAATGCATTCAAGGTATAGTGAAAGCACCAGTTAATCAAAAATGCAGTAAATTTGGTGCAATACAATTTTATATTCCAAGGTTAGTTTGTTGGTTTACTACCAAACTTTTAGCACCGGGATGATAAAGGTTTTGTACGATTATTCTCAATTTCTTCCTTAGTCCTCATTAATTAAGGTCTGTTACATCAGCTTTGATTTCGACGGGGGCATCGACAAGATGCTCTGCTTTCTGTTGCCGGTTGAGTGTTGGCACCTTCCATATACATACATACTACATGAACGTATGTCGTTGTCCGTTTTTCTTAAATGGCCGTCTTGTGAAGCCTGCGCATAACATATAGTGCTGGTTCATGACGGCGATATCTCTTCTTTTGCTCTTTTCTTTGTATTCTTTTAAGACATGTAGCAGGGCCTTAAATTTAACACACAAAACAACTAAAAACAGACATAGTAATTATCTACCTTCGTTTAAAATTAAATATTGCCATCCTCCTTTGTAGACTTTTCTTGAAAGCCATCCCCACACGGTTTCCATGATGTTCAGGTCAGGAGAATATTGAGGTCATTTATTATCGTTTTTATTTGAACAAAAAAACGTTACTCAACGGACACGATATATGTAAGTATATTAGTTACGAGAATGAATCCATGAGAATGGTGCTTGATACTAAAATCAAAAAGTTAAATGTATCCATCCACTTCATACTTTTTACTTATTTATTTCATTTATTTTTTATATAGATTTTGTAAGTGTTCAATGTTTTTTTCAAAACTTGTCAAGGAATATAAGAGATATAACGGCTTAAAGTTACCCTTTGCTTTAGTTTTAAAATTCATATATTTTTATGCAATAACTTATTTTCGAGAAAAGTAGTATTTTTAAAACAGTTTTTCAGAAAATATTTATATATTATTATATTTATATAAAATGTTAATCAAGCTTCCAAAATAAGGTAAAAAATGTGTGTTATATGGGTTAGGGCCGATAGTGAACTAGAATTAATATTATAATATTATTTTTCTTGAGCTTTAATTTTAGCTACATTGAATTACTACTTGGGTTAAATTTTTTAGATAGGTATAATATGCAGCTAATTAATTTGAAAGAATTGTAGCCGCACTGATTCCACCTTGAACGCAGTTTACGAATTTGTTTCGCTGAATAAGATTAAAAAAAAACACGGTTTTAACAGTGGTAATGTTACAAAAGGTATAATTTCTGGACTTATGTTTGGAAAGAATGCAACCAGCATATTTTTATTGAAAGAAACATATATTATTTAATATTTTAAAGAAAGATTAAAATATTAAATAAAATTAATCAATTGGTCGAGCACTAAGACAATCAATTTTTTAGCTTAACTTCTTTTTATTGCCTCAGTAATTTGCAATTCAAATTAAATTTTCTGAATAATATGTGGTAGCAAATATTATTTTATGGTTTTATTTGAATAAATTGATAGTATGGTCGTTAAAAATGTATACTAATAAATAGTATGATTATACTAAGTAAAGTATATATGTACATTTGTATATACAAGTAGTTAATTATATATATACTAACAGGGGCTGTGATGTTGTATAAGGACAGAACGAATATGTAGACATTTTCCAAATTATCAATTTATTACAGCCAAACTCAATTTATTACAGCCAATTAGATTTCTAAAAAATTAGAAATCCACGAAACCAAATTTGAGCAGAGACCAATGGCATACATCTTTCGATGTATTTTTATATTTTTACATTTTGTTGGTTTTTACAAGTAGTAAACTATTACAATTCAGTAGATATACGACAATATCATGTGTTCAAACGATATCAATTCGATCGCCAAAAGCAATTGTCAATGAAAACGATTACCTATCGTGAACCCTAATCGCATCGAAAAGAAAATGAGAGATTTTTAACGAATGATTAAAAAACGGGACAAGTAATTTAAAACAAAGTGTTCACTATTTTTTTGTTTCTAAACCTAATTTCCAGGTCTGTTATCTTAATCAAAAAGTGAAAGTCGGAAATTATTTTACTTTCCTCCCATTGTAACACTTTTTGAGCTATATACCTAATATGAAACAACCGCCCATTCTCCTTTGGAAGTAGTCGATTTAACAGAAAATTTTATTTTCCATAATTGATCTCCATAGCCGAAAAGTTATGTTTTGGGGTTGCTTCACGCCTAAAATAAGACCCAATTATTTAGCTTTGTATACAAAATTTAAGCTGTACATATTATGTAAAATCGACCAGTTTTTAGTCGATAATCCTGCTTATCAGCATATGATGTACAAACTTATTGGTCATCGGATGTGTTGAGATTGCTGAATGCTCCTTCCATATCTAGAATGTTCAATATTGGGAACTTGTGTGTAGAGCGGTTTCTACAGATTTTTCCCTTTATTGTATGCATGTTGATAGTAATCAAAATCATTTGTAACATGTAAGCTTTGTATATAAAATATATTGTACTATCATTGTGTGGGCGGAGAAATTTCCGATCGAAAGATTATTTTTGTTCTTGCTATCCGATTCGGAGAATAAAATATTGACTTATACCAACACCTCATGTTCAAATGGTGGAGATGTTTAAGAGGACACATCTCTTATCCAGACGGCAGCGGAAGAATTCCCGAGATGGAATCCACGGTGGCGTCTACAGTTCCAGCTAGGTTGAACTACTGAGTGAATACCTTATAGTACTTCTACGGCATATTCGGATCCTAGGCCTATAATGAGCGCTTTATCTGGATCCCCGTCCTTGGAGTTATACTAAGGATCTGGCCCCCCAGGTGGGGGGCTGTGCCATCGGGGTGACTTCCTGACCACGTACAAATGTCCTAGTTGCAATGCACCACAAGCTTCGGATATGGACGGATTTACTGATGACGAAAAAAGGACAACGAACTTCGGATCTGTACGTGGAATGTTGGGTCCTTAATAGACCACGTGCAGCCGAACAGTTAGCGGAAACACAACCAAGAAGTGCGATGGGATGGACCGGGCAAATGTAAAATAAATGACTGTGACAGCGTCTATTTGGGTTTGGATTTGTTATTGGAGCTAACCTCAGTCAAAAAGTCTTGAGTTTCAATAGTGTGAGCGAGCGCTTCACAACAATCCGCTTCAAGGCTAAATTCACCAACATAAGCCTTATATGCGCACATGCCTCAACAGAGAAGAAAGATGGAGACACTAAATATATATTCTTCGAGCTCTTGGGCAAGACATATGAGTAGTGATGACATTAAAATTGTCTTAGGAGATTTTAACGCCAAGCTAGGAAGAGAAGACATCTTTGGTGGCACAATCGGGAGATGCAGCTTGAACGACTTGATTTCCGACAACGGATTCAGGCTGATCGATTTTGTTGCGGGCAAGTCGTTCTGGTAGCTAGTACGCAGTTCACACATCTTGGTATCCAAAAGGGGACAGGGAAATCTCCTGATCAATCAACAGTCAACCAGATTAACCACATTGCGATCGACGCACGGTATTTCTCCAGTAAACAGGATGTCGGAACATTCTAAGGGGCCACCATTAACTCGCACTACTACCTCGTTGTAACCAAGGTACGGCTACGGATATCCCGATCCAACCCAAAACAAGAAAGTACTGTGAGAAGATTCGACGTTAGGCGGCTACAATCGCAAGAGACTGCCATGTCTTTTTTCGATCGAATCTCCAACAACCTCTAAAAAAAGCCCTATGCTGCCTACATTAAGTATTGAAAACTTATGGCAACATTGGGCAGGTTCAGGCAACATAAGGGACTTCATTTGCAGTCAACTGCATTCTTTGAACGTATATTTTGACTAATGCAGCTAGTTAGTTTTTCAAGTGTCAAAAATTTATAACTTGGAACTTTACTTCACTTACTTCTACCTTCAGTTCAACGTACAAAAATTATCAAAAAAATTGGGCTTGGGCAGGTTCAGACAACATAAGGGACTTTATTTGCAGTCAACTTCATTCTTTGAACGTACATTTTGATCAAGGCAACTGGTTAATTTTTCAAGTGTCATGAATTTCAAATTCAGAACTTTACTTCACAAACCTCTAATTTCAAGTTCATAGTACAAACATTACCAAAATCATTTTTGTCTACAAAACACTCCTCAGGCAAGCTAAAAGTCCATCAAGATTTGTATTTTGTATTGTAAAGAAATATTACTTATTTCTTTCCCAAATTTACAAGGAACCTTTTAACAGAAAGCATTAAATGAAGTTGTGCAGAAAATAAATAAATCATTGAGTAATAAAGTTCAGCTTTTAGTTGAATGAAAAAACATGATCAATTGTCATTTTGACATAAGTTGACTTGACTTGATAGTTAGGGAGATTTTTCTTGACTAACTTTCCAGTCAACTTTCCAATAAAGTTGCCTTAATTGGAAGGCAATTTTTTGGCAGCTGCCCAATCAGATGCTAGAAACTTGCCTTACATTTAAGTCCCTTATGTCGCCTGAACCTGCCCATTGTCTTGCAGCCATCAGTTATGCCGCCTCTAAAGTGCTAGGTTTCACCCACCACAGCGAAATCCCTGGTATGACGACGAAGAACGCAGCTAAGTAATATAGCTATATCGAAACTGCAGTCCAAAAGCTATGCTTTTTCTTAATCGATTTTAAAGCCGCGTATGACGGCTTCTATAGAGAAGAGCTTTACAGGGCAATATCTAGTTTTGGCATCCATGTCAAACTTATCCGTTTACCGTTATCCGATAGAGGTCGGTAAAGTAAAGTTCCGAGTTTAAAGTTTATGACACTTGCAAAACTGACTAGTTGCCTTGTTCTAAATTTACGTTCAAAGAACGCAGTTGACTGCAAATCAAGTCCTTAATGTTGTCTGAACCTGCCCACTGTCATGCGACTTCTTCTTTAACATCGTTTTGGAATAAATTGTGCAAAACTCAACACTAGAGGCACAATCTTCCAAAGATCCATCCAATTACTCGGATACGCAGATGATATTGACATATGTAATTGGAAGATCAAAGCGAGATTTAAGTGGAGCGTTTTTGAGCATTGTGACGTAAGCGGAGAAGATGGGTTTAGTGGTCAATTAGGGCAAGACGAATATATGTATGTAGTATATGCTGTCATCAAAAAAGGACATTGAACGACGACGTCTTCGACAAAACGTCACTATGGACAGCTATAACTTTGAGGTAGTTAAGGACTTTGTCTACCAGCGCTGTTTTCAATTTCTTTTTCCTTAAGAAGTAATCTCAATTAAATTCACGAAATAACAAGTGATTGAAAAAAAAAATTGCAAATCCTTTCCTTGAAACACTTGCTCACTATTACCATCCATTCTGCACCGTTTTGTTGTTGGAGGAAATCGGAATAATAATTTTTTATACAAACCGTCGAGCATCGCATGAAATTATATGCGATATTACCCCTACTTACTTTTGAAGTCATGCGTCGACAGGTTTTTCTGATCTATTTCCTAAGTTACACTTATTTCTGTTTTCGCAGAAAAATTAATAACTTAATGAAAACCACAATTTCGCCCCACTCTCAATTGTTTTCAATTATGTTATTTTTATTGCACATCAACAGAACAAAGAAACTTTAGTTTAAGTTTTAATTGAACCCATTTGTTTATTTATAGTTTTAAGTCGGTGCGTTATCATCGATAGAAAATATTAACTTGGTTTATGTATTTAATGTTGCATGTCTTATATTTTTACTAGATATTTAAAGTTAGCAACAGCTTTTATATTCAATATTATTATTTTATGTATGTTGTAGTTAGTAGATATAATACGAATTTTATTTGAAAAATTTTAAGTTTCCAATATTAAACAATTTTTAAGGCAATAAATAAAACAAATACATTAATAATTACCAATGAAGTTAAATATTTCATCTCGATACAAAATTAGGATAATAATTATAAATTTTCTAACTTTTTTATTATCAAAAACTCTGAGCAAGAGCTTTTGAGATACCAATCTCATTTCATATTAACTATTTTTTAGGGATTAACATAAATTGAGTCGACTTTATTGCAATGTTTGTTGATTCTAGCAAATTTTGAGTTTTTACAAGTATTGATCATTTGACGAGAATGTATGTTTCGCTGGGTAATTTTAAAACAATTATAGGATTTGTCATTCTTTTTGGCCGATAATCAATTGGACTTAATATAATTGTTCTCGAAAATCTCCAATTCGTTTTGAATATAATTTGCCTTGTTGCGCAGCAACTTTATTTGCTTTTGATTAGCCTCAAGAATGGCAAGAGAGGTCTCGATTCCCTTGAGTTCTTCATTCATGTCAGTGGTGGCATTATCAACAACGCGACACAAACGCGCAAACGTGCTTGAAAGTTCTCTAAAAAAAATGATTTGCTTTCATTTAAAAACAAAAACTAAGAGAATTATTTTATTATTCTTACTGCTGCACTTGATGACTACAGTTGGCGGATGTCAAATCTACAATCATTTTTAGTTTTTTGGTTGCGTGGCGCACATATTGACTCTTGAATGCACGCTCCTTGGCAGAACTTGTCCACGACAAACGTTCATAAAGGTATATGCAACCATATAGGGCACCAACACCGACAAGAACTCGCCATCCTATTGTTTTCAGCATCTATAAGACCATATTAATTTATAAAATAGAATACATTACATATTTAGTCACTTACAATTCCTGCTACAACCAGTCCACCAACTGTTCCTTGTGAACCGATAGAAGCCACCGCAAAACGGGAAATCATTGATAATTGTTCTTGTGTTATACCACCGGCATTTGTTGGCATAAGACATAATGGTGTTTCAGAAGTAGGTGTTACAGGTGACAGCATATTCTACGAAGAGAATCAATACAAAATAATTAGTAGATACATACTTACATAATATGTATAAATGTGTAAATATTTAATATCCAGCGGCACTAAAGACATTATTTAAAAAAGCGGACAAAATAATAGAACCATTTTAGAGAATGTTGAAATTTAATTACATTATGGTTTAATTTATAGCAGAAACTAAATGTTTAATACTATGTTTTATACTTAATGGTTTTATTTTGGGTCTCGAAACGGGTAGTACCCTTGTCGTGATGGTTAGTGCCATGGACTGTCATGCCAGAGGTCTTGGGTTTAGTCCCTGCCTGTGATATCTAAAGTTTTTTTGCACGGGTACTGCCTCTTGCGAGGAATTGACAAATCCTTCAGGAGTAATTTTTGTCCTTGACAAAATTACTCGCACACAGGAATGGTTGAGAGTTGTAATTCACTAGCCTCTAGTTCTCAACGGACTGTGGCGCAACTTAATTTATTTTATTTTATCGACTAACGCAGTTATCAGCAAAAGTTTGTCGTTCTAGCATACTGAGTTTTTTTATTTTTTCATTTTTGCATTAATATCTGGTTTTCTGGAACTAAGGCGACTCCTGAGTAATCAACTTCATGAGCTTTCCCTAAATAATTTCCCTTACCGATACTACTCCATATTTGTTTTAGACTGAAATATGAGCACCATTGTATCATAAAAATAACTTTGAAACCTCAGTAGTTAGTAGGTGCTTACCATTTTCAGGGTATTAGGTAGGATTTACATTAATTAATATGTATCATAAAGTGCATCAATGATTAAATAACCATAGAAAATACACAATTCTTACCACTTTTTCCTTGTACTACCTCATTCCAGGGAAAGCTCATGATGTCAAACTTATTAGCTGCACCTTCACCGTTATTGTTCTGTATTAATAAATGTTCATAATGTATGCGTTGAGTTCGGGAAGTGAAAATAAAAATAAAATAACATTTTTAATTATTTTTTGATTGATTTTCTTTCAACCAAAACGTCTTGGACACACATTTTGTTATATCTTATAGGATAAAAGTAATTAATTTTTTTTTATTTAAAACATTTTAAAAAGATTAAAACGCTACTGTCAAGTATAATACTTAAAGGCATTTCCGAATGGTTTACCCCGACCAAGGCTGAACGAAATTGCATATGATGGTGCGTACATTTACACATACATGTGCATGAATTTTGGCTTTCACTCCACTCTCAAAATTAGCTGGCGGCTCTAGGTCTAAAATGCCAAATAGTTGAGTTCAAACCATTTTAAAAGATGCAGTGGGAGTATTTGCACAAAAAAATCTGAGTACACCTTTACTTTTTAAAAACTTTAAATTAATATGAATTTAATAATGAGCTATAGCTAATTAATATTTGAGTAATGAACTTTAAGTATGACTTGTAACGCAGTAACATCCAATTTGTAAGCCTAAATTTTAATCGTAGGATACAAATTCTTATACTTACACTATTGTGTCTATTTGAGGTTACAGCAGGAACTTTTTTGTTGTGTCCTTTGGTTTTGCCTGTAAATCTTTGTATCATTGCAGTTATTCCCCATGAAAACTTAAATTCAAGATCTTCTTGGAAATCGGCGCAAAGATTTTGACAATTAAGTGAGTAAAGCATTTCGAAGGGTTGAGATCGTGTTACTACTTTTGTTTGAATAACAAGCTTTTCACTGGGAACAAGTGCGTGCATCCGATCTGAAAGTTGAACAAAACATAAATTAAGCAAACGTATTTATCATTATCATCAAGCAATCTGCTTTCTCAACCTGTCATTTCACGCTGAGCAGTTTCAACATTCATAGCTAAGGCCATAGACAATCTTGCACGTAAATTCGATCCAAGACCAGCTTCAACATGTCCATTCAATTCCTTTTTATATATATTCAAAACTAATGGCTCGGTATGGAATGGCATGTTGAACTCATCGATAAGAACACCGAGACGCCAAATTTCTTCATTGAGTGCTTTTGAAACTTTTTGTTCAACTTCTTCGACCATTTTATGAATTTTCAACTTCATCTCTCTGGTCACTTGCATCATTTGAGTTTCCGTTCCTTGAATTCGGTCTGTTATCATTTTCTTTTGGTCGATTTTTTGGTTCCTGAAGGAATTAGCTCGGTCGTATATGTTATCCAGCATCTGGCGCATTTCACTGGAAACATTTTTCCCACGTGAACTGTGTTGTTCGAATTTTGTCTTTACTGCACTTTTTGATATACACTCTTCAAATTTACGCTCGAAATCTTGAAACTCAAAATACCGATTTTGGAAACCGTCAGCAATAGCACCCATATGAGCTGGATTGCCTTTCGCTTCTTCAAGACGTGCCTATAATAAGAACAATTTAAACCTCTTTTTTAGCAAGAAAGAAGATAATATTTACCTGAAGTGTTTCTCTAGCTGAAACAAAAAAGACTCGTTCAGCTGCCTCCTTTTCAGTGCACACTTTTAATTCTTTGGTCAAAAAGTCAATGCACCTTTCAGTATGTTGAGATTTGACCTAAAAAGGAAATATTTAATGTAAAACAAGTTTTTATTGTAAATGCTAATATAAAACATCCCTAACAGAAAAGATAAATATAATACAAATAATAATAAACGATGCGATGCATGGAGCTATGGTAGTCTAGCCGTCAAATTACCTTTTCTAGATCCTGTTAACAAACAACCAACAAGGATTAAATGAACGGAAGAAACATAAAAACTGTATAAATTTGTCTAAAATGTCAAAATAATATACAAATAAAGGGATTAAATGCTTAACCTTACCGATTCTTGACATTCTGGTTCGTTAGCTGATGCATCCCAGCGGTTGTTCAAAACAAAAACATTCGGCTTAGAGAGTTTCTGCGAAACTGTGTGGAAGAAAGATTTTTCAGCAAGTGTCATTGTTGACTCAGCATTTAGAACCAAAACGAAAACATCTGCATTTAAGCAGTGATTGTCAATCCAATCGTCTAAATTTGGTGACACATCAACTCCCGGTGAATCCATGAAAACAACATCGTCGCGCAAGAGGCTGCACCTCTCACGAGGCCAAAATATCCGTACTAATGAACTCTCACTGAGTTTTTCCTGGCACAAAGCGTTTGCTAGTTGTTTGATGTTCTACAAAAAAGATTTTAATATTTTTAAGACTATCAATTAAATTAAGTACACTCGTAGAGTACATTTAGTGTAAGACAAATCATTAAATCATTAAATACATCTCCATTGTTGATGTCATAAGCAAAAGTACATTTAAATAACGCACTGTGACTTTTAAGTATGCGTTAATATTTATTTGCTGCACAATATATTAGAATATTAAATGTGTTTTTAAGAATAAAATTCAAAAATGTATAATAATACAAATTCTGTGTTAAGGCATCGTGCACTCTTAATTAAGGGTATTAATTTAATTGAAAATAGACGTGCTTAAATTTTGTAACACACAGTATATATGATTGGACTGAGGTATTAAGTTTTAAAAGCTTAGATATCTATTCTCTTAAGGCTAGTTTTCAAAATTAGTTTTAGTTTTTTTTTTAAAGAAGTGTGATATATTATTAATTAGGTATATATATTAATAATGTATGTTTGCTGAAATAAAATTTTGTAGTTTTTTTTTCTTTTATGTTTTTAATTAAAAGAAGTGACAGTGCAATATCTAAGATAAACTTACCACAACATTGAGTTTTTCATCGCTCCCTTCTTTAACTAAATATGCTTCTTGATCATCACTGCCCTCGACCTGACAGAAACAATTTGTCGTATGCCCAATTCCACTGGGTAATATTTTTTCTCTAAGCATAGCATTTATGACTGAACTTTTCCCATTTGAGGTTCTTCCAAAGAAAGCTACTTTCATGTGATCTCTACACAAAACTTCTCTAATTGCTGCAATTTTGTGTACGTAGCTATGAAAAAGTTCTCTTTCTGATTTATCAACAACATCTACATCTTCTGGAAGAACTATTGAATAAAAGATTTGTCTTGATCAAAAATATATTTTATATAGGGAATCAAAAAAAGTATTACTATCAATAAATTGGGTGGTTTCAATAACATATTCCTCGATTTCACCGTAGATATCATTGATTTTCTTTTTAGCCTTCACGAATATCTGAAGTGGAGATTTGTCAAGGGCGGCAGCATTTTGCAAGGAACGAGCGTTTGTGTCGATCGATGAAGCCGTATTGCCGTCGTGTCCGATTACCATTGAAAGTGTGCGATTCAAATATGCCGCCATTATTTTTTATTTAAAGTTAACAATTAATTCAGTTGTTTTCGCTTTAGTTTGTGTAAATATCATTTAAACTTTAGCATCAGAGATGATTGAGATGCAAACAAAATTCAACAAAATATTCGAAAGAAAATAATAACGGTGAATAAATGAATATAGAAAATTAAAACTTTTTGATTAAAAAATAAATTATTTTCGCTTATGAAAATATTCAGCGAGTGAACTGAAAGTAAAAATACAATAAAAACAAATTTATTCAAGCAAAAATTAAAAAATTGTTTTGTGGCAATAAACTCAATTTTATTTTATATTTCTGATTACGAGTAGTTCTCTCTTATAGTAAATAAATGGAGAACATAAAACTGACCTATAACTAGAATTAATTTTCAATGCAGAAGATATTTTTGAAGCGAGATGAAGAGATTCAGGGACTAGTAATTTGAAAATTTGACATCAGATCAAATTATAGTTACAATATTATGATAAGCCACTTTTAAAAGTGCGGATATACCCAACAACATTTTAAAATATTACAAAATTGTGCAAGCGTAATTTCTATTTCAAATATTTTGTTTAAATATATGTATAATAGTGTGTGGAAAATATGTTTTTGAAATGTGTCTTATCATGTTATTGCAATAAGCAATAAGTTTCTATCTAAGCTTATCGTTCTTTTAATGATGAATGCATTTTTGGTCTAGAACGTGAAGAAAATGGAATCCTTAAGAAATGCCTACTATTAGTACAGACTATGACATACAAAACAAACAAATTCTTAACCATTTGTACATTCAGATTCAAGAAAGTGAAATTAACAAAATAGGTACAAGTAATTATATTTGAGTTAACAAAATAATCTATCCAAATAGTAGGTACATCACTAAAAGTATTTTCGAAAATACTTAGACGTGGATTGGCCATACCTTTCTTCCAAAATAAAGCACACCTCTTTACAAACACCTTGTTCTTGTTATTTTGCACTTTAAGTTACAATGAGCTCAGATACATATGAAAACACGATTGGCATCTAACAAGAAGGCATATTAATTGAAAATATTAAAGTATATTATACTTTTATGAAACTTCGAAACTATCCTTCATGTCTGAACTACTATAGTGGGAATAAATAATACGCAATACAAACTCATTGATTAAAGAACTAAAAAAAAAACAATCTTAATTACAAATAAATAAAAATTTTAGTATGTACATTGTGTAGGTACATAGGTATTTATACAAATATCAAACTCATCTAACCTGATCAATTTCCGTCATTTTTATTAATCCAAGTAAGCATAAATTTCATAAAACTTGTTGCTTTTAAATATCGGAGCTGGATTTTAAAAATTATGAGATATTATGTTAATTTGTTTACTTTGGTAATAGTTCCTAATAATTTATGAAATTACTAATCTATTTTGCACTAGTTTGATAATGATGTAACAACAAGAAAATATACCGACGGCGGCGATTACGAATAACTAGAATGAACCAAAAACACTCTAATTGAATTGACATTTGTGACATTTAAATGTGGTGAAGTCTCCGGCGATAATGAGTGCTGCCAGTCTATCTGATTTAGAGCAATATACATATAATGTGAAAAAAACAGAAGTATATTGCAATTTATAAAAATAAAATAAATAAATTGGGTGGCGCAACAGTCCGTTTGAGAACTAGGGCCTAGTGACTGACAACTCTCAACCATTCCTGGGCTCAACTTTCCATTACCGCAGCACGAATTTCAACACGCGGTTTTTTTTATTTGTTAAATATGCACAAATAAATAATAATTATAGCAATTTTAGAGCGAGGAAACATTTATTTCTATTTTAAATTAATTTTTAAAGTTTACTTTTTCACATGCAAAAATGGTTGATTTTGACATTTCTTTCCTGTTTTTTGTTCAGTGTTGCCATACTTGTTTGTTTTCGTTGGGGATTTCTTTGTTTTTAGTGCTCAAATGTGAAAAGTACTTTGCAATACCCAAACTCGCACCCACCCCAAATCCTATAGTGATTCCAAGCAGGGGGGTTGCATACATACCTAGCTCTTAGTATCAGGCCCGTCGAGAGGGGGGGAAACCCCCCGGGCCTGGGATTTTCTAGGGGCCCGTAAAATTGAAAGCAATGAAGAGAGCGTATTTTTTTTAATATATTCTAATTATAATCATCATCAACATACCTATTCCCACTTATTTTTAGGGGCCCGAACATTTAAAATCATTCATGCTTTCGCAATCGGGCCCTTGTTTGCATGTTATCTACCAATCTTTCAGTCACAAGATTGCCGATCTGGGCCCCTGATTATTATTTGGCGTACATTTTTGTTAATATTTAATGAAAAATTGGGCAACTCTGAACTATTGAAAGAAAGTTATAATAAATTATTTCGCTTTTCTTATTTAATTTAACGTATGTAAATTTAAAATTTATTTTATTTTGAAAATTTTTAAAGTCAAAATAAGGGGCCCGGCAACTTAAAACAAAACACAAATATTTATTTATAAAGATTCTTTTCTTCTATTTTTGTTTCTGCTCGGAACGAAATTTTCGATTCGGTTTCGGGGGACCGGAAAATCCCACGCAAACGTTTTTCAATTGTGGTTTTCGTAATATTAATTAATTAATATTTTAAATAAGTCGTTTACTCAAGATTTGAAGGATATCAAATCACTTCAAAGTGTGTATATAACGAAATGTTGTACTGCCGCAATCACATTCTTTGATGATGGGAAAACAACGTTGGGAAAATCTTAAGAAAAATGTGGCCGGATCCCTTCACACACTTTCCGATACAAGATGGTCAGCTAGAATTGAGGCAGTGAAACCATTTGCAATTCATCTGAAAAACCATAGAACATCATTAGAAGCCTTAAGTGATATTAATTTAACTGCTGAAGCTCAAAGAGATGTAAATGGCGTTTTAAAATATATGCACACATTTGAATGCGTCCTGATGTCTTCGATTTGGTGCAAGAAGTATCATTCTTCAAGCCAAAAAGATGACTATTGACGTTGAAATTCGAAATCTCGACAACTTGATCTCCGATTTGAACATTATTCGAAACGGATAAGATCAAATTTTAAATGCAAAGCAGTTGCTACAGGATTGGGGATGTTCCAGAATCGTTTCCATCGAACTGAAAAAGGCAATTAAAGAGACATTTTGTAGAAAATCGAGGAGCCCGAATGCAAATTAAAACAGACGCAAGAATAAATTTCAAGAGAAACACCTTTTACGTCATAGTTGATTCAATTATATCTCGAATTTCTCGTCGGTTCGATACGATGAAAAATTTGAATGCTACATTTTCATTTTTATGGCAGTTTTCAACAATGGACAAAATTGAGATTAAAAACTCCGCTACAAGGGTTATTTAAAAGTATAACTTGCATGTGTCTCAAGACTTGAAAGAAGAAATAATTCATCTGAAACACATTTATGAAGCCAATTTTGAAGCAGAACTTCCGCCATTGAGTTTGTTCAATGCTATTTATTCCCAGAACTTGGAGACGATTTTCCCCAACATTTGTGTTGTTTTCTGTATGTTTTCCACCATACCTGTAATCGTAGCTAGTGCCGAACGTTCATTTAGCGCCCTTGCCAGAACAAAGAATTTTCATCGTTCGTGCTCATCACAAGATCGTGTTTCTGGACTTGCTACACTATGCTTCGAAGCACCTTTGGCAAGGAAATTGAATTTCGATGCAATTATAAGTTGTTTTGCTGCTCAGAAAGCTAGGAAAGCTCGTTTGCAAAAAAAAAACATTTCGTTGAATGCAAACTAACTTTAATGAAAACATTGTGATAATATTTTAATATAAAGTAAAACAATAAAGAGTATTTAATGTAAACCTTTTAAAATATATAGTTTTTTTTAAAGACAAATTTCAAATACTTTTTTATTTTCATAGTAGGTAATGGATCTAGGTACATGCCAAATTTTTTTTTTAATAGTTAATCGACCGTATTATCAGTTACTAACATGTCGTTGGCAATATCGAATTGAATGTATGTTTCTGTTCGGAATCTGATCTACTCGCATGTAGAATAATTTTCTATCCATCCTCCATTTCAACTAAACTGGACGATACCCGTGAGATTGATTTGATGATTAACACTTTTTTCGGTTCACTTTGTAAACAAAAAATTATTATTTTTGTCAATTCTAACCAATTTCATGCTATTCGTAAATGAAATTGGAACGTACCATATCAGTAGGCATGAACTTAAAAAAAAATTTTTCGTCCCGTGCCCGGAATCCCTCTCGACGGCCCTGCTTAGTATACGGTAGTATCAATTAAAAAAAATTGTTTTAGGCTCAAAAAATGCTATACAAAAAAAAGTAGGGATAAACCGAAACAGAAAATATTTTTTTTTATGACTTACCGGTGTTTCCTCGCCTTAAAATTTAAAACATGTTTTATTGAGACCCCTACCTAACTGTACAGAAAAAATCAGAACGAAATTCGTGCTGCGGTAATCGAAAGTCGCCCCAACCATCATGCCACGGGTACTACTATTGCAATTTATAGGGTTTTTAAATAAGACGTTTATTTTTAATATTAAAAACACATTGGGGCGTATTCATAGAGAATTACTTAAGTCGTGATTTCTTGATCTATAGTTTAAGGCTTGTTGATTGAATAAAGACAGATCTTATTCATAGTCAATTTTCCTGCTGTGTTTAGTAAAAGCCATAGAGAAATATATCTACCAAGAGAACCGACTTATGGGGTTCGCTCTCTTTCGACCTACAAACTAAATTGAGCACGTTTTGCCCATTAGCATAAGCATGTGTAAGTTGTCCCGTGCATTTCTTATGGAAAAATCCAGATTCTATGTAGTTGTTATGGGCTTTTGGGGCTCAGTATGCACAGTTAGGGGGAAAACAATGTGAGGTGAACTCAGCCGTTCAAAAAAGAGATCCGTTGAATTCAAAAATTGAAAAATTGTTGCAATGTTTTAAGAAAAATGAATTTTGTATCAGTCTCTTTCGGGCATCTGCCGTGTAAAGACGTGTTTATAAAATTCATAGGCCGCCATCTTTTTGCGATTTATTATTACACAAGTGTCAAATTCGTAAGCCACGTGGCTGCATTTTAACCTTTTTTGCACCAAATACTTTGATCAACACTAGTGTTCTAATTGTAAATCCCAAAATGAAAGGGGGTACGGACCCCCCTGATCCTAATCGGTTCTCCCTCCTCGATTCAGAGGTTCCGTTGAACCGTAACAAAAAAGCCAAACGAAAAAACCCTGACTCTGATCATTACCCTTCTCTGCCAACAACCGTACAAAATGATAATAACATCCCTCGTTATTTAATTATTTCAGCAATAAGCAAAACCAATAAAGAAGAAGAAAACGTTCGTCCCATCGCTTCGTACAACCCTTTCCAAATCAATAGAGGTTTGGAATATATATCCAAAGATATCCTTGAGGTCAAGGCTATGCAATCCGGTGACTTACTTCTCAAAGTGCCCGATGTCTTCACAGCTAAACTATTTTTGGACGCCAAATTAATAGATTCCATTCCAGTGAAAATATTGTCTCACATTAGTCTCAACTCCGTGCAAGGAAGAATCTTTTCCAAGTACATAATCAACATTTCAGAACAGGAATTACAAAATGAACTCAAAAACCAACAAGTTATTCAGGTCAGAAAAATCATGAAAATGGAAAATAACCTTCCAGTGCCAACAGGCGCAGCAATCCTAACATTTGATCGAATTCGCAGACCAAAGGACATAAAAATTGGCTGGGTTAATTGTCCAGTCGAGGAATACATACCGAATCCCATGAGGTGCACATTGTGCCAAAAATTAGGTCATACTAAAAACAGGTGCTCAAACCCTAAAGTATGCAAAGAGTGCTGTAATCCCCCTCCACACGAAGAATGCACAAGAATCTTTTGCACAAACTGCAAAGAAGAAAACCATACATCGTATGACCCCGCCTGCCCATCTTTCCTTAAACACAAATCCGTGAACAAGATCAAAGCCGATCGTCGCTGCACTGTTCGTGAAGCATGGCAGATATACAACGACCAACCTGCACTACACCAGCTACCAGCTCCGAAAAGGAGAGGAGATCTCAACAAAACAATTTCCGAAATTATAAAAGAACGCATCAAAATAAATTCAAGCAAAACATCAACAGAAAACCAGAACACAACTTCTCCATCTGATCCGTCAGGTAATCCAAATCAAGCCATTCACCAACAAAAAACAATCCCCCTTCCCGCCGTAACTGAACAACAAAAACAAACTCATCATTACTCACCCAGTACATCAAAGAACGTAGAAAACAAAATTATAACACAATCAAACAATAACAACTCAACAAATTCTAACCTACAAAACAAAGCCAACGAACCTCAAAACGAGGAAATGGATTTGGATGAACATTCATCCTCCAACCAAAATCTTTTCCTCGAAACTTCCCCTACAAAAATAAATGAAATCATTGGAACAACCCCCTCCAAAATCCATGAAAAAAACCCCTTTAATAAAAAACAATGAATCAGTTACTTAACAAACTGCTCATACTCCAATGGAATCTGCAAGGATTCTATAATAACAAGCATACACTCGAACAATTAATAGCAACCTACAACCCAGACATCATAGCACTTCAAGAAACACATATCATACCAAAAAATAAAAAATATTTTAGTATCAAAAACTATAATTCATTCCACCATAACAAAGACTATCAAAATTGTAAATCCGGTATAAGTTTTCTGGTAAAAAAACATATACCCATATCATCTCACAACACATCCTCAACACAACTTCTGCACCAAACTATTAAAATCCCAGGAACAAGTCCTATATACATCACAAATATCTACAGGGAAGGTGAAGTAACAATCACCTCTGAACTGCTGGACACAATTCCAAATCACTCAAACTCCCATAATCTTATCCTCGGAGATTTTAATGCGGCCAACACCCTTTGGGGATCGGCAAACAATAACTCTCCTGGAAACAAATTTGAAGATTTCATCAACCAACGTGGTCTCATAGTTCTAAACGATGGATCACCTACGTTATTATCCACTCGAAATACTTTTACCGCAATAGATGTTTCTTTAGCCACCTCTGACCTGGCTCCCATGCTCCACTGGGAGGTTATCCCCCAAGGAGCAGGTAAAGACCACATTCCAATCATAATCCACAGCCACGAAAGAAGAATAACCAGAAGATCAGATTCGCGCTTTAAGGAAAACCTTGCTAACTGGAATTTGTTTGAACAAATTACAGACAACCTTACAGCTTTAACTCCAATCAAAAGTAACATAAACCAAGAAGCCGCCAAAATAAAGAGAATAATAAGATCAGCAGCATCTAAAAGTATGCCAACAACCAAAAACGTACGTGGTAAAAGCAATCCCATATGGTTCACACCGGCTATAGCGAAATTAGTAAAGGAAAAAGAAAAAGCTTGGTCCCAATTACGCAGAAGTCCAATGACAATAAATTGTTTAGCCTATAGACAAATTTGCGCCAAAGTTAAAAGAGAATGCATCACTTCAAAAAGGCTCTCATGGGAGACTTTCGTAAATTCTATGGATCCATCAATTGATTCTAAGACCCTGTGGTCAAAAATTAGATCAATTCGATCTAACAAACCCTCCGAAGTTTTTCCCTTCATGATATCAAACAATAATTTACATAGCAACCCAGAATTAATCGCTGAGACTTTTATTGAAAAATGGAGTTCATACAACTCGGACTCAACCTACCCAGTCAAAATTATTCAAGAAAAAAATAACTTCAAGATTGACGACCTTCCAAACTTACAAAGTTATCCAAAGTGCCTGACAGACGATATTTCACTTTTGGAATTTAAAATGACACTGCAAACCACTAAGGGAACTTCACCAGGTAAAGATAAAATAACCTATAAAATGTTAAAATCATGCGCCACAAACTTAAAGCTAAAAATTTGTTCCCTTTACACAAATATAATAAAAACAGGCATATTCCCACATGATTGGAAAACCGCCCTACTAAAACCCATCCCAAAAAAAAGTCACAGCTGCCATTCCTATGATGAATACCGTCCCATCTCTTTGCTGCCTGTTCTCTCAAAAATTTTGGAAAAAATTATTGCACGACGAATCGGCTGGCATATAGAAAACAAGATAAGCCCAGAACAACATGCCTTCAGGCCCAAAAGAGGGGTCCACACATTGATTCACCTTCTTGAGCATAAATTAGTTGAAAATTTACAGAATTCAAAACATAGCGTAGTGTTTTCGCTAGACCTCGAGAAAGCATTTGACCGTGTAATATCAACACCCGTCATCCGCCAACTTTATAATTGGGGAATTCCAAAGCAAATTCTTAGACTCATATTATCCTTTCTTTCTGGAAGAAGTCAAAGCGTAAACGTAGATGGACACTGTTCAAAAACTGCTAAAATAGAAAACGGAATCCCACAAGGGTCTCCCCTATCAGTGTTAGCATACAATGCGTACATCGACTCCCTAGTTGTAGAACTGAACAAACCAACACACAACCTTGACTTTGTAGGTATATATGCAGACAACATATACATAACTATATCAGGGAATCCCAATGTAATACAAAATTCACTAACGGATTTAAATGTTGCCATCTCTAACTGGGTAAAAGATGTAGGTGCCATCATACCGCCAACAAAAATAGAAGCTTTACACGTATGTAAAAAAATTAACTGCACATCTGACTCCATTATTCTTTCCAACACAACCATCCAATTAAAAAACGAGCTCAAGATACTCGGTGTCACGTTTAATAAAAATTTAAAATGGAACGCACAGTCAAAAAAAATAGTTAAAAACCTTAAACAACGTAATAATGCCCTTAAAATTATTTGTTCGCGTAAAAAAGGGCCACACATAGAAACAGCACTTCGAATAGCCAAAACCTTAGTCGAAGGGACCTTACAACACGGTTTAACAACTTATATGTGGACCACACAAAAAAATTTCCAAATGATAAACGTCGCCATCAACGAATGCTACCGAACCTCAACAGGTGCCCTAAGAACAACACCTACTGACGCACTGAGAATCGAAGCTGGTTTCTCATCATTTGAAATTTTTGCTAAACGCAGAGCAATATCATTAGGCTCAAAAGCCCTTCTAGACGGATCACATCCATTACACTCAAGTATCCAAAAGGCCTTCAACGGAAACAACAGTAGACGCAGATTAAAATCATCGCTTAAAAATATTTCAAACATCTTTCTAGATTCTCGAACTTTCTTGCCAGAACAATGCCACAATTCAACATATGTCCCCCACCCACCATGGAAAAGGGACATACTTCAAATCGACACCAGCCTATCAAAATACTTCAAAGATTCAACTCCAAATTTGGTTTTTCAATCTCTCCATAAGGAGCTAATTGAAAAAATAAGCCCACAAAAAATTTTGTATACCGATGGCTCCCACACTGAAGGTAACACGGCTTATGCAATAGTTGAATTAACAATCCCAGAGCAAATTCAAATTTTACATCAAGGGCTTCTTCCCGAAGCAACAGGGAGCTATATTGCTGAACTAGCTGGCATAAAAAAAGCTATCAACATTGCCAACGACCACCGGAGAAAGATTCTCATCTGTACTGATAGCCTGGGCATCCTCCAAGGTCTAAAAAATGCCAATAACAAATGCCCATCTTTGGAACTTATTCGAACTTTACTAAGCTCAAATAAAAACATCTGGCTCTCCTGGGTTCCAGGCCATTCTGGGATCCCTGGGAATGAATCAGCCGATGAAGCCGCAAAACAAGCATCAAGATATCCTTTAATAGTGGAAACGCCAAACATCTTTCAGCTTGCACAAATTACTCAACTTGCTAAAGTGAACTTGCTACTTAATCAACAATGGGAGGAAAGTTCCTGTTTCCTGCGAAGTCACCAAATAGCCAACAAACATATTGCATACAACCCCCAATTCACAAGAGATGAATGCATAAAAATTTTCCGCATCCGAGTCGGCAAGGCCCTCTTCAACAGCAGGCACTATTATACAAATGAAACGCAGGAAATTTGCACAGAATGTGAAACTCATATCACCGTACAGCACATACTAACTGAATGCCCGAGATCATCACTCATAGAGCACAATGAACCAGCATCAAAACTCGCAGACTTCATCAACCCAGCAAATTATGAATCCATCGAAAACATCAAATCAGCTACTTCTCTTCATCATAAATTTAATGACATCTAAGTTAAACTTTAACTTTCCTTTTTCTTTTTATAAGAGAAAATACCTTTAATTTTCATTCTTCTTAGTATAACTAAATGTATATATTGTAAATACTCTTTTAAATTATTTTTTTTTTTTTAAATTCAATTTAAAAACGGCATTATATGGCCTTTCGCCCAATGCCTTTAATTTAAGAAATATTATAAATTAAGTTTATACATTTCTCCTAAATAAATAAATAAAAATAAATGAATTTTGTATCTTCTTTTTAGTGAAAACTGTGCTAAAAATAGTATTTGACTGCTTTTGGCACACAAATTCTGTGATTTTTATGAAAAGTTTCGCTAAAAACAAAAAAAATCATGCAGAAAGTATAGGCGCACCATAGAACTGCAATGCGAACGTGGTCTAATTTGAATTTAACCCAGTTTTTACAGATTAACAGCGAGGTGAGTATTTTGACAATTCTACGAAAATGAAAACAAAAAAATTAAATGTTTTTGATTGCGATCAACAAGAAGTCTAGAATGCAGACAATAAATATAAATTCAAATTAATCAGAACAGAATTCAATTTTTTAAAAATACTTTTTAATAATCTTTTTGAAGCGTTTTTTCTCTCTTTACAGGTAAGGATTGACTAACTGTCAAAATAGTGAAAAGGTTGAAGTTCTGTGTGCTCTCTGATTTATTTAAAAATAAAACAATTAAAATTTACAATTATTGTTTTTTAAAGTCACAAAATATAAATAAAGTCATATCGTCATTCAAAAAGTTAAAAAATTTGATCAACTGCTAATACAAGGTACGATTTCTTTCACTTTTATTATTGGGGATACATTGACCGGTACACTGTGAACGTACTGCATATGCAAGCAAAACGAAATCTGCAAGAAACTTCCCCGGAACATTCTTCGAATAACAAGAGAGCCAGTGTTGAATTTTAAAATAAAATGGCAGTAGGAAATATGTCGATTGAGCAACTAAGGACTCTTTTAGATGAGTGCCTGATCCCTAAATTCAAGGATGTTGCAACAAAGAAAGAAGTCTTAGCTGTCTCAAATGACATTCAGTTGTTAAGGTCACAAAACGTTTACCTGCTTAACCATATACAGAACATGGAAAGCTACTGTCAAACGTTGGAGCGTCAACTTGAAATTCTGTCTCGGAAAGAAAATGAAAATTCTGTTGTTGTGCACTTCCCGGCAGAAGGGAAACCCAATAAAGTTGACTTTGCAAAACAAGCTTGTATTGGGCTTCTCCAGCTCCAAGGAAACGCTGAATTGCCAATTCAAACTACACAGGAATTCACAAATCGAATAACAAACAAGTCTACGGTTATTCTTAAATTTCAATCCAGTGATACTGTAAACAAAATAATCTAAGCTACACCACAACTAAAGAACTCTGGAATTGTTGTACATCGCGAACAATCCATCATTACACACCAAAAAAGAAATGCACTTTACCAAATTAAAACGAAATTACTTCAACTGGCACCCACTGAAAAGATCGTTATAAGAGGAGTTAAATTAAATATCAAAAACTTTTCGTTTTCTTATAATTTTTCACGAGGGTTGGTTGTAAACCATGATACAACTAAAACAGATAGCGCATTCGCGTTTCTATTTTTCTTTCGTTCTGCGCATCTACGTCACAAGCACTCAACGAGTTTGACGTTTATTATTCAGTATGTGAAATCAAAACAAAACAATGGCATTAATTTGTTTGGATATTTTGTTTTTATAATAAAATGTTAATATTTCTAATATTTTTCATTAAGATAAATGGTTTTAAATAGTTAATATTTGTGTTTATTCGTAAGTTAAAGAAAATTTGTGTGTTTGAGTGAAAGAAATTAATAAAAAATCGAAGTAAATGAAGAGTATGGTGTATTTTTCTCATTTTCATTCGGATGCATTTTTTTCCATAGAATTACCTGGGAAGATTGTTTAAATAGTGATAAATGGTTAAATAAAAGATATGATGGTCTTTTTTAGTCAGTGGTTTTTCAACCTTTTATTTAATTAATAATTTTTTTGTATTTTCTTTTTCTGGACAGTTTGCTTTCAGTGATTTGTCTGTTTAGTTTTCGCATTCGGAAGTACATGCGACAACGAAAGAAAAGCTTCATAATCTTCTCATCGCATTTGATCTTTGCTTTCTCGGCAACTTCAAGTAAATGCTGGATGTAGTTTTTCTAATGCAGCAAAGTGAGCCATCATTGTGGGATTTGCTTTAGACAAGCCTCATTCGTCCAAATGATTTACCCAAGAGCTTTCGTCTGGTTCAATTTGTTCCAGGTTTGGTATAGTGTTTTTAAAACGATGGCAAATGTAGCCAGCCAAGTTTTCCAAACCATCGTAAGTAAATGGGAGATTTTCTTCTGGCTCAGAAGCAATAGGCATACTATTGTCGACTTTGACAACGACAAAAATCCTTCCTGAAAAAGCGAATATTGTTAAGATGAATCGATTATTAGATTGTGAGATCAAACCTGTCAAAGAAGTTTCTTCCACTTGGCTTTTTTCACTTCAGTCTCCAACTTATTTATCCTCCTGGTCTTAGTCATTAACTCTGCTTTGAGTTTCTCATTTTCTTCGCGTAAGGTTTTTCTAATAAGTTTATAAAAACAAATTATTTTATACAATTTCAGAATGCATGGATAGTACGATTAAGATTTTGTTCCTATCATAAATGCATACAAATATTATAAGGTACTTACAACTCTTCAGTTAACACATCAAATTGAGCTTGTTCTAATTGTGGATGTGAAATATTTTCCATCAAGCTATCATTTTTGCATTGCTGTTCAGGAAATTTGTCATGCTCGAGCTCAATGGGAACTTCCAGCAACCCACTCACTACTTCTTTTTGCTTTTTCAGCTCCATTCTTTTCGAGCGCTTTGTTGTGTCAGGCTCAGACGCTACAGACAGTTGCTTTGGGTAAACCGTAGGAACTGCATCTGGTTTCAAAATCCGACACCGTGTGAATCCTATTGATATAAATCTATTTCTGATTCTTATTCTGAACTACTTTTTTTTATTAACTTACCCATTTCATACTTTGTATTGTTTATAAAATCTTCTTTCAAAAAGTGGAGAATACAAATTCTTGCAGTCTGAACATTAATTTTATCCTTGCGTTTAGTGAACAAGACCCACTGCTTCGAGAGATTTAAATTTCCTTTTGGAAATGTATGAAAACTGGAATCTTTCGTTATCTTATTTCTTTCGTTATTGTTGCAGTCAAAAACAGAACAAACACCCATGTTTATTAGTAAATGTTTTTTTTTTGTATAAATTATGAACAATATCACTTTAAATAACTTTATTGATTTAAAAATATTTTAAATTCACTTCCGTTAACATTCACAACAAAAAATAGATTGAAAATGCGCCAAATATACTAGCTCTCTTCAATTAATTGAGTGCTGGTGACGTCACGATAGTTTGACAGCCAAAACCTTACATGCGCAATGCGCTATCTTATTAGTTGTATCATGTTGTAAACAATACTGATGAATTGACATTTATTAAAAACACTTTTGGAGAAGACGCATTGCAATTCTTTGACACAAACAACACCAATAGCTGTCAGAACTATGCGATGTCAGCGCCAGTTGTTCTTCAAGGAGATCGCGGTGGTCAGCAGAATCGACAGTCACATCAACATAAAAGTTAGGGTAGAGTTGCCGTCTGTCATTTAAATTTAAATTTAAAATTTGTATGTTATAATGTGTCTGGTTTTTAAAAAATAAGCTTTTATCGCCAGATTTTTTCAAATTCATTTTAAACTTTGATATTATTATTTTAATTGAAACTTTTCTTGAAGAAGGTAAAGAATCCCTATTTTTTAAGTGTTTTAAAGAATTTTCTGTCAAATTCATTCCAGCTACTAGAAGAAGTATTTTTGGTAGAGCGAGCGGCGGTTTTTTAATCGCAACTAAATGTAATTTAAACAATTTTGTAAAAATTATATCAATAGGTATGAAAACTGTTATAGAACTAAACCATAGGCATGAACCATATTACATTATTCCCTCCTATCTTAATTGCAATAATTGGTTTAGTGAATTTACAGAATTACAGCTTTTTATTAATGACAACGAATTACAAAATATTTTAATACTAGGAGATCTCAATGGAAGGATCGGAAATTTTCAGAACCCAGCTTCACTGGTACAAAATGTCTCTCATGTGTTCGAAGGTGTAAGAAAATCTATGGATAAAGTAATTAATAGATGCGGGAGGCAACTTCTAGAATTTATTGATGATTTTGGTTTCATGGTATTAAATGGAATAACTAAAGCAGACAAAAATGGCGAACTCACTTTCGTATCGGGTCAAGGTAGTTCAGTAATCGACTATTGTTTCGCGAGAGTAAACTGGCTTAGTATTATCAGTGACTTCGAGGTTCAAACTGCGAATTACTCTGGTCATATGCCAACAGTAACTTCTCTTATTTTGTCAGGGGTGACGGTGGGGACAAATAACGCAATTAAGAGCATAAGATGGGTTGAAAATCGCGCGGAAGAGTACAGACGAAGACTTGATGCTCAGTTAAACTACCTGCCTGAACAAGAAAATTGGAGTAGTGACCAGGCTAGTGAAAATATTGTAGATATTGTTCGGCAAGCATCTAATATTAGAAAAAAACCGCAAGGTGGTGGCATATTCGTGGCTGAATGGTTTGACTGGGAATGCATGAAACTTCGCAAAAAGTGTTTCACTCTTCTTAACCTTTTTAGGAAGAACAATTCCGTGTTAGAGGCGAACAAACAATACAAACAGCTTTTAGTTCAAAAACGGAAACTTTATTTTAATGGTGTAGCAGCCGGTCTTTCATCATGTAAGGACTCAAAAACATTTTGGTCTAAGGTGAGGTTGTTAGGTGGCTGTAAAAATGTTGCATCTTCGGTGTTGCCAGTTGAAAAACTTGCTGATCACTTCAAAGTTCTTCTGAACCCGTTATCGGTTCAAAAAACGTTTGAATATGCTTTACCTTTAGTGAAAATTCCAGAACTTGATGGGCCAATTTCAATGAAAGAGTTGCAAGATACTTTGAAATCAATGAAAAATGATAAATCTGCGGAAATCGACGGTATTCCCGTTGAATTTTACAAAAACTCATCAGTAAATTTTTTGGCTCATATTAATTTATTCTTTAACAGGCTTCTTGAGGAAGAATCTATTCCGAAATCATTTTTAAGAGCATGGATTTGCGCAATATTTAAAAAGGTGATCCCCAGCGCCCAGACAACTACAGGGGCATATCGATTTTACCGTGCCTTCGGAAAATATTCACCCATTTTCTATACCATAGGTTGACGAAATGGGTTGAAGATCGGGTCTATCAACAGTTGATCATATATTTGCACTCACTACTATAGTCAAAATGTTTTTAGAGAACAAAAAAAAACTTTACGTTTTTTTTGTCGATTTAAAAGCGGCTTTTGATACGGTTAACAGGAGTTCTTTAATTTATAAAATTTCTACCCTAGGCTTATCAACAAAATTTCTCAACTTATATAAGCTTCTTATAACCGATACCTCTGCTGCAGTATGGAATGGAAGTAGAATGTCTAATTTCTTCAATACAAGTGCTGGTGTTCCACAAGGTTGTGGATTAAGTCCATTAATGTTTGCACTATATATTGATGACGTATCCAAAGATTTCCCTGGTGGTATTAAGGTTGGTGAAACATTAATAAAAATGCTCCTATACGCGGATGACATTGTACTATTGGCGGATAATCCCATAGCTTTGCAGTTACAAATAAACAAGCTCAAGCGTTTTTGTGATTTATGGGATTTAAGTATAAATGTTGCAAAGTCGAAAATCATGGTTTTTGAAAATACTCATCGAAGAACAACTTCTCAAGAGAAATGGTTTTTGGAACGTGAACCAATAGAAATAGTAAATCAGTTCAAATACTTAGGTTTCTTGATAACTCGTAACCTTGATTTTCGCACACATGTAAAAGAAAAATGCACTGCAGCCAAAACGGCAATAAATCTTATGTGGAGTAATTTCTTCTGCAACAAGTATGTGGCTGCAACTGCTAAATTTAGAGTGTTTGATGCAACCATTAAAACATGCCTGTGCTATGCAAATCAAGTGTTTGGCTATCAAAACTTAGAAGAGTTTGAAGTAATTCAACGCTTATTTTTCAAGCGCATCTTTAAACTGGATAACTCAACACCTACTTATGCAATCCATTCTGAATCCGGTATGCCACAAGTATTTTTAAAGAATCTTAAATCAAATGCTGATTATATAATAAAAGTTATGAAAAGGCCTGACTCAAATCTTCAAAAACAGATATTAAAATATGCTCTTAGACGTCAAATATCGCCTTTCAAAGAATGGAATGATCTAGCTTTTAGACACAGTGTTGACTTCGACCTCAATAATACAGCCCATACCAATTGGCAGGACTTATTCTACAGTAGTTGTATAGCTAAAGTAGATGATTCCCTGTATTTGCAATGTCTGAATAGAGCGCAAACATCGACAACTAGGCTTTTATATAAAGAATTAAACCACACACTTTTTATTCGAAATTATTTTAACGAAAAACTCACTCTTAATCAAATGAGTGTTATCTTTAAAGCAAGGACTGAAATGCTTTGTTTAAATTATAGACCTCATAGAACTGACCTTCGCCCGATATGTAGTTTGTGCAACCGCAATGAAACCGAAAACGTGTATCATTTTCTAGCTGTGTGCCCAATCTTACAAGAAATCCGCAGGCTTTACTTCTCAAAGAGTTTCCTTACGCTTGAAGATACAAAGGATATTTTAAATGGTTGCTCAGGTTGGAATATTCTTTGTCTCTATGTGAATCATGCCTTAGGTTATCGTAACAGTTTCATCGATTGAATTTTAAACTAATTTAAATGATGATTAAATAGAATGTAAATCTCTTTTTCTGTTAAAACATGTTCTTCATTTTTTTTATTTTTTTTTATTTATTTAAAATTTATTAAATCTGATATTGTTAAATGTTATTTATTTATTTATTTACTTATAAATGTTGACAATAAATTAAAATCCATTGTTAACAATTTTTTTAAGAGCGCTAGCATCAAATTACTTTCAGCTCTAATAAAAAGGGTAAAAACCGATAAGTTATGTTTAATAGTTTTATAATATATAATATAAACGGGTAATAAAATAATATATTGATGTATGTTTGATGTATTTATGGTTAAATATGTATGTAATTAGATTTTTTTTGTGTTTGAGAAGTAATTTATCTATGAATTCAATATTGTTTTTATTTGCATCTTGAAGAAGTTGCAGGATGTTATAATGGTGCTGGTTGGTCCCTTGAGGATCTTCGGAAAGATAGCATGAGCCCAATAGATGAATTAGTGTGATAAAGTTGTTGCATTTTGGGCATATCGGGGGTGGCTCCTTTTTTAAAAGGTGTTGATGAGTAATATGGGTGTGCCCAATACGCAGCCGTATGAAATTGGTTATTTTAAGCTTTGTCGTATTGTGAGGGAAAATTGGTTTTATTCATATCTCGAATTTTAGCAATTATAATGGATTCATGTTTAGTGTTTAAAATAGCTTTTAAAACAGAAAGACTATCGGAACAGATAATCCATTTCCCTCTAGTATGTGAAAACTTTTTAACTGCTTCATAAATGGCTTGAGCTTCGGCTGAGAATACTGAAGCTGTATTTGGAAGTATGCCTTGAAAGATAGTTGTTCCATCATGCGATGTTACTGCAAAGGATGTACTAACGGGAGTTTTTGAACCGTCAGTGTATAGGAATGTCCAACCTTTAGATGTAAGGTCATTGAATGTTTCGTGAAACATCATTTTATAAATTGTGTTGCTGGTATATTCTTTGTGAAAGTCATGCAGGTGTAGTAGGATGGACGATGTATTCAGGTTCCAAGGTGGTGTGGAAGGCGTGTATTTAGTAAATCGTTTGAAAGGAATTTCAAAACTGTTTGCCATCTTTATTGTGGTATGTATAGCTGAAGGAATTCGTCTTTGTCATTTGTGTTTTATAGCCAGGGCAACATCTTTGTCGATTATTGACCCAGTTTGAAAACATAACTTGACAGTAAGTTTTAGTGCCATTTCTAAATATCTTTCTTCAACTGTGGGTAGTCCGGCTTCGACAAGAATATTTTTGATAGGGCTTGTGATGAAAGCTCCAATGCTTAATCTAGCGGCTTGATGATAAGTTGGTTTGAATATATTTATTGTGGATTTTGGACAGGAACCATAAATAGCTAAAACATAATCTATCTTACTTAGTATCAAAGTTTTGGTAATATAACAGAGGGTGTTTACATGAACGTTGCTTTTTTTTGAGGAAAGATACTTAATAATGTTGAGCCTAGATGCTAGCGATTTTTTAAGAGCGTAACAATGTGGTTTCCAGTTATATCTATTGTTAACAATAAGACCTAGTATACTTAGATCAACAACATTTTCAATATTTATGTATATTGTCAAGAGATACATTTAAATTTTGACAGTTCATTTTACGACAAACATGAAGTGTTTTACATTTTTCTAAAGATAATTTAGAGCCAGACATGGACGACCATTCAGTTATTTCTTTAAGTAGATTGGAAAAAATAATTTTAGTTTGGTTAAGGTCATTGTGTTTACATATAATGTATGCATCGTCGGCATATACACAATGATCTAAATCCTTATATTTTGATATTAAAATGCTAAGCTCATCAAAAGCGATGGCAAAAAGAATAACCGAGAGAGGAGATCCTTGGGGGATTCCATTCTCAAGGGATACTGTTTTTGAAAACGTGTTGCCAATTTTGACACAGAATTTTCTGTTGGTTAGGAAGGATTTAATATATTTGAACATTTTAGGACCAATTCCCCATTCGTTAATTTTTTTTAACACGAGATGAATTCCTATGCGATCAAAAGCTTTCTCGAAATCGAGTGCTAGAATAGAAACGTGATTTCTTGCGGATAGCGCATTTGATATTACATAATCTAGGTGGAGTAGAGCGTCCATACAACCTCTTTTAGGTTTGAATGCAACTTGTTTTAAACTCATAAGATTTTTTGATTCAGTAAACCAAAGGATACGGTTGGCTATTATTTTTTCTAAAATTTTTGATAAGCATGGTAGCAAGGAAATAGGGCGGTATCCGTCAATTTTATCAATTTCTTTTTTTGGCTTATGAATCGGCACAACACATGCTGTTTTCCAACTTTGGGGTATAACTCCTTTATCTAAAATGTTGTTATAAAGACCGATCAGTCTAACTTTGACTGCTTCTGGTAGGTTTTTGATTATTGGGTAGGAAATCTTATCTCTACCAGGTGTTTTACCGCTTATTCTTGATAAACAGCTCTCAAATTCTATTAAAGAGATGTCTTTTTCGATATGTTTTGCGGATGAATTTTTTGGGAGATCTGGGGTTAAGGCAAAGGATTCAGATTTTGTTTGTACAAAGCTGGAAGAAAAATTTGAGTCTTTGGAGCTATCCGACCAAGTGTTAGCAAAAATATCACAAATCTCATTTATTGAACAAACCGTGCCGTTTGGCGTTGTGATGGAAACTATGTTTTTAGTTGTTGTGTTGCCTGTTATGGACCTTATATTTTGCCAGACTTTGCTCGTGGGTGTATTTGGATTAATTTGGGCTGTGAAATTTTCAAAGCTTTTCAATTTACAGATTTTTAGATGTCTTCTAAAAACTGCATTGGCTTTTTTGTATGCTATTTGATTAACTTGAGTAGGATTTTTTTTTAAAGTCCTCCAAGTTGAAACTTTTACTGCTCTAAGTCTAGCAAGTTCCGGATTCCACCACGGCACGTTTCGTTTGGGTTTGAGAGGTGAGGATTGGGGTATAGAGTCATTAGCAGCGCTACGTATACCTTTAAGTAATACTGCGGCTTCTCTGTTTACACAAGAATATTGCTGTTTTTGTAACTTAAGATCGATTATATTTCTAAATTTTTTCCAGTTTGCTTGATCAGTTTTATATTTTACAATATGTTTGTTACTGTTGCTAGTATATGAGAATAGAGCTAATTTGGTAAAAATAGGGAAATGATCGCTATTATGTAGATCATCTAGAATGAACCACGATACTTTAGGTAAAATTTCAGCTGAGCAGCAGGTAAGATCAATATGTGTGAATGTTCCGTGGGTAGAAAAATGGGTTGGGGATCCATCGTTAAGAATTGCAAGGTCGGAATTAGTTATAAATTCCTCGAAAATCGATCCTCGCGTATTAGTTTTGGGGGAGCCCCAAAGAAAAGACCACGAGTTAACGTCGCCAGTAAGAATATACGGCGGATTTATTTGATGGATAATATTTTCAAGATCGCTTTTACTAAAAGCTTGATCGGGTAGAATGTACATAGATATTATGGTGAATCTAATATCCATACGGATTTCCAATGCTGTTGCGATACTGTTAGATCTAATAGGGATGTGTGTGTGAGGAATGTTATTTTTAATAAGCAAAGCAACACCGTGCTTTGCAGTTACATTACTTGGAAGATTGTTGAAGTACCCGATGTATGGTTTGGGTACTATAGGTTTAGCTTGAGTTGGAAAGTGAGTTTCTTGTATGGATATTATATCTGGAATGTGTTCTCTGATCAAAAGATTAAGCTCGTTGACGTTGTTAATGAAACCTTTCATGTTCCATTGCATTATGGTAAAATTATTGTTTGAGAGAGATTTAGTGTTGTTGTTGTTATGGTGATTATGTATGTACGTGTCGATGCCTGCACTTGCTATGGAGGCGACAGCTCCAGCCACTGGTGGATGGATCTGTATTCAACACAGCAAGTAAAGGCATCGACGTATTGTTTGCTGATAGTCGTTTAGAGTTATGCAGGTTCATATTTATCAGTTTTTGAATTAGAAGTTACTTTTAAATTTTGATTTTTTTGTAATGAATCGGTAATTTGTGAAAAATTTCTTTCAGAAGTTGGATTTTGAATAGAAGATAAGGGTGTTGTTGTTTTTGTATTTGATGATGTGTGATATTGTATTGTAGTGTCAGTTGGTGTGGTGAATTTAGAGAGAGGTAAATGGGATGGAATATGTGTTGGTAAATTTGTTTCGATTTGATTTGTCTGGGAAGAAGAGATGGAGAGCATGGGCTCATCTGATTTAGTTAAAAGAGAAGAAGAATGAGAAGAGAAAGAATTTGAACTGATGTTGGGCTGTTGTTGTTTGTTTGTCTGATCTGCAGAGTTAACTATTGAGGGTATCGGATTAATTGGTTTGTTGCGGGAGAGTATTTGGGGGGGGGGGGGGGTTTTCGGTAGCTTGTTTAGCTCTTTCGGAGTAAGATTTTGTTAAAGAAAAGGCTTGAGTTGATATTTGTTGGCTGTAAAGACGTTTTGCCTCAGCCATGGTGCACTTATTTTTTGTTTTGATTTTAAGAGTTTCCTTACTTTGCACATATTTTGGACATGATTTTGAATTAGATGGGTGTTTTTCAAGGCAGTTTGCGCACATGATGCGTGTTCATTCCAGGGGATTGTGAGGGGGGAGATTGCAGTTTTCACAGATTGTGCTCTTAGAACATCGCTTAGTGGTGTGACCAAGAAGCTGACAATTGCGGCACCTCATTGGAGAGGGGAAATATTCTTTGACTTTTGTTTTGTACCAGCCAATTTCTACTGTTTGTGGAATTTGATATAAATCGAAAGTGAGTAGGACTAAGCCTGTTGGTTGGATAGTTTTTTCAATTGTTTTCGTAAATTTATAAACATCGATCACGCCTTGACCTTTCATTTCAGAAATAATTTCCGATTCTTTGACGTTAATCAGACAAGGAGCATAGACTATGCCCTTTGAGGAATTTAAGGTTTTGTGTAAGGCTACATTCACAGGGCATTGATTTGCCAAGTTTGTAATTTTAAGGAATTTATCTGCAGATTTTTTACTTCTGGCTAGTATAAGAATACTGCCATCTCGAAGTTGCGATATATTTTCATACTCAGTGCTTACTGAGTCTATAAATTTTCTTAATAAGAATATACTCACCGAAGTGATTGGTGTTTGTTTAGGGTCTGTAGCAGAAATAATTACGAATTTAGGGTTTTTGTGATTGGAGGTGGTTGGTAGTTCTGGGAAATCGTCAAAACGAGAAAGTTTTTGTTTTTGTTTTTTTTGGCCGAGGCTCCAGCGATATGTCATCACAAAGCACATCGTAGTAGCCTTCGGTCTTCTTCCTCGGCCCCGGCGGCGGGCCCATGCCGAAGGTTAAAAAACACTTGTTTATGAAAATTTAACCACGAGAAAATAAAAGCAAAAAAGAAAAAAAGCGCAAATGAAATGAGATGTTTACGCTATACGAGAGTCAGACGTTGACTTGAAAGAAAAAGAAGCAGAAAAAAACGAGATGTTAACGCTACGAGAGCCAGACGTTGACTGTTGTTAAATGTTATATTATTTTTTATATGTATTTATAACTTTAACCTTTTCTTTCTTTTTATTAAAAACTCGAAATAAGTCAATTAGGCAGACGGCAAAATTTTTGTCAAGCTTTATAATTCTTATATCAACAAATTGTAAAAAAAAAATTATCGAGAAATAAAGAATGTATTAATAATAATAATAATAAATACAGGTAAGTTGTTTTTTAAATATATCTTAACATAATCATGCTTTTTTATAGATATACAAATTATGTTTCCGTTCTGGCCAATTCAATCTCGTGAAAAAAGTTTTGAGTTTTAGTTGGGTTGCGCACTGGCAGTGGGTAGAGTGGTGTTTTGTGAGCCACAGTAGCTGCTTCGTCGGCACATTCGTTTCCTTGTATTCCTGTGTGACCGGGGGTCAACATTACTTTTAATTTTGTTGGTGAACGTATGAGAATGTCTCTAATTTGTTGTTATAATGACGTATTGTCCCTTTCTTTTTTAGAGAAGTTTTGGCTGCTTCCAATATAGCATGAGCCTCTGCCTTGAAAATAGAAGCTTGTTCGCATAGTAGACCCATGCTAATAAGCAATCCATTCTCTTAAACAACAGCGAATGAGACGCTTTCGTTTATTTTTGACCCGCCGGTGAAAATAAAAGACGTAGATAGCACGGAAGTATCTGTTGTCAGTAATACCTTTTCTATTGAAGTTAAGGTCTAGGATAAAAGAAGACTTTGATTGTCCAAAGTGGATGCAAGGCCTTATATTTGGAGAATTGTCTCAATGAAAGTTGCAACTAAATTTAAGTGGTTCGAAGTTCTTAATTGGTTTGTTTTTTCTCATTTCCACGTTATTTTAGGCCAACGCGAGCTGAAATTCTGAACCATTGCCGATATCTAGTAAGGAAGCTGTTTTACGAAGAAATATCAAGGATAAACCCTATCAAAGCACTGCGCTACTTACAAACGCATATATCTGAAGTTTTTAACCATTCCGATCCAGTGCAGTTAAATAATGTAAGCTAATTAAAATTAATCTAAATTTCTATGACAACATAAAGTTTAAAATTTGTATTTAGTTTCATAAACTCGCCGCATTTTTGTTCAGACCAGAAGATCCAGTATCCGTAGGACAGTTGACTTTAGTTACATTGTCTGTTGAAAACCAAAACCTGGAATCTAAAGGTAAAATATTTTGCATCTACTTAAATTATTCAATTAACTTTCACAAAATTACTATAGCAGAGGAGAATGAAAACGAAAACGATTTCAACAAAGAATCTTATGATTCAAGTGCATCTTAATCCGATAATTCGTTATACAATTTATATAAAAAGAGCGGTGGAAAACTTGCCAAACAAGACTACCTATTCGAAATAAGAAGCCGTAGAGCATTTTTATTCAACAAGCTTTCTCAATTGATGCCAACGAATATAATTCAACCAAAAGGGAATTTAAGTGATTTTATTTTGACATAACTTTAAATTGCTTTTATTTTATTAACTTTTCTCAAAAAGAATTAAAGTGTATTTAAGTAAATTTAGGCGATGCGCCTGACGAATTTTTTGATAAAAGTTGAGAGTAATTTTATTTATTATTTTTAATGTTGTGTTGTTTCAAATAACCTTATTTTATTTTTGATGTTTATAACAATTGTAATATTGTACCTAATGTAAGTGAATACGAAAATGAAAAAAATTGTTTCAAAAACTATTTTATTGCATATTGCAAGAAACTTAAATCATAAAATAAAACTTTGTTTTTTTATATTATAGGATTAGTAAAATTTTGTTCAAAGTTTGGTTAGTAATAAATTTATGTATCTATTAAAAAAAATATTTGTACATTTGTAAACTTTTGAAGATTGATAAAATGCAGATACATGGTTAGGTTAGGTTATAGTGGCTGTCCAAGATGGAAACACACTTGGGCCAGTTTAATGGCCCATTGAATGAATTAATCTTGGGGCTTCCTCCTAAACTCAATGGAACCAATTTGAGTCCCTTACGAAACGTGAGAGGCTGATTATGCTGATATGATTTAGATCGTTAAAGAAGAATTCTCCTAGGTAATTCTTGCGTTTTCGAGCCAGAGCAGGGCATGTGCAGAGAAGATGAAGAACTGTTTCTTCCTCGTCCATACAGCTTCTGCAAAAGTCATTTGAGAATACGCCTAATCTCGTGGCGGGCTTTCCTATTAGACAGTGTCCGGTTATAACACCCATTATGGAGCTTATATGCGATCTGCTTAGAGAGAGCAAGCACCTTGAACGTTTTAAATCCAGTGTTGGCCAGATGTTTTTTGTGACTTGACACGTGGTGATGTTGTTCCACCTGGTGCCTGCCCTCCTCACAGCGTCTTGCATTAGCAAAAGTTTACAAGTAGCGATTGGTATGCCAGTACGTGCCAAACGTGGTAGGTTGGGCTGTACTGTACCGTTCCTGGCGAGTTCATCTGCCTTACAGTTACCTGGAATGTCTCTATGGCCCGGCACCCAGCAAAGGTGAATATTAAACTGTTGTGCCATCTCCGTTAGAGATGATCGACAGTTATGGACTGTTATAGAGTTTGTAGAGACAGAGTCCAGAGATTTGATAGCGGCCTGGCTATCTGAGAAAATACGGATATCAGTTGTTGATATCACGTTTTCTTTAAGCCAGGACAAGACTTATTTTATCGCCAAAAGTTCCGCCTGGAACTCGCTACAATGATTGGGAAGGTGGAATGAGAGACTTAATTTCTGTCGTTCAGAGTACACACCTCCACCAACCACTTCTTTTGTTTTTGACCCATCTGTATAAAAATAGATTGACTCATCTTCCAAGAATGTCCTATCCTCCCAAAACGATCTGGGAGGTATAGAAATCTGGGAATTTCTGTCGAATTGCAGTGGGGGTATGGTGTAGTCTGTGTGCTTTGGAATTGATTCTAAATACCTAAGAATTACGGAGTGGCCAATGTTGTTGTTAGTCCACTGCAACGAAGCTTTGAGGCGAATAGCAGAGCTTGCAGCTATTTGTTTGCTAAAAATGTCAAGAGGTGTTAGGTAGAGTAAGGTGTCGAGTGCCGCAGATGGGGTCGTGCGAAGCGATCCGCTTCGTCGCGATTTATACCACAGATAATAATTTTATACAGATGTCTCACCCTTATGGCGAGAAATGATATATGAAATTGAAATCAACCAAAAAAAAGAGCTTTTTCAAAAAGCTTTAACTCGTCTTCTTTCCTATGAATGAAAACTAAGGAAAAGAAAAAACTAAAATCATTTTTGTATGTTCTTTTCCTCTCATAATCCTAATGCACAGACACACATAATACACCACGATCATTCTTCACAAATGAAAACAAAACTCGTTTTATTTTGGTTTTTTGTGGTGTGGTGTGGCTGGTGGTGATGCGTTGAAAACAAGTGCAGGAGAGTTGATCGCTTGTCGACGACGAGAAAAAAAATATTTACAGTTGCCTTTGGAAATAGAAACAAAGCAAGGACAAGGTTGTCTTTATAGCTCGAGTTCGTATAATCGGATATGTAAATGCTAGCTGCGTGCATTCATGTGGATTTTTTTTTATAAATTTATCTTTTTCTTCAATTTTCTAAAATCTCGACGAATACATATTTCAGTTTTATATCTTTTTAAACGTAATGAAGTGTTGTTGACTGGTGTCAATTGGATGATGAGGTACCCATGTACAATGCACATGTACATATGTACCTCATTGTACATAATGAGTCAACAATTAAAATAATATTTTTTTTTCTAGTTTGCAAAGAACTGATATTATTTTTTTATTATTTAAAAGATAACTTCTTCAAAAATGGACAAGTACATTTTGTTCAGCAAAAAATAAAATATGTAGGTACTGTTTTCTGTGCAAATAAGGGTCTTCCTGTAGATTTGTATTGCCCTGATTTGTTTGTTTCCTTGACATAACTGTATAAAAAAAACGTGTTTCCTTTTGATTTATTAACTTCCCATAGCAAATTATTGTAATCGGTTGGATTTGTCGAATTTTGACATTTCTCGACGTTTTAAGGTCTCTAGAGTCGAAATAAAATATTTGTCACCTCGAAAATTTTACGAATGAAAAATGGTTTTATCTCAAAAACAATTTTGTGCAACGAAGAATAACGGGGGAGAGTACGATAACTAGGCGACAAAGTTTAATGACGGATTTGTATAGAACATTTTTTTACTATGGGAGGGGGGTTCTATTCCCCCCGTAGGGGCAATTTAAAAAAACATGTATGTTAAATGAAAAAAAAAATAATTAAAAAATAATGGTAATACTTACAACTATGTTTTATACATTTTTTTAAAGTCAACACTTTTGTCTATTAACTTGTTTTTAAATCAGGTCAAAACTATGGATAGTTTTTGAAAACAAATTTTTTAAACTAAAAATTTGTTAAAAAAAGTAAAAAAAAAAGAGTCGAAAATCAATTTTTATCAACTTTTATTAATTTTTTTTAGGTTTTTTTTATATTTTGTAAAAAAATTATCAATTCCATTTTTCTCAACATTTTTCTGAATATTGAAAACAATATATTTTATAAGATAAAATTAGTTTAAAGCCATAATCTCAAATTTTTGAAAATATATTTACTTCGAAAAACAATTTTTACCAACTTTTGTTTAATTTTTTTTAGGTTTTTAATTTTTTGTACAATTCGATTTTTTTCAAAATTTTACTGAATGTTGACAACAATATGTTTTAAAAGAAAAAAGTAGTTTAAGGCCAATATCTCGAAGTTTTGAAAAGATATTTGAGTCGAAAGTAAATTTTTACCAATTTAAGTAGCATTTCTTAAAAGTTTTTATTTCTTATATAAACAAATACAAATTTTATGAATTAAATTAATTTGAAGCCAATATCTTCTATCGTTCACGAGATATCGAGAACCGACCATCATTTTTTACCCATGTGCGTACTTGTAGATTTTTTTTATGAAAAAACGGACTGTTGGATTCTTATAAAGAAATTATTGAATATCGAAAACAATATTTTCTGTGAGATAAAATTAGTTTGAAGCCAATATTTTTAATTTTTGTAAACATATTTGAGTCGAAAGTAAATTTTTACTAAGTTTTAGTAGATAATGTTTTTATATGTATTTTGTAAGGAAACGGTTAACTTGATGTTTCTCAAAATTCTTGAGCTATGGACGACGTACGTACACAGGCACGCACAGACATCTTTCTAAAAATCTTTTATTTCGACTCTAGGGACCTTGAAACGTCGAGAAATGTCAACATTTTCAATTCGACAAATCGGACCCATTACAATAACTTCCTATGGGAAGTTAAAAATAGAAAACACCGAAACCAAGTCATGTGCACATTCACTTGTCCCTACTTGCCCACACAATTTTCATATATCAATACACAAGCAACTTCTTCTATTCTCCTTACCGGACACCTAACAATCTAACATTCACAAAAAAATAAACAAAAATTATCACCCCTTTCTTCTTTTACGCACCAAAACGCGCATAATAAAACAAGATACAGACATAACCTATATCAACTCCCATATACTTCCTTGTAAAAAATAG
Organism: Eupeodes luniger; assembly: GCA_951509635.1. Taxonomy (NCBI): domain Eukaryota; kingdom Metazoa; phylum Arthropoda; class Insecta; order Diptera; family Syrphidae; genus Eupeodes; species Eupeodes luniger. The sequence continues at coordinate 61,790,371 of OX608074.1, forward strand.
GATTGTTTACATTTGTTTCCAATGGACCGAACTTTGTTTTTGTATTCATTGGCAAACAAAATGACAAAAGAGAAGAGAAAAGATTCTAAAAAGAAAAAAAAATATGCAAGGCAAAAAGAGCTTTCTTAGCTTCATTTTTAAAAGCTCTTGTCTGTTAAGGCTTGTCTGTTAAGGGAAAAAAATGTTTCATTTTTTCCTACAGGGATGAGACATCTGTATAAAATTATTATCTATGTTTATACCTTTCTCTAAAGCAGTCCGCGATACTGCCACACCGTACATTAAAATCGGTCTGATTACCGATGTGTATAGCCAATGCGTGATTCTGGGTTGTAAGCCCCATTTATTACCGATGGATTTTTTGCAAGAAAAGAGAGCTACAGTAGCTTTTCTCACTCTTTCCTCTACGTTGCGTTTCCAATTTAGTTTTTTATCTAAAAGACAAGAGCCAGGTATTTAGTCTCGCCTGAGAATTTTATTTGGATTCCTTTAATATGGGGAGGGTCAATTTTTGTGTGTAAATAATGTTTTTTTTTATTTAAGGAAGATAGAAATTTGATTTCAGCTTATATGTACATGCAAACATTTCGAAAAACATTTGCCATATGTTTTGTAGGAATTCCAAATTCTTAGACACAGAAATGAGAAGTAATGAACTTACTCTAGTGGATATTGCTCAACAATGTGCGCACCGAACACGCTGCTGTTATTATTACTTGCAATAAGAAATAAAAAGACGTATAATTTAATAATTGGCCTGAGAAGATCAAAGTGGGTTACCCCAAAAAGAAGTGTTTTTCTTGGCAAAGTAGGTACATTTATTATTTTTTTTTATTTACTCAAAAGTTAAAAATTTACATTTCAACATTAAGTTTTCCTTTTTAAATAAATATACATAACAGCACAGGACGATACTGAATCGCTGTAGTGTGCGCATATGCATTCCTCTCCATACTGATACCATTCTCAGAATAGTGCTCGTAAGTCGATCTGTTCATTAAGAAATTGTGGCAAGTCGTTTGTTACATGCTTTTGCGAGGAAAATTTCAAAATCCGAATCGGGCCATTTCACAAATCCACAATTTCCGATTATATTATTTTTTGGCAGGTGAAGGTTGCGGGTTCTTAATTCTTGGAACATCATTTCAGTAGTTTGTAGGGGCATTCCTGTGTCGACCATCTTCTATGTGAGTCTAATTAGTTGTATTCAGAATACACTTAAGTTTTGGTGATTCAATAGGCATTTTGTATTTACGAATTCAGCTTCTATTTTTCCAGTCAATAAGTTTACCAAAATTGCTGAAAATTTTAAAATAATACATACGAAGCTGACGAGATTTTCATTATTCCAAAGACTTACCAATGATTTTCCATTCCCGTCATTTTGGAGGTGTTTTCCCAGCAGGTTGCTTCAAAGTCGAACTTCAGTTCATCATCTGGGTAGTCTGTGTCGGCCCAAGCGGCCGCAGTAGCCGCTGTCTCGGTGAACTCAGTGTCCAATAACGAATGGATATCACTTTCAATTAATTAATGAAATAAAGATTTGAGGAACAATCCAATATCTCGAACTTGATGCTTGTTTCCCATCAGACATCTTTTTCACTTTTAAACAGCACTCAGTAGTGTCGCTGCTGTTATTCAGTGAGACAGTTGCACTCTGTGAAACCAGAAAATGTTGCTTTAGTTGCAGCTGCAAGAGTCGTTTTTTTGGTCGGCTTGCATCATATTTCTGGGCGGAGGACGTTGGAAATCCTAAAGAACCATAGAATTTAAAATATTCATGTTAATATTGCTCGTAAGTAAATGAATTAATTTACCTGGTTTGAGTCGTTCCAAAACTGGGCGGTCGACTATTAATATTGAATTACCAGTTTGGTGCTAGTCAAGTATATTATTTAAATAATCCATAGCTAAAAAAAATAAATAAAATATTCTTTTGTTTACGAGATTCTTTTTTTAAACGTACATACCTACTTGAACTCCGAGTAGAATAAGTCTCATTGTTTTCTTCTAGTTTCTGGTCTATTGTTTTTCCAACTAAATACACTTGTAGCTCTTGATTATAAAGGTTTTTGATCTGAAAAGAAATAGATTCCATTAAATATTTAGACAAAACAAAATAATTTACAAAAACTTACTTGTAGAATCTCAAATTGAATGTTTTGTTTTTGAAATCGAAATTGTCATTTTTGACAAGTCACAAAAATTCCATAAGTTTCTTTTTAGCCCAATCCCCATTTTGCTTTTTTTTTGCACCACTCACATGTATTCACCGATATCGAATTTGAGAGAGTTCACCTCGAATTTGAGAGAGTTCACCTCAAATAAAATTTGAGGGTGTTTCAGGCAAGACGAGTACCGGTCGTTTCTCTTGGTAAGTATATTTCTCTATGGTAAAAGCCCAGTTTAAGGTTGTATTCTACTACAATTATACTTCAAATGAAAAAAAAATACTGTTATATTTTCAAACTTGTTATTTTGTGCTTTCATTCCTCGAATTGGCTGTCGAAAAAAATAAGTAAAACAAAACTATTTAATAAAAAATAAAAAAAAAACAACTAACAACGTTCTACAATATTTTAGATGAGCAACAAGGAAAATATAAAACGCGAACGGCAGGAAAACTGGTCGCAGTCAGAGACATAGAGGAAATATATTATCTAGAGTCCCGACTTAATGGGTTTGCTCTACTTCGGCCTACAAGCTAAATTGAGAGGATTTTGTCCATAAGGATAAGCATGTGTTAGTTGACCCGTGCATTTCTTATGGGAAAAAGCCATTATGAATGTAGTTGTGATGGAATTTGCGCCCATATTGCTCAACAGCGGGGAAAAAACTATGAGGTGAACTCAGCCGTTCAAAAAAGAAATCCGTTGAATTCAAAAATTGAAAAATTAATGCAATATTTAAAGAAAAATTAATTTTGCAACTTCCTTTCAGTGAAAAGTGTACTAAAAATAATATTTGATTGCTTTTGGCAAACAAATTGTATGATTTTTATGAAAAGTTTCGCTAAAAACAGAAAAAATCATACAGAAAGTATAGGCGCACCATAGAACTGCAATGCAAACGTGGTCCAATTTAAGTTAAGCCCAGTTTCGACAGATTAACAACGAGGTGAGAATTTTGACAACTCAACAAAATGTAAACAAAACAAAATTCATTCCCAGTAATGCAAATTAAGGTAAAACAATTTAAATCGAAAATATCAATTTATTTAAATAAAAATATATAATGAATTTGTACTTAATTTAATCCCCAGATAAAGAAGAAACCAAGGAGATAGTTGCAACAAAAGAAGTGGAATTCCCCGAGAAGGAACCCAACATATCTATTCTGGAACGAAAAATCCACAGCCACGAAGAGGTACAAATTCAAGGTAAGTGCGTTCATCACATTCATTTAAAACTCAAATCATGAATATTGTTTTGTTTTTTTTAGTTGAAATTACACTTGATGACAAGATGTTGCTCCTATCAATCAAATCGCTCTATTCTGATAGGTTCTTATGTACCCAATTTTGAACCGTAGGAATGAGAAGGGCCGTTTACAGCGAAGGGATAGATATTGCAGAAGACTGAAGAAAAGCTTCGCGATGAAACCGGTCTGACATGCTTTATTCGTTGAGAAGGATATATGTACATGTCGAAAATGTGGCTATGAAGTTAAGGGATCGCTGAATCAATTTGATTGCAATAACACACGGACGTCATGTGTCACCATCTGTGCAATGCAAAGTACTTCTTTCAGCCTGGAATCCGGAACCGATAACACGAAGAGAAAGCATTGTGTTACAAGTTGTTCGGGTTGAGGTGAGAGATTGTATTTTTTAAAATTATCTCAAGTATAACTTTTCTTATCTTCAGGATCTTCAAAATCTAGTGGTCTAGGTTCGGATACATCGTCATCCCCATCTCGTCACAGTCAAGAGGAACTACTCCATATGCGCACAGCTGATAAAATAGCTAATAAAATAAACGTTAAGCAGTGAAAAAGAGTGAGCATATTTAAAGAGTTCTCTAAACTAAACACATTTCTAAATAATGTTCTTTCAGAGGAAACTGTTACAAGGCGATAAACAATTTTGATTCAAATCAAAAAATAAGCTACGGTTAGAGCATCAGCATTAACATTACCTACCATTTCAAACTCATCAGACAAACCAGAAGGCAAAGACATAAAGAAGAAGAGAATCGAAGAGTTACTTAAGCAGCTAAGAGCAGTCGAAGACGCCACTGCCAAAAAAATATCCAAATCGACCGGAAAGATTTAAGTAGGTAGCACACTACAATTATGTATTACAACTCGTACTTAAACATCACAAACTATATATCAATTTTTCAAAAATATTTCGTTTCTTAATCAACAAAAGTGACACAGCGTTACCGGGAAAACCCCAACTGTGGATTTTTGCTATGTTCGTCCAAATCATATTGCTGCTGTTAATGCTTTGTTGCAGCTTAACTTCGGGCTTAGAAGTAAGTAAGTTTACTATTACGTTTTTCTAGTTGTTAATTTCTCATTTTTTCTTTTGTTCATAGTGTCCGAATGCTGATGTGGCTTCAATAAAGCATACATACATATCGATTTCGAAGATGCCAAGAAGAAGAAGAAAAATGCTGAAAATTCCAATGGCTTTCCCCAAACGATTTTGAGAAAGACAACTACTATATGGAGGACAGAGCTACACCATCAGAAGTAAGTTTATTTAAAATCCAAAATTAATTTTAATTGATTAATATTCATTTAAAGGTTGTTCCAAAATATCCAAGACATTATAATTATCATGAACCAATGGGTCTAATTCCACCTCCAGTCTCCAGAGCGCTTTGCTTTAATTTAATTTTACATTTATTATAAGTCCTTAGCTATAATACTGTATTCTTTTTTAGTGATAAAGAATTATTTTAATCATCAAACATTTAGATTCCTTGGTTTGTTAATAATGTTTATTTTTTGTAAAATAAAATGGAATTAATAATGTTATGTTTTTAAATTCTATTCGGCACTCAACCTTATAATTAGTGACATAATATACATATAAGGCTTTTCGAGGTTATCAAAATTCATGGAGTAGATTTTTTTCAAAAAAACTTGTGATGATTTTCCAAATCTGCATTATTTTTCTTCAATATTCTGTTTGAAATTTTTCAAAATTCAGGTAGAGTCAAATGGAGGCATGAATCTTCTCATAACTAATGAAAAATTACGAAAATTAAGTGAAATACTAAAATGATTAAAGATATAGCTAAAAGGTAAAGATATGTACTTTGCAAAATCATCTTGCTATTTAAGGTTAAGGGGGATACGTTGTTTTAACTCTGATGCAAGATGAAGATACTGAATTTCTAACTAATGCTGTTGACGTGATGAACCAAACATAAGAAGAATAAGGATTACAAATATTTTATTTTTCAATTTTGTTGTATTTAACATATGTATGCCTCAATTAAAACAAGATAAGATCTACTTAATAAATAATAATTGACCTGAGCAGATCAAGTTTAGTAAAACCAAAAAGAAGTGTTTTCTTGGAAAAAAGTATATTCAATATTTTTTTTAATTATTTAAAAACTGAGATACATTTCAAAACCTATAATCTATAAATAATGGCATTCAATTTAAAAAACAAAAATTATACTAAATTACATACAATTTTGAAAAATTACAACTTCATTTAAAAACAAGCTACGCCACGACGAATCTTGACTAATCATGGATGAGATTCTAAGCATCGAGAAAGAACTAATAGAGAGAACCAACTTCGACGGTTGCTCTCTTTTTGCCTACAAGCTGCGATTTGGCCACCAACTTGCATATGTATTAACTCCATATAAAAAAAATGTGGGGAACCAATACTTATGCAAGTTTGTGCGCAATTCTCACCACGAGAAAGAGTAAACTTTTCTCTCTTTTCTCTCTGCTCACCACCTTTGAAAAATGGCGACCACCTTAGAAACATAAGACTCTGAAAGCACTACAACTATTAATTTTATTATTAGCTTCGTTTATGCGTTAAATTTTCGCTCAGACTGTTCAAAAATGCAAAAAAACTCAGATTTGTTTCAATTTTCAGAGTTTATCGACTTAATTTTGTCGATGCGAGAGTTTCAGGAACATTGAAAACGAGAGTTACAGAATGTAAACATGAAACATTAAAAACATTTCTATATACTCATCTCTTTTCCCATTCCTATTTAATTTATTTGTGTGTATTCGTTGTTTATTTTCTTTACATTACTCACGACATTTCCAAAATGCTGAAAATAAGTGATTTAAGAAGAGACTAAATAAAAAGACTATCAACTTGTTACTTCTGTTGCCAATTTTCTGAAAGTGCATTGTGGCTTATTCATAGATGTTTGCATTTATAAAAAACATGTACTGGTTCATATATACAAATAAAGTCTAGTCTAAAAAACCTAAACCTTGTTACACTCTTAAGCACTTTTCACATGAGCATGACCAACGACCAACGAATGAACGAATATTCGTCGATTTTGACATTTCTTTCACATGAGAGTTCGTCGCGAATAAAGTTTGACATTCAAAACCGAAACCAAAACAAGAATGATCTTTTTCGGTTAAGTACGCGCGATTATTATATTCGTTGCGAGTGTGGAAAATGTGGAACGCGAATAAAGTTTGACAGTTCGTATCAACTAAAATTTTTTCGCGACGAATAAATTTGTTTTCTTAAATTTATTAATACATATATGATATTGAAAAGTAAAAGTATGCATCATGAATCAAATAGAAACTATATTGTTATCGTTTTGTTAAGAATTTGTGTGGAAATATGTCTTCAAACGTATATAAACTCACATTTTGTAATTCATTCGTCGTTCGTTGGTCGCGCTCATGTGAATGCTGCTTTACTGCACACATACTTTCTTGTTTTGGTTGTTAATGCCATCTATCTCTAACTTAGAGAAAAACAAATTCACCACGCCGGTATAACTTCTCCCGTTATTTATTGACAAACAAAAATGTTTTGCTAGAATTAATTTGAATTATAGGAGTATTTTTGTAGATATAAAAACGACAAGATGTTAGTAAAATTAAAGAAAGAAATTCATGAGAATTACAAACATCATAATGAGACTTTAAAAAACATAGTCTTCTTGGCTATCAATAAACAAAAATGAAAAATGTGGGATTTCCCGGAAATCATGTTTTTTTGTGTACTCTTCTTCGCGGTGGAAACATGTATACACCGATACGAATTCAACACGCTATAAAAAATGAGAGTAAGAGGTTTCGAAGGGACGGAGACGAGGAAGTTTGGCTCTCTCATTTAGTTTTTTCTCTCTGATTCTAAGCATATCGTTGAATTAAGTGAACGGCAGAGTAAAATCGACATCCAAGCTTCGTTTTGATTTCCTCCTGAAAAAAAACACGTCAATTAGTGCTTTCAAGTTTTATGGTATATGTAAAACTTATGTACATACATTGAAGCAGTCTTGCCATCATGAGCCTTCTGGTCACAGTAAGCCCTCAATGAAATTGTTAAAAATTGATGTGTTATAATTATACCATTTCTGGAACAGGGCTCGTAATTCAATACATTGATTGAAAATGTGTGGCTTTTTATGTCCTTTGCGTTGACTTTCTTTTACGAATCAAATCCCAATCAAACATTTTCACCAGGTGAAGGTTGCCGGCTCGCGACTCTTTGCGCAGCAACTCTTGGAACATCATTAGGGCAGTTTGTAGGTGCTTTCCTGTGTTCTTTCCAGTTAGTTCTAAGCAGAATGCACTTAGCTTCGGTGATACAATAGGCATTACGAATTCATGCAATTCAGCTTCTATTTTGTCAGTCTTTAAGTTTACAAAAATTGCAGGAAATTCTATAATAGTACAAACAAAACTGATGATATATTGTTTTTTATTCAATTTACTTTTTAAGAAGGCTTACCAATGATTTCCGATTTCCGTCATTTATGAGGTTCTATATTGTCCCAACAAGTTGCTTATAAATCGGCATTCGGTTCAGCTACCTCTTCTATGTCATATGTGTAAGCCTCAGCGGCAGCAGTAGCCGCTGCTTCAGCCACCTAAGTGTCCCTGTAGTCCTTTATTGGCAGCGAGAAAGTGAGACATTTGGCACGATAAGCCTGGATTTAGACATAAAAGACGAAGGTTAAGCGAGTTGATCATGATATAAATGTTTCGATTTGCACTTACATAACTGGTCTCCGCTCGCTGTTGTACTTTGTGGAAACAGAAGATGTTGCTTTTGTTGCCACTGCAAAAGTCGTTTTTTTTTATCGGCTTGCATTATATTTCCTGGCAACTGATGAATAAGTCGAGCATGTTGGAAGCCCTAAAGAATCATAATTTAAAATATTTCTGTTTGGATCACTCACAAGTTAATTCACTAACCTGAATTGCCTGCTTACTCTGCAGTTGCTGTTACTGCTGTTGAGTCGTTCCAGCACCAAACTTCAGCTGAAGCAGATATCACCAAACATGATACAGCAGCAATTGAGTACTGGACAGAGAGATGCACCTTTAAGTCCACAATCCACACAAATTGTTTAGAAGTGTTCTTGCGCTTCCAACAAAAATTAACACACAATGGCCAGCGTCTGTCGTTAAAAACGTTGATATTATTTTGTTAAGAGAAATATAATATAAAAAAACTTACCTGTAAATCAGCGCCTTGTTTGCTTTGTCTTCCAGATTTCTTGAGGGAAGTTGCTTTTTGCATTATGGTATGTATGTAATAGGCAGCATCTAAAATGAAAACACAGGCTATAAAAAAAAATCGATCATTGTTACACCTCCTTCACTGCAATTTGACTTACTTTTTATTCAATGAAGTGAGCTTGTACTCTTTTCAATATAAAGGTTTTTGGTCTGAAAAATATCAAATTATATTAAATATCAAAACAATTAACAAAAACTTACTCTTAAAATCCGAAACCCATTGTTTTGTTTTGCAAAATTGATTGTCATTTTTGACAGGTCACAAAAATTCCATAAGTTTCTTTTTAGCCCAATCCCCCATTTTGCTTTTTTTTTCCCACTTACATGTATTGACCGATAGCGAATTTAAGAGAGTTCACCTCGAATTTGAGAGAGTTCACCTCGAATTTGAGAGAGTTCACCTCGAATAAAATTTGAGGGTGTTTCAGGTAGGACGGGTACCGGTCGGAACTCTAGATAATATATTTCCTCTATGGTCAGAGAAGGAACTTTCGCGGGAACTGATTCACCGACACATCAATTGTACTGCCATATAAACATTTCCATTTGACTGAAATAAAATATTTTTCAAATAGAAAGCGAGAAGCTTTATATTTATTTATTTTGTATATAATCCATGAAAAAATGAGTTATTTTAACAAAACTAGATATAAATTGGTGAAATTAAAATAATTAAATTCAAAAAAATGTATATTTGACATAATTTATGCGTATCATTTTTCCCAAAAAAAAAGAACAAAAAAAATCATTGAGCGAAATGATCTTATGGCAACACTGCTTTAAATGTCAAAAAATATAAATAAAATCGAGAAACCTGCAGCACAAATGGGAGAAAATACAAATAAATTGTAAGTAATTTCTAAATTAAATTATTTAAGTGTCACATTTATCAAGTTCAATTTTATTAATAGGTCAAAAAGAATCTAGAGTACAGGTGAGACCAAAGCGTTCCTGGATGCTTACGGGAAGAGGCGCTTTGTGTTTGCAGGAACATTTTCAAAAGTTGTGGAGCTAGAACTGGAACTGGAATCATCGTCATCGAGAAATGTGGATAAAAATGAATTGTTTGATTCTTCGCTTTCATAGCTTTCAAATAAAAACTGCAAATATAAAAGTTTTTAATATAAAAAAGAAATACAAATTAAAATGAATACTTACATCAACCACACCAGCTTCCATTTTTGTTATTTGTTTGTATTTTTTTTGCTTCGAAATGTCACTTTTGAAAGAACGAATTTGACACTGCTGCCATAGTTTAAATAAAAAAAAATATGATGATCCAATGCTGTTTTATTATCATGATCTGATCCGGATCAGATCATGGTGATAATAAAACGCGGCTATTGTCGACGATAAAAGAAACGATATTAAGATGATAACGAAAAAAAAGCATCTTGGCCCAATATCGATATCAATATGCGGGCCGCTGGCTATAATAGACCATTACAAAAATTGAAGGAGCAGGGGCATAGGATGAAAGTTGCAGCCAGAAGAAGCAATGCTGGAATGAAGAAGGCTCTGAAAGCCACTGGCAATGTAGTTGAAGTTCCGGAACCACCCAAGGAGGATTTAATCGTGCAAAACATGATAAGGGAAGATTTTAAGGAGGACTCAATTTTAATAGACAGCAATACGGAGGCTTGCGAGATCAAATTTATAGATGAAAGTGTGCTGTCTATAGAAAATGAACCAGCCCCCATAGACGAAGACCACTATTCGGCATCTATGAAAGAAAAGACCTTTGATGTTGCCAAAGACACTGCTCCGATTGACCAACTTAGGCGATTGTCAAAAAACAGCGTTCCAAAAAAAAACATTAAAAGACCAGCAGTGGATGTTCTTTTCCAACGAAGCAAGCAAATTTGTAGCGAAAATTGCCAAAAAGAAGAGCTACACCAGCAATGGAACAAATAAGAAAACAAATGAGCTACGAAAAAAGTCTTTATGAGAAAGACCTGGAAATAAAGAATGTAATTCTTGAAAGGCAGCGTTTTTTTATTAAAAAAGGAAAAGGAAACAGTTTAAGTACATACATATGTATTTTTTAACTAACTTAACTTACATACTTGTATTTCTACTAATTTCACTTCATTCTTTTATTATTGTTCATACCAAAAACTTGTACATGTTTTTGTCTTATCAATGTTTTTTTGTTTTTTAGAATAAGATATTTTCGTTTTTTGTTTAAATGAATTAGTTTTTATTTAATAGTTTTACGTTGATATTAAATAATTAAATACTTTATTTGTTAAGTGCGTTATAAAACCAAAGTTTGCATTTTGTCTTAAGTGAAATGATTATTACTATTTCTTCTTCTAAATAATTGGACATTTCATCGGACTCATTCAGATCTGAAATTATCAAATTTGCTTCAAAACAATTATATCGAAATGTTTTGAAATCTCAATCAATCAATCAACATCTTACTTTCTCGTTTTAGTTTAAATAAGTTGAATCAAAAGTGATATGTACTTATATACTCACATGACAAATTTCTTTCTTTAGTTATACTGTGCAACAGTGATACTGCGACAACAACATTTTTGGCAGTATCTAAATCAACTCTGAGTCTCTCAAAAATAGAGCAAAATTTAGATTTGATTTGTCCGTTTAAACCCTCTATATTATTTCTGGTCGCGATGTGGTATTTGTTATAATTTTCTTCCTGTGGAGTCTGTGGATTTCTGACCGGAGTAAATAAATCATAAGACAAGGGATACCCAGCGTCTCCAAGAAGAACTCCGTTATGTGTACTTCTGGTGTATTATATGCGTCTCTTTAAACAACAATTGCTCCATATTCGTGTGTCATGCCTGGAACCCCTAGATCGGGCCACAATGTCTACAACTTTGCATCACAAACTATCTAAAAATATACAAATTTATAATTTTTAAAATAATGATTCAGTATGGGACTGGTACATACATACTTGAACATTAAGTGAATAATACCCTTTTCTATTCAGGAAATGTCCTGCAGAAACTTCCCCAACGATCTTAGCCGGACACTTAATGCGTACGTGTGTGCAATCTATAGTGCCAATCACTCCGGGAAATGTAGCTATTTGAAAAAAATCTGATTTTGTCTTCTGGAGTTCCTGACTTGTTGATGGGAATTTTACAATGTTTGGCAACTGTTGTGCCAGTTTTCTTGCAATTTTGGCGATTATTCTGCTAACCGTTGGTTGCGAAGATGAAGATCAGCTTGAATACAAATAAGGAATTTATGTTTATAGTTATATACTGCTTCAATTTTTTTCTTACCTATTTCACTCTGGTGGACATTTCTACCGAAAAATCTTAATGCTGTTAAGACCTGGAGACTGTCAGAGACAGGTAATCCTCTTTTACTTGGTAGTTCTCCAATACTAAGTTAATTTATGATAAATGTGACTGTTTCTTTGTCCAAACGATATCTTTCGTAGAAATCCTTGTCGCTTAATTCAAATGGATTGAACCGTGGTTTGTATATTTTTCTTTTTCTTGCTGGTGTTATATGATGCTACTTAAGCATCCATACATAACCCTCCAAACCCTAATCAACGTTGTTGTGGACGCCCAAACTGCAGTCCAAGCCTTAAGTCTTTCTTGCGATTCTAGCGCCACCTAGTGGTCAAATTATGAAGTCCTATTTGAAGTGACACAGGAGTACTTCCGAAATGTCAGATGAGAGATGGAGGAGAAATCTTTTGAACTACTACATTGGCATTCAAAAAAAAAAAAATATATCGACTAGCGGGTGGGATGGATCGTATGACCCGAATAATGTGGGAGGAAGAATAGCTAAACCCAAGTGGGCTGATATTTTTACCGCAAATTAATCTGACGATCTACTGTCTTACTAGAAATTTGCATCAACGGTCGGACAAGAGCTAACCACCATCCATCGAGCTCTAACTGGTGTAGTACTTAAAAGCACAAAATAGATAATAACGAACGATTATTTGTCTATACTGTAGGTGGTGATTTTTGTAATTAACTTGCTTGTACTTACTTTTTTTGATTGGATTGAATTCCATTTGTTTATCTTTTCATTGAAAATTAAATTTAGAAAATACTTACTTGTTATAACCACGGTTGAGTTGCAATCCTTAATACCCAAATTCAAACATATTACAAAAAAAAAAAAAAAACAAAGTGACACTAAGGTGAGTTTTGAAAGTAAACGTTTTTTTTTTATTGGAAATTCCTAAAAGGTGATAAATTTTAATAGGGAACCAAACTACCATTATTTGAATACTGGCGGCTCCAGATTGCCAGAAGAATACGGGGCCGCCAATACCATTTTCGATCGTTGGAATCCACCTTTTTTTTATGTTGGAACACTTCCTTCCTTTTTTGCTGGAACCTACTTTTTCCTGGGACCAAACTTCTTATTGGGATCTCATCTTTCCGGCAGCCTAAACTGGCTTTGGAGATTTAATTTTCATGCCAAACCGCCTGTCATTTCCAGTTCTGGCCTAGTGCAAGAGTTTAGTTTTCTACACCGGCGGACACAATCTAGCGGCCGGTTCCCCAGAAGATACTCAGGAGTGTATCATAACGTCCTTTCGAGAGGCTCCACCACAGTGAGTCTGAAAAAAAAAAACAGAACAAATAAGGTACACTTCCAAATTAAATTATATTAAAAGAGGCACAGCAAACTTAAAAACACCAACATCAAATTACGAGTTAACACCACCAGAAAAGGTTTTCTGGTATTAACCTTACTGGTTTTCCTTATTTCATTATTTAAAGTGTAATAACACTTTTATATAAAATCAATATTACTATTTTTATGTTATAATTTATGTGGCGTTGAAGTTTTTTTTTGAATAAGCGGATAGTGTTGGCTTTATTTTTAATTTAATTTATAATTTAAATATTCAATTTTCAATTAAATACGTTTTTGTAAGTGATATAGATGGTGTTTCCTAGGTTTCTTTATTGACCGCGTTCACGTAAACTTTTTAGATAAGTTGTCCTCCTCCACAGAGCTCTATCGAGGTAGGGATTTTTTTTTACCATCGCAGAATCCAACATAGCCCAAATAGGTACCAAAAAGGGTACGGAGATTTTTTTTTTCTGGGAAGCGCTGTGTGATCACGTTTTGTTTCTGATTGATTTTTTTTTTGTGTTCTAGCTTTTGTTTGTGATTTTTGATTAATTATATAAATCTGTAAAGCTATATAGACAAATTGATAAAAGAAATTTAATGATCAGAAATTTAACTTTTGGTTAAATAGTTTATGAATCTTTGGTTAATGTTTTCTTATACGTTTACTTACTTGCTGCTTTTCGATTTTTTTTATGTCAATAAACTTCACTTAAACGCCTTTTGGACGAAATTTTTGGTGTTTTCTTGTTTCGGTTGAACGAAACATGAGCTTTTGAAGATGAAATTTTCAGGGGTGTGGATGGTAGCCAATTCCTTTCAGTGAAGATGGTGTGACCGGAACATGGTCATCGCCTATATTGGGGATATCCATATTTGCCAACGGATATCATGGTTGGGTGGGTTGGCGACACTGCGACAACACCTGCAGTGCCCTAGGAGTAGTGATTGTCCGTCCGTGGTCCTTTTAGTAGTTTTTCTCTGGTCTGATGTGTGTTTTGTTGCAGGTGAGGTTAAGTTTCGGGGGCAAGATCCCCCCCATTCCGGCGAGCTAACTGCCGAGCTTCACAAGCAGGCCGCGTCCCCCGGAACTTGACATTCTTTCCTACCTTCCAAACACTTCCCATCCGCTAGTTCCTATCCCATCCTCTTTCCTACCCTACTCTCGCACTGACTTTTCCTACCCATCCTCTTGCCTCGCAACAAATGGCGCCCAACGTCTTAGCTTTTAGCCAAGATTTTTTGTAAGTATCGTTTTTGTGAAAGTCAAACCAAACTTGCTGTGGATTTTCAAAACTCGTAAGTCTGCGTCAGGAAAGTCTTAGACATACCTAGACGTATCGCGACGAGGTTTTTGAAAATTCACAGTGACCGCGGTTAATGTGTGTTTTTCGCTTTCTTTAGCCTTTTTAGCCAAAGAGGTGGTGAATTTTCAGAGTCGTAAGTCTTCACTAAGAAAGTCTTAAGACACACTTAGGTTAATTGCGACGATCTCTGGGAATTTGCAACAACGAAACCGCTACCATTCTTTTGTCTCGTTATACCTTCAATCCCAATCCCAATTTTTACTTTTCTTTCAAATTTTTCAGTTTCTTTCCTATAGTTTGTCAACTGTTTTAGCTTTCAATTTGGACGCAGTGACCATGATTGATGAGTCGTCGATCATCGATGCACCGTCCAACTGGTTACCTTTTTTTTTGAGACTCTTTCTCATTTTTTGTGTTTCGTTTCCCTCGCCGAGTCAGGTCTTTTAGCAAAGTCCTTAGAGACTGTCTGAAATCGCGGGATCGGTAAGGTAAACAACCTTTTGTCTTTTCGTCTCTTTTCTATTTCCTTTCCTACCTCACTACTTCGAGGGAATATATTTTGGTCCGTCTGCTGTCTAGTTCAAAAAGATGCCATAAGTAAGGTCGCACCATGTCGACAAAAATCCACTGAAGACGCTACTTGAAGCACCCCGTATGTATATGATAAAACCGATTTAAAACAAAACTCATTTATAAGCCAATTTTTTTTTGAAAATACAAATTTTTCAAAACTTTTTTCAGTTTTTTTCTTGGTATAAGAAAAAAAACAAACACTTAGAAAACTTTTTTTTTGTTTTTTTTTTCTCATTCATTTGTTAAGTTTCTTATTTTTTTTGTTTATTACCAATTTTTTCTACGTGTTTCATCGTAATCGAATATAATCGTTTTTGTACAAAACAAAATCTTTTTGATATTCGGCTACGATACTATCAATATTGATCGATATTTTTAAGCTACGCTTTTTCTAGGGAAGAAGCGTTATCTTATGAAAGATCAACCCTTCGTTAGTGTTACCTTTTTTTCGTTAATTTTTTTTGCTTATCTATTTTTTTTTTGTTATAAAAGTTTTTTCTAAACTTCTTTTGTTTTTTTTTGTTTGAATCAATTATTTTTTTTTGAAAATTTGAAAAATGGATAATACTAGTAAGGATGAAGATGATCGCATCAACAGGATTATAAGAGAAGCTGATGTTGATAACAATTTTAGGTTGACTAGGTCAGTAAGTCAGCATATGGACGGTATTGAGAGAAGGCGTGTTATGCATTCCCCTCTCACATTTGAAAGGCAATATCGGTCCACATCCAATATTCCAGTAAGTTCTTCGAATGTTCCAGTCAGTTCAGTTGATTCGGTTTCTCCTCCATCCTTCAGCAACCTTAGTGGTTTAGGGGCTGAAGTTTTGCCACCTCATCGGTCGAGTATCGGAACTCATGACGAAACTGTCATTCCAAATGTAGGTAGGGCACCCCTTTCTAGGCCAAATAGTACAAATTTACACCGCGGTGGTGGCTCTAGAGATATTTTAGAAAGCTTGGCGCAGATACCTCCATTAAGCAACAGAACCGATAAGAGACACGTTTCTGAGGACTTAAAAGCGTACGTTAATCTAGCCATTGTAGATGCTTTTACTTCATACAAGGATTCAGTACAGACTGAAGTCACTAACACGCTGAAAAATGAAATCCAACAGCAGCTTGGAGGGTTCCTCAGAGAGTTGAATCTGGGACGATCCTCTCAGCCAAATACCGGTGCAATTCCCAAGCAGACAGCACCCAATTATAACTTTCCACCTCCGTTGCAGCGTCCTCAGCCTGAGCCATCCAGAAGTGCTTTTGTGCCTCCTGCACAGCAACAAAAAAGGCAACAAGAACAGTTGAGGCGAAGTCAGGATAGAGTATCCCAACCTGAAAGTTTCCAGGATGATTTCTATGGATCCCAGAGAAATCCGTACAATCCAAACCCTAATTATAATTACCAACATCCTTTTCCACCCCACGGGTTGACTTCAGGATACAAAGCTCCCATTAAGATCAACAAGTGGGGATTGAAATTCGAAGCTCAGCCAGACAAAATGACGGTTGAAGATTTTGTCTTCCGTCTTGAAACGCTGCAGAACCAATATGGTTGTCCGTGGGCCGAAATTCTACGAGATTTCCATCTCTTGTTAGGTGGAAATGCCCACGACTGGTTCTGGCAGTTTCAGCGCAGTAACTATCGACCTGACTGGCCGATGCTTAAAGATGCTTTGCTTCGCCAATTTAAAAACACCAGATCCGATTACGATATAATGCGTGATCTCATGGATCGTAGGCAAGGTTTTGCCGAAAACATTGACGATTTTTTGGCAGCAATTTGCAAGATTAAGTCGCAGTTGCGTACGCCAATTCCAGAAGTGGAATTAGTGCGAATCCTTAAGAAAAATCTGAACGAGAGAGTTGTAAACTTGGTGTATCCGATGCCAATTTATACGATGGATCAGCTGAGGAATGCCTGCAAGGATGTGGAGTCAGCATTCCCGAAGAAAGACGTCCAAAAACCAACGAAGCCAGGAAGGTATTCGGCCAACGAGCTGGAATACGAGGACCCGTACCAGGTTCAGCCCTCTGAGGAACAATTGGCAGCATACCAGTTCGGAGGCAATCGACCAAAACCCCCGCCTCGAAAATATGCTGACACTTCCAACTTGGTGTGTTGGAATTGCAAAGCGCAAGGCCACACGTATTTCGAGTGCGAGTCCGAAACACTGAATGTTTTTTGTTACAAGTGTGGACTTGAAGGTGTCAGGACCCCGCATTGTAAGCGATGTAACCCGGGAAACCGATCGTTGAACGCGAAGGTTTCGGGGGATTCGCGTTCGACACCAAATTAGAATTCCCAATTATTCAAAATTTCCCAGTTCTTGATGCTGATATAAAATCAAAAGAAAACCCCCTGTTAGTAGAGGGTAGTACCCAAATCACAATTTTAAAAAGAGATTCAAATCAAATTACCAATAAAGGAAGTTCCAACAAGCCAAATTTATTTTATATTAAGCCTCTACATGTTAGAATAGAGGAATATTACCGTGCTAGAGATAGGATTTTTAATAATAAAGCCGAGTTTCCTTCAAAAAAAGTTCTTAAAGCGAGAAGGAGATTCAAAATTAGAAAAGAATTTAAAAAACGTATTGCTGCTACTATTAAGAATTTGTCACCAGACCCTAGACCTTACGCAAATATAAAATTGGAAAACAAAGAAGTTCAAGGATTGCTAGACAGCGGCGCAAGCGTCAGCATATTAGGCAAAAGTTGTATGAAGCTGGTCGAAGAACTTCAACTTCCCATCATAAAAATTCACTCGGGAGTTAAAACAGCGGACGGTAAGAGTCAGTCGATTGTAGGTAAGGTAGTGGTGAAAGTTCAATACAATTCAAAAGTTCAAACGATTACGTTTTTCCTTGTTCCTAATTTGGACCAAGAAATCTACCTTGGAGTAGATTTTTGGAAGGCTTTCCAGCTTGCTCCAAATATAATAAGTGAAATTTCGTTAACTGATGAGGCAGATCTCGCGAACGCTCATCAGTTGAGTCCTGATCAGCAGGCCAGACTGGATGCAGTCAGGCAGAGGTTTTTGTGCTTTGACCGGGATGGTCTTGGAAAGACGGCGCTTATGGAGCACGAGATAGATACCGGGGATGCACTCCCTGTGAAACAGCGTCACTACCCTGTTTCCCCTGCGGTGCAAGCAATTTTGTACGAAGAGCTAGACCGGATGTTGAGCCTCGGCGTTATCGAGGAGAGCGAGAGTCCGTGGTGTTTGCCGGTGGTTCTCTTGCGAAAACCAGGCAAGAATCGTCTTTGTCTGGATTCTCGCAAGGTGAACTCACTGACGAAGAAAAACGCGAATCCTCTCCCCCATATCGAGGGGCTCCTCAGCCGGCTACCAGATACCTTCTACATAAGTAGTATTGATCTGAAGGAGGCATTCTGGCAGATACCGCTGGAGAAACAGAGTAGGGAAAAGACTGCCTTTGCGGTACCGGGAAGACCCTTGTACCAGTTCACTGTCATGCCTTTTGGGTTGTGCAATGCAGCCCAAAGGTTATGCCAGTTAATGGACAAGGTGATTCCTGCACGACTTAGGGATCGTGTCTTCGTCTATCTGGACGACTTGCTTATCATGGCGCCGGATTTCGAGACGCATATCGCCCTGATAAGCGAAGTAGCCGACTGCTTACGCAGTGCGAATCTCACCATCAACATGAACAAATCCAAATTTTGCTTCAAAGAGCTGAAGTATTTGGGGTTCATAGTTGGTGGTGGGAAATTAAAAACCGACCCTGCCAAGGTGGAGGCGATTGTGGACTTCCCAGTTCCCAAAACCGCAAGGCAGGTTCGGCGGCTACTTGGCTTAGCAGGGTGGTATCGGAAATTCATTAAGGATTTTTCGACCCTGACTGCACCCCTGACGGACCTGCTGAAGAAAAGCAACAAGAAATTCGAAATGACGGAAGAGGCACTGACAGCGTTCGAGAGTCTGAAGAAGACGTTAACCACGGCACCGGTTTTGTCGCATCCGGATTTTTCTAAAAGATTCTACATCCAATGCGATGCTTCAGATGCTGGAATCGGGGCCGTGCTTTTTCAAAGAAATGATGAGGACGAAGAAGTACCCATAGCCTTCTTCTCCCAAAAATTCAACAAAAGCCAGAGAAACTACAGTGTCACCGAGAGGGAGTGCATGGCAGCTGTGATGGCTGTTCAAAAATTCAGGCCGTATGTCGAGGGCATGGATTTTACAGTGATCACAGATCACTCGAGTCTCAAATGGCTCATGAGCATGAAAGACTTAAGTGGAAAGCTCGCCAGGTGGAGTCTGTTACTGCAATCGTATGCCTTCGACATAGAGCACCGGAAGGGCAGCCTGAATGTGGTTCCAGACACTCTTTCTCGGGTACACGTAGATTCTCTGGACATGGAGGATGTAGCACCCCTTATTGACTTGAAGTCAATAGAATTTCAGTCCGAAGAATATATTACCTTGATTGAAACAATTAAAAATAATTCCGATGAACTTCCGGATTTAAAAGTCGAAGACGGCTTTGTATATAAACGCGCATTTAGGAGAATGGGAGAAGAAGTGATGCTAGAGCATACTTGGCTTCTCTGGGTTCCCTCTGAGTTGACCGAAGAAATTATAAGAAAAGCTCATAATCCACCGAAAGTAGCTCACGGTGGAATATCTAAAACCCTATCCCGAATTAGGCAATATTTCCATTGGCCTAACATGACCGTGCAAGTCCGCGAATATGTGTCTAATTGTCCCGTTTGTAAAGAATGTAAGGCCTCAAGCCAAGTATCTCGTCCCCCTATTGTTAGCTCCTATTGTTCTGACCGTCCATTCGAAAAATTGTATATAGACTTTTTGGGTCCGTATCCCAGATCAAAAACCGGGAATGCGTATGTATTTGTCGTCTTGGACCATATGTCTAAATTCGTGTTCCTAAAAGGTTTGAAACACGCAAACACTTCAAATGTTATTAAGTTTTTACACCAAGAGGTGTTCAACATGTTCGGTGTTCCTCGCATTATCCATTCAGATAATGGGAAACAATTTCTCGCGAAAGAGTTTCAAAACTTTTTGAAAAAGTACGGAATCACCCACATGCGAACAGCGAACTATGCACCTCAGTCGAACGCGTCGGAGAGGGTCAACCGTACGTTGTTGGCAGCTATCCGCGCATACCTTAAAACCGATCAACGTGACTGGGATTATTATCTCAGCGACATAGCATGTGCCTTGAGAAGTGCAGTTCATAGTTCTACTGGTGTGTCACCATACTTTGCATTGTTCGGCACGAACATCATGATGCACGGTAGCAGCTATGAACTGGCACAAAAGTTGAACGCTGTTGACGATAGCGAGTTAATATTACTTCCCCGACGTGATCGATTGGAGTGCATTCGTAAAAGAGTTCGCGAAAATATCTTAAAATCGAATGAACGTTCAGCTAAAAACTATAATACACGCACACGGAAAGTAAGATACCTACCAGGCCAAGAAGTATTTCGCAGAAATTTTATTTTGAGCGACGCCTCAAAAAACTTGTCAGCGAAGTTATGTCCGAAGTACATAAAATGTCGAATAGTTAAAGCGATAGGTAGTAACATGTACGAACTGGAAAATCTGAATGGCAAGAATATCGGTATATACCATGCCAAAGATTTAAAACAATAACCGAAAATGTCTCAAAATATTAGAACCATCATTGAAACACCGAATTTTAATTTCATTGGCAAAACAAAACCAAAAAAAAAAAAAAAATAAATAAATAAACAGTCAAAAAGTACCTGATAATCGTAAGACCCTAGCAAGATTCAATTAAAAAAATCCCAAAGTTATTTATTTTGATATGCTCACACAGTACCTGATTAATTAAATTAGTAGTCTTCGCAACTAATCTAAAAGAAAAAATAAAACCATACCGAAAAACTTTCAAAATAAAACGAATAATTACTTTCGCACAGCACTGTGGAATCCCGAAATGTTTTGTTTGTACAATTCTTAATACTTTGTACCTATTGTTTTGATTTTATGATGTCAATAGTACCTTCCATAATAAAACACAATAAATTTTGATTCTTACTTAACGTTTTATAATGGTTATTTATTCAAAATTAAAATCCATGCAAATCTTGGGGTTATTTATTTAAATGTTAAATTGTTATTTTTATTTTCTACTTATATGTAGTTCAAGCTGTCCCTATTTTGTTTGGGCTCACTTGTTTGTTGAAATCAACAGTTTATTTTGAACATTTTTTTTTGGTGTCCCACTTTGCACAATTGTACCTTAAACCTACACTGTGATTTCTGGACTGCTAAGATGCAATAATTCCAAACTGCGATACTTGATCTGTGATACAGTTATAACAACAACAAAAAAATATTTCCATCTGTGATATAGCATGTTAATCCTTAGCTTTCGTTTATTTATGGATTGTTATTGATTGTTACTTATTTATTAATGTCCACTTTTATTTATCTCTTATTTGTTACTATATCGTTCAAACTCAGCTTATCATTAATTTAAATATGTTAGTAAAATATGAAACTAACGATGTCACTCACCCTTTGAAAAAAAAAAAACAACAGCTGATAAGGTCAATGACCTTGATGTATATTCCTGCCAAGCAACTCGAAATAAAAACTATCCTTCTTAGTGGTAGTGGTAGAGTGGCCTAGGTTCGTTGTGAGGTGATGTACTTTGAAGGAGACTGAAAGAAAATAGAAGCAATAAATAAATGAATGAAGGCTGAGGATTCAATATGGTAAATACCCACCAATTTGTTTGAGATTAACTGGTCCTCTTGTTGTCTCTACGCCACTGGGTACACAAACATTATCATAACTACTGCCAATGAGTGGTGTAGGAATTCCAAAAAAGAGAAGGGAAAAGGAAGAAAAAAGTAAATATCAACCTTTGGTTATATCTGACTAATTGGTGAATTGAGCGGCCACACGTCTAAGAATTAAGACTATGAATAAAGAAGTTAATGAAAGGAGGAATATATAACAGTACCACGAAAGCTCTTACCTAATGTCTATTGTTGCGACATAACTGTAAATAATGCCCGGCTTGGGTAGCGTGGGTAAGCTCCCCACGTTTGTAGGATGGTTCCAGGGCCGAGCTTCCGTTTTCTTGGTTTCAGGCCTGAAGCCTGATTGATTCCTGCGTGAACGGAAAATTGGGTGTTTGCAGGAGTAGTCTAGCGGGGCCACAGCTGTGGGAGATAGGTAATTAGCGAAAATATAAGACCAGTGTAGTTTGCGTATGAGAACTGTACCAATATCGTTACTTACCGCCTTATAGAGGAAAGAGAAAAAGGTATATATTAGGGATTTTTTTCTGAAAACTCTTTCAGGTCCATAGAAAATCTGAAACAAAATACAAAAGATCTATAATTAATAATTAGCTAAAAGAAAGATAAAAACAATTAAATTAAATACATAACTTCATAAAGAAAACCAGTTTAACGCATACCAAATTTATTACACGGCCATACACTTCGCGGTTGAATTGAAAAATGAATGAAGAATGATGAATGGACAAAAAATTACCCAAACCCTTTGACAGATGATGGTCGCGTTCCGGGTGGTAAAAAAAAATGTAGGCTGGGAAATTTTAGGGATATTCTTAGGCCACGAACACAATGGGAGCGATGCTAGTGGGCGCGTTATTTGCTGAACTTTTTAGTTGAAACCTCACCAAAGGAAGCAAGAAATTTTGTAGGTTGAAAGAATAGGCAATTTCAGCCATCTGTCACCTAATTCAAACTGAATTAAATATGGATCTAGGAGTTTGAGCATCAATACGGTAGCTACATCGCGGGCGACCTCTGGTTTTCGTGCTTTATTGGGAATATATCCTACAAAAGCACGAACTTTGTTGTGGACGCCCAAACTGCAGTCCAAGCCTTAAGTCTTTCTTGCGATTCTAGCGCCACCTAGTGGTCAAATTATGAAGTCCTATTTGAAGTGACACAGGAGTACTTCCGAAATGTCAGATGAGAGATGGAGGAGAAATCTTTTGAACTACTACATTGGCATTCAAAAAAAAAAAAATATATCGACTAGCGGGTGGGATGGATCGTATGACCCGAATAATGTGGGAGGAAGAATAGCTAAACCCAAGTGGGCTGATATTTTTACCGCAAATTAATCTGACGATCTACTGTCTTACTAGAAATTTGCATCAACGGTCGGACAAGAGCTAACCACCATCCATCGAGCTCTAACTGGTGTAGTACTTAAAAGCACAAAATAGATAATAACGAACGATTATTTGTCTATACTGTAGGTGGTGATTTTTGTAATTAACTTGCTTGTACTTACTTTTTTTGATTGGATTGAATTCCATTTGTTTATCTTTTCATTGAAAATTAAATTTAGAAAATACTTACTTGTTATAACCACGGTTGAGTTGCAATCCTTAATACCCAAATTCAAACATATTACAAAAAAAAAAAAAAAACAAAGTGACACTAAGGTGAGTTTTGAAAGTAAACGTTTTTTTTTTATTGGAAATTCCTAAAAGGTGATAAATTTTAATAGGGAACCAAACTACCATTATTTGAATACTGGCGGCTCCAGATTGCCAGAAGAATACGGGGCCGCCAATACCATTTTCGATCGTTGGAATCCACCTTTTTTTTATGTTGGAACACTTCCTTCCTTTTTTGCTGGAACCTACTTTTTCCTGGGACCAAACTTCTTATTGGGATCTCATCTTTCCGGCAGCCTAAACTGGCTTTGGAGATTTAATTTTCATGCCAAACCGCCTGTCATTTCCAGTTCTGGCCTAGTGCAAGAGTTTAGTTTTCTACACCGGCGGACACAATCTAGCGGCCGGTTCCCCAGAAGATACTCAGGAGTGTATCATAACGTCCTTTCGAGAGGCTCCACCACAGTGAGTCTGAAAAAAAAAAACAGAACAAATAAGGTACACTTCCAAATTAAATTATATTAAAAGAGGCACAGCAAACTTAAAAACACCAACATCAAATTACGAGTTAACACCACCAGAAAAGGTTTTCTGGTATTAACCTTACTGGTTTTCCTTATTTCATTATTTAAAGTGTAATAACACTTTTATATAAAATCAATATTACTATTTTTATGTTATAATTTATGTGGCGTTGAAGTTTTTTTTTGAATAAGCGGATAGTGTTGGCTTTATTTTTAATTTAATTTATAATTTAAATATTCAATTTTCAATTAAATACGTTTTTGTAAGTGATATAGATGGTGTTTCCTAGGTTTCTTTATTGACCGCGTTCACGTAAACTTTTTAGATAAGTTGTCCTCCTCCACAGAGCTCTATCGAGGTAGGGATTTTTTTTTACCATCGCAGAATCCAACATAGCCCAAATAGGTACCAAAAAGGGTACGGAGATTTTTTTTTTCTGGGAAGCGCTGTGTGATCACGTTTTGTTTCTGATTGATTTTTTTTTTTGTGTTCTAGCTTTTGTTTGTGATTTTTGATTAATTATATAAATCTGTAAAGCTATATAGACAAATTGATAAAAGAAATTTAATGATCAGAAATTTAACTTTTGGTTAAATAGTTTATGAATCTTTGGTTAATGTTTTCTTATACGTTTACTTACTTGCTGCTTTTCGATTTTTTTTATGTCAATAAACTTCACTTAAACGCCTTTTGGACGAAATTTTTGGTGTTTTCTTGTTTCGGTTGAACGAAACATGAGCTTTTGAAGATGAAATTTTCAGGGGTGTGGATGGTAGCCAATTCCTTTCAGTGAAGATGGTGTGACCGGAACATGGTCATCGCCTATATTGGGGATATCCATATTTGCCAACGGATATCATGGTTGGGTGGGTTGGCGACACTGCGACAACACCTGCAGTGCCCTAGGAGTAGTGATTGTCCGTCCGTGGTCCTTTTAGTAGTTTTTCTCTGGTCTGATGTGTGTTTTGTTGCAGGTGAGGTTAAGTTTCGGGGGCAAGATCCCCCCCATTCCGGCGAGCTAACTGCCGAGCTTCACAAGCAGGCCGCGTCCCCCGGAACTTGACATTCTTTCCTACCTTCCAAACACTTCCCATCCGCTAGTTCCTATCCCATCCTCTTTCCTACCCTACTCTCGCACTGACTTTTCCTACCCATCCTCTTGCCTCGCAACAACGTATTCAAAACAACTAAAACAAGGAACCACACCAAAACATAAACAAAAACAAAAAGTATTTGTATTTTTTTGCAAAAAATAAAACAAACTTGCTGATCGACGCAATCATTGAAGTTCAAAGCAATTGTGACCTTAATAAACGGTCAAAGCAATGCTTTGGATTCTCGATGAAGCAACTCGAAGCGTCATCAGAAAGTTTGTCAACACGACGAACGTTGAACCAAAGCGACAGGTGTTGTTACACTTTTTATCACTCGCGAGGGGGTATTATATTATCTAATATTATTTGTTATTTATCAAAACAATTTACATATAACAAAACTAATAAAACAAACTAAACCGACGACGACGGCTGCGTAGCGATGAACGACGACGCACGCAACGATTCGAGCAACTCGCACTCAACCGAGTACGAATGCGACACAAAGAAGAGAACAAAAAAAGTGTAACTATACAGCTCGTTAACGAAGCTGTAATCGCGGCTGCTCAGCTGGGCTGGGTTCTTTTGCAAGAATTGGTTTATTGTAAATTATAACAATGTTGATTGATTTATAAAATCAATCAAATTTTTACGATTTGGAAATATGTTATTGCAAGTACCTACAGTGGGATACTATGCAATAAAATGGGCGCCAGGAATTTTTTTTTAAAACCGAAAAAGAAAATTCCAAAACTCTTTATGTTGAGTGAAGCGAAAATAAAAAGACAACAGAACGACCGTTTGGTTTTTAAATTTAATATTTATTCTTTGGGAAACCGTGGGATTGAAGATCCCTGGACAAAAATCAAAAATGTTTTCAAAATAAACGTTAATGAATTACAAAAAAAAATTGAAATAAAAAAAAGCAAATAACAAAAGAAAATGGCAAAATAAAATGGGTTCTTAACACCGGACGCGGAATATATCTATATAGTAGTAGTAGTGAATTTTATTGTTCTTTTTTTTTTTTCTTTCTTAAACATATTACATATTTCACAATAGTGCAATTGGCTTTGTGCCGTCAGCCGAAAAGAGAGTTTTTTTTTTTTTTTTTTTTTCTTGAAAATTTGATAATATATCTAATTTAAAAAAAAGTGTTTTATTAAAAGTATTCGTTTATTATTTGTTGTCTGTACTTGAGTGCCGTTTTGACGTAATTGTAGAGCAGGTTCCAGTTTTCTCCGTTTAGTATTTCCATAAGTTCATTCGTTTGTAGCATAGATTTGCCCCAGACCTGTATTCTAATTGTTTTCAGCACTGGGCATATTGCGATGAAATGTTGTGATTCTTCTATTTGTCTGAGGTTGCATAGCGTGCATGTTGGATCAGAGTCAGTTATGTATGGTTTATAGTTTAACGGCAGGAGTTCACTTCTGGTCTTACAGATTGTTGATATCTTATCTACACTTAGATCGTCATGGAAGTAATTTTTAGGTCCTAGGTCATGTTGGAGATGCTTATACGTCAATCTCATTTGGCTGTCTTGGATTTGGTCGCGGAAGCTTGCAAATTGGGCGGAGTCAACTTTTGAAATAAGTTCCTCTATTAACCACTGTCCATTTGTTTCTTCAATGACATTGTGTTCTCTGCAAAGCTTAGTCTTTTCGTAGAAGCATTGTTTGTTGCAGTTTTGCAGATGCGAAGCAATTATAAATGTGAGGCGATGTGCCGGTTGGTTCATCACCTTCTTCATGTAGTCCAGATGGAGTTTTAGGGTATATGTGAACATTGTAGGTAGTCCGGTTTCTGTGTGCAGTATATAGTTAGGTGTGTTAACTGGAAGCCTGAACATTTTTTTGATTAAGTATCTTTGGAGTTTTTCTACTTCTTCTAATTGCCATATTCCCCATACTTGAGCTGCATAACACATGATTGCACGGACAACTGCTTCGAATATTCTAAATTTGGCACTTGCCACAATATTATACTTTTTGAAAATTTGACTCCAGGTGCAGTTAATTGCTCTTTTTGCCTCCTTCAACTTTCCTTCCAAGTGAGACTTGAAAGAAATTCGAGGGGTTAGCAGGACGCCCAGATACTTATACTCTTTGACTTTCTCCAATTCTTCATGTCCCCAGTACCATTTCTCCTTACTCGCATACCGTCCGGTTCCATTACGGAAAATCAACATTTTTGATTTACTAGTGTTTAATTTTAAGTTCCATGAGTCACAATAAGATTGGAGTTTGTTAATCATTAGTTGCAATGTATTTGTATTATCAGCTAATATGACTAAATCATCTGCGTACATCAGAACTTTGATCTTAGTTTCCGCGTAAGGTATACCTCCTGGTAGGTGTACGCTAAGGTCATCCAGAAAGAGAGAAAAAAGAAGTGGACTAAGGAGACAACCTTGTTTAACTCCTGTTTCTGTATGAAACCATTCTGATAGTATATTACCATCCCAGACAGCTGAACGATTTTCGTGGTAAAGCTGTTTCAGTATTTTAAGCATCTTTGTAGATAGTCCTAGATTTGAGAGTTTGAAGAATAATGCTTTTCTATCAATGGTGTCGAACGCAGCTTTGAAGTCTACAAAGAAGACATAAAGTTTTTTTCCGTTTTCTAGATATGATCGTGCAATGCTTGTCAGGATGAAAATATTGTCTACTGTGGAGTAACCCTTTCGGAATCCGGCTTGGTATTCGCTTAATAGGTTATTTTCATCTACCCACCTGGTGAGTCTTTCCAATAAAACTCCTGTAAAGATCTTCGTAATTGCATTAAGGAAAGATATACCTCGGTAGTTGCTTGGGTCCGTTGGATTTCCTTTCTTCAGTATAGGGAATATGATATTCTTCCTGAAGCTTTTTGGCACTTCACCGCAGTCGTAAATCCAGTTGAAAGTTTTTGTTAGCTCTTCCCGAAAGGAGTTCGTTGCATTTTTGAAGAATTCGTAAGGAATCCGGTCCTCTCCTGGTGCTTTATTTATCGGTACAGCGATCAATGAACCTGGATACTTGTAGCTGGGTGATTTCTTGGTCAAAGATATCGTTGGTTATAAATGGTTCTGCGTAATGGATATGGTTGCTATTTAGTTCTCTATTCAAAAGATTTTGAAACTATTCAGCCAGAATTGGGGCATCTACTTTTATGGTGAACCCGTTATGCTGTTTGTTTAGGGTTTTTGCTATGTTCCAGAAGGCTTTACTATCCTTGGCATTACTAAGGCTCGACGCTAATTGTAGAGTGTAGTTTTTTTGTTTCGTCATACATATATTCTTATAGGCTTTGTTTGCTTCTTGGTATTTCAGTTTTAAGTGATTGGTTCCATTTTTTCTAGCTTGTTTGAGACATTGGAACGATTTTGTCCTTGCTGATTCGCACTCCCAGTCGTACCAGGGTTGTTTCCATTTACATTTTGGTCTGTTTTGACTTCCCGCAGCTTTGATAATACAGCTTGTCAGAGTATCTATGCTTTTTATTGGGTCAGTGCTACTGTGTGTCACTATGCTAAGTTCATGGTCTAGGTTGAGTTTATATCTTTCCTTTTTTCTTTCGTTCCATTGTAATTTTGGAAGTAGTGTACTTTTTTCCACGTCTGATCTGCATCGGTTGGAGCTGATTTTTAAGTCAACGGAAATTGGTAGGTGGTCTGATAGAGTGTGATCTTTTATTGTAAAGTCCGAAATATTTTGTAGTCCTAGTCCTCTTGCAAATATATAATCTATGGTTGAGCATGCTGTCCCCCTCATGAATGTAAAGTGTCCTTCCTCGTCGCCATTAGTCCGACCGTTCAGGATTGTTAGTCCCAAGCTGTCACACAATTCAGCAATCTTTTTTCCATTTGCATCTATTTTGTCATCTTTTGAGGTTCTGTTTTCTAATATTGAATCTGGTGCTTCTTCAGTTTCTATGTTTAGAATTTGGGTATTACCCACTCTTCCATTGAAGTCGCCTGCTAGCATTAGCTCTGTCGAAATCCAGTAAGAAGTTTTGCAAGGTTGTGAAGTCATTCATCCATTTATTGCAATTGATGTAAACTGGTATTAGGTTAGGTTAGGTTGAGCGGGCTGACGGTTGATGTTGTTACCATCACACTTAGATCAATGTAGATCCATTGTGGTACCCCGAAGTGTTGGAAACTTCCTGAAAAGATATAGTAACCTATGAATCATGTGGTTCGTTAAACCATTTAGAGGCCTTGACAAAATTTAGTAAGCTTTTGCCTGGCAGTTCTGATAGTTCCTCCAGTTCATTAAAGAAGAAGTTGCCTAGAGTTTTCTTCCTAGCAAGACAGAGCGAAGGACAGTGGCAGAGAAAATGAGTAGTGTCTTCATGTTCGTTTTCATCACCACAGCCTCTACAAAGGTCATCATTACTGAGCCCCATCTTCTTCTTATGGTAGCCGAGTAGGTTGTGACCTGTAATGATGCCGATAAGGGATCTTAGGGAGGGCTTATTTAGAGTTAAGATCCAGTCGGATCTTTTCTTATCGTATCTAGGCCATATCTTCCTGGTGTTAACACAGGTTTCTAGCAGATTCCATCTGTCATTGGATTTTTGAAGGGTGGTTTTACTGACGTTATGTTTCAGTTCACATAACGGTACCCCTATATGGTGGTCTATTCGAGAGGGTTCCAGTGTGGAGCCCTCCCTTGCAAGTTCGTCCGCCTTTTCGTTGCCTGGTACATCACTGTGGCCAGGAACCCAGCAGAGTCTTACGTTATGCTGTGTGCCAAGAACCTTTAGCTCTTCGCGACAGCAAGAGACAAGCTTTGACTTGATTTGGGTGGCAGAGATAGCTTTTATTGCTGCTTGGCTATCAATGAAAAAAGTGATGTCCGCGTGTGATATCGCCATCATGGATAAATGTTTAGCAGCGTTTTTCACTGCCAAGATCTCAGCTTGGAAGACGCTGCTATAGTCAGGTAGCCTGAATGCTTCGGCAAGGTTGAGGCTTTCAGAGTAAAATCCTGCACCTACTCTACTATCCATTTTAGAGCCATCGGTGTAGATGGTAGTGGTTGAGTCGTTGGTGTAGGGCTCACTATTTTCCCAATCTAGTCTATTGGGGAACCTAGTACTAAAAGATTTGTTGAAATCTAAGTAAGGGCTCATATAA
Source organism: Eupeodes luniger (assembly GCA_951509635.1). NCBI lineage: Eukaryota > Metazoa > Arthropoda > Insecta > Diptera > Syrphidae > Eupeodes > Eupeodes luniger. The sequence continues at coordinate 61,820,708 of OX608074.1, forward strand.
TCTGTGCAGATATTGTTGTCTACGTATTTCGTAAGAATAGCTGCGTGGCCACTCTGGCTAGCTTGCCAGATGTTAGTTTGACTGAGCCTGAGGGCGCTGTATGCTGCTGATTCTTGAACGAATAGATCTATCGGGGGGAGGTTGAGGATCGTTTCTAAACCTGCAGTTGGGTATTACAAATATCTTTCCTTTTTCTGTGGGGATTTCTACGATGTCTCTATTACATTGTTTTATGAAGTTGCAACCCCATTTTTTTCTCACTTCCGTTTTAATTCCGTACAAACAACCTCCACTAGCTCTACCGTGTGTTGACGTTCTTTCTGCTAATATCCACAACAATTCACAGTTTTTAAATATCGTAGTTATTAACAAATTGGAAAAAATCAGAAAATAAAAGTTTGTTGGCTAAGCCTGCTACATTAAATGATAAAATTTTTACTTCGTATAATATTATATTCTTAAGGTGACTCTTATTTCTATCGTTAGTTTTTGCTTCTACTTGGCTGACGGCATTACAATTAAAAACGCTGAATGCGTTCATCTCCCGGCTTTCTTGAGCCGCTGTACGAAGCTGTATCTGCGTTTGCATCATAGTTTGACATTTCTGTGTTGTCATTTCTGTCATCTAGCAACTGGTTCAGATATGTCAATCCTCCGTCTTCTTCACATGCGATTTTGTTTTCGTTTATGAAAAAAGTATATTTGTCATTTATAATTAGTTTTTCGCCTCTTATTTGGAGCTTCAAGTTCGTGTGTCTGGCTGCAACTTTATTCTTAGTTTCCACCATGCGCCTCCTCCTCTGCCGAGCCGCGAAAGTGTAATCCTTGTGCATTGAAACACCACTTCCACGCTTCCTGTTTGCCGCTTGTAATAGCCGTCCAACTAGCTCCTTGTTTTGAAGCTCGACAACAACATTACCAACATTCGGTCTCGTAGATCTTAGTTCTTTAGCTGTTGCAATTATTGCGGTGTTTTGGGTGTCAAGCAGATCCAAACAAAGAGACTTTGCTTTCTCTATTGGTGTCGTCTCATCATGTAGCGGTAGATGGATGACTATGTTTTTTTCATTTGCCTTGCTTGTTAAACGCTCAACTTGTTGTTCAAGCGACAGACAGCGCGATTGCATTGCACATAGCTGATTTTGTAGCTGGGTGTTATTTTGGTGCAACGTTTTAAGTTGTAGGCCGATTCCTTCTAGGTCTGCTTTTGTAGCCAGATCCTTCAACTTCTCGTCAATTGCCATAACAACCCGTCGAGAGGGGGGGAAAGGGGGGGAAACCCCCCTGGCCCGGGATTTTCTAGGGGCCCGTAAAATTGAAAGCAATGAGAATATACTCTATATTTATCATCAACATACATACCTATTTCCACTTATTTTTAGGGGCCCGAAAATTTAAAATCATTCATGCTTTCGCAATCGGGCCCCTGTTTGCATGTTATCTGCCAATCTATCAGTCACAAGCTTGCCGATCTGGGCCCCTGATTATTATTGGCGTACATTTTTGTTTATATTTAATGGAAAATTGGGCAACTCTGAACTATTGAAAGAAAGTTATAATAAATTGTTTCGCTTTTCTTATTTAACTTAACGTAAATTTCAAATTTATTTTATTTTGAAATTTTTTAAAGTAAATAAGGGGCCCGGCAAATTAAAACAAAACACAAATATTCATTTTGGTTTCTGTTTTTATAAAGTTTCTTTTCTTCTATTTTTGTTTCTGCTGTAAAGGTAATTTTTGATTCGGTTTCTGGGGACCGGAAAATCCCACCAGGGGACTAGGAATACGAGGCGTGGCAATCTTAATTAATTTTTTGGTAATTTTTTGGGCATTTTTGAATTAATTAGTCATTATGACCCCTTACTTCAGGAGCACTTGGAAAAAGTTAGAATTTCACAACAAGAGCACAAACGTTTGCAAGTCCACTACCTTTCCGTTGAGATTCAAAATGAGTTCATCAAAATTTGTGCCCAACATGTGAATTCAGCTATTTTGAAGGAGATTGAAAACGCCAAATACTTCGCTATAATTGTCGATGCAACACCCGATTCAAGTCATGTGGAACAAAACACATTTATTTTGCGATATCTGCGATTGGAATAAAATGTGTTCACCATCTAAGAACGGTTTTTGGAATTTGTCGATTGCAACAAAGAAACTGGCACCGCAGTAGCTGATTTGATCTGCGAAACATTGGCAAAGAACGAAATCCCTTTAGAAGACTGTTGTGCACAAGGCTATGAAAATGGAAGCAATATGAAAGAACAGTATAATGGTGCACAAAGGCATATATTGAACAAAAATCCGAATGCCGTGTTATCACAATGTGCAGCTCACAGCCTTAACTTGTGTGGAGTCGATTCAGCGAAATGTTGTACTGCCGCAATAACATTTTTTGGAGTTGTTCAAAAGTGTTTCAAATTGTTTAGCAGCAGTGCCCATGCCCAACGTTGGGAAATTCTTAAGAAAAATGTGCCCGGATCCCTTCACAAACTTTCCGATACAAGATGGTCAGCTAGAATTGAGGCAGTGAAACCATCTGAAAAACCTTAGAACATCATTAGAAGCCTTAAGTGACATTATTTAACTGAAACTGAAACTCGAAGAGATGTAAATGGCGTTTTAAAATATATGTACAAATTTGAATGCGTCCTGATGTCTTCGATTTGGTGCAAGGTTCTTATAGCGCTATAAATGAAAGAAGTATCATTCTTCAAGCCAGAAACATGACTATTGAGCTGACGTTGAAATTCGAAATCTTGACAACTTGATCTCCGATTTGAACTTTATTCGAAACGAATGGGATCAAATTTATCTGAATGCAAAGAAGTTGCTACTGGATTGGGGGATTTTCCAGAGTCGTTCCCATCGAACCGAAAAAGGCAATTAAAGAGACATTTTGGAGAAAATCGAGGAGCTGGAGAACAAATTGAAACAGACGAAGAAATAAATTTCAAGAAAAACACCTTTTACGTCATAGTTGATTCAATTATATTTGGAATTTCTCGTCGGTTCGATACGATGAAGAATTTGAATGCTAAATTTTCATTTTTATGGCAGTTTTCAACAATGGACGAAATTGAGATTAAAAACTCCGCTACAAGGTTCATCCAAAAGTATAACTCTCATGTGTCTCAAGAGTTGAAAGAAGAAATAATTCATCTGAAAAAACAATTTTGAAGCAGAACTTTCGCCATTGTGTTTGCTCAATACTATTTATTCCCAGAACTTGGAGATGATTTTCCCCAACGTTTGTGTTGCTCTCCGTGCCTGTAACCGTAGCTAGTACCGAACGTTCATTTAACATCCTTGCCAGAAAAAGAATTTTCATCGTTCGTGGCTCATCACAAGATCGTGTTTCTGGACTTGCTACACTATGTATCGAAGCACCTTTGGCAATGAAATTGAATTTCGATATAATTATAAGTTGTTTTGCTGCTCAGAAAGCTAGAAAAGCTCGTTTGCAAAAAGAAATATTTCATTGAATGCAAACTAATTCTAATGAAAACATTGTGATAATATTTTAATATAAAGAAAAACAATAAAGAATATTTAATGTAAACCTTTTAAATACATATAAAAAGACAAATTTAAAATACTTCTACTTCGCTCTATTTTATTTTCATAGTAGGTAATAGATCTTCATGCTAATTTTTTTTTAAATAGTTAATCGACCAACCAACATGTCGTTTGCAATATCGAATAGAATGTATGATTCTGTTCGGAATCTGATCTACTCGCACATAGAATTATTTTCTATCCATCTTCTATTTCAACTAAAGTGGACTATACCCGTGAGATTGATTTGATGATTAACACTTTTTTTTCGGTTCACTTTGCAAACAAAAAATTATTATTTCCGTTAATTCCAACCAATTTCATGCTATTCGTAATTGAAATTAGAACGTACCATATTAGTAGGTATGAACTTTGAAAAAAATGGTAAATATGGGGGGGCCCGAGATTTTTTCGTCCCGGGCCCGGAATTCCTCTCGACGGCCCTGGTCGCGGATGAGAATTTTAAGCTCATTTGCGGTCATATTACCAGCTGGCTCCTCTGATAAAATCCTCTGTTTTTGTGGAGGGAATCGGGGCGAAGTGTGTGTCAGTCCGCGCTTTGATTGCGCGGGAGTGCCAGTCAGATGGACGGATGACGATTGTGGAGAACGGTGTATAGACATTTTTGTATTTGATTCGTTTTGTTCCTTTTTCTTAGTTTTTACGGAATATTTTGAATAAACTTTGACTCACCCTAATGGATAAACTAAAGATTTTTCAATTAGATTTAAACTTGGCGTTATTTTTCGAAATTTGAATTGTTTTTTCTTTAAAAAACTTAGAGCTAACTTAGTAGTTGATCTTAACGATTCACTCTCTCACTCTCCCTATATATCTCTCACTCTCTATATATATACAAAAGTACAAAGAAGTAAAAGAAACACACTACTTATATTTCTTTTTTTTTTCCTTCCTATTATTCTCTTATCCCCAATCCTCACAAAATTCTCACACCTCGAATCTCAAGTCCTTTTTATCTTTCCTCGATTTCCTGATAATCCTCCTTCTCGACTTTTCCTTTTCTTTTCAAAAATTCCTCGAACACTTTTTCTATTTTTAACTTCTCGCTTGTAGGGCGCTATCAAGAGTGCCTTCCAAGCTAATTCCCATCTATGTTCTTCCTCCCTCGTCCATTCCAGTCACACACACATTCATCCAACACAAGCATCCGTTTTTGTGATTGTCGGTCACGGTATCGCGGCTTCCTGGAAGCTTTACGCTCATCAGGAAAGCCACCGTTATTGACTCTCAGCGAAACTTTGCTTTCACACACACAACCACGGTTTCGATAAGTTGTTGGATGAGTTTCCAAAACTTGCCGAAACGTAATGGACGAGTTAAGGCCCCTTCCCAACTATTCTTATTTTTCGAGAAAGTTTAAAGAAAAACAAAAATCGAGAAGAAGTCTTAACTAGGCATTTTCCTATTACTATTAATTTTAACGCGCGAGGTTCGAGGTGTGAGTTTCGTAGCAAACATAAAGTTACATTAAATTAAAAACTTACTTACTTAAGGTGGCGCTACAGTCCTGTGTGAACTAGGGCCTCACCCAACAAACTTCTCCATCTAGCTCGGTCCCTAGCTAGATGTCTCCAGTTTCGCGCTCTGAGTTGGGTGAGGTCACCTTCCACTTGTGCGCGCCACCTAATCCGCGGTCTTCCTCTACTGCGCTGTCCTGTGGGTGTGGATTCGAAGATTTTCCAGGCAGAAGCATTGGTTTCCATACGCTCTATGTGACCCAGCCATCTTAGTCGTTGGACTTTTACCCTTCTGGCTAAGTCTACGTCGCTGTACAGCCCGTACAGCTCGTCGTTCTATCTTCTCCTCCACTCCCCTTCGATGCATATGGGACCGTAGATCACACGAAGAATCTTTCTCTCGAAACGACCCAAGGTGCTTTCATCCGCTTTTGTCATAGTCCATGCTTCTGCACCGTATAGCAGGACGGGGATGATAAGGGTCTTATATAGCGACACTTTGGTCCTTCGAGAGAGGATTTTTCCACTCAATTGCTTTCTTAACCCAAAGAAAAACTTAAAAAATTAAAAATGCGGCGTTAAAAACCCATTTTGTACATTAGTGATTAAATGAATTAAGTCAATCTACGTTAAAATTACAATCGTTAAAATAAAATAGATATGTTGTTGTGTTGTAGTTCAAGTAAGGGTCCGCCTGACCTCATACTTCTTCGGCTCATCCGCCGGCATTTTCGACCTTGTCGAAAGAACTCGTTCTCGATCTCGATCACCTGCTTTTGTTGCTTTTGCAAAATAAAGGCTAGGTACACCTGTGGTTGATGAGACCATGGTTGCCCTCAACTTTGCCGATATTTTGCAGACACAACTAGAAAAAAAGAAAACAGCCAAAGGCTGGTTTTTGTTGCGGTAAAAATGTACCGTAACAAATCCCACCCTTTCCTCCCAAGAAATGTGTTTACTTTTCAAGAAAAGCAAACCATTTCTTAACGCTCAGCCAGGGGTAGACAACAACAACAAAGGACCATCATTACATTTAAAAGAAAAAGAAAAAAAAAATAATTAGAATGGCACGTTAATTAAAAAAAAATTACAATGAACAACCAAAAAAACTACTACAACAAAAGGGACTTGACTCAAGAATTAACATATGGTTTTAAGTCCTTAACATGCCACGTTCCTCGCTCCTTACCGCGATCATCTACTAAGAGGTATGTCCAAGGTGACATTCTCTTGTTGACCTTGAAAGGTCCTACAAATTTGGTCGCCAACTTCGCCGCGAAATAATTTGCTGCATCGGACAGCGCGAAGTTCCTACGCCAAACGAGATCACCCGTGTGATATTGCGCGTCCCTCCTACGTAAATTATTAGTCTTAGCAGCCTTCTTTCCCGCTGCTTCCAACTTCCTAGCTATGTCCTCTCTCAGTTTTCGAAACTGCCTATTAATTTCCGTACTATCTGGGTCCCTATCGCTATCCCTCCTGGCTAGCTCGTCAGCCCGTTCATTTCCCACGGTACCACTATGGCCCGGAACCCAGATCAGGGTGACACCGAGGTTAATGTTCAGGCTCGCAAGCTCATCGTGACATTGCTGGACCAATTTAGATGAGAATGTAGCCGAGTTAATGGCTTTGATAGCTGCCTGACTGTCTGTGAAGATAGCCGCATTTCGGTTTTGGTTTGGGCTTTGTTTAAGTATCTTACATGCCTCCCTAATTGCCAGCAGTTCAGCCTGAAAAACACCAGCAAAGTCAGGAAGCCTAAAGGATTTAACTACATTTAGGGACTCAGAAAAGATCCCAGAACCAACTCCGCACTCCATCTTTGAGCCGTCAGTAAAGATGGTTGTATCGAAACCTATCGACACGATGTCATCCTCCCAATCTTCTCTGGATGGGAAAAAGACCTTAAAACCCCTACTAAGGCTCAAAGTAGGAGTGCAGTAGTCAGTGTCTACCGAGATAATATCTGAGGGAATCAATTTCGCTGTGTTGCTGTGGCCATAAGGTTTTGACAACCAGCTGTTTGATTCCTTCAGCCTTAAAGCGCTGCAGGAAACTATGTATTTAATAAAAAGGTCGATTGGTAGAAGATCCATAATAACGTTTAAGGCGTCCGTTGGGCAAGTGCGCATGGCCCCTGTGGTGCCCACGCAAGCTGTTCTCTGAACCTTCTTTAGCTTATTGATATTATAGGCTTTGCTAAGAGCAGGCCACCACACAATCGAACCATAAGTTAAGATTGGACGTACTACGGCTGTGTACGTCCATAAAATCATCTTCGACTGAAGTCCCCACTTTTTGCCGAAAGTTTTGCTGCAGGCGTAGAAGGCAACACAGGCCTTCTTAACCCGCACTTCAATATTTCGTTTCCAGTTTAATTTAGGGTCGAGTATAACTCCCAAATATTTTGCACTGGAAGACAATGATAGGATTTGACCGTTTAGTCGAGGTAGCGTGAAGGGCGGTACTTTAGTTTTGGTGGTAAAGAGCATCAGTTCAGTTTTGCTTTGGTTAACTCCTAGACCACAACTAGTGGCCCAGCTGCTAACTTTCTTCAAAGCTGACTCCGTGATTTCACTAATCACAGAGGTGTACTTTTCTGACACCAATAGCACCAAATCATCCGCATAGGCTACCGCCTTCACTCCACATCTCTCTAATTTAACGAGAATTGTATCCATGACCAGAAGCTACAGAAGAGGCGAAAGGACACCACCCTGGGGTGTTCCCCTACTTACGTGTTTTGTTGCGGTTGTATTGCCTAGAGTGGCTTGAATCTTTCTACCACTGAGCATGGAAATAATCCATTCTCGAATGAAGTATTCTACACCGAACTTAACGAGCGATTCTTCTATGGATTCGGTAAGGACGTTGTTAAAAGCACCTTCTATGTCTAAGAAGGTGGCAAGAGTAAATTCTTTATAATGGATTGTTTTTTCTACAGTACGCACTACCTCATGGAGGGCAGTCTCCGTAGATTTGCCCTTAAGATAAGCATGCTGAGAGCTTTCGAGAGGTCTTCCATCTAGGATTTCTCTAATATGGTAATCAAGAATGCGCTCCAAGGTTTTAAGTACAAAAGATGTTAAGCTTATTGGTCTGAAATCCTTCGCGGATTCGTGACCACGCCTACCCACTTTCGGGATAAAAACTACCTTGACCTGTCTCCACGACATGGGCACATGTTTAAGAAGGAGGCATCCTTTGAAAATTTGTTCCAGCCATGGAGCTGCCACATCATGCAACTTTTGAAGCATAACTGGCAGTATGCCATCCATGCCTGGGGATTTATATGGAGAGAAAGTATTGATGGCCCACACAATATTTTCTCTGGTTATAACGGAATTGATTTGCTCCACATGAGCTACGTTTAGCTCTGTGGTTTCACGCGGTTCGGGGTTATCGCTCTCGCAACCCGGAAAGTGCGTCTTCATCAGTAGCTCAAGAGATTCGGCTGGAGAGGCTGTCCAGGTTCCATCAGGCTTTTTTAGAAATGAAGGATTACAATGTTCCTTCGATAAAACTTTGCTGAGCCTTGCGGAGTCCTTTATGTCTTCCATTGATTGACAGTAATCTCTCCAGCCTTGTCTTTTGGCTGATGACAGGGCTTTCTTGTAAATTTTAAGAGAGGCTTTATACGGTTGGTAGAACTTTTGTTTGTGGCAGATGTTGAAAATTGTCCTCGTCATTTTCCTAAGACTGGACAGTTCTTTATTCCACCAAGAAGGAAGGGTTTTACGGTTGTATTTAACTGGGCAAGAGACTCTAAAAGCTTTACTTATAGAAGTTTCAAAGGTTTTCACCTTTGATTCAAGGTCTACTATCGATTCTGCGAGATTCGGCAAGTTGCCCAGTTTGGAATTAGCACTTTGACTGAATTTCTTCCAGTCATTTCTTTTGGGATTTCTATAAGGCGGAGGGTTTTTCGACTCGAAATTAATTTGAAAAAGAATCCACTTGTGATCCGAAAACGAATTCAAAGGGGAAACTCTCCAATTCTCCACTAATAAATTACGGTTGTTTACTAAAGTAACATCAAGCACATCCTCCCATCCATCATAATTTTCCGAGCTCGGAAAGACGAAAGTGGGAGTATTGCCTCTGTTACAAATAGTCATATTATGTGCAATAATAAAATCAAAAAGTGACTCACCTCGTTCGTTGATTTCAGAGCTTTCCCAAAGGGTATGCCGAGCATTCGCGTCGCCTCCAATCAGAAGGTTTGCCTTATCGATCTTAGCTTTGTTTATAATTTTGAGCACCTCTTCCGGAGGTGATGATGCATTGTGGGCAGAGTAGAAAGAGGCCAGCAGCAAACCCTGTGTATTTTTGTCTTCGAATCTGACAACTGTCAGATCAGGAGTGCTAAAATTTGGACATAAAAAACCTTTTAAATGTTTCTTAGCTAAAATACAAGTTCTGGGATTACCTTGGTCCTGGTCTGCGGTTTTATAAAAGAGGTCATATTGGTTGTCTTGGAGGCCCCGCACCTTGAGGCCGTTTATCCACGGTTCTTGGATAACGCCAATGTCGAAGTTTTCCTCCCTAAGGAAAACTCTCAGATTATCTGAAGCACACTTAAAGTGCTCTAGATTGATCTGGACGACCTTCAGCGCGTTTTTTAATTTTTATTTTTGGCTGCAGAGCTAGGGCCCGGCAACTCGCTGGGGACCTTGACTCCGCTAACAACATCGTCAACATCGACGTTGTCATCAGCTTTGTCGGTGTCTGCTCCCTGACTCTGCAGAATTTTAATTTTGGCATTCCTTATGCCAAAACTAAGCTTATAATCGGCCTTTTCGAGAGCCCCTAGGCTTTCCTCGCTAATCCTCAGAAGGTAAGAGGCGCTGGTCTTCTGTGGTTCTTCTGCTTTCATCACAGCCCAATCGTGCATGGGGACCAGCGGATTTTGCCTCTGAAGACCGCGGATCAAATCCTGTCCGCTTGACTTTATGCTCATGAGCGGCACCCAAATGCGAGCCTTCGGTTGTCTAGGGATGTCCTTAGCCGGGATAAGCTTGAGCTTCAAGCCCTCCCAGGCATTGCTAACCATAGCAATGCTTTCACTAAGGAAATCCCTAGAAAACCTGTCTGCACACTTGATTACCCTATACCCCCTAAGCATCTCGCCAGAGTCAAAACTAGGGTAGGGGCCCTCACTGTTAGTTATTGTGTATGAAAACACCATCTCAGAGAGCTTGCCCTCGATAGAGTTCCACACGTTCAGCAGACCTTTGCTGTTTGTGGAGAGCTCATCCACAACTGCTACTTGGAGGTCATCCCTGACAACCTCACTTAGAGTACGCAGTTGCGCTGCTCCAGAAGATGGTGCTTTCCCTGGCTTTGTCCGGCCGTCAAGCTTGCTCTTTTTCTGAGACGGGCAGATCTCTTCCTGAGATCTGTTTCGCCTAACGGCCTTTTCTCGGCTGGCCAGAAGGTTGTTGTATTCATCAACAACCTTCTGGTACTTTATTTTATCTTGGGCGTCCTTCTCATGAATCGCTCCGGTCTCTTCATTCGTAGCAATCTTATCAAGAATAAAAGAGGCCGTTTTAAAGCGGTTCTTGAGAAGAGCGCCTTCCGATGGCTTTTTTGTTCCTCGAGTTGCACTGCTACTCGAGGCTTTCAGATTTGCATGCGGTTTAGGAAGCATAGGAGTGCTATGAATAGCACCGCCTATACTTCCTGTGGTTTTGGGTTGCTCACAAGTGCTGGAACTACCAGCGTTAAATGAGCTCCCCCTTACGGTCTCCTGGCTGGAGGCCAAGAGTTCATCCTCCAAGTCTGCGGATGGTTCTGTGTTAGTCAAGTCAAGTTCGTCCATTTTGTATGAGTTTTATGAATGTTGGTCCCACGAGTAGGTCGGAAAAAAGGAAGTCAGCCCCGGCAGAGCCTATATACCGGGGTAAGGCAGAAAAGTAAGACGGACCCTGACAAGGCATCCAAATGAGCTCGTTAGCGACTGGTTTGCCCCCCAGCCTTTCATTCTTCGGCACGGATTATGTAAAACGCTCACACCACCACTGAAATAAGGGACCTCGTATCTATGGTCAAATTGCATTGCTAAGGCTTGCTACTATTAAGGAGTAGGAAACTTCAGCAATTCAACCTGACCTCAGCTGACCCCCATCTTGACAACGTACAAGACAACTGTGGTGATCATTACAGCCCGGCATCCACTAGGAGGGTTTGAAACGAGGATTTTTGCCGAGCTTCTTTGCCCTTTCTATGGATGATTTTGAAATCAAATTGTTGGAGCCGAATGGCCCAACGAGCTAATCTACCCTGCGGATCCTTAAGGTTGCTTAGCCAGACCAAAGAGTGGTGATCAGTCACGACTGTAAATCCGGACATGTTAGAAGCGGTGCCGTAACCAAACACTCTTTGGTTTTCCTAAAACTCTCCTCACATTCTTGTGTCCACTCAAATTTCTTACCTTTCTTTAAGAGATCGGTAAGAGGCCTAACTAAAATTGCAAAATTTGGTATAAACCTACGGTACCACGAAATTGTCCCTACAAAACTCCTAATTTCCTTCACATTTTTCGGTGTAGGAATCCTAATCATGCTTTCCACCTTTTCCGGGTCAACATGAAGCCCGTTCCTATCAACTACATAACCTAGAAATTTTAAAGAAGGCCTACAAAAATTACAATTACAATAAACCTGCTTCTCCTAACCTTCTAAAAACTTCTTTTAAAATTTCTAGGTGCCTATCGAAAGAATCGGTGACGATGATAATGTCATCCAAGTAAACAAAGACGAACGGTTCTAAGTCTGGACCTAAAACGTCGTCAATAAACCTTTGCCAAGTTGCCGGGGAATTGTGCAAGCCGAATGGCATCCTGCAAAATTGATACAGGCCACACCCTGGTACAGTAAAGGCTGTGTACTTGTGCGATTCTTTTTCCATTGGGATCTGCCAATAAGCAGATTTAATATCTAAAGAAGACAAGTACTTCTCGTTTCGAAGCTTGTCTAAAATCGCTGAAATAAAGGGTAGTGGATAAGCATCCCTATCTGTAACCTCATTCAATTTCCTATAGTCAACACAGAACCGATAACTGCCATCTTTCTTCTTAACTAGAAGAATCGGCGATGCCCAGGGACTCTTCGACTTCTCGATCACTCCAGCTTCCAACATCTCCTGGAACTCCTGATCGATATGTTTCTGAATCGCTGGCGAAACAGGGTAATATCGTTGCTTTATCGGTTCTGCAGACGTCCTAATCTTGTGCTCAACTAAGTTGGTGCACCCTAAACCTTCGGTCATTGATTTAAAAAGTTCTCCTAACACTAATTCTAATTTCTTATTTTGAAAATCGTTCCAATCCGATTTTTCCCTAATCGCTACCCTGTCTGTCATCGAAGCCAATCCCTCTTGGCTCGAAAAATTCCACACACCTGATCTCAAGTCCGGGACTATGCCCGATAGTGCCCAAAAATCGGCACCCAAGATCAATTGGTGTGAAAGGTTCGGAATGACCAGACATTCTATCAAAAAGGATTTGTTCTCAACCTCCACTGGTAGAGAAACAGATCCAGCTACACCTACACCTGCTCCATCTGCTAACGCTACTGACCCAACACTACTCTTTTCTAACTTTTTTTTTTTTCTTTTGTTTTCTAACTCTACAAATTTTCCACCCGTCACCACCTACAATGGTACGAGAGGCTCCTGAATCAAGAAGTCCTAAAAACTTGATTCCATAAACCTTAACTCGACAACATTTTTCCCTCTGACAAAGGTTCCGATAATCTTCGAAACAATGTCCTCATCGTAGTCAGATACGCGCCGAAAGTTTCTTCCTTTCCCTGCGAACGCCGATTAATCTACTCCAACAAGAGATCATCGTAATTCGCAGGAAGGAACTCCGCTTTGAGTTCCTGCCAATCCTCCAAATCTTCCCTAACTGTCCTAAATCACATAAGTGCCCTACCAGCCAAAAGCTCCGAAGCGGATTTAAAAAGGTGGTTTTCAGGAACATCGTTAGCCAAACGAAGTTCCTCCACTCTTTCTAGGAATGAATTTACTGATGCTCCACCTGAGTCACCAGTAAACTTCACCCCCCACTTCCCTATACGTTCAATGTGTTTTTGCTGAACGACCACTCGTTCAGAAAAGTCATCGACCCTATCCAGCCTACGTTCTGACTGAACACTTCCTACTGCAGGACTACTGACACCAACTCTTGGCTCAGCCAACGTCTCTGTAGTAGGCCCTAACGTAGACCGCGAACCAACACCTAGGGTCTGACCAACTTGTGTCTGAAGTTGGGTTTGAATTTTAATCGGAGTCTTTTCCTTGGTCAACTCCTCCTCCCTATCACTATTTTCACTATCTCCAGTGAGATCTCCTAGCAAACACAAAACCTTGTTCCGAAGTGAACTAACTTCATCTTCTTCATCTTCGGCCTCACAAGGTGTCCTAGCTAACCTGCCTATACACCACTCAATCTTTGTCACTATCTTAATGAACTCCGAAGACTTTGGATTCCTCGGAGGTACTTTAAGAAGGACCCTAATCTCCTCAATTTTAGCTCCTATTGCCTCAACATCCTCTTCATAAGTGAAGGGATAAACTAAACTAACCTCCATCGAGTTCCTCTTAACGAGTAACCTCGATGATCTTAATGCCTTTCGCATTTCCTCCGCTGTCCCTACTTTTAAGCCTCTGACCTTCATCTCGTAGGCCAGTTCGTCCTATGCTAACCTACCAATATTCCTTTTAACTAACACAAAAAAAAACTTTCAACTAAAACTATTTATAAAAAAAAAATGTAAAATCTATTTGGCAACCCTAACTAAAAATTCTAATTATTGAATTAATTAATTTTTATTAATTAAAAAAAAAACAAATATGTAATTTAAAAATAGAACAAAAAATTATTTCCTAACAAATTCTAAAAGTAATCAAAAAAAATGGGATGGTCACACCAACTCGCACTAACTACACTCAACTCTTTGAAAATTAATTTAAAAATTAACTTTCACTCAACAATTATAAAACACTCTGAAACAAAAACTATCACCCAAGTAAAAGTCACTCGTATAAAATTGAAAATAGCTAGCGATAAAACTCTCGCTAACTCAAAATCTTTGAAACTTGTAAGATGAACTTACACTCAAAAAAAGAAAACACTCCTGAGTCCTGACGTAAAAAAAAATATCATACAAATAAATAAGTCACTCGAAATAGTTAGCGATAAAACTCTCTCACACAAAAAAATGTCGATCGAAATAAATTATTTAAATATAAATGGTAAAAAAGAAACACAAATCTGAATTATAACACACAGTAAAAAGAAACGAGTTTACACAACACAATTAAAAAAAAAAACTTGCGAATTTTTTTCTTGATAAACTCCCTCGATAAATCCTTTGATGAACTTTTTCCTCAAACAAAAAAAAACACTTTCTTCTCGCAGGAACAAAACACCTCCAATAATTTTCCACTGGAACTCAAAACAACTTGAACGAAACACCTCGATTGAAATACCTATAAAAAAACAAGCCGAATTAAATGTTCTTTTCTTAAAAACAATATACAGAAAAAACACGATACAAAATAACCACGAAAATTCTTCCAATTTCTTTGGCCCCACACGTTGGGCTCCAATTTGTTACACTTTTTATCACTCACGAGGGGGTATTATATTATCTAATATTATTTGTTATTTATCAAAACAATTTACATATAACAAAACTAATAAAACAAACTAAACCGACGACGGTTTATTGTAAATTATAACAATGTTGACTGATTTATAAAATCAATCAAATTGTTACGATTTGGAAATATGTTATTGCAAGTACCTACAGTGGGATACTATGCAATAAAATGGGCGCCAGGAATTTTTTTTTAAAACCGAAAAAGAAAATTCCAAAACTCTTTATGTTGAGTGAAGCAAAAATAAAAAGACAACAGAACGACCGTTTGGTTTTTAAATTTAATATTTATTCTTTGGGAAACCGTGGGATTGAAGATCCCTGGACTAAAACCCAAAATGTTTTCAAAATAAACGTTAATGAATTACAAAAAAAATTAAAATAAAAAAAAGCAAATAACAAAAGAAAATGGCAAAAGAAAATAGCAAAAGAAAATAGCAAAATAAAATGGGTTCTTAACACCGGACGCGGAATATATCTATATATATACAAACGAACAAAGAAGTAAAAGAAACACACTACTTATATTTCTTTTTTTCTCCTTCCTATTATTCTCTTATCCCCAATCCTCACAAAATTCTCACACCTCGAATCTCAAGTCCTTTTTATCTTTCCTCGATTTCCTGATAATCCTCCTTCTCGACTTTTCCTTTTCTTTTCAAAAATTCCTCGAACACTTTTTCTATTATAACTTCTCGCTTGTAGGGCTCTATCAAGAGTGCCTTTCAAGCTAATTCCCATCTATGTTCTTCCTCCCTCGTCCATTCCAGTCACACACACATTCATCCAACACAAGCATCCGTTTTTGTGATTGTCGGTCACGGTATCGCGGCTTCCTGGAAGCTTTACGCTCATCAGGAAAGCCACCGTTATTGACTCTCAGCGAAACTTTGCTTTCACACACACAACCACGGTTTCGACAAGTTGTTGGATGAGTTTCCAAAACTTGCCAAAACGTAATGGACGAGTTAAGGCCCCTTCCCAACTATTCTTATTTTTGGAGAAAGTTTAAAGAAAAACAAAAATCGAGAAGAAATCTTAACTAGACATTTTCCTATTACTATTAATTTTAACGCGCGAGGTTCGAGGTGTGAGTTCCGTACCAAACATAAAGTTACATTAAATTCAAAACGCGGCGTTAAAAACCCATTTTGTACATTAGTGATTAAATGAATTAAGTCAATCTACGTTAAAATTATTACATTCCAAACACAGTCCTTACTTTCAATTATTACTTTTATACACAGTCTTTACTTATCGCAGTTTACAACCAATAATCCATACTGAACCGCTTCGCTTCCGAGCACCTATTTATATACCTCAAATCGGTTCGAGAATCTACGAGGTTCTTCTCGATGCTTAACGAAGTTCTCCACTTTATCACTAGATGCTTACCCCTTTCGAGGTTCTTATATGCGCTGAATGAGTTCCCCTCTATGCCACTAGATGTTTCACGATGCTTAAAGAAGCGAATTCTCCTCTCCACTAGATGTTGCCCCCTTTCGAGGTTTTTGTATGTGCTGAATGTTCTCCTATTAGCAACTAGATGTTTCTCTATGCTTATAGAAGCGAATTCTTTTCTCCACTAGATGTTGCCCCTTATTCTAAATGTTTTATTCTACTATAACACGATATGAAGAGTGTATACACATTACAATTACAATCGTTAAAATAAAATAGATATGTTGTTGTATTGTAGTTCAAGTAAGGGTCCGCCTGACCTCATACTTCTTCGGCTCATCCGCCGGCATTTTCGACCTTATCGAAAGAACTCGTTTTCGATCTCGATATCGATCACCTGCTTTTGTTGCTTTTGCAAAATAAAGGCTAGGTACACCTGTGGTTGATGAGACCATGGTTGCCCTCAACTTTGCCGATATTTTGCAGACACAACTAGAAAAAAAGAAAACAGCCAAAGGCTGGTTTTTGTTGCGGTAAAAATTTACCGTAACAGTGTGAAGTGCGGAAATGCATTGTAACATAATGACATCAATATGAAAATAAGGTGAGCAATGTAGTAATGTTAAGAAATTAATGTTAAGGAAGTAGGTTAAGAAATATAGTGGGTAAGCATAAAAATAATATAAATAGTTAAGAAGTTTATGTCAGTAGAGCAGTCGAACAATTGTAAAGAGATTGAAGAAACTATACAAATAAAACTTATATCACAAAAGGATAATCAAACAAGAAGGTAATTTTTGTTTTATTGATTTGAAATTTATAAATCGGCGCCCAGCGCCTAGAACAATGGCTTACCTTGGCGAGCCCTTAAAGCCAAGGAAACCCCTTAAATCCCTTTCCCAAAATCCCCCATTATACAACATTGGCGCAGCCGGTAGGATGGCGGTTCAATTTGGAGTATACAAATTTGACCTAAAGACCCTGAAGAATACTCCACTTCAAAAGCGTCATCTCAACCTTCCCTTTCCTTAACCACAAATTCAATAGTGGTTGGAAATTAAAATTTTTGTTTTTACGATTTCCGAAATGCCCAAATTATCAACCAAAATGTCTCTGGGTTTCGAAAAACTTCTGAAAATCTACCAAGGGATCCCCGAATTCGCTGGAGGTACCGACGCAAGGGTAGTTCAGCAATTGCAAACCTTCCTTACATGTATACGTCCTATAATAGAACATATTCCAGAGGAAGATGAAAAACTTTTTCTCCAAATCCTACAAACGAAACTCAGGGAAGACGCTTTAGATTTGGTGCAAACTGCAAAACCAAAAGACTTCAAGGAGTTCGAAGAGACGCTCAATCGATCATATCTACCGATTGAAGACTACAACGATCTAGTTAACTGTCTAATAACTAGTCGGCTAAGTCAATTCGAAACCTTAAATTTGTTTGTTGGTAGGTTACGACACTCCTTAACCGAATGTAGAGAAGCTGCCGAAATAAAGTATGGAGAAAAGGCAGATATCGTAAAAACCCAATTATCTGATTTTGCGAAATCAGCCCTAGCATCCGGAGTATCCAATAAACAGCTAGGGCAGTACCTTTTCACCCTGGAAAACAAAAGTTTCGAGGATTTGATACAAACCGCTCTCAGTATGGAAAAACATGTACAAAGAGTTGAGACAATACCGATGATGTCGTATAATTCGGCTTTCACGGGGAACGAAAGTACCCTTGGGCGAATTGTGCAACAAACACCACCCATCACAAATGAAAAATCAAACATCATCTTCAATTTCTGTAACGTGAAAGGCCACACATACAATGAGTGCTTGAAACGACAGAATACCCCTATTTGCCAAATTTGCAAATCTTATGGGCATGAAGAGAAGGAAAAATTACAGTCACAATGACAACCATAACAGGGGCGGTGATAGTAATAAACCACGCGAAATTAATAACAACCAAAATTCTCAGTACCAACAATTGGATTCGGAACATCGTAAAAATAATAGTAATAATAATAACAATAACAATAGTAATGCTCAAAACGGAGTATGTCACATAACAACTCGATGTGACTGGTGTGGAAGATACAAGCACACAATAGATCAATGTCAGTTTAAAAATAATTGGCAAACAAACCGATCGGGAAACTCTCAAAAGTCGATCGAAAGTTCCCCGATTCGACTTTAAATAACACAAAGAGAAAAAACGGGCAACCCATTATTATCAATAGTAGTCATATACCACCCCACATTTCTCTACCTTCAATAAAAATAGGAATTGAACTAGGGAAGAAAAAGTTGATACAACTGTTAATAGATACAGGTTCGGAGGTAAGCCTTTTAAAGAAGAGAGTTATTGATGATATTAATTCATTAAACTCGCATACAAAATTGACCATTAACACACCTTGTGCAATCGAATATACATTAGGGGAAATCACTGGTACTATGCAAATACCCACATTACCCAATTGCGCATTTCAAGTAGTAGAAAATGACCTAGCCATCCCGGGCGATGGTATCTTAGGGTATAATTTCTTAGGAGAATACTGTAACGTAGACGGATCTAACAAGTTATTAACATTTTCAAAACTGCCAACTCAAGGTACAAAGGAATATAGCATACCACTGTTCGATTCTAACAAGACTAAGTTAAACAATCCACATAATGGATGCTGTTACACAAGTAATCACACGCATGTGAAAACCAACAAGTATCAGCAAACTCAGTCAAACCGTGAACGCAACTACGCAAGGCCTCAGGTCAAGAAATTAGCTTACCGCACGATAACTGTACAAAGAGTTTACACGAAGAGAAGTGTTGCTTGCAGTATAAAAAAAACTGGACAAGACACTGATTTCGATACTCCAGGGGCATTAAAAACGGATTCTCTAAAAGCCAAATCTTTCTCATCCGAAACTTGACCTCGCAAAGTGAAAACAAGAGAAGAAAAGGCACCAAACAAAATGACTAACGAAAAGGTAAATATGCGTGATTTAAATCCAAAAAAGCAGAAAAACCTTAAAGTCAACAAAGAAAGGAAATTCAAAGATGTCAACCGTTGTAAAACAATTGTGGGAAATATGGTAGATACAGATTACATAAACCAAATAAGAGAAAGCAATTCAAACATTAATATGACACTGCAAAAAACAGGTCAATTAAATAATGAGTCGCAAGCAGAGACCCTGCATGACTCAGAACCCATTGAAATAAAAATAATTTACAACTTTGCATTTTGTTTACTATTAATGCTGACTGTAATAAAAATAATATGCAATTCGACACTGTCTATTTTACGAAGAAAAAAGAAAAATGAAAATAAAGAGAAAATAAAAATATGTAATTTGAATACAGTAAAGAAAGAAAAGATTAGGTCAATAAAAATAAACCTAAATAAAAAATTATAAAAATTATTTCCAAGGTCTAGGTCGATTATAGAATTACCAGTTAGATATAAAAAACCTAACGTATGCTTATCCAAAGAAATACGGAAAGGTGTATTTTTAGGAAATTGTATAATAGGTAACAACGAAGAAAATATTAGGGTACCCATAATAAACACGAATCAATGTGAAGTAAAATTTAAGAACATAGAGTTAGCAATAGACAATTTAAACGATTATGAAATAATAAGTTTGAGCGATAGGTACACATATAAAACTAATAGAACAGCGTTTTGTTACCATAATAGTATAGAAAATCAAAACGAACGAATAGAAAATCTCACCAAACAACTTGACAGAGACAGTACATTAAATAACGAGGAATGAAAAGACATACTAGACCTTTGCATACAATATAATGACATTTTCTTTTTACCAGGTGACATACTTTCCCATACAATAACTTTAGAACATCAAATTCCTATAAAACAAGATCAAGCCCCAATAAACACAAAGATGTATAGACTTCCAGAAAAACAAAGAAATATCATAAATGAGCAACTAACTGAAATGTTGAAAAACGATATCGTTCAACCCAGTAAAAGTCCATGGAATTCACCACTTCTGGTAGTACCAAAGAAAGCAGGCCCTGATGGTAAAACACGATGGAGAGTAGTCGTTGATTTTAGGAAACTCAACGAATGTACCATAAGGGACGCATTCCCATTACCAAGAACTGAGGACATACTTGACCAGTTGGGTCATTCTAGGTATTTTACCACTCTAGATCTAGCTAGATGTTACTTATTAGGTAGGAAATTCACTGTATACACAGACCATGAACCCCTGACTAGAAATTTTAGAACTAGAGACCCAACGTCTAGACTTATACGATTTCACCATAAACTTTCTGAATACGACACTTAAGTACAAAGCGGGAAAAAATAACACTAACGCTGACGCTTTAAGTAGAATACCGACTAACGAAAAACTTGAAGAACCTTTTACAAACGCAACATGCTTAGCTGTAACTAGAGCACAAGCAAAGCTACAACAAACAGAACCAAACAAAATCAAAGATACGGAGGACGAGACGACGACCGAAGCAAATGAATCCAACAAGACACAAATAGATGCACTACCTCAGAAAGAAGACACGTCTGAAAGCATAAACACTCCCAAAGACATAATTACTATACTAAGAGAATACCACGACTCACCATTTGGAAGTCATCAGGAAGTGATCAATACATATAAACGCATTAGAAGGAGGTATTTCTGGCTAAAAATGTTTGAAAAAATATCCAAATACATAAAACAATGCCCAAAATGTCAAAAAATGAAGTCAAGTTTAGAGACAAAAATGCCAATGGTAATAACAGACACTTGTAGCAGACCATTTAAGAAAGTGTATTTAGATATAGTAAGACCACTACAAGAATCGCATATGGGAAACAAATATATACTCACTTTCCACGACAACTTGACGAAATTCGTTGATTTTTGCGCTATACCTAACTAAGAAGCAGAAACAGTAGCACATGCATTCTTTGAACAAATCATGGCAACGGCCTAGTCACTGATAAAGGTTCAGTTCCCATCGATTACCGAAATCAAGCATCAGTGACCGTGGTTAGTAGAAAGATGGGGGACCTAGCACTATGTTACAAGAGAACAGAGTGTTGAGATGATAAAATGGTAAGGACAAATCAATGTGTTCAATTTAAAACTCCTTTATTATATTGGTGAACAATATAAACAAGACCATAAAATACTACGACGGCCTAGGAACCTCTGGAACAAACGCAATGAGGGCAACCAAAAAATTCTTGGAAGGAGAGTGGAAGAGAAATTTGAAGGAAACTTAAACACCGGAATACACCACAAAAAACTTACGGGTCACAAACGAATTACTAGGCTTCGATAACGGAACCCTGACGTGTAGCCTAATATACCACCTAACAGAAGGGGGAAAAATGTCATTTAAGAAGGAGGAACTGTTACAACTGGAATTTATATAAAAAAATATATATATATAGTAAAAGAGGGATATATTGAGCCCCAATAAAAAAAAAAATAGTAAAAGAGGGATAAGCCCCAATCAAATAAAATGTATTTTTGAAAAGAGGTTTATATACCCACAATCAAAATTTAAAAGAGGGAAAATCCTCATAAATTTCAAACTTTCAGCGCATACCCCTAGCCTAAACTATGAAGAAAGGAAGAAGAGATATAAACTGACCAACAAAACTACAAAGGAAGAGATTGTTGCGGTAAATTTTACCACAACAAGTTTCATCTCCCTTTTTGCTAACCACCCTTAACAATTCTTACTGCGGCCTCAAAATTCTGGAAGAGTTTAGTAGAAACCTGGACCATCAGCCAGTGACCTGTTCTTCTGGCATTTTGAGAAAGTAGATTTAACAGGGTTTACCAAAGGGTGCGAAAGGATTACACACCAACGAACTGTGCGACGGTTGGCCCACATATTGGTTGAACAATATCGTCAAGGCATGCCCAACAATGTGTGTAGAAAAGTCACACCAACTTTAACGTAGTATGGCCGAGGCCCACCATAAAGTATTAACGATAGAAAAATCACTCCAAGAATATCTTAATAACTTTCAGTTTAATTATAGACTTGGCTACCGACTTCCTTCAACACTGCATAAGTAGTTTTTCCTCAACCAAAATCTAACGCTTGTAGGTACTCGGTAATGCGAGGAATTCCACACGATTTTTCCAGAAAGTCTTGGCTGGAATGGGTTCGAAAGTGAAGAGCTGAACTCAATCATTGAGCTACTGGGTGATCCCATCACCTTTTTAAAGAGATCGCGTGCGATGAAAGATACCTGGCTTCTCGGTCGCACACCCCAATCTTATGGATGGAGGAAGTTGCGGGACCGAGACAGATCGATCACCACGCAAAAGATCCGAGAGGATTGCCTGAGGGCAAGTAGCCGGAAGGGTCAAGCTCGCCATGATGATGGTCACTTTTTGGATTGCGCCCAAAGCAAAAAGACTAACGAAAAATTGTATGAAGGAATTTTTTAAAAGACCTACGTAAAGTAATTTTTTTGTACGAATTTTTTTTTTCCTTAAGTTTTCTTATTGAGTTGAAGATTTTTGTGTTCTGCTGTGAAGAAAAGTTGTTGAGGAAGGACTACGAGAGCTGTTGGGGAAGTCGCAAAAGCTAAGTATATTGTTTTCTTTTTTTTTATAAGAATATTGCTTTTTGGTGTCCTTCATTTTTTTTCTAATTCGTCCTTTTGACCTTCGAGTCGAAGTGTTAATTTCCCTATATTGCGGGACGCGTTTACCGCTTTTGATTTTTTTTTGTCCTATCGAAATAATTTTCTTCGAGTGATTTCTTTTATCGGTTTTGTAATTGTATTCATAATTTTTCTTTTTTTTGTTTGCACTACATTTATCGAGAATTGAACTTCTGTCAATCTCAATAATTCAATTTGTATCTTTCTCTTTTATAAAAGGTCCTGGTTTTTAATGCCGGCTTCAGCCAACGTTTTCCAGGCAATAAAACATAACTTTAATTTCCCATCTGGAAAACAAAACCTTTTATTTATTTCCTAACTTGATTTGAAAGACTAATTTTTCAGCTCTTGGTTTTGGTAAACTTGTATTAAAAAGTTTCCTGGCGCCCATGGTAATCAATACGACTTGGTGAAATTCACCCCTTCGTATTTCGATATCATTTTGATATCAATTTTATTTCAATTTTATTGATCACGTCGATTAATAAAATATTCACCTAATCGAAACCCAGCCCCCCCCCTTAAGCTGAGCTACCGTGCTGGCAATACTTTTATTGTACCTATGGTGAATTCTTTCACCTGTTTGTCACATCGACTGACGTTTCTCGAAAAGTTTCATAATAATTTTTTTAAAGAAAAAAAGGAATTTAATTCGCGTTCGATCTTCGACAATATTAGATTCGAAAATCCAATATTGTTTAAAAATAATCGTAATTATATTCAGTCCGTCGGGTCGGTATAGAGGTGGAAAAATTCACAACAAGATCCATGCAAACCAAAAACCGACAACACGTGACACCGATTAAAAGCACACACAACAAAGCTCCAATCAACATATACCTTATTGGATTG
The DNA here is from genome assembly GCA_951509635.1 of Eupeodes luniger. Taxonomy (NCBI): domain Eukaryota; kingdom Metazoa; phylum Arthropoda; class Insecta; order Diptera; family Syrphidae; genus Eupeodes; species Eupeodes luniger. The sequence goes on from OX608074.1 coordinate 61,844,330, forward strand.
GTCAATACAATATCATAAGTTAACTATTCAATATAATGTACAAAAAAAAAAAAAAAAAAAAAACAAACAAAAATATATAAAAATAAACAAAATATTTAAGAAATAGAAAATTTTAAAACATATTTAAGGGCTGTTGCCATAAAACATGCCGTTTAAATAAAAAATGTTAAATGTAAATGCAGATATAAATAATGTAAATAAAAATAAGTAAATAAAAAGAAGAAAATTATGTATAATGTTAAGAAAAATATAAACAAATACCTGAATAGAATTAAGCAATCACTAAAATGTATAAAATCTGAAATTGAAAAAAAAAAATCAACAAATACATATATATGTATGTACATATCCCTTATTTTCATATTGATTCAAAATCACTTTCAACAATTTTTGTCTATTCCATACAAAAATTATTTTTCAAAAGGGGGGAGGTGTTATATGATGCTACTTAAAGGTGGCCACAGACGACGAACATGCTCGCGCAACATGCTCGTGCTCGCGCTAAATTCGTCGTCTGTGGGGTTGTTCGCGAGCGGCTCGCTGTTGCCGAAAAATTTCGATTTCATCGTGTTCGCCGGTTTCAATGTTCGTCGTCTGTGGCGATGTTCGCGAGCAAAACTTCATTTTTATTCAGATTTTCGTAGAGTACACATCGCGGAAGAAAAACAATGGTGACAGTAAGCCGTGATTTCATTGATGAATTCATCCAAATTTTGCGCGGTGAAGATGCGATTTGGAATTGTGTGTGTGACAGTTATAAGAATAAAATTGAAAAAAAACAAGTCTTGGAACAATTTATTAAAAAAATATAAAGAAATAGACCAAAGTGCGACAATTGACAGTGTGAAAAAAAAAATATAAATCTTCATCCTTCCTTCATCCACTCTCTTTTTTTGCTTGATTTTTTTTTTCCTTTCGCAAAGGTAAATTATCATAAGGGCAACGACTTGCGCTTTTTCATCACACATGATGTTTCCTCCTCGGAGATTCAAAACGAAATGAATGTTCGCGAACAATGCTCGCCGTCTGTGGAGGAACGCAGGCGAGCATATTGCGCGACCATGCTCGTCGTCTATGGCCACCTTAAGCATCCATACATAACCCTCCAAACCAAAAACACTCTAGTAAAGATATAAATCCTCGGTAGCCATATTGGTTTGCCTACAAGCTAAACCGGAAACTGGCCTCATAAAGTATTTCTTAGTATGCGTGTAATTTCTCCTCTAATTTATGAAATTTCCCCTAAAAACTCAGTAAATGTGTCTATATATGCGTGAAAAAACGTCAATTTTACTCGTTGAATTCTTCCACATTACAAATACAACAATGTAATAATTATATCTTCATATAGTGTTTTTGCTCCAAACTCTAATCAAGGTATTCAAAACAAAACAAAACATAAACAAAAACAAAAAGTATTTGTATATTGTTTTGCAAAAAATAAAACAAACTTGCTGATGGACGCAATCATTGAAGTTCAAAACAATTGTGACCTTAATAAACGGTCAAAGCAATGCTTTGGATTCTCGATGAAGTAACTCGAAGCGTCATTAGAAAGTTTGTCAACACGACGAACGTTGAACCAAAGCGACAGGTGTGAAGTGCGGAAATGCATTGTAACATGATGACATCAATATGAAAATAAGGTGAGGTAATGTAGTAATGTTGAGAAATTAATATTAAGTAGGTTAAGAAATGTAGAAATGAAACCAATATGAAAATAAGGAAGTAATGTTAAGAAATTAATGTTAAGGAAGTAGGTTAAGAAATATAGTGAGTAAGCATAAAAATAATATAAATAGTTAAGAAGTTTATGTCAGTAGGGCAGTCGAACAATTGTAAAGAGATTGAAGAAACTATACAAATAAAACTTATATCACAAAAGGATAATCAAACAAGAAGGTAATTTTGTTTTATTGATTTGAAATGTATAAATCGGCACCCAGCGCCTAGAACTCTGGCTTACCTTGGCGAGCCCTTAAAGCCAAGGAAACCCCTTAAATCCCTTTCCCAAAATCCACCATTATACAACAGTGACATATTTTGCAGATCACCAAATAACTCAAACTCCTCTAAGATATCCATATCTTCTTCAATTGCGGTATCAATCGACATTTTTCTGGACAGCAAGTTTACGTAAAATTTATTTGACTTCTTCAGCTTTTAAATTCACAAACAGAAATCAAATATGACATTTGGCTGTTATAATAACAACTTAAACACAGCAATTGCTATGTTTATAGTTAAACCACAGATTTAGCCCCAAACTTAGGTTTAAATTTATTTATAAATAGCCTTAACTCTGGACTTGATTAATAACAACTTAGCAAAAGTTTAGCAAACATCTATGAATATGCCCCATTAATTTTAAATTTTATCAGTGGATGTTTATTCCATTATAAAACAATAGCTTCCTATTTGAAGTTAAAAAAGTTAAATGAATTACAATTTCATAGGCAGAGTTAAATTCTTTTTGATGAAATTTTCCATAACCATTCGCACGTGTTCTTCTGTATGTATCTTTATCTACCCTTATCCTTCACGTGGCCAAAAATAACACGGTCAAGAAAAATTAGCAAAATTGTGTACTGTGAACTGTAGCTGGAAAATTTTCATTATTTCCGAAGTGAAATTTAAAAATTTTAATGCGCGGTGATGCGTTTCACTTTAGTAATGGCATAGTTTGTACTTGTCTTACAGCCAAATTAATAAAACGCGCTTATTCCATCTTTATTCCATGAGTTTATTAAACCACGCAATAAGAGTTAAGCTGTGGGTTAAAATTTTCCATGTGTTTTAGAATTTAAATTTAAATTAGGGAAACACCAATAAATCAAAAACGTTATACTTATTTAATTTTCAAAATGTAAATCATTAAACAAATCAAGAAAAAATAATTAATTTTGTGACTGGCTGGTTTGGTGGTTGCTAGAAAAAAGAAAGATTCTATCATCCTTACAATAAAGCGAACCCATATGCATCACTTGCTAAAACCAGTATTTTGCGCACGATACCAATATCCAATGTATTACCTATGTATGTACAATTGCGGTTTATTGTTTTTCTTAAATGCAACGGTCTTAGCAAGCAAAGCAATGCATAAATTATGTAGGTATGTAATATGCTTACAAAAAAAATAAGTTAACCCAAAAAATATATCATAAACTTCCATCATACCAAAACCAATACAGTAATAAAGTATAGGGCAATTACAAAATGTTTGGCAATTAAAATTATTTAAGTTAAGCAAATAAATAATTAATTAAACATTAATAAATAATACATACATATATGTATATGAATAAAAATAATAACAGCTTCGTTTCTCAACATGCCGCCCCCGCTGAAGGAATTTCAGGACATGGCAAGAGGGCAAGTTTGGTTATAGGGCGCATGAAAGTGCCTCGTTTGGTGCGCAATGTAACCACCCGTACGTGTCCATCTTCACCTGGATGAACTGCGGTTATTCTTCCTAAGGACCATAGAGATGATGGCATGTTAGATTCCTTCAGAATGGCCATGTCACCCACTTTAAAATCTCTTAGGTATTCTCTCCATTTTGGTCGCTGTTGCAAAGATGTGAGGTAGTCGGTATGCCACCTTCGCCAGAAACCTTGCATCATATTTTGTATTAGCTGCCATCTTCCCAATCGCTTAATGGGTAATTCCAAATAACTTGGATCGGGAATCGTGGTGTAGGGTCTACCTATAAGAAAGTGAGCAGGCGTTAATGGATCAAGATCTGAATCGGAAGAAGGACAAAGGGGCCTAGAATTTAAAAGGGCTCCGATTTGGGTTAGCAAGGTACACATTTATTCAAAGGTAAGGACACTATCACCAACTACTCGCCGAAGATGTTGTTTTACTAATTTAACCCCCACTTCCCAAAGCCACCAAAGTGGGAGCTGTGAGGAGGAATAAATTGCCAATCGATGCTTTCTCCAGCCAACATTTCTGCAACCTTTTTGTTGTGATTTTGGGACTGCACCAGTTTATACATTTCTGATAGCACACGAGCCGCTCCTTCAAAGTTCGTATCATTATCGGAATACGAAATGCTGCATCTACCACGCCTGGCGATAAATCTTTTCAGGGCAGCCAAAAAGGCGTCCGTGGTCAGGTCCGATATTAATTCGAGGTGCAGCGCCTTAGTTGTCATACAGACAAATAATGAAATATAGCCTTTCGAGAACGTTGGTTTCCTTCCTCTAGATAAACGAAGAGTTATCGGGCCAGCATAATAACATCCTGTATGGGCGAAAGCAAATGATGGATTTACGCGAGACGATGGCAAATTTCCCATAAGCTGCGTAGATGTAATTTTCCGTTCCAAAACTCCTGGCGAATCAGTGCAAAAAGTCCAGAAACACCGATATGTAAAAAGTTCCTGTGAGCATCCAAGAGAATTAACAGAGTTATTGGATGATTTTTGGGCAGGATAATAGCATGTCTAATCGCGAAGGGAACGTTTTTAGCATTCGAAATTCTACCACCGACACGCAATAAACCGAAGACATCAATGATTGGCGAAAGCGAACACAATTTTGAGGCCTTGTCAGTCTTCAGAGTTTTGATTTCACTAAGAAACTCTGTTTGAGAGCACTTGAGGCAGACTATTTTACCAAGGCGTAGCTCTGAGAGCGAAAGATATTCATACCTTCTATCACCTTTAGGCAAATGGCAAAAATAGATGAAGCGACGAATATAGCAAACTATTCTCACAATTTTCCTCCAACTAGAAATTTTAAGCGACATTTTGTCAAGAAAATGCTCCACCGCAACCGAAACGTGAACTGTATGGACTTTCTTCCTCTCTTCAGGAATATCTTCTATTTCAATTTCACAATGATTTGGCCACTCATCAATACTATGAACCAGCCATTCTGGCTCGTTCCACCACAATTTGTGTTCCATCAAATCCTTAGGCGAGAGACCCCGCGTAGCACAATCAGTAGGGTTTTCAGATGAACTGACATGACTCCAAGACGAGCGAGGTAACGAAGACAATATTCCAGAGGTACGATTCGCTACAAACGAACTCCATTTTCGTGGCGAGGATGAAAGCCATGACAAAACAATTTGAGAGTCACAGAACGCAGATACTGTAACTGGTTTCACATCTAACGACGACCGAATAAGTTCTATTAAACGACACAAAAGAAGACTTCCACAAAGTTCCAGGCGTGGAATAGACAACTGCTTTACTGGAGCAACTCGAGTCTTGGCGGCGACTAACTTCACTTCAACACCATCTTCCGAACAACTACAACAGTAAACCACTGCAGAATAAGCCTTTTCCGAAGCATCCGAAAAACCTATTAACTATAAGCTTTTAGAATTTTGGGTAAACCTTCGAAAAATCCTAAAGTTTTCAAAATAGGTCAAATTTTCCCGATACAGCTTCCATTTTTCTGCGATTTCAAAGGGCAAAGGATCATCCCATTCAATTTTCGTCTTTGCGGTCCACAGCTCCTGAAACAGTATTTTCAACAAAATAGTGGAAGGAGCTCAAAACCCCAAAGGATCAAAAACCTTTGCAACCTCTGAAAGTAGTTTTCGTTTTGTAGGCACAAAGTTTTCGGGTAAACTAATTTTGTACGTAAAGGTGTCATGATATGGGTTCTAAACCAAACCGAGAACCTTGGTACACTCCGAAGAACTATCCAAATCCAGTGAAACAGCTTTTTTACAGTTGATGTCGCGCAATATTTCCCAACAATTAGAGCTCTACTTGCTAAGATCAAGACCTCAACACGACAACATCTCGACGATCTGCTTCTTCAGCTCCAAAGTCTCTTACAGCGAATCAGCCCCCGTCATTAGGTCATCAACATACATGTCATGCAAAACTGCATGTGATGCTAAGGGAAACTGGTGTTTGTAATCAAACGCTATTTGACGGAAAACTTTCATGGACAAATATGGAGCAGTTGAAGTACAATATGTTACCGTAGCCAAACGAAAATGCAATATTGGACTATAAGGGGATTCTCTCCAAACTATCCTCTGAAAATCCAGGTGCTTTGGATGCACCCAAATTTGCCGAAACATTTTAACAATGTCAGCACAAAACCCGAAACGGTGAAGACGAAAACGAATACAAACGTTAACCAAATTTCGTTGAAGAGGAGTTCCTATATGAAGCATTTCATTTAGAGAACAGTTTTTGGTATCTTTATGAGACCCATCAAAAACAACACGAACTTTGTTTGTGATCACAGCGTAATGCGGCAAATATTAAACACTTCCCGACGTAGGTTCTATTTTCTCATCTGGGATACGCTCCATGTGTCCCAGATCCAAATAAGTCTGCATGAACTTGTAGTATTCCAGTTTTAGGTCTTTATCACGCAAAAACCGGCGTTCCATTGCGCGAAGTCTAGACAAAGTTCCAGATATGGAGTTAGTAAACTTAACATGGTCTTGTCGAAAAGGAAGTTCTACCATGTACTTATTATCAATTGTACGAGTGAGAGTTTTTGAAAAGTTTTCATCTACCTCACCTTCAATTACTCTAAAGGAAGAACTATGAGGTACCTCTTCAAAGATTTCAAAATAACATCAAGGTCAACACCTGCGTGCAATGAAACTAACGAATTTCCTGGCAAACAACCCGTTACGACCCATCCAAACAATGTCTCATGAGCAACCACCTTTCCCTCTGGATCTGAACGATAATCACTTAGCTGAATACTCCAAGCCTTGTCAGCCCCCAACAAAACATCAATGGGACCTGGGTTTTTGAATCCTACGTCCGCTAACAAAAGATCGTCAAGAAAAGTGAAATTGCTGGCTTCAAACGAAAGCGATGGTGTTTGGAAAGTTATTTGGTTAAGAATATATGCCTCAACTTGCATAGTAGGTATGTGAGGTAATGCGGGATTTTAATTTTAACTCAGCAGCACCTTGAGCCACAACAGCATCAACAGACGAAATCCCGGATATTGGTAAACGAGCATGAGAACGACGTAGACCAAGCCTTTTCACTAAACTATCAGTTACGAACGAAACCTGAGAACCACTATCCAACAAAACGCGAACGAGATGAGTCTTTCCAGAAACGTCAAACACTTTTACAACAGCGGTTGGTAATATAACCGAAGGACGCGAACCATTTTGCATATGGTTGCTTACGACGGAAGCTGAGCCTTGTGTAGAATCGACGGCATTAGCTGGGCTTGGGTTATCTAAGTGTACCAAGCTATGGTGTCGAGAATTGCATGACGTACAACGTGCTTTCGATCGACATCGATTCGATGAATGTTTAGTACCGAGGCAGTTATAGCATAATCGTTGATCTCTAGCGAAATTAGAGGTATTTACTACGGCGAGGCTTTTTATGTTCGAATAATTTGACGTACGAGAGTTCTTGACGCGAAAAGTTTTCTGATCGCTAGCTTCTAAGGCATTAGAACGCTTTTCGAGAAAATCAAGAAGGTCTTTAATCGTTGACTCTTCCGACATTTTGTTTTCTAAAGCCCAAGCCTTTTTAGTTTCAGAGTCTGTTTTATTTATCAATAAATAAACAAGCCACGGATCCCTACCTTCCGCCTTAACCGCTTCAAGACCACGAATAACTTCATCAGCTTTATCCACCAGCATACGCAATTGAGAGCCATCACACGACCCGACGTTTGGAAATTTTAAGAATTGTTCGATAAGAGCATTTATTATAGAAAGTAGTTTATCATAACGATTTTCTAATTTCTCCCAAGCGAGCTGGTAATTGGAATCCGAAATGCTAACACCGTTCAAAAGATTAAAAGCGTCCTCGCGCAAAACCGATTTCAAGTACCTAAACTTTTGAGCACTCGAAAGATATGTGTTGCAGTCCACCGTTTGCAAGAACACATCGCGAAAACCTGGCCATTCCCGATAATCACCGGAAAACGGTGTAATGTGCATAGGTTGCAGCTTTATATTAGTAAGGTTTTTATCTACCTGGCCTAACCGATCTACCAATTCAGCTTGGGAAGAAACTAATTCCTTCAACGAAACGTTCGTTTCCCCACTGCTTTCCACTGAAGTAATGTCTTTTAAACGTTTTAACAGAGCACACTTGGCTACTATATATTTCGATTCTAAAATCTCAAACTCAGGTTCTGGATCAACGTAACCCTCTTCAGCATGAAGTTCAAAAAGAGCCGATTGAGAACTACAAATGTCTTTAAAGGCCTAACCTTCCCAAACGCACATTCAATTCTAAACTATTCGCACTTTCAGGAATTTCTTGCGCTATTGTATACACTCTAGTAATGGAGCCTTTGTAATGTCCACGAGCTTGTTTTATAATCTCCATTTTGGCATTTAGAAATATCTTTTCTAATGCGTTTCTAACAAACAAAAAAACCACAATTTTTTAAAGTCTAACAGCGCACAATGCACAAAATTTTCTTATTATGGTTCCAGCAAAAGTACTTAACAGACAACAGCAGCAGCAAATCGAGCCCCCCAAAAATCATCCATGAAAGCGCAGTGGAGCACCAGGTAAAAATCAGATTTCTGCGATATACTTATCTGTGTATAGGAATCCTGAGTCTAGGAACCACCAATCAAAAAAAAAACGAGAAGCCGATTCCAAATATCCAGGAACAAAGGACCAATTTTGTTTTAGAATTTAAATTTAAATTACGGAAACGCCAATAAATCGAAAACGTTATTATTATTTAATTTCCAAAATCTAAATCATCAAACAAATCAAGAAAAAATAATTAATTTTGTGACTGGCTGGTTTGGTGGTTGCTAGAAAAAAGAAAGATTCTATCATCCTTACAATAAAGCGAACCCATATGCATCACTTGCTAAAACCAGTATTTTGCACACGATACCAATATCCAATGTATTACCTATCTATGTATAATTGCAGTTTATTGTTTTTCTTAAATGCAACGGTCTTAGCAAGCAATGCATAAATTGTGTAGGTATGTAATATGCTTACAAAAAAATAAGTTAACACAAAAAATATATCATAAACTTCCATCATACCAAAACCAATACAGTAATAAAGTAAAGGGCAATTACAAAATGTTTGGCAATTGAATTTATTTAAGTTAAGCGAATAAATAATTAATTAAACATTAATAAATAATACATACATATGAATTAAAATAATAACAGCTTCGTTTCTCAACACCATAGAGGAAATATATTTCCTCTAAGCTCAACACCATGAATAAAACCAAAATGTTCGGGGAATAGTAAAGTTCTGTTTACATAAAATCCCTTAAGAAAATCTATTATAATACCTTGAAATTTCCACCAAGTTCCGCAGACTTGGGTTTTTTCGTATAAGTTTTGACAGCAAATTGTGATAATCTGTAAACACACCTAAGAATTCTCTTGTTTATATGTTTCTGTCAAAATTATTATCATTTTTCAATTGTTTGTACTGTGTCTATTTTTTGTCCACCTCTTGTGTTCCCATTTAGGTCATCTTTAACAACCGCAATAAGTTTCGTCAAATTTTCCTTGGAAAACCTTCATTTCTTCCTGAAATCGTGCTCGCTTAGCACTTGCATCGGATCATACTTGGTTTTGTATATTTTTCTTTTTCTGTTGGTTAATAACCGATTGTCCAATAATTGGAATTGGTTTAAAAACTCGACAAGTCTAGCACACATTATTATTTCTTTCATTTAAGAATTAATATGACACATTTGGATCTTATTCTTTCGCTAAACCGAACTAACTTAGTAAACGTCACTTAGTAGGATTTTTGTTTTATTCATAACATTTTGAACTTAGTCTATGGGATAAGACCAAACACTTCGTTATTCCACGTTTATTGATTTGGCTGTTAGAGTTTGAAAACAGACTAATCTGGTCATTTCACAATAAGTTCAAACACGAGCTCACAATAAGTTCAAAAACGAGCTCAGTATAAATTAAAAAATTAAACCGGAAAGAAAGGTTTCTAATCCAGTGAAGAAGAGATTTGTCGATACCAAAAGCACGCATTATCGTCAAGAGACCAAGATGCCAGACCTTATCAAGTGCTTTTAAATATCAAATTCAATAATATTGTGGACCTGTAGCTACAAAAGCCGTCCTAATGTGGGCCTGTGGCTACGAAAGCCGTCCTACCTACATTAAAAAGCTTTCGTTCCTCAAGATATTTCTTGATCTGATAATTAAGAAAAATAATTTTTATATAATTTTAATAATTTATCAATAAGACCATGGTTGTGGTTGTAGATGATTCGTGATATTGCATTTTGCATGATTCAAGACAATTTCCTTTTAATAAAAGAATTAATTTCTGTTTAGAAAAACTTTTAGAACTTTTAGAAAACATTTTCCACAAAACAGATATCTTGAAGATTAAAAAAGAATAACTCTTGGTTTTAATGTTTTTTCTCGTGTACTTAAAAAATTTATTTTATTTTTTACTAATTAAATCCAGAAATTATTGTTTTGAGTTTATCAGATTTAATTTTTTACTATTCACTACAATTTTTATGTATAAGGGGATTACGATTTTTTTGAATTGAATTGATATTCCGAGCAGGTCAAATATTATTGATATTCAGTCAAATTCAAATTCACAGTGATGTTTGACAGTCATTTCGCCAAATATTCATCAATCCATATTTGTTGAACATATTTGATAGTGTGAACTCCACTAGTGTAAGGCCTCCTTAAGAAAAAGAACGGACCACAGTTTTTTCAAATGGCCGTAGTAAAATCTGGAAATTCTTGGAAATAAATAACGGTCGAATTCCAAACGTCTTCATCTTCCATACACCGTGTGCATTCACATCATTTCAAGTTCAGTTTTTAAGTATAATATTTTGGTGCGTTGCGTAGACCGATGCCACCACAGGCATTTAATGTTGAACAAATATTGTAATACTTTTGGTAAGTAAATTTTATACGAAACTTATTATTAAATGTACCTGCAAAAAGAAACTAAAATATAACTTAATCTTCTCTTTTATAATTAAGAAATAATAAGGAAATTAATAATCTATAAAGTAGCAAACAATTTTGTTGCATTGTGGTGAGTGAAAATCAAAAACAATGGAGGACACAAAAGGCGTTGATGTCAATGTACTTGTCCAAAAAATGCATGTTTTGTGCCCAAATTTACCAAATAGTGAAGAGTTTAACAATCAATTGCGATCCAAACTTGAAGAACAAATTAAGGACAAAGTCCCAAAAGTTGAACTTGAGCAATTGGACTTAAAATATATTATACAGAATGTTAAGAATTCTTTATCTGAATTTCAAAAACGTATTGACGAGTCAGTGGCCCAGCAACAGTTGAGAAGAACTAGCCGCGTGCGAAAAAATAATTCCCAGGATTCGTCTTCGAGATGTTCACGTAGTATACTAAGCTTATCCTCGCCATCGACGTCGACTAAAGCCGAAACAGAGACATACTCTACCCATAAATGTTGTCATCAGTCCGAATCTGACCTCGTTGCTCTTGTGCAGGTCGAAAGCTTGCCAGTATCAGCGTCTACGAACCTCGTTACAATTTTCGTGCCAACAATTTTGCAAGAGAAATTGCATAGTGTGAAATATAAGATATCTATTGATTTGAACCATCTTGATATGACAAAGAAGATCTTAGATTTAAATCTCTCGCAGCTTGAATCTAATCTTAAAGGAAACACAGAAAAAGCAGCTGGAACTGCAAATAGCGGTGAAAATTCAGAATGCAAGCTGACTTGCGAAATCAAGGACGACGACGATGTTCCGCCGGTTGAAGGACAAACCCAATCCACCCTTAAAAAAAGCCCCCAAATTGAGTTCAAGGTTCCGAATAAATCTGAATCACCAGCTTCTGTAGAGTCGGTCGTATGTATTATCAAGGAAAAAGATGAAATTCCAACTTCGACTAAACAACGTGGACCGAAACGAAAATACTCAAAGCCGCCAACTGGTCCCCCCAAAAAGCGTGGTCGGAAGCCGGGCTCTAAAAACAAAGCCAAAACTGAAAAAAGTGAGTTAGCAAAGTACGTCGAAATGTTTGAGTGCAACGGTAATAGTCCTTCTTCGGCTATTTCTCAAATTGTCACTTCAACTACTCAAAACTGGGATGTATTACCGGATCAAACTGCACAAATTGCATATTTTATGAACGGTGAATGGACAACACTGGGTGCTCCTTCAAACAACATAGTACCTACGATGGTAACAACTACAAATGGAAGTGTGGGAGATGCAACAGAAAATGAAAACTTTATTCCCTTTGATGATTTTGTAAGTACAAATTATAAAACCATGAAAAAAGCTTGATTTCTATTATTATTTTAATTAAATGTCATCGACTGGAAAAAATGTATTCCCTATACGCTCTATTAAACTTTGACTACAAATTTTTTCAATTCTAAAATTAATCATGTAAAAAAGTTACATGGTTATTGCACTGAGTAGATGAAGGTTGTAGTGGCTATCAGGGATGGAGTAGGACAGTTATTAGCCCTAAGGCTTAACACTGTTAAAACGAAGGAAGTTCAGCCTCCACCATACATTTTTTAATAATTCGTGTTGTAGATTGATGGGATGTTGACTTTAACACATCGAAAGCTCAGATTGTAGTTTTAGTTGTAATTGTTTTTTATTTATTAGTTTCAAAAATGTATATACATATTCAATTTATAAATCAGTGTTAAATTAAATAATTTTTTAAAAGATGGATAATTTGTATTCAAATAAGTTCTAATCCAATACATTGTTTCGCTGACGATAGCACTCTTAGCTTTTCATATTCGTTTCCAGACTCACAACCCTCCTCTTCGGATGTGGAACTGCAACGGCAAAATATGATTAGCTCATTAAAATCCGACCTACACAGCATTGTACAATGGGGAATAAAAAACCGTGTGGAATTTAATGCTTCGAAAACGCAATGCTGTTTTGCATCGTTAAAGCGAGATAAACCCTCTTTGCCACTATCTATGAGTGGCACTTGCATCAACGAAACGGAAAATCTCGACATCCTCGGAATGTGCATCAGCAGCCACCTTTTGTGGAGCGATCACATACGCGATGTTGCCAAAGTTGCAAGAAATTTTTCTCCGTCTGATCTGGCTATAATTTACAAAACCTATATACGTCCGAAACTTGAATATAACTCTCATCTCTGGGCTGGTGCTCCAGTAACTTACTTAAGCCTCTTGGACAGTATTCAAAGTAGAGCTTTTAAAATGATTGGTGACATTAACATTATCAACTCGTTTACGTCACTCGAACATCGATGCAAGGTTTCTTGTCTAACCCTTTTTTACCGTTATTTTAACGGACTATGCTCTAGTGAAATAGCCAGTTGCATTCCTCCCCTTAAACAATTTAACCGTAATACCCGCGCTTCTAGGAATGCCCATCAGTTTACCCTTGAGCCCAACTTCGGCCGTACTATGAAGTACAGAGATTCATTTATTTAGCCGTACTACGCGAATGTGGAACGCCTTGCCACGCTCTATCTTTCCCTATCATTGCAATGTTCAGGAGTTCAAAATCAATGTACACCGACACCTCCTATCCAACCCTTCCCTCTTTTCCTAATGCTCACACTGTGTCTTTGGCATATTAAAGGTATACAAAAAACCCTTTTAGTGTTCGCTAATTATTAAAAAAAATAAAAAAAAGTTCAAAACTTATTTAATTTTAGATACAAACGTAGAGTGAGCATTTGCTGCAAATATACAAACCACAAGTGATTTTGATAAACTAAAGAGGTACCTTTATTATTTAGAAACTTAGGGACTTATGTACATCTAGTAAGCGGCTAAAAAAGTCATGTTCTCGGGAAAAGATTTCAACTGTTTTTTTTATCATTTGATTGATCGAGAAAATTTGTTGTTAGCGTTCTTAAGTCCGTAGAAGATATCAAGGTTGGCAGAGGAAATTACTTTTTTTATTTTTTTATTTGGCAATGTTGATAGCATTTTTTTATACCAGCTAGATCAACAATGTAGCTCTCCGCTGCTTCTAGAATAAGTTCTTGAAGTTTAGTCGTAGCTTATCCTAGGATTTTTCAATTGCATACTGAGAAACCCCTTTTTATGTTTCAATGAAAAATCTGCAATTAATAAAATATTATTTCAGGTAAACTTTATTGATAATCAATCGCTTGATATTGGAAATAATGTAATAGCGCGTGTTTTGGAAGGAACTGTAGATACCCAAGAAGTTTCACTTAATATACCACTAGAAAGTGATATAAATCCTTGTGATGAGAACAATGAAACATCTAAAGGTGAACCAAATAATCAAGCTATCCAATTTGATATTTCAACAACAAAAACTATTGACAACACAACACAATCTATGAATAGGCGAGTCAATATGGCTTACAGCTCAAAAGAAACCAATCCCAATGATTTGGGAATGACAAAAGCCCAAGAGAGCAGTAATGTCATCTTTAGCACCTGTCGTAGTATGCCATCCCTAGATATGGAAGAAGGAGAGTTATTTTGTTCTACTCCACAGAGGGTCAAAATTTCAGACAGTGTAATTGCTTTTAGTATGAAGCCAAATGGGACCACAAGATCAGACCATCAATCTCTATTTAATCAACGCGAAGATACTGTTACAGATTTTGTGACCGATAGTGATAAAAGAGATAAATTGCAATTGACTAGTGATTCTTCAGGAATCGGAGATATCTCAAAAAACACACCATCTAAGGCTAAGATGACAGGAGAAGTTGTGAAAGAAATGTCATTGCTTGAAATAGAAAAAGATTTTGATGACTCTCTTTTGGATTTTGAAAATTGTTTGGATGATGACTTGCTGTCGTTAGCTCCATCGTCTTGTTTTAAGTAAGTTCTCTTATATACTTATATTGTCTTCTTAAAACCATTTAAATTATATTGCTTAAGAATAAAAGACTGCTGGGAGACAGAGAGATTATCGATCTCACCTATCGGCTTTTCCGAAAGCGTTTTTGGAAAATTAGAAATTTTGTATGATTTGTATGGTCTATTGGAGCGAGTACGGTGTGCCCAAGTAGTAGATCATGAATGCTTTTATAATTTGTATGTACTCGTATTAATTATAAAAAGAAAAATGCACAGACTCGCTCCCAAAAATTTCGTTTAAATCTTTCGGTTTAAGAGCTACACAAAATGAATTCATATTAACCCATACAATTATTTTATTACTAACTAAAACTAACTAATTTTTAAATTAGTTAAATCTTTCGGTTTAAGAGCTACACAAAATGAATTCATATTAACCCATACAATTATTTTATTACTAACTAAAACTAACTAATTTTTATTTTAGCTCTCCTATCGATGATCGCTTCGCGGGTTCAAATTTCTTAAATGTTGAAGAACCCCAAATAGAAGCTTGCACCGTCAGTAACATTTCAGCAGCATGTCCTGCGCCTAGAAGTCATCTTGAAACAACATTGTTAAGTCCTCAAGAAGATGAAATAAACCCAGCATTAAAAAATTTCAAAATCCCTAGAGTTAAACCTCTCTGCGAAACATCATCAAATGACGATTCTCCCGAAAAGCTTTCCGCTGTAAGACTCCTTCGTTCTAAGGACACAGAAACAACGTGCTCTACTCGTGATCCATCTCCATTTTCACTGACAAGTCCAAAAAATCAACCTCAGAATATTTCATTGAACCTCAGTAGGAGCGGTGTGGGATCTCAAATGATGTCAAGTCTTGAAATATCAAAAATATTTGGTTCGATGTGCTACAATTTCTTAACCGACATGTGTTTCGAAAGTACATGCAAATTTAGTCACCAACTTTTAGACCTTAGTATTATTTCTATCTCTGTAAGCCTACTTCGCAATGAAGTATTGAACTCAGCCTACAGATTTATTTGGCGACATCATAAATTGTTCAAATTGTACTTTCCTATTTTCTGCGAAGAATATGGACGTCGTAATATGCGTCGAAAGCTTTTGACAGTAATTGGCGATTGTGAATTGCAATCGAAATGTTTACCATTTCTTAAAAATATCTACAATGCTTTAACAGGATGTGGGATCAGTAAGGTAAATGCCTGTCGTTTCGTTTTAAGTAGAGTTGGAGACAGATCTCACGCGGCAATTAATGTCCTGTTGGAAATAATTATCGAATCCGATGCTCAAATGTTTGTTTTTGCAATAGAAGAATTTTCAACCGTTGAGGGATATAAGTTTTCAATGCAGAACATTAATGAGTTAGCAGCAGTTTGCTTGCGCTCGGCCAGTGCTGAACTTGTACCTGCTCTTATAAAATGTTTAATAAATGTTGATCAGACTGAATTTTTAACGATGCGATCGCCAGAATTAATACAACTGTTAGAAATGATTAAAAGCAGTGGCGGAGTGTAAATTGTAAGTTTCTGACTAATATTATTGAATAAGAATCAACGATGACGTGTGCCCTTTTAAGATGTGTACCTTGAATGGAAAAGGTATCTTATTTCATAAAGAAATATTTTCATGGATAGAACGTATTATTTATTTTAATTTCTTTATTGAATTCAAATAAAAATGTATTATTTTGAAACTTTATAAGGGCGATGTTGTCGTGCATTTTCTATTTTATTTTCAGTAAAAACGAATTTATACTGTTTATTGATTATTTTTTGTTTTTTATTTTAATTTTCAGTAGTCAAATTTTGAATTTTCATAAAGGAAACCAACGCTTAAATATGATTTCGATGGCCATTTTAAAATATAACTGTGTTTATAACAAAATGTAGTTTGTTCTGACACTTAACGAATTTTGTATTCTCCTCCGAAAATTGAAAGAGTAACCCTTGTCGCGTTGAATTATTTTTTTAGTTGACAAATTCGTTTAGAAATAAAACTTTGTTCGAATTTATCAATAGTTCAAAAAGTGAGGATAGTTAAACTCAACTTTTCATTTCAGAAGAACTCTTCTACTTCTAGACAAAACCTGTTGAACAATTATTTAATGTAATTATTTTATTCCATTGTTTGTGTAACAGCGTTTTTCAATTTTAACACTTGTTTTAAATGTCAAAAACTGAAGTACTATATGCAATTTTCAAGCCTAGATAAAAGTTTTGTATTTACTTCCAAAAAATAGATACTATTTTTGTACATTTTTTTCAATGGATAAAGATTATATTGAGCCAAAATTAATTGTGTCTAGTATCACCACTGTGATTTACAACGTTAGAAAGCTTAGTTAAAGAGCATTATTTTACCGAAACGTTTAAGTCTAGAGGTCCTAAAAACTAGACATCTGCCAATAAAATGGTATGTACTTTCCACTTCATTCTGTAACTTTCTTGAAATCTTCGGCATAAATATTGAGAAACCCCCCTCCAACTTTGGCAACTAAAGGGGAAAGTATGGTGAGTTGTTGAAATTATGGTGAAGGTTAAGATAATGAAATTGAGAATTTCTAACAGCATTGATGTATTTCGTGGTTTCTGAATTATCTGAGATATACATACATATATCACTGAAAAGTTAAGAATCTTGATTTTTTTGAAATAACAGTTTTAAAGTTCTTAATATAATTTGCATAAATCACGATGTATAATTAAAGACAAATTATGGTTAAGAATGATAACCAAATGTTTATATTGATTTACTACTTCAGTGAGATTTTCCCCGTAGTTCAGATTAAGATTTCTAGAAATTCTTGTGCCTTCACGAAAAACAATCTTCGACTTATTTAAGTTGATTTTCAAAACATAAAGGGTACAATAGCAAAAAAAAAGATCAATCATGCGTTTCAAATTGGCTATGCAATCAGAGAATAGTCAAGATAATATGCATAGAGTAAGATTTTGAAAAGCAGGAAAAGTCCACGAAGAAAATGACAGTGTCTGTTCTTTTTACAGTTCAGGTGTACGATGCTAGTACTACTATTGTCGGAAGTGGAGTATCCTTTACGGAAGCCTGCCTGGTACTCACTGAGATAAAATTTCATTCAATCAATTATTAATAATAATGCCTGGGAAAATTTTGTATTATGAATAAAGTAGCGAAAGGCCTCGATAATTTGCAACGATATTTGTATTTCCCTTTTTGTGTAGCGGTGTTATAATCGATTTGCGATTTTGATTGAGCAGGCACAAAACTTATTCTAAAAAGCAAGTGGGGGCATTTTTATAAAATTCGTAGCTGACTATCCTCTCCCGGCGCTTTTTTATTTTTTGCTTTTTGTACTTCGTACAAGAATTCCCATATATCAAAAGGAGAGTCAAGAAAATGATCTGCGTGAAGCAATAAGTAGGCGGTTTAACAAAGAGCGGTTAATATAAAAATTAGTACAATTTTATTTCAGATTTTGTGAACTATTCTTTAAAAACACAAAACAATCAATATTTGGTATTAATTTACTCATTTTTCATTTTCCTTATTTCCAAATAAATCAACGGCGTCACTTCGGCTAATCACTTTGTCGGCTTGATACTTTTTTGTTAGTTTTTGCGAATCAGTTTATGCATCGTTTCAATAAAGAACAGCTGACGTGAAAAATGATGCAAAAATTTGCGTTTGAGTACGTTTGACTTTGAACGTTTGGGCATAATTACTGCAGTTATGCGTTTATGAATTTACACTATATTAACAGTTTCAATTTCAACCAAATGGTATAAATCTTACCCGATTAAATGTTAGACAAATTCACTCTAAAATACGTACTTCCTAGTTGATTTTAATATAATGCAACCCACAATACATCATGTCCAACGTTTCAAAGTCATAGCAGATGGTTTCAATTGCATTTATTAGTAATTCATTTTTTGGTAGGTACATCAAACAAATAAACTAACATACTAGAATTAAGAAAACCAGGGGAAAATTATTCACAAAAATATAATATTTAAAACCTTAACTGTCCCATGTATCACATTTAATTTTTTGTCATGCCGTCCACGTCTATGTATCATATTTGATACATTTTGGAATTCGGCTTGACTGTCCCCGTACAAATTGATATGGAAATATTCATACGTCCACTATTTTGCATTATAAAAGAAATTCATCATCAATAAGTCCGATGTATCATTTTTGCAATTATTGTTAATTATATAATAATTATTTTTTTTCTCGTGCCATCTACGTCCATGTATCATGTTTGATGCATAAACATTTATCATCTTTATAATGAACAAAATTACTTAACTTAATTTTCATAATAAACGTGTAAAGGTAAATGTAACGCCTAACATGTATGTTACGTAACTTAAAACAAATGGAAAAATATTTTTAAAAGTAAAAAAACATTTTTCAAAAGTAAATCCTTACTATTTTATGAACATGCTTAATAATTTTAGTTTGAAAAAATTAAAGGTATAAAACGTAATAAGTAAAATTCTTTGTATAGGTACCCATGTATAAATAACATATTAATAGCTTAACAATTTTTATTAAGATGTATTTATGTGCCACTATGATGTAAATTGAAGCATGTCAAGCTTTACTACTCTGTGGAAACATACTTCGACTTGAAGGCTGCTCGACCGTTTCTCTTGAAGTTGTTGTAACACGAAAAACAAAACTTCCTTATAGTTTTACCATTTTGACATAGTATTTTTGTAAAGAAGTGTGTGCATGGGAGGACTATGGTGTAGGTTGGAGGAATCTGAGAAATGTGTAGCACTAAACCCCAGCATCTTCCTCAATAGCATTTCTTGTACTTGCACTTCATCTCATAGTTTGTTATTTGTGGGGCATTTTACGCTAAATCAGACGGTTTCAATAATTTTAGATATTCTCAACTTTTTGGTATATTTAAGGGCTGCCTAAAAGAGGCCTAATAAATTTTGAGATTCTTTTGATCACTGGTTCAAAAAATATCGAATTTTCAAAAAAAAAAAAAAAACTTATTATGGTTTCTTGCTCTTGCCCATTTGTTAATGGTGGTCGAAATTCATGATAACTATTTTTTATGGATTTTAAATAAATTTATTTTGATATATTTTTTACCAAAATAAGATTCTGAGTCAATTTCAGATGGCTGATTTTCATTGGGCGCATTCATAAAGCTAGTGACTACGTAGTCGAATTTCAACTAGATTTGTGAATGTAAAACTTCACTACAAAGCTAGTCAATCCGGAACTGTCATATCAATGACAAATGCAAATGTATAATTCAGGAAACATTTGTGTTTTCAGTACTTTAAATAGTTTGTTTTGTTTTTAAATTCAATAAAACCGAATATAAGATATAATATGAGTGATTTTTATTTGTATTTAAATACTAAATGATTTATTTCATTTTGAATTCTTGTATCCTTACCGAGCAGCTGATTGTGAAACGTCTAACCAGTGTGCACTAACTTTGTAGCCGAAAATTTTACACTACGTCGGAGGGGAAATTTCAACTACTTTTGTAGTTAGATTTAGCCAATCAGAATCCCTTGACTACGTAGCCACTAGCTTTCTGAATGCGACCATTTCCTGTACTGAAATCTTAACTGTCACTATGCAAATGCAAACAAAGAATCAAAGGACAACTTGACATTTGAAAAAAATTTCACTGAGTGGTGTTACAATAACAACAAATCTTTGCATTGGAATTCGGTAACTTCAATGTCCCCATACAAATTGATAATCACTTATACGCCCCATGTATCATATTTGATACACACAATTAGCACACTTCTATGTATGAAAAATGATCACAAAAATAAAAGCTTTTCTTTTTAACGGCAGATGTATGTATGTAACCAAACCATTCTATATCTAAATATTAATATTTTTTAAGTACCGGTATGAGCATTTCCTAATATATTTGTATGGAGACATTGAAGCCGAGTTTTGTTCATGCAGGTGGCACGAGAAAAAACGAATTTTGTGTATCAAATATGATACATGGGACGTATTGTTGATGTCTTGAAATAAGAATGGACTTATGGATGGTTTTAAGTCAATTTGTACAGGGACAGTTAAGGTGTAAAATTTAAAGACAAAATATAAAACAATTTTCAAAAATAAATTATAAAATAGTGATCTTCCGAATAACAGGCCGTATCGAGGTAACCGTCGGAGCGACATTTTCTCCGATTTACTACCTACACGAATCGAATTTAAATGCGATGCTTTGCGACTAAGTACTTATAATGGTTTTATTTTTGACAGATACAAACACATTCTTTTCCGAAGTCCTCCGACAAGTGTTGGCTGTGGAAACTGCTTTCCATTTGTTTTTTTTTTTTTGACACTTCAAATGTAAACTAAACTATATGTAGTTTTGAATTAAAAATCGGTGCATCTTACGTTTCTTAAAAACGCTAGCTCAATATAATTTAAACATTTACTTTTCATTAACAATAAATAACACTATTTGACAGATTTTTCATGTTTTAAAACCCAAATTTCATTTATTTTATAACAAATTATCGAAAATACATCGCATTTTCCATATCGGTTAAATTGCACATTTCTGGTTAAATTTATATATATCCATCGCAATTCTGTAAAATTGAGCAGGTTCAGACATATCATAAAGGAATTCATTTGCCGTCAACTGCATTCTTTGAACGTAAAATTTGACCAAGTTTTTCAAACGTGGAACTTTACTTTACTAACCTCTAGATTCGGTTTGTCGTATAAAAAATGCCGAACACATTTTTGTCTACAAAACACTCCCCAGGAAAGCTACAAGTCCATCACGAATTGCATTTTGTATTGTAAAGAAATATTTCTTATTTCTTTTCCAATTTGACAATAAACATTAAATGAAATTGTACAGAAAATAAATAGATCATAGAGTAATAAAGTTCAGCTTTCAGTTGAATGAAAAACATGATCACCTGTCATTTTGACTAGATTTGATAGTTAGGGAGATACTAGAAACTTCCCTTACTTTCAAGACCCTTATGTCGCCTGAACCTGCCCATTTCCAACGAAGTATGCGTTGCGGAGAAAACTACGCTCCGACGGTAACCTCGATAGTGCCTGTCTATACGCGTTGTGCTCACAACACTATGTGTCTACATGTGTTGTGACTACTCATGATCCCTTTTCCATTTTGTGTTATGGAACGACAAACTTAACATTTGTGTTTGAAATTTTGAGCCGGTGATACTGCTGACCGACATGCATTTACGGTTGCCACTTGAAAAAAAAGTTTGTGTCCAAATTTGAAAATAAAAATGACCACTTGTAGGTAAAAACGACCAATATAATCACATTTTGTTTAACATGTTTTCCTTATTATGCAGATGACATTTATTTTTTAATTACGTACAAATAAATTGACAAAATCCCTAACATACATACTTAATTTAATTAGATTAACCCAAATAAAGATGACGAAATATAAAAACAAAGCGTTTTAACATAAGATCACAGTATATAAGTTTTTACAATAATTTCGATTTCGAGAATTTTTACGGCTTGTGTAATGCGTAGCTAATTCTCTCTGTTCCCTAAGTCAAATTCAGATCAAGAGTTTATATTTTTAATAAAGTTATTATTCACACAAAGTTGCTTAAATGAGTTTAACAGTTATTCCTATTTAGCCATGTGAGTATGTTAAAAGAACGTTTTCGTTACTCAAATTGTCGAACATCTTTTGTCGTTTCCAAAAAATATGACCAAATGGAATAAAAAATGACCATTTGACCAAGTGAAAAAATAATGACCAAATTTGGTCACAGATGACCATCGTGGTAACCGTGTATACAATATGTGCCAAGCCGAAGAGCAAAGCAAGTACATATAATACCTTTCGCATCGACGAACAGAAAATAATAACAAATTCGAAACGAAATGAGAAAGGAACTGTACTGCCCAAGCAGAAAATTCAATTTCTGTCATGAGCATATAGAGTGTTTTTGATCTCGTCCCTGTACTCAGCTCCTCGCTTGCCCACAAACTCTCGTCACAACGTTGTGAGCACAACGCGTGTAGACAGGCACATAGGACCGGACAACTTTGAATGCACCCGTAAAACAAAATAGGAGACACTTTAGCGAAGTTTCTTTAAAGCTAAAGAGCTAGTGGCGAATGCGCATCAGAATAAAATAAATCAACATACATACGTAGTTCTGTGCAAGGTGAAAAGAAATCGGAAAAGGGAGTGAGTGTTTTTATTTTATTATATTAATCAATTTGAACATGATCGTATCCAAAAAGCCATGACTTAAGATTTTGTAAACAAAATTTGTTGAAAAAAAGACAAAACTCTAACAGCCCTATTCTGCAATTCACGTGAATTGTATATTCGATTCCTTGTCACGCTGCCTTTGCATTCTGCTATCCATCGGGTGAACTACATTATCCCAAACTAATTGGACATTCACGTAAACAGTTGTTCATGTGACAATCTTGAGAATGTTGGATAAATTGTTTTTATTCATAAAAAATAAGTTAAATCAATCCACCTCAACAGAATTAAATTGTTTAATTTGGGTAATTTTTGGAAATGGTATTGGACTTTTTATTCCAAGCAGAGGAATAAGAGAATCCTCAAACAGAGAGCTTCGCACAAATGTTAGAAAGTAAAAAAAAAATATTATGAAACTACCAAATACTCTAAATTAAGCAATAAATTAGTTTTTACTTACATTTTGTTAATAACAATTAACAAACCAGACATCAAGTGAAAAATCTGATACATTTCATATGCGGATCTGAATTGTATACACAGAGGTAGAGGAAATATATTATAATATATTTCCTCTATGATTGTATAGAATGAATGCGTTTACGTGAATAGAAGAATACCGGGCAGTATTACCGACATACACAGATTCACTTCGAATGAATAGAGATTAGTGAAAATTCAAGAAAAAATAATTGGAAGAAAGGCAATTTGTTAAAAACTGAGGGAGCTACTATTGTAAAAAATCTTACAAAATGTGTTCTATTATAAATAGGGATGTAAACTAAATTCATCGTATTCACTAGTGAACTATGTCGTGGATTATTTCTCTTTCAAAGATATCCACTTGTCATAAAACAATGCTTTAAAACTTTAAAGGAGTACAGATGACGTGGAGGAAGAACTTTTAAATCGTGAAACAAAATTAAACTTTTATGAAAGTGATTTTTATTATAATTGATTCGTACAACAAGTTTTTGAAAAATAAGAAGAGGATTAATCTTGTTTTGATAAGAACCCCCCAACAAGTTATTCCATACTGAATTTTAGAATGAACAATGCCATAGTAAATCATAACAGTATTTTTTGTGAGCAATACAAACCAAGAGTATAAAACTGTCTAGAATAACATAACAAGTCATTTTTAGAGAGTGAGTATGATCAGACCAATTAATTTTACCATCAAGTAAGACCCCAAAGTATTTAAAGGTCGTTACAAACTCAATCTGAAGGCAGTGCGGTGAACAGGACTCTATTACTATTATAATTGTTACACTGTCCAAATCATAGTTAAAGTCAGAAATTAAGCTAAGCAGGGATCTACAACCATAAGAAAAGGCCTTATCACCAGCAAATGCAGTAATTCTTCCAGGTACATACAAAGTTGTCATTCGGAAAAAAATGGAAATTGGCATTGTATAAATATATAGGAATAGTACTACCATGAAGAGGAACGCCCAACATGATTTTTTTATGGCCTTCCTTAAGCGTTTGGAACTTATGTTTGACATGTGGAATGCATTTTAGTAGGGGTAAAGCATCTTGCACATGAGCAACGAACTGCGAACTGCGAACTGTGGATGTTCGCATATTTTGACTTTTCTTTCACATGAGCTTTTATTTCTATTCGCAGGTAGCGACGAATTGTCAACCCTTTTCTCCATATTTTCCTAAGCCATCATCTTTCACACAAAAACAAAACAAGAGTGGTATAATTTTGAGGTTAAGTTGAGCGCGAACAATTTATTCGTTGCAGTGTGGATGGTATGTGGAACGCGAATAGAGTTTGACAGTTCGCAGCAACCACACTGCGATTCGTTACTACCAAATTGTTTTTACAAAATTCTCTTGTTTTAGAGAACAAAATGCAAATTTTATTATCCTAATATTAGTGTCAATTGGTTTCTTATAATTTAAATGTGTTTTTGTGTGGAATTGACTTTTTGAAATGTGTAAAATCACGTTTGTTCGTCCATTCGCAGTTCGTTGCTCATGTGCAAGGCACTTAAGAATGAGCGAGAACTCCATAACAAAAGAATAAATTTCCAGATAATTTAAAAACAGAAGATAGTGAATAATGTATACAAATTTAGGGAAAGTTCAAAGGAGGTAATGAAAAGATGTTTTTAATGTTTATTATTCATATTCTGTATAATTTAAAATTCATGTTCTTTGATAAATTCGTCAAAAATAAAAAAATAGCCTATGTCCATTGACTTGTTAACTATTATTTACTTCTTGATTTCCAAAACGGTTCATATATTTTTGTATTAGTTCTCGACATCTTTTCAAAACGAATTCTTATTTGCAAATAAAAATGTCTCTTATTATATTACTGAAAAGCTTTTCAAAATTCTAAATATGATTTTAAAAGTTTGTTATTTGATGAAACAAAAAGAACAAATACTTTGGAAAATAACAAAACTTTCACTTTTCTGAAAATACTTTGGGCTTTTAAAATTTGAGCTTGTTGAAACGTAGTTTGCAAAGCGGAAAACTTTTCAATTCGTATTTTCCTCTTTGTAAATATATAATATGTATTTGCATATTATGCGTTTGGTGAAACGTAATTTGCAAAGTGAAGTGTTTGGTGAAACAGGGCTTACTTTTTGAGCACTATCCCAACTTTCAATTGATCCCATTAGATATGTGTGTACGAATTGACGTTTCAGGTTGTACGCGCTTCTTACCTCGCGTCTTTTCTTATATGCATTATTAAAATTAATTTTATTTTTTTTTAAACGACAAGTACATAGTAATATTTTTGAGACTGAATTGTTTTTTTTTTAATATTCGTCAATAAAAATTGGAAAATTATATCTACGGGGTACGGCAACACTGTCAATAGCGGTGCTTCTCTGAATGTAGCCATTCAACATGTTGTGAATTGGGACCAAAAATACTCCATTTACCAAGATCGGAATCTTTCGTACGTTTCACTCTCCAAAACCCGTTTGTTTACATTATTGTATTTGTAATTTTGACAATTAGTCCATCAATAGATGTGACAAAAAAAAAACATTTAGTCCATGAATAGATGTGAAAAAAAAAAAAAAAAAAAAAAAAGATGTGAAAACAAACAAAAAAAACGAGGTCTAGCGGCACTTTGCAAAGCAAAAACAAGAAGGGAGGGTCAATGAGTTTTTTTCAGATTTTTCTTTTTCCTTTTTTCGATGAAAAAGTCAGGTTTAAGCTTTAATTTTGCAGTCATTTTGTTGATAGCAAATCAATGTAAATTTTTGTCTTGAAAAAAGCATGTTCAACATCAGTTTATTATAATTAATTCACTAATTTACAAAAATCACTTCGAAATTCTTCAAATTTCATAATTAACCTCGGATTTTTGTATCAAATATGCGTTGGAAGAACCATCAAGTTAAGGGTGCGAGCGCAATTTATTTTCGTTAAACTATTTTTCAATTCCATTTTGATTAATAAATATTAAATTTAAAAAAAGAGTTATAATCAAAAAATACCTTATCCATAACATTCTTGATTGATGGAAGCATACATGTATTTGCTATAAAAAAAAAACAATGCATCAAAGGAACACGAATGTTGAACCTGTTGAACAAATGCAGAGCATATAAAATGAAAATTTTGACATATATCACAAAATGAAAACGTCTTAAAATCGTTCTGAATTCATGCACAACTCATTCAATAGATCATGTAATCGACATAAATGTTTATTGTTGACGTACAGAAGTTTTTTTTAGTGAATTCCCACAGTTTAACGCAAAATATAATTTTCATTCATTCCTTAAAAAAGTTGATATACCAAAGTTCAAGTTTACTTATTATTGTTTGAAGGGTATGTTTATTAAAAGTGCTGCTAATAATGAAACAAATTAATGAGTTTTACGTACATACATGGTTTAGTTTTCAGGTATAAAGCAGAGGTTAGCGTAGAAAAATATTTTTGAGAAAGCCAATAATATTTTAGGTATGTTCATTAAAGAAATTTCCGCTTCGGCTAACCTTCGTCAACTTTTTAGAAAAAAAATTAGTATTAATAGCAGCCAATTATTTCATAGCATATTTAATTTTTCAGATTGTAAAATGTCTAGTTAGTTAGTTTTAATTGACTCTTTATTTCATTTTAAGTGCAAAGTAACAATTTGTTATATATTCAACAAAAGCTTATCTTAAGTCACAATGGTTTGGCCTATGGCCGTCTACCAGATTGACATTTTGAAATATACAAATAATATTTATAGTGGCAATGGTTAAAACAAAATTATAGCAAATAATAATTTTAGGGATCTAGAAATCTTCGTTTACTATACAATTTCTATATCGAAGCGCAGCAACAACATACGAGTAAAGTGCATCCCATCCAACGGATCCGTTTAGTATGTCAAGCAGCTCAGTATCATTCAGACTTTGTTTACCGAAGTGTCTGATCCTAAACTCATTTAAAATTGGACAAATTGCGATGAAATGCTTTATGTCTTCACGTTCGTTGCGATTGCACAGACTGCAGAGTATTGGCAGGTCAGGACGGTGGGGAATAAAATTGAGAGAAGTTCTCCTCGCGTTTTGAAGATAATACTAATCTTATGTAATTGGTTCGAGTTGAGGAAATATGTATTGAGTCTATTGTCAAAAATCAACCGACTGTAGTAGCTTCTAAAGGTTGACTCTCGTGCCTCGGATAAGTATCTGTCATAGAGCGCTTTTCCAAATCGTTCTAATAATGCTTTGAACTTTTTCTGGAGCAAAACGACTTGTTCATTTTGATTTACTGTTAGCGTTGAGTTACAGAAAGCCGCAAGATTTCTCCACTCTGTTGGCATACTTCCTGATGTTCTAATGGTGTTTTTCAGTATGATTTTTGGCAATCTCTCATCTGACATTTCGGAAATTTTAACGATGTAGTTAAAATGTAGGTATAATGTTTCCATAAACATTGGAGCGATTCCTGTCTCAAGATACAGCATGTAGTTTGGTGTATTATTTGGAAGACAAAATATTCTTTTGATGAAGTATCGGAGGCATTTTTCAACCAGTTCGAAAGAGTTGTATCCCCATACCTGGGAGCCATATAGAAGGATAGCTGACGCTGTAGATCGAAAAAGTTTTTGCTTAGCACTATGCTCAATACATCTATTTTTGAAACAGCGTTCCCAAACTGCTGAAATTCCACGCTTTGCTTCTTTCAACTTTCCTTCTAGATGTTTTTTCATGTTAAGATTCGAAGTAAATAAAACCCCGAGGTATTTATATTCTCGCACTATTTCTACCGTTTGTAAAATGTCTAGAAATTTTCATATGTTACAAAATTCGTAATTTTATGCGTAAACATAGAAGATAACATTATTTAGTTAAGAAGTATGGATTTTGGCACGTATACCGGTTTTTTTCTATTGGGTGTTGGGTTTCCCCATACTGGAATAAAAAAAGTTACTTAAATCTATTTATTGCACTCATTTAGTTGGTATTGTGTGTAAACATAATATTGCCTATTTCTATTGCTTAAAGATGCTTTACATAAAGCAACTTATTTTTAAAACATGGTTCCCTCAAATTTTTATTCCAAAATCTAACTACAAACAAAATTCTAACTCTAACATAGTCCCTTAAAAAGAAATTTTCAGGAATATTTCTGCAACGAACAAAACTAAAATTTGGTCTTGCAATTATCGAACTGCTTAAATGATGAAAATACTAATCTAAATGGAACTTCACAAGTATGCTTCTCGTAGCATTGTCTGTACAAAAAAATACAGAGGCACCCGCCTATTGTTTCCACCTGAACTTCTTACTACGCCAAAAAAATGCTTTAAGCAAACTACAGCTGAAAAAATTGTCTGTTTTGTTGTTTTACAAAGTATTGAGTTACACTTTTGTCTATTTCCAATTATACTTAACTAGTTGCAGTGCATGTTGCGTTCGCAAATAATTTAAGTAAACAAAATACAGCACTAATAAATCATTAAATATGTATTTGGTCAATTTTATTTTATTTAATATACATTAACAGCATTTATTTGGATTGAAATTAAAAAGCTATACAAATCTTTTAATTTAAGACCATTTCAGCACTTCAGATTCTGTTGGTTAGGATTGTTTAGTTTTTGAACGAGGCCATGAAACATTCAAAAGTGTGTTATTACACCCAGACTTTTTGTATGCTGCGTGTTTCGCATATTTTCTTTTGAACACTCATCCCGTCAATCTCGCATTATTACACTCGGATTGTTTTCGGTTGCGTGTTTTTGACACTTCTCTTTCATTTTTTGTTCTCATCCACAAAGTCAAAGTGTGAAAATAATTAAAGAAAACTGCACTTTTTACTACAGCAATGATTATTGACATCATGAATACGGATAATAATTCCGAATAATGTAAAAATAGGAATTGAACTTGAATTTGTCCGGCGGAATATTTCTTGTTTACTCGGTAACAATAGAAAGAATAATAAAGCAACGCCAAGAAACAAAGAAAGGCATGAAAGAGAAACGTCAAAAACAATCCAAGAATCCCGAACCCAGAACTCTGCGGGTAGAGACTTTTTAAAGTATTTCTATTTCACCTACTTTCTCTTTTGCACTTATTTGAGTCTTTCCAAAAAAGTCTGGGTGTAATAACACACAATGAAGCATTTAGATGGGGATGAGGACTATAATGAAGCATTTTGATGGGCCTGAGGACTAAATGTGAGAATGTGTTGGTTTTTGCATCATTTCACGCACACTTTCTCACATTTAGTCTTCAGTAGCTTGTAGGCAAACCGAAATGTCAGTCTGAGATTCCAATCTTGGTAATGGAGTATTTTTGATTGGGACACTTCTAATCAAAAACACTCCATTACCAAGACCGGAATCTCAGACTGACATTTCGGTTTGCCTACAAGCTAGAAAGCACTAAATGTGAGAAAGTGTGCGTGAAATGATGCAAAAAACCAAACACATTCTCACATTTAGTGTTTCGGCCCATCAAAACGCTTCATTATAGTAATCAGCCTCATCTAAATGCTTCATTTTGAATGTTTCATGGCCTCGTTCAAAAACTAAACAATCCTAACCAACAGAATCTGAAGTGCTGACATGGTCTTAAATTGGAAGATTTGTATTGCTTTTTAATTTCCATCCAAATAAATGTTGTAAATGTATATTAAATAAAATAAAAATGACCAAATACAAATTATTTAATGATTTATTAGTGCTTTATTTTGTTTACTTAAATTATTTGCGAACGCACCATGCGCTGCAACTGGTTAAGTAAGCTTAGAGCATTTTTTTGGCGACCGACGTTAGAAGTTCAGGTGGAAACAATAGGCGGGGGTGCATCCGTATTTGTTTGTACAGAAAATGCTACGAGAAGCATACTTGTGAAGTTCCATTGCCAACTTTAGCTAGTTCAGATTCGTCAATTAGATTAGTATTTTCATCATTTAAGAAGTTCGACAAATGCAAGACCAAATTTTAGTTTTGTTTGTTGCAGAAATATTCCTGAAAATTTCTTTTTGAGGGATTATGTCAAAGTTAGAATTTTGTTTGTAGTTAGATTTTGGAATACAAATTTGAGCGAACCATGTTTTAAAAATAAGTTGGCAATATGGTTGCACACAATACCAACTAAATGAGTGCAATAAATAGATTTAAGCAACTTTTTTTATTCCAGTATGAGGAAACCGAACACCCAATAGAAAAAAATCGGTGAACGCGCCAAAATGCATACTTCTTGCTTAATAATGTTATCTTCTATGCTTACGCATAAAATTACGAATTTTGTAGCATATGAACATTTCTAGACATTACAATGTGAACAATTAAATATGCTATGAAATAATTGGCTGCTATTAATGCTAATTTTTTTTTCTAAGAAGTTGATGAAGGTTAAACGAAGCGGAAATTTCTTTAATGAACATATTCAAAATATTATTGGCTTTCTTAAAAATATTTTTCTACACTAACCTCTGCTTTATATCTGAAAACTATTGTTTATGTATATTTTCTTCTATGTTCTGCATTTATAAAATGTAATCTACGGTAGTATTTATTATATTACGAAAAACAAAAACATATACGTAAAACTGATTATTTTTTTTTTCATTATTAGCAGCATTTTTACTAAACATACTTTTCAAACAATAATAAGTAAACTTGAACATTTTTAAGGAATGAATGAAAATTATATTTTGCGCTGAACTGTGGAATTCACTAAAAAAACTTCTGTACGTCAACAATAAACATTCATGACGATTACATGTTCTATTGAATTAGTTGTACATGAATTCAGAACGATTTTAAGACGTTTTCATTTTGTGATATATGTCAAAATTTACATTTTATTTGCTCTGCATTTATTCAACAGGTTCGCTATAATCGTTCTGATTACTTTTTTAAAACATTTGTGTTCCTTTGAAGCATAGTTTTTTTTGATAGCAAATACATGTACGCTTCCATCAATCAAGAATGTTATGGATAAGATATTTTTCGATTATAACTCTTTTTTTTAAATATACAAACTATAAATATACTTGGATTAATTAAATGGATACAGATTTTAATTACTTGCAAACAAAATATTTGGGCCGTTCGTTAACGAAAATTTATTAGAATTCAATACAAAAATTGCACTCGCACCCTTAAATTGATGGTTCTTCGAACGCATCTGTGATACAAAAATCCAAGGTTTATTATGAAATTTAAAGAATTTCGTAGTGATTACTGTAAATTAGTGAATTAATTATAATAAACTGATGTTGAACATGCTTTTTTCAAGACAAAAAGGTACATTGGTTCACTATCCATAAAATGCCTGCAATATTAAAGCTTAAAACTGACTTTTTCATCGAAAAAAAGTAAAAAGAAAAACCTGAAAATAACTTATTAACCACCCCATTTTGTTTTTGATGTGCAAAGTGCCGCTAGCCCACGGCATCGTTTTTTTTTTGTTTGTGCTCACATCTATTCATGGACTAATTGTCAAAATTACAAATACAACAATGTAAACAAACGGGTTTTGGAGAGTGAAACGTACGAAAGATTCCGGTCTTGGTAATAAAGTGTTTTTGCTTCTAATGATCGTTTATATATTCTGAAAGAAAAATACAGATTTACTTACAAATTATTAATTGAGTATTTTTTTCCTATAAGCAAACAGACTTATAACCGCTTCTCCACCTTTACCTATCTCCAAATAAATAAACAAAATTGATACAATGCAAAATTTGAAATTTGTGTACAGTTCAGGTTCATAGTAAATTCATTCCTTGCTCATAATTCAACTTAAATACCCAAATGAATTCAAGGAGTTATTTCCCCAATTATTATTCAATAGAAGATATTTTCGTATCGCAGGAGAGAGTGGAATGTATAGTAAATACAAAACTTCTTCAAATGGGTAAATATTCGATAGTATTATTCATTTTTTGCTGTTTAAACGTGTATTAAAAGGTTTCCTTGATCCTGGAGCCGAGTGCGAGGATCTAATCCCTGGGAAATCTGTGAATCTACCTCTTTGGTATATAAAGGAATTGAAAATTAACAATCCTTATTTTTCGTGAGTCATAAATTCTTATTAAATTTCAATGAAAATTCGTTTCGACATTCTCTTAGAGTTGATGTGCCAATGATCTATAAAAATGTCCATAAGGCTGTCTGCGAAGCGGAAACAACTCATATTGAGCTGGGGAAACTTCATCCATTCTTCTATGAATATGGAAGGTATCTAACGCCGTACGATAGTAATCATATTGTAGGTAAGATTGTTTTTGAGACTATGAGGCAAAGAGTTCGTCATCTGTTGGACATATCCAAAAATACCAACGGGGAAGGGAAACCAGAACGTAAACTCGATGACATCGAAAATAAATTGTATGAAATTGGAGTAAAAACAAACACTTTTGTGAGTTAACATATACCGAAATGTATTTCTATTTACTAAAACATCTTGAATTTCAGTATATTAACTGGTTACAAATGAAATCAAGGAATATTTGCATTTCGGAAATGGTTCATGAACACAGTAAAAAGAGAAGACGTGCGCTCCTAAGTGATGAAGAGTGCTCACCTCAAGGACCTAATAAAAGATCATCAACATAGTATTAAAGAGTCTAAAAAATAGTTTATAGTTTATTTTTTATTTGCTAAAACCTTTAAAGATAGCGAGTAGCTATCGCCAGAACTTTCGTGTAATCTGCTCCCTTGGAAAAAGTCTTTTCCTTTAGAATAGTTCGTAAAATTGTTGGGATTGGAACGTGTATTCTTGTCCCTAAAGGCGATCCATTATCGTCTATCAGCACCAGGTTATTGCTATCAAATTTAGGAATTTTTGGTTTTTGATTTTGTTTCAAGCCAACGAGAATTCCTTTCTTCATTTGGCCCTTAATAGCCACAAGGACTTTGTCGCCAATAAAGCCTACCCCAAGTTTGTTATAAACATGGATACATCTAGGAGGCTTACCTTCGGCCATTGCACGTTTTCCAAAGTCACTGTTGTCGACTACGCGCAATCTAGCCAGTTTTCGAATTTCATCACATCTTGAGGATATATGAATTTTTGATGACTGTGTTAGATTAGTTAACGCAATACCATATACATTCTTCAAGCTTGATTTCAACATTTTCTTTTTTTTTGCGGCTGTTAAAAGAAAGTAACATTGTAATCTGTTGGCAAAGATATTTCATAACAAACCTATCCAAAGCTGAAAGATTATATGCAGGTAAGATGAAATTCTAAATGAAAACTACATTTGCCAGTAAAAACCAAAAACACTAATAAAGATGAAAATCGCCGAAGCCATTTTGGTATGCCTGCAAAGTAAAGCGAACAGCTAATTCATAAAGAAATCCAAGTGTGCGTCACATTTCCCTTAAAACTTATTAGTTAATGCTATGTATGCGTGAAAACAAGCCAAAATTACTTTGTTGAAATTCCAACCTTTTCATTGACGTTATAAATACTAGAATGCGTTTTGAGGGGTGATGCGCACGTAGGATTAATTATTCATAGAGTGCTTTTGATTGTAAGCCGGCTGATATTTTTCTGATTGAATTCAAATATACATATATACAAAGATTTACATTTGTTCTAACGTGTTGAATTTCGTTTTTTCACCTCGGACAGTGCAACAAAAAAAAAAAACTTCAGATCTGGGATTAGGCGCAACCATAATCCTATCGAATGAAAAATTGCACTACAAAGCTAGTCAATCCAGAACTGTCATATTAATTAATGACAAATGCAAATATATCTGTAGTACCCGTAGCGTGATGGTTAGTGCGTTGGACTAAAGGATATTGATATTAGTTTTTTTAAATTTTCTAATGAATACAAAAATAAATAAAATTGAATTGAAGTTAAAATAGATCTTAGGGCCGAAAGGCATTAGTAGTAAGTGTTATAGTTTAACTTAGAGTGTCCGTATGGGACCAGTAAGTTAGTTGTAAGTTATGGTTAATTAGGCTAGTTTTATGAATTTTTGTCTAGCTTTAAGATAGGTTTAAGATTGAATTAATAAAAAATGAATTTACAAAAAAAAAAAAGTGCGTTTGACTGTCATGCAAGGGGTCTTAGGTTCAATCCCTGCCTGTGCCATCTAACTTTTTTTCACGGGTACTGCCTCTTGCGAGGAATTGACAAATTCTCCAAGAGTAATTCTTGTCATGAAAAGTGCTTTCTCAAATTAGCCGTTCGGATTCGGCATATAAACTGTAGGTCCCTTCCATCTCTGACAACATTACTCGCACACAGGGATGGTTGAGAGTTGTAAGTCACTAGTTCCTTCTTCAGATGGGACTACAAGAACAAATTATTTAATTCTTGTCAAAAATGACAGTTCCACAATTTTGATTTCAAAAACAAAACAATTCATTTGGGATTCTACTAGTAAGTTTTTGTAAATTATTTTGTTTTGTCTAAACATTTAACAGAATCTATTTCTTTTCAGATCAAAAACCTTAGCAATCAAGATCAAGAGCTACAAGTGCATTTAATTGAAAAAGCGATAGACCAAAAACCAGAAAAAAACAATGAGACTTATTCTACTCGGAGTTCAAGTAGGTACGTTTAAAAAAAGAATCTCGTAAACAAAAGAATATTTTAGTTACTTTGTTTCAGCTATGGATTATTCCAATAATATACTTGACTAGCGCCAATCTGGTATTTTACGCACAGAAAGCAAATACCCTCAGGAAATTTGAGAAGTGTAAAATTCTTTGCCTTAAGTTTAAATAATTTACTTCATTCGATCGTCATTTTTTTCATGGAATTTGGCTTCTTGTTAATGCGGAACCATCTTTAGTATAACGAATTCTTACCTAAATACATGAGTACTTTAAAAATGTAAGTTAAATCTACTTCTTTCTACTTAGTGTTTTCATTTGGGTGGGTGCACGCGTTGACGTTGGAGGTGTCACCGTCGCTGCCAATATTCATATACTTGCCCAGACCACGTAAATGACGAACTGAACGTTGACTTTGAAGCAACCTGCTGGGAGAACACCTTCTAAATGACGGGATTCGGAAATTAT
The DNA here is from genome assembly GCA_951509635.1 of Eupeodes luniger. Lineage (NCBI taxonomy): Eukaryota > Metazoa > Arthropoda > Insecta > Diptera > Syrphidae > Eupeodes > Eupeodes luniger. Next base: position 61,879,809 of record OX608074.1, read on the forward strand.
CGGTTAGTCTTCTAAAAAAAAACTTATGAACAACTTATCATTTTCGTATGTACTATTTTAGAATTTCCAGAAATTTTGGTAAACTTATAGACTGGAAAAATAGAATCTGAATTCCATAAATACATAATACCTAGCGAATCACCAAAACTAAGTGAATTCTGAACAGATCTAACTGGAACCACATAGAAGACCGTCGACACAGTAATGTCCCTACAAACTACTCTAATGATGTTCTAAGAATTGAGAACCCGCAACCTTTACCTGCCAGAAATGTCCAAAAATAATACAATCGGAAATTGTGGATTTGTGACATGGTACTATTGGAATTTTTTAATTTGCCTCGCAAAAGAATGTCACACACGACTTGCCACAATTTTTCAATCAACGGATCGACTAACGAGCACTATTTCGGGAATGGTATTGTTCAAAACCAATCAATTTGCTACAATTTCATTGACCAGAAGGATCATAATGGCAAGACTACTTCAAACTAAGTTTAATAAACTTTGAAAGCACTAATTGTTTTTTTAGCAACAAATCAGAACGAAGCGGTATTGCAACAAATCCTGCAATGAAGATGATTCCAAGTCGATTTGACTCTGTTGCTCTGTTGATTCGACGACATGCTTTAAATCGCATCCATTAATAATCTAGGTTCGTCGTGGCGCAGCTAGTTTTTAAATATAGTTGTAATTTTTTTTCAAAATTGTGTGTAATTTAGTATAATTTTGTTTAATTCAATGCTATTAATGTATTTTCACTTAAAAAAGAAAACTGGATGTTGAAATGTAACTTCTTAAATGTACTTTTTTCCAAGAAAAAAAACAAAAACACTTCTTTTTGGTTTTCCCAAATTTGATATGCTCAGGTCAATTATTATAGTAGATTATACCTTTTTTATTTTTTGTTGCGTTTTTAACAAATAATAATAAAAACATATAAGCTGTTTAAGTAGATTTTATTTTTTTATTGAGGCATATGTCCAATTTAACAAAATTAAAAACTTAGTATTTTTAATCCTATTCTTCTTATGTTTTAGTTCATTACGTTCGTATGTATTCCTTCCTGGTTTCATGTGGTCGACAGCATTAGTCAGAAATTCGTTCTCTTCATCTTGCGCCAGAGTGCGAAGTTAAAACAAAATTATACTATTTTTTGTAATTCTGACTTCTAACCTGACCTTCAAATTTTTCTATATACATCAGGTTTTTAAAATATGCCCCTTTAAAAATTCTAAAGACAACCAAAACTGGTAAAACATGCCATATCCCATATCTTTAAATTGCAAGATGATCTTGCAAAGTACATATCTTTGCTTTTAGCTGCAGTTTAAATCATTTTGATATTTCACTTAGTTTTCGTAATTTCTTATTAGTTATGAAAGACTCATTCATAAGTCTTCATTTGACTTTACCTGAAGTTTTGAAAAACCTTGATTGTAATTCTTTTATGGTTTTAAATAGTTCGTTTAATTTTTGATACTGATTACGAATCCGAACTCCAATTTTAGCTACATGTGGCCAAACTAAGAAATACCCGTTTCCAAAATTTGTTTTGTATTTTTTTCAATATATTGATATGGAAATAGTAAACAATTGAAAACGGAATATTGAAGAAAGGTATTGTAGATTTGGAAAATCATCACATTTTTTTGAAAAAGAAAACTACTTTATGAATTTAGATAGCTTCGAAAAGCCTTTTGTGTATGTATATTAGTGCTTTCGAAGTAAAAATAAAATATCTCAAAAACCTTAATTGATAGACTAGTTTTGGAGTCGGGTTTGAATTTAAGATGTTGACGGCATTGACAGCAATATTTTTTTTACACTTCAGAATTTTCAGAAAGTAGCAAGCGTCACACTACAATCAGAGCCTCATCATAAGTGTATGTGTTAGTTGTTAGTAAGAAAATAGTACAATTATAGCCTAACACACGCACAAAATACAAAACATAATAATCAAAAACACTTTATATGAAGATATAAATCCTTCGTACGTATCACCCTCCAAAACCCATTTGTTTACATTATTGTATTGTTGTGGCTGCCTTTTCGTGTCATCGACGAGGATCAATCGAGTAGGAAGCACCCACCGCTGGGAAGCTCTTATATTCCATCGCTTACACGCATTCGTGTAGTGTCAATGCCAAGCTAGAATTGCAAGAAAAAAAAAACAGCAGCAGGAGGTCGGCAAGGGAAGCATAAAATTTCATCTTAAACTTACCTGGGAATAGTTAAGGGTTGCTTTCATACAATTGGACTGTTTGTTTCCAAATGTTATAGTTGAAGGCGATAAATAATATTTCCAATTTGGTGTATTTTTTTGATTTTTTTGTTGGCTCATAATTTGTCTCTTCAGTTTCATCGTCATCCATTTTTTTGTTTTAGATTAATCTGAAATGTCAAACAGCTGATTGCTGGGAACAAAAATAAATGCATTCAGGAATAACATGAATAAGTTCCTAAGGGAAATTGGTTTTTAGGTTCGTGTCGAAGATATGAACGAGTACGGTGGGCAATTAAGGAGCTTTCTAGACCAAGATATCATAGGCGAGAAGGGATTGGGTGAAGAGAGCCCCTTAAAAGTAGTGGGTCTTAGGAAAACGGCTCCCATGTACCTCAACACAGTAAGAGAATACTGGTGTTTGTCTGAGGGAACTAAATAAGAGATCGTACGGTGTCAGGGATATGTATTCGAGGTATGTTTTTAGTTCCAAAGTATTCACCCCCGAAGTAAGAACAAAGTGGTGCTAGTACCCAAAGTAAGGTTTTTTTTTGTGAATTTTTCAGTTTAAAGTTAGTGATAAATTAAATTATATATTGATTTTTTGATTAGATTTAAAGTGTTGGATGCAGAATAATTTTCGAAGGAGATTTTGTGTACCATTCTAGAAAAGGAGATTAATAGGGGTGAGAGATTTTTTTTGTAATATTTTATTGTGTTAGAATTAAGTATTTAAAACGGAATTTGCATTAGGCAATAACGGCCGTTAGCCTTTGTGCGTTGTGGGAGGTACCGAAATAAACGGAATAAAATCTACTGGTGTAAGAACCGTGGAACAACGGTCACCAATTATTCAACTGGAAACCACCGTAATTCAGATAAGTGGTCCTTAAATTTTAAATATTTTTTCGGAAAATTTAAAAGGAAAAAAAAGAAAAAGGCATCCTCATCACGCGATACCCTATATAAAAAACCATATCAGCAAACACTAGAATTTCCCTATTCTCGAAATAAAATAATTATCGGATACCGCAGTTAAATTTTAAAGAAAATTTGAAACTTGAAATTGTTAATATTAGTTTTATGAGTATTGGGAGAGAGAAAAAGGAACATCGATGTGACAACCGGGTCGGTGGGTTAGGTCGAGTTTCCCCTAAGAGAATTGTTTTGACTATGAATGTACCAAAAAAGGGTACTAAGACCCCTTCTAAAGAGCGCTCTATAGAGGTAGGGAAGAGGCAGCTTGCCGTTGGTAAACGTATAAATATAGGTGGAATTGGACCTGGTCAGTAAAGGCATTGGCGTCGAGTTGGGTGAGTTTTCATCTTCCCAGGTTCTAAGGAAACTGGAACGGTGTGACCGAGCGGGCATAAAGGTCTGCCAGCGATCTGAGTCCTTTTTTTTGCTATCCAAATATTTATCATTAGCCATATAAAAGAATTTTCATCATTTACTAAACCTATAATATATTTTTCGAAAATTATACTTACCATATTACGTATATAAACATTGTCATTGAACTTCAACAAAATAAGCACTATATGATTTTTCTTAAGTTTTGTTTATAATACCTTTTTTTACGTTTTCGGCAAGACCTAAATCCGACGTTAATAAAGATCTTTTTTAATTGTAAGCCACACAAATGATTAGTGTATTTAATTGATGAAAGCGGAAGACGCTCAGATATGAGCTTCTAGGAGTTTAACTTTTCAGGGGGTGGGAAGGGTGGAGCAGAAATAAGAGGTGATATGTGGTGAGCTGGGAGGACAATCGCCACAGGGGAGTCCTAGACAACCAATTGGAGCCACAAGGAATCCAGGAGCGGAGTGGAAAGGCTCAACTGCAACAACATCTGCTGGGTAGTTCCAAAAGGGTGGTATAAGGTAATTTGATATGGGAGTGAATTCTTTTTATTGAGAAAAGTGATGATCGATTTTTTGTAGCGAGGTGAGGTTTGGTGGAGGGGCAAGATCCCCCCCTATATCCGGCGAGCTAGCCCGCGCATCGCCAGCATGCCACGGCCCCATCTAGCAGACATTTGGACCCTTCCTATCCCTATTCCCATCTATTTCCTGCTATTTCCGCTTCCCTAATCATCCTATCCAACGAATCCCATCCTCAGGTCCCATTCCAGTTGCCCGTTACAAATGGCGCCCAGACGTTAGGTACGAAATGTTGTGTTAGTTGTCCTTTGTTTTTTTTTTAAACTTCTAGAGGTTTTCGTTGACGGTATTGGAATAACTTGTAGGTCGTGATTAGGAAAGCTTGAACGCATACCAGATCATATGTGACTAGCAGTTTCAGTGTTGCCATAGGGAACAAATAGATGATGCGTGTAAAATTTCACTTGCAGCCAGAATTCAAAATCCAGTAAGTCTTCAACAGAAAGGTCACAGACGAGCCTGCCGAATTGCGACTGGAGGATGATTTTGACCAGAAAGTGAACTTAGTGTATGTCAAGTGTGCGATTGCTGTTGCTAGTACATACGGAAAGAATCGTAAGTCTTGATCGAGATTGCTCGTAAGAAGGCTTGATCAATCGCGACGAGGACTTCCGGATTTAATAGCAACAACAACCGTAACGTGTGTGTGTGAATGTATGTGGTATGGATGTTTTTACCAAGTACCACCTTTAAGGAACTACATTTTTAGAGAGCGTGTCCAACAGACCACCAAAATTGAAAAAAAAGAATTATCACCTTTTGCTATAACCACCCGGAACACCCTCGCATGTGTATGAATACAAACATTTTAACAAAATTTACAAAAGAAATCAGATCCTTGACAGGATAGTAAAGATACAGATAGTAAAGAAGAAAAAGTAAAATTGGTGTTAGAAAAAAAAACTGAGAAAAAAAACAAAAAAAATAACACTTCAAACAAATTTAGATATAAATGCAAAAATTTAAGAATTTCCAAGTTACATTTTTAAATATTTATTGCTGATGATTTTTTTAGATATAATTTAGCTTAGAATCTAATTTTACAAATAAAATTGGGACAAGCAAACCCATTAATTTCCTTGGTGTTTAAGAGTACGTCTCGATTGGATCCAGATTTGCGGTAAGGGGATGAATGCTGAGGTAGCTGAAGAAGTAAATCGAATAGTTAATATCTCCCTACAAAATAATCAGGCGTTAACCCGAGCTAAATACTCACAAATTCTAGAAAAAACGTCCATGATGCCGATAACCCATTCACCAAGAAAACAAGATGCCCCTCCTCCAGGCGATAACAAACAGAGTACGTCGGTGAGCTTACCGTCGCCGTACTCGGTACCCCCACCACCACTTCCGACTTCAGATAGTCACCCTTCCGGGTCAATCACTTCTGAAATATCACCGACGTTCAGCTCTTTAACGCAAGAGGGTGGCGTATCAGGGGGAAACCAGGGGTGTGAATTTCAACCTCCTCCAAATTTTACAGGTACTGCCGAACACTATAAAAGCACGAATGGAGTAGAGAACAAGTTGGTTAGGGCGGAAACTGTGCGTCCAGAAGATTACAATCCGACGCCAGTCAATGCAGCTATATCTGGAGATTTAATTTTGGCTATAAACCGAGCCGTCAGCTATGCTTGTCAACGCTATACTAGTGCTTTTAGGGGAGAACTGGCGGAGTTTCTGAAAATAAACTTAAAACAAACATTTAATCAGCGGAAAGAAGTTGTGAATCAAAGCGATCACAATACTCACCGAGCCACTCCACAGGTTAACCAGAATGGTACTGCAAATGGTCAGAGAATAGCGTTGGAAGCATCAGGTGACCGGTCATCTTGTGAGGTAGTGGGGGGACAGTCTCAACTAAACCCGAATTCGAGCGCTTTCGTGCCGGTTAGTAACGTTATCCCCGGTTCCGTTAGCACATTTCCGGGCTAGATAGGGTCGAAAATGGAGGATACCAACCGAACGTTCAACCGAGTCCACACTGCGAAGTGCCGAATTTCTCCACGGGGTATCAACCAAATACTCGACCTATGAGCAATCCGATAAAGGTGGACAAATGGAGAGGGAAATTTGACAGCAGATTGGAGGTACTTACCGTGGAGGATTTCGTGTTTAGGATTGAACACCTTCAGCAACATCATGCCTGTCCCTGGTCTGAAATCCTGAGAGATTTTCACATGTTCCTCGCTGGCACCGCATATGAGTGGTATTGGCAGTTCCAGCGATCTAATTATGGTGCAAACTGGCAAACGCTACGAGCCGCATTAATGAACCAATTCCGGAATCCAATGTCCGATTTCGAAATCATGAGGGACTTGATGGATCGTCGGCAAGGAGGTTGGGAGAGTTGCGACGATTATTTTGCAGCGGTAAACAGGGTGAAGTCACAACTCAGGGTTCCGATTCCAGAGGCGGAACTGGTGCGCATTCTCAAGCGTAACCTTAATGAGAGGATAGGTCGGTTGGTATACAGTCAAGCAATTTTCACGCTAGAGCAGTTGCGGAGGGCGTGCAAGGACGCAGAGTACGCGTTCCCTCTTAAGGAACGAGAGGCAACAAAACAACATCATAAGCCCCTAAATAAGTACGACGTTAATGACCTCGCGAAGGAAGAGCCAGATCCAATTTACGGCGATGAGCAAATTGCAGCTTTTCAGCACTCCGGTGCTCGACCAAAGAGTGGACGGGACATAAGTACATTGAGACTGTCCTGTAGCGCCCACAAAAATATTTTGTTACCATTGCGGACGGGAGGGGGTCATTTCCACGAAATGTCCAAATTGTGCCTCGGGAAACAGGTACCGGAACACGGCGTCGTGTTCCAATCAGACACCCCAGGGGCATTCGAAAGAAAATTAGAAGATCCTTCAAAACAAATTAAAATTTTACCACGTATTCGAACCTGTGAAGAAAAAAACAAAAAACTTTTTGAAATTTTGCCATTACATGTTAGGTTAAGAGAGTATAATATAGCTAGAGATAGAATTTTTAACGAAAACGGTGCAGCACCATCAAAACGAGTTTTGAAGGCTAGGTTTCGTTACAAAAAGAGAAAAGAAATTAAGAAAAGTATTTCGTCGACAATTTTAGATGTGGCAACTGATCCACGCCCTTATGCCAAAGTCGAAATCGCTGGAAAAATAATTCTGGGTCTGCTAGATAGTGGGGCTAGTATTAGCATTTTAGATAAGGGGTGCATGGAATTTGTAAAAACTGCCAATTTAACAGTTTTTCCATATCAGGTGGGTGTCAAAACGGCCGATGGAAAAAACCAGTCCATAGTTGGGAAAGTTCAGACCGAAGTCAAGTTTAAAGACCAAATTCACCAGAATATTTTCTATCTAGTTCCAAACTTAGAACAAGAACTATACTTGGGAATAGATTTCTGGAGGACGTTTAATATAGCACCAAATGTCGTCAGCTCAGTTTCTGTTCCAGAGGCAGACGCGGATCTATTGAACGCACAAAACCTGACATTTGAACAACGGTCGAAGTTAGAGGCGGTTAAGCAGAAATTCTTGGATTATGATCGACATGGTCTCGGGAAAACATTATTAATGGAACATGTCATCGATACTGGACACGTGGAGCCTGTTAAGCAGAAACACTACCCTGTTTCTCCAGCGGTTCAAGCCATTCTATACAAAGAAGTGGACCGAATGCTTGAGCTCGGCGTTATAGAGGAGAGTGAGAGTCCTTGGTGCTCGCCTGTTGTCCTTATAAAGAAACTAGCAACCGACGGGACTATTAAGTACCGCTTTTGTCTGGATTCTCGTAAGGTTAACGAGTTGAGCAAAAAGGATGCTAACCCATTACCTCATATTGAAGGACTCCTCAGCCGGTTACCTAATACCTACTTCATAAGCAGCGTTGATTTACAAGACGCATTTTGGCAGATCCCGCTGGAGAAGGAGAGTAAGGAAAAAACTGCGTTTGCGGTACCGGGAAGATCCTTATACCAGTTCACAGTAATGCCATTTGGGTTGTGTAATGCTGCTCAAAGACTTTGCCGTTTAATGGATAAGGTTATTCCTGCACGACTCAGGGACAACGTTTTCGTGTATTTAGACGACTTGTTAGTAATCGCTCCAGATTTTGAGACACATATCACCGTGCTAGCCGAAGTAGCCGAGTGCCTTAGAAAGGCAAACTTGACCATCAACGTGGGCAAGTCGAAATTTTGTTTTAAAGAATTAAAATACTTGGGATTTATCATAGGCGGCGGACAGGTTAAAACTGATCCGGCCAAAGTTGAGGCGGTGGTGGATTTTCCAGTGCCGAAAAATTCGAGACAAGGCCGACGACGGCTAATAGGTCTAGCAGGGTGGTATAGGAGATTCATCAAAGATTTTTCCAGCTTAACCGCACCTCTCACAGATACCCTTAAGGTCGAAAAGGGTCAGTTTAAAATGACGGATGAGGCTCCGGTTCTGTCTCATCCTGATTTCAATAAACGATTTTACGTTCAATGTGATGCGTCCGACACTGGAATAGGAGCTGTGCTATTTCAGAAGAACGATGAGAATGAAGAGGTTCCGATATCGTACTTTTTGCAAAAATTGAATAGCTGTCAGCGAAACTATACTGTGACCGAGAGAGAAAGTATGGCAGCGGTGATGGCAATTAAGAAGTTCAGGCCCTATGTCGAGGGTATGGATTTTACGGTTATTACCGACCACTCGAGTCTCAAATGGTTAATGACCATGAAGGACTTGATTGGAAGGCTAGCCCGATGGAACTTAGAATTGCAGGGCTATACCTTCGACATAGAGCATCGAAAAGGAACACTGAATGTTGTGCCAGACACACTTTCTCGGGCACATTTAGAAAGTATCGAGATAGAAGATATCGCTCCGTTGATTGATTTGACTTCTGAGGAGTGTGAGTCAGAAGAATATAAAAATCTGATTGAGACAATACGCAAACATCAAAGTGAGTTGTCCGATTTGAAAATCGAAGAAGAGATTTTGTCCACAAGCGATCATTGGCACTGGCAGATGAAGATTTGTCGGAGCATAATTGGCGATTGTGGGTACCTTCCGGGTTAACCGAAGAAATTATAGCCAAGGCACATGACCCTCCGCAGGCGGCTCACGGTGGCATCGCTAAAACACTTCATCGTATTCGGCAATTCTTCTATTGGCCCAACATGACAGTACAAATAAGGCAATATGTGTCTAAATGTGATATATGTAAACAATGTAAACCCTCCTCTCAGATTCTTCGTCCACCTATCGAAAACACGTTTAGTATAAATCGTCCATTTCAAAAGCTTTACATTGATTTTTTGGGTCCTTATCCAAGATCCAAAGCGGAAAACGCTTACGTGTTTGTCGTTCTCGAACATTTATCTAAATATGTTTTCTTAGAACCCTTACGCTCAGCGAACAGCAGCAGCGTAATACATTTTTTTAAAAAACGACATTTTTAATGCTTTCGGAGTGCCTCAGATCATCCACTGGGATAACGGGCAACAATTTTTATCAAAAGAATTTCAAAACCTACTTCAAAAATATGGGATTCGACATTTTCGAACGGCTAATTACTCGCCGCTGTCCAACGCTTCGGAAAGAGTCAACCGAACTGTACTAGCAGCTATACGCTCTTATCTGAAAGATGATCAACGCGACCGGGATGTTCACCTCAGTGACATCGCAGGCGCGTTGAGAAGTTCAGTTCACTCGGCGACTGGGGTGTCACCATATTTTGTCCTGTTTGGGGTGAACATGATGACTCATGGGAGTGGATACGAACTGGCTCAAAACTTAAGTGTGGTGGATGATGGGGAACTGTTGACAATTCCGAGGCAGAATAGACTTCAATGCATTCGCGAGAAAGTTAAGGAAAGTATTTTGAAAGCACAAGAGAAAAGCGCAAAAACGTACATATAATCTGCGAACTCGAAAGGTTGTATATGTACCTGGCCAAGAAGTATTTCGGCGAAATTTCGTTTTGAGTGATACGTCAAAATACTTGGCCTCAAAACTATGCCCTAAATTTGTGAAATTTCGAGTGGTGAAAGCGGTAGGGAAAAACATGTATGAACTAGAAAACCTAAGTGGCAAGAAAATAGGAATATTCCATGCCAAAGATATCAAGCAATAGAAAACCTGTGATATAAATGTTCATACTAAGTGCCTGGTCGATATACCAAAAACCGTGATAGAGAATCTTAAAACAATTTTTTTCAGTGTAAAATCCAACGTTCACAATAGTCCAAGAAAAATTTTTGCAAGTCTAGAGCTATGCAGAGTTAGATATTTTATTGATTTTATATAGGATTTGATTTATTCATGTTAGGATAGTTTCTTATTAGTTATTAGAGTAGTTTATATAATAGTTATACATAGTTTCAATTAGTTAGTTATTTATTATCAGATTTTATTAGAGTTATTTATTTTCAGATTTTATGAAAGTATTTATTTTTGGCATTTTATTAGAGTTATTGGTGTAGTGTTTAAAGAAGGTTATTTATTTGAATGGTAATTTATTTCGTTTGTTTACAGTGAAGTCCATAAGACCCTGTGATATGAATGTTATAGATTTTAAGAATTTTGCAATATTCATGTATTTTTGTTAATTTATTTCGTTGGTTTACAGTGAAGTCCATAAGACCCTGTGATATGAATGTTATAGATTTTAAGGAATTTTGCAATATTCATGTAGTTTGGTTAATTTATTAAGTTTGTCCTACTATTCTTGTTAATTTATTTCAAAATTATTAAAATTCATTTTACTAGTTATATTTAAAACAGATTATTCGAGATTTACCAAACCATATATTTAAAAATTCACTTTTAGTATAAGTTGTTTTTAATTTATTGTTTTATAGTTTAGATTTCATATTATTCTAGTTAGATTTTGGTTTTTTTTTATAATTTTCTATCAGTGTAGCAATCTTAGTTTCTTTACTGCCTAGTGGATGCAGGGTGCACAAAATACTTCCAAATGAGAAAAAAGAAAAGAACTATTTCAAGCCCCAGGCAAGGTGGCAAAATCCCTAAGGCCAAGAAAAAGAAAACCACTTCTGGAATACTAACGCAAGGAAGCAAGCAACTTACACCTCATCAATATCTTAAAAAATGTTCTTTTATTGTTTCGAACACAAAACACTATTTAAACAAAATTCGTTTGAATATAACTTAGGTAAAAGGTACGGGTACATGTAGGAGATGCTTAATCTTAGTAATGTCTAGATCACTTACCAAATTTTGGTGTAGGGTGAATAGTTTGATAACCATGAATCGTCGAGAAGTCGTCAGCGTTGAGTAATACTAGTAGTGAAATTTTCCCCCTACATTCGAGAAAATTTTGATGATTTAAAATATTCAAGTAAAGTAGTAATAGATATATCTGAGGGATGGGAAAAGACCACTAAAAAAAGTATTGCCCGGCTTGTGGGTAAGTGGGTTAGTCCCCACTTTTCGAAGACATTAGTACATATGACGCATCCTTCCATCGTTTCTGCCGCGTTAACACCATGGCAAAATCGATGTTTTGTTGTGGCTGCCTTTTCGTGCCAACGACGAGGATCAATCGAGTAGGAAGCACCCACCGCTGGGAAGCTCTTATATTCCATCGCCACAGCTCACACGCATCCGTGTAGTGTTAATGCCAAGCTTGAATCGCAAGAAAAAAAAGCCAGCAGCAGGAGGTCGGCAAGGGAAGCATAAAATTTCATCTTAAACTTACCTGGGAATAGTTAAGGGTTGCTTTCATACAATTGGACTGTTTGTTTCCAAATGTTATAGTTGAAGGCGATAAATAATATTTCCAATTTGGTGTATTTTTTTGATTTTTTTGTTGGCTCATAATTTGTCTCTTCAGTTTCATCGTCATCCATTTTTTGTTTTAGATTAATCTGAAATGTCAAACAGCTGATTGCTGGGAACAAAAATAAATGCATTCAGGAATAACATGAATAAGTTCCTAAGGGAAATTGGTTTTAAGGTTCGTGTCGAAGATATGAAAGAGTGCGGTGGGCAATTAAGGAGCTTTCTAGACCAAGATATCATAGGCGAGAAGGGATTGGGTGAGGAGAGCCCCTTAAAAGTAGTGGGTCTTAGGAAAACGGCTCCCATCTCCCATGTACCTCAACACAGTAAGAGAATACTGGTGTTTGTCTGAGGGAACTAAATAAGAGATCGTACGGTGTCAGGGATATGTATTCGAGGTATGTTTTTAGTTCCAAAGTATTCACCCCCGAAGTAAGAACAAAGTGGTGCTAGTACCCAAAGTAAGGTTTTTTTTTGTGAATTTTTCAGTTTAAAGTTAGTGATAAATTAAATTATATATTGTTTTTTTGATTAGATTCAAAGTGTTGGATAGTGTTGGATGCAGAATAATTTTCAAAGGAGATTTTGTGTACCATTCTAGAAAAGGAGATTAATAGGGGTGAGAGATTTTTTTTGTAATATTTTATTGTGTTAGAATAAAGTATTTGAAGGATATGCATTCCCAGATCTGAAGTTGATCAGGCTTCTCTTGAGAGTTGTATTTCTCCTTGTTACTGTCCATATTCATTTTATTGGACATTCCCCTTGTGATGACTAATGTTTTTTTAACGGTTTCATCGGTTTCTGTCAGTATCATTTGTTTTAATATGTCTGAGTCAATCTTTATTCTCTAGCTTACTTGATATTTAGCATATACATACATACATAGATATGTCTGCACCCGTGTCTATGTGTTTTGCAAAAATAAAATTTGTTTTGCTATCCGATATTCTATATACCTTTAATTTTGGCTATCTGGAATATTCGTGTATTCCAAGCCGTATTCGTTTCTTTCTTGTCGCTCATTATGTAATAGTCGTATTTGCTGTCTCGTATTTCTGAATTGGTTTTGATTATGACCTTGGTTATTGTTTCTTTGAGCATTTTGGGTTGGGTTATTGTTCCAGTTATTATGTCGATTGAAGTCATTGTTTCGGTTAGGATTTCGAGTTTGGATGTTGCTGTTGTATTGATTTTGATTCATGTTTCTTTGAAATCTGTTACGGTCATTGCCGTCTTGATTAAAGTTTTGTCTGTTTTGTCGATTGATGTTTTGTGGGTTATGTCTATATAGTACATTAATGCGTTAGTATTTTTTTTTTTTTTTTTTGCTCCCTCATCTTCTTCTTCCTCCACGTTTTCTTCATCAAACATCTCATCCTCGTTGTCATCTTCATCATCATCATTCTCATCTACGGGCTCAACTTCAATGTCAGGTACCAGATAATACTGCAATGGATTTGGCAGGATCGCCATGTAGTGTATATAAGTTTAGAAAGGAATTAGCCATGTAGTGTACAAGTGTTATGTATACGTCCCTAGGTATTTTAAGCGTACCACGCTATTAGTATTTAAAGCGTACTACGCTGAATTGAAAAGGCGATTACTCGCCGTCAAGTTGAAAGTAAAAAGATCAATATGAATGTTCTTTAGACTCTGTTCTATTTTTATTGAATTCATTCCTTAAATACTATTGTCTTAACTGTTATACTTATTTTCTATCTTACTTCTATACATTGAATTTTAAATTCAAAATTATTCTATTTTTCTATTGGCTAAATTATATTAATAAGGATCTTATTACTATTGAGTGACAATCAATACAATCGAGTGGAATGTTGATGTTATGATATGAGTAACATACTCGATTTGCATTTTACATGTTTTGTTACTCATTTATTGAATGGGCTGTGGCAGCGCATATGTGGATACACTACACATTAACAATCACCTCTTCTTTGGACGATTTTCCTCCTATTTGTATTAAATTTTTTTTGTTTTGTTTTTATATATGTAATGTATTACATATATATATGTATTACATATATATATATACTTTTTTTTTATTTTTTTTTATTTTTGGTTTTTATTATTTTTCATATTTGCCTGTCGCTGCAAATTTCTTGCTTGTTCAATAAAATGTTTTCTTTGTTCATAGTTGGCTAATCCAGCTAACCTGTATAGATTACCAACCTCTTGTCGAATTTTAACCTTGCGCCCAGCGCGTTTTCTTTTGTGCTGCTGTTGCTCTCGTTGTTCCGGCTGATATTTGATTATTTGCCTTTTCTTGTAGTCTTCAATCGTCAAAGGCTTTGGGCCCGCCGTTTTGGATGTTGCCATATATTGCGGTATATCTTCGGTTGGCTCGCCCGGATGATATGGATCCATATATTCGAAAAGTTTGTCGAGCTCTTCCGGACTATATGACATAATATCTTATTTAAAGAAATACTGGTAAGATCGCCATGTAAAGTGCCCTGCCTGTCCTATAAAGCTATGGAATATATGGGCTTCCTCAAGCCAATTATGAATGCTGGCTAAAGAGCCGATCTGATTAGGCAATAAATAAAAGAAGGCTAATAAGCCGAGTTTCTTTCTTTGACTCCCAAATTGAAAGTGAATTTTATTTGATCAGACTTAGGCTATTTATACAAAATAATTTACTTACACACTAAGAACTTAAAGCTATACATATTATTACTAAAATATATACATTGTATTGAATTCTAATTCGGTGAGAAACAAAAGACAGAATCAGGCAGCATACTTGCTATGTCATCAAAATCATAACCAATATGCATGCCCCTTTCACAATGCACAAATACATCCAAATTCGTTCAGCCATATTTACTACACAGCATGCAGTGCGTTGAACCTTCACGAATAGATAGATACATTTGACCATCGTAAAAGTAATCTGAGACTCAAGTGGCATTGAACATTTTATTAGATAATTTTCTGGAGTGAATGAAATGCGAGTACATATGAGAAATGGGTTGGCTATAGGAACGTGGAGTATAGATCTATGGCAATGACCTGCAATAAAATTCTTATGCAATATAGTGTAGTGTATGCGCACTACATTTGCCCACTCGCTTTTGGATGGCTCACAGATTCCTTGTTGCATCATGTTGTTGAATTCTATTTTTGCGGCTTGTAGTTTCTCACCTGCTAGACAACGGGCTCTTTCAGCAACCGGTTGATCTCTTGTTGTAATGTAGTGGTGCACGTTGTGTGCAGCTGCTTTGCAAGCAACAAGTTTGGTCACATTCTCAAATTCCTTAAGCAGCTTGTAGTACGGATGGTTGAAATTGACTGTGAGAATGGTTAGTTGTGAAGAATGGATGAGTTTTGATGGAGAAAAAAGGTTCGTCTCAGCATCTATCAGTCTTCGGCGGTGAAGATAGACAAGCAGGCCATGATGTTTGATGAAATCAGCACCGAGAATTGGTTGAGTGACGTCAGTTATGGTAAATATCCAAAGATATGAACGTCGGAGACCAAGGTTGAGTGATAAATTGTTAAACCGAAGGTGTTGATGGTGGATCCGTTCGCTGCGAATAGTTAAGAGTTTGTTAGAGATTTCTTTTTCATGTTCTCACCAATTTTCTGTTGACAAGGTATGACAGAAATATCCGCTCCGGTGTCCACCAAAAACTTTAACCCAGTCGTTCGGTCTGTGACCTGCAGGCGTGTCGTTAAAACACCTCCAGGGTTGCCTGCGTGATTGTCTGAAGGGTTTAGTGGTTTAAAGTTGTTTTGTTAATTTGGAAAACACATGGCTCCCTTTCTTTCTTGCCTTATCTCCGAATCTTTTGTGGAAATAACAGTAAGTTTGTTTCTGGTTATTTCGTGTGTGACTAGAGGACCTACAGCGGCTGTTGTTTCCTAGTTTTAAACGTAGATCTTTGATCTCCTTTGAAAGCGCGTTGACCTGAGCTTTGATTTTGTCAGCTTGTGTGGCCAGTTTGGTTAAATCCGTGACCTCACTTATTGCCAAGACGCCTCTTATTTGTTCGGGGAGATGTTCGAGGAAAAGAGAACGAAGAACGTTTTCGGGGAATGAGCTTCCTGCCAAGTTTCGCAAACGATGCAGGAGATTGGATGGTTTCTCTTCTGAAATCTCAGTGCCGTGGGGGAGGCGTCGTCGGAGTTTGAACTCGCTGGTTTCGTCGAACGAAGAAATTAAACGTGCTTTGATGGCATCGTAGCTATTTATAGCTGGCGGTCCTGCAAGAATATCGCGAGTACGTAGCGATACTTCGTGGTGTCTGCGGTTATGCGTGAAATTGCGAATGCGGGTTCCACTTGCATGAACCAGAGTGAAGGGTTTTCTCGCCAAAAAGATGGAATTTTTACTACTCTTACCGCGTCCACCCCAGGAGTCTCAATTTGCGCTATTGTCGTCATTTTGCACGTTATCGTCATTCATTTTGCCAAAATTTTTGTGTCACCGAGAGTTCTTCGGAACAAAGATGGAAAATCAAGAAAATTTTGTGATCTCGTTGATCACGTCGGGGTCACCAATTTGTGGATGTTACCGATGAATTCTATATTTTACTTTGAATTATTTTAAACAATAAAAGACTCTTGATTTTAATAATAACAAAATGATGAAATGCTTTATTAAATGAATTGGACAAAATCAAAAGGGAAGATAATTTTCAGGCGTCTGGTCGTATCCATAAAATCTGTCTGTCTTCTCGAATATTCCTTGAGCGAAGAATTTGAATTTTTATGCGATAGATTCGCCATCTGGTTGTGGTAAGTATAATGGTCGCCACATTTTATGCGATGGATACACCATCTGGTTGTGGTAATAATGGTCGCCACAGTTCTTGTACGCGCTGAATGTGCTCGATGCTTAACGAAGCGAGTTCTCCTCTTAATCACTAGGTGTTGCCCCCTTCCAGGTTCTTGTGGGCGCTGAATGTTCTCGATGTTATTCTACTATAACATGATATTAAAAGAGATAAAAAGTGTAAACACATTACAATATATATAATATATATTGTAATATTTCGGCTTGGTCCGATAATTAAAACTTATTCACACTTGTAAATAAAACACAAATTTACTTTATTTAAATCGCTCCAAACTTATTTATTTTACACTTTCAATTATTACTTTTCAAACACAGTCTTTACTTTCAATTATTACTCTTCAAACACAGTCTTTAATTATCGCAGTTCACAATCAATAATCATCCGCTTCGCTTCAGAGCGCCTATTTATATACCTCAAATCGGTTCAAGAAACTACTACGTTGTTCTCGATGCTTAACGAAGTGAGTTCTCCTCCTAATCACTAGATGTTGCTCTTATTCTACTATAACACGATATTAAAAGAGATAAAGAGTGTATACACATTACATTGCCCCTCCTTAGGATTGATCGTCCCGAACAAATCCATCATTCTCATCACCACTGTAGCGATGTAGCCGATAGCGATGTACAACTTCAGGTTTTCCTCTGACTCCCTTTTGTATCCGGTACACAACATCGTTGATTTTTGTTATGACTGTATATGGACCTTCCCAGTCCCGTTGAAGTTTTGGTGACAACCCTTTTTGTCGATGGGGATTGTAAAGCCATACTCGATCTCCTGCTCTGTTGTTGTCGCTCGTATATCGTAGCGTGTCTTCATTCGGTCACTGAACATCTTTGTTTTCAAACTGGTATTGTCGTGGATCTGAAGGTGTCTTTCTTGTTGAGCCTTTCTCAACTCATCGTTGCTCCAGCCATAAATGGGATCGACTCTGGTTCGTTGGACAGTAACCACTTATTTTCTTCTTGTCGTCTGCAATGCATACAGTCTTGCTTATATGGTCTGCTCTTGTTGTCACGTTTCGTTTGATAAACCTGGATGTCGTTCCTTGGGCCATCGATACCAGAAACCAGCTTCTGCCATTTAAAGTTGGTTCTTATTCGTTTTCCCGGGTGGGAAACAACTTCGGAAGCAACGTTGTTGGTGTTACTTTGACCAGTTGAATTACTTCTGTTTCCAAAGTGTTGCCATGCGGTTCCTCTTCGCGGTAATCTGCACTGTCGCTGTAGATGGACAGTCTTATTGCAGTTCCAGCATCGTGCTGGTCCGCCTTCAACAGCAAGTTGATTTATTATCTCGTTACCAGCTGTTGGATATGCCAGGTGAACCAATCGCTCGATATCTGCCTGAAGCTGCTGCAGAGTTTCACCTCTTTTCTGTGACCTATTGTAAAGCTGAACTCGGAAGACTTCTGTCATGTAGCTATCCCCAAACCACTGTTCGATTGCGTTTACCAGAACTGTGAAGTCACCACTCTTCTCTGCTGGGATGGTTTGTAGCAGTTCAGCAGCAGATCCTCTTAAAGCAAGCGTAAGAGCAATGTATTTTTCTTGATCGTCCCAGCCGTTTGTTAACGCTGCTGCTTCAAACTGTTTCTTGTAGATTGAACACGGAATCTGACCATCAAAGTTTGGAGGACTCACTTCTCTCTTCCTTGAGCACTCACCAGAAGGTTCTCGAGCTTTTATCTTTCGCCCTTTTTCTAGTTCATTTGTGAGGGTTTCGATTTGTTTGTTCATTTTTTCGAAACGTCCATTTTGTTTTTCGACGCGCTCTTCGAGAGCATTGATTTTCTCTTCGAAGACCGCAAACCTGCCTTCTAAAAGGTTTCTCTGTTCGTCAAACCGCTCTAGAATATTCTGCTGTTCTTGCTTTTGGTCGCTTCTTTTGGCTTCTAGTTGTTTCAGGACATCATTCCTTTGAGTTTCTAGTTGTTTGAGAACATTCTGCTGTTCTTGCTTTTGGTCATTTCTTTGAGAAAATTCTGTTGTTCTTTCAGGACATTATTTTCATTCTCTTCAAATTTGGCTAAAAGAAGTGACATCATGTTAGATAAAGCAACATTTGCATTTACCTCTTCCACATTTCTTCTAATTCGAAAGCAAACGTATGTGGGTCTTTATCTTGCTGCTCCAGATATTCCTGCAGGCGTTTAAAGAGTTCGATTTTTATCAACGCATTGACCGTTTACGTTGACCTTCTAATGGTAAAAAAGTTTCTAGGGAATAATTTTGTTAAATTAATGTATTAAACCAAAAAAGTAACATAATTTATAAGAACCTATAATCCTCCTCACCTTCATTTTGCTTGTTTCAAAAAACAGACAAATGGCTAAAGATAGTTCTATAGCTTTTTGCGTTTTAAGGAAAAAGGGCATTGTACAAAAAATCCTTTTTAAGCAAAACATTTTAAAATTAATGTCTCTTTCTAGACTTAACTTGATTTTATGAAAAAAATGATAGTTAAATTCAAAATTAAGATTTTCTTAAAAATTTAAATAAAATTTGTATTTATTTCAGATCTCTAGACCTCCCTTGTTATTTCCAGACCTCTCTTGCCTTGAAATCTCCAGACCTCCCTTGAAATCTCCAGACCTCCCTTGAGATTTCCAGACCTCCCTTGACATCTCTAGACCTCCCTTGACATCTCCAGACCTCCCTTGACATCTCCAGACCTTCATTAATTTTTCTAGACTTCCCTTGATTTTTCAAGGCCTCCCTTGAAATTACCACACCTCCCTTGAGTTTTCAAGACCTCTCTTGAAATCTCCAGACCTCCCTTGAAATCTCCAGACCTTGCTTTGAAATCAAGACCTCACTTGATATTTTAAATCTTTTTTCAAATATCAAACCCTGATATGTAACTGCATATGTAGGCTCAGAACAGTTGGAACTTAAATTTGTATTCCACCTCTCGTGAAATAAAAGTGACGTTAGCTCGGTCACATTATTCAGAAGCGCTAGCTCTGATTGAAAAAAAGAAACAACCTGACTTTGTATATATATTTGAATAGTACTATCATAGAACCCAAAATTTTGTTACGGAAGGCGAGACATGGGGGCGCTGTCTGTACGAAAGTTAAGTGTGGAATCTAAGAGCGACTGGAAATATTGGAATAAATAAATAAAATAAATTACTCAAATGTAAACAAAAATCAGTCGTTGCCAACGTTACCTGAGATTTTTTTTATTCATACCTATCAATGTTAAGCAGGTATGCAAATGCAATACATTTTATTGTATGTGTTTTAGATTTGTTTTCAGAAAATTGTATTCATTTGATTTTGGATTTTCTATTTTTGTGAAATCTGAAATTTTGAAAGCAACGTTTTCAAATTTAAGATTTGAACAATGCCTCGTTGCCATATTTTGAATATTTCCATAGCTAACGCATTCGATGCAGATATTTTTTAAAATTTGTATTTCTTATTGTAAAGTGGGTAGTGGGTGGGTATGTAGAAAAGTAAGGTCAGTAAGTGTCAACGCACTGTCAAATTTCACAGTGTCAATACTTAAAACGTTGACTATCACACCATTTGACAAAATAATATTTATTTAAGCTAACGTTATTTTCATTTTTTTCTTATTAGTGTGTGAAAGAATGTTAAAATTGGTTCAATGTAATCATATAACATAATTTGTGTGCAGTTTTTAATTGTAGGTCTACAAATGACGTCATTTTTACGTCAAAGAGTCAACGCATTGACCGTTTACGTTGACCTTTTAATAGTAAGAAAGTTTCTAGGAAATAATTTTGTTAAATTAATGTATTAAACCAAAAAAGTAACAAAATTTATAAGAACCTACAATCCTCCTCACCCTCATTTTGGTTGTTTCAAAAAAAAGACAAATGGCTTTTTTTTCCAAATTCATTTTTATTAATTCATTCTTAAGACTATCTTAAAGCTAGACAAAAATTCATAAAACTAGCCTAATTATCCATAACTTATTACTAACTTACTGGTCCCATACGGACACTCTAAGTTAAACTATAATACTTAATACTAATGCCTTTCAGCCCTAAGATCTATTTTACTTCAATTAAATTTTATTTATTTTGTATTTATTAGAAAATTTGAAAAAACTAATATCAATATCCTTTTTTATTTGTACTTAAAACTACTTAAAATGAGGTCCTTAATATAAAACTTAAAGCTAACTAAAACTACCTATTCTACCTATAAACTACTTAAAACTAGAACAACCACAGCGGCAAATCTAACTATCTAACGTTTTTGTTTTTCATATTTTGTCTTTTTTTTTTTTTTTTTTGATTATTCCATGTTTTTTTTAGTTTTTTTAGTATTTTTTTGTATTTTTCTTTTTTGTATTTTTTTTGTATGTTTTTTTTTTTTTTTGTGCCACCATGCCTATTCTACTTAAAACTAAACCCTAAAACTATAAAACAAGTATGTAAGCCGGCCAAGGCTTAAAACCCCATCCCGACTACCCACTATCAAGTGCAGATTGAAGCCACCAAAACTGGTTCTCCTGGTTCACCCTATCAGTTCGGTCCCGTTCGGACACAGCCCTACTGAACCGAAGGAGCTCTGCTCCGCCTTGTGCCATGACGTCCCGATTGTACAGGAGTCGCCTATCCACGGTTCGTCGTCTGACGTGGTAGATTAGCGGAACTGCCAATCTATCCTGTATCAGACCGCATCTATCTAAAAAGAGGAATGATAGATAGATAGATAGATAGATAGATTCATTTATTAACCAGTTTTTAAATATTTTACATGATCGTGTTACAATTCTTTAAATGAAAAAGAGATGACAATGGCCAAAATAGCCGTCTGTCAGAGTGAGTAACATATACATATAATATTTTAAGTAATTTAATTAAATTCTGAAATAATTAGTTTTCGGTAGCGCAAAGCTACTTCACAGTATTTATAAATAATGTCCCAATTCGGACCATTAAGTAATTTTTTAACTTCTTCTAAGGTTAATGTTGGTTTTTCAAAATACTGGATCCTCCAGTTTCTCAATATTGGGCAAATACCTATGAAATGAAACGTGTCCTCTCTAGCATGTTGGTTACAAAGTGTGCAGCAGTTGGTTTCAGCGCTGTTAAAAGATGTTCCATTCAGGTTAAGGAGTTCTCCTCTTGATCGAAATAACAAAGATATTTTTCTGCAACTATTTGTATCGGTGAAATAGTTATTTTCGTTGAGATTATAGATTAATGACGGGTATATAAGGCGATTTTCTGATTCATTTGCTTTTTTCATATAGTTTTCTCTGTGTTTTATATCTATTTCTCTTATTATTGCATACATTTGATTTTTTAGTTCTAATGGTCTTTCAAGGTTTATAGCCAAAGGAGAGGCAACTGACTCCGCTAGATCTTTCCATTTTTGTATAAAGGGATGGTTCCTTCCAATAGCGTACAGTCCTAGAATGTGTTGTAATCTTTCTTGACTATAGGTTGAGATAACTTTTATAATGTAGTCAACATGGAGTTTTAGTGTGTATATGTAGAGTGCGGCCAATCCAGTTTCAAGATGAATCATGTAGTTTGGTGTATTTTTAGGTAGCTGGAATATCTTTTTAATGAAGAATCTTTGAAGCTTTTCGACTTCCTGGTATTCTTGAAAACCCCAGACCTGGGCTCCATAGCACATCATTGAACGTAGTACCACCTCATAAACTTTGGCTGAATTCGGTACCTCTTTCTTTTTTAATAGTAGATTCCAACTAACATTCATTGCATTTTTTGTTGTGACTAGCTTTGATGCAAGATGTTGTTTCATATTGAAGGATGGAGTTACATCTATTCCAAGGTATTTATAACTTTTGACGACTTCAATATTTTCTCTACCGTAATACCATTTCTCTCTTTGTGAACAACTTCCTCTCGTATATCCTGCTATCATAACTTTAGATTTATCTATGTTGATAATAAGATTCCAAAAATTACAATATTCCTTCAACTTATTAATCATCAACTGTAAGCTTTCGGGTGATTCGGCAAGTAGTATCAAATCATCAGCATAAAGAAGAGATTTTATTACTGTATTAGCTATGTTGATTCCGGCAGGTAAATAAGATGTCACATCATCTATGAAAAGGATAAACAACATGGCACTCAATAAACATCCTTGTTTTAATCCAGTTTTAGTTTCAAACCATTCTGATGCTTTTGTTCCATCCCATACTGCTGACTTAGATCCGTTGTAAAGTTCTTTAATTATTCTTAACATTTTTGTCGAAATTCCCAGTTAGTTTAATTTGAAGTAAAGAGCTTTTCTATCTATAGTGTCGAAAGCGGTCTTGAAATCAATGAAGAAAATGTATAATTTGCGTTGACGAAGTCGGAAGTCCTGGATAATTGTATTTATCACGAAGATATTATCTGTTGTCGAGAAACCTGAGCGGAAACCTGATTGGTATTTACTGAGGAGGTTATTTCCGTCTACCCATTTTGTTATACGTGAAAGTAACACTGCTGTAAACATTTTTGCTATTGCATTTGTAAACGAAATACCTCTATAATTTGTTGGATCATTTAAGTCATTAAAAGAGGAATGCCTCTGGTGGAATGAAGCCGCTCAAGCGTGCACTTTCAAAATACTCGTCGTTCGGATAGAACGCCCCGAAAATTAAATTGTTGGTCGAAGACATAGCTCTTGCAATGTGACCTCGAACGAGTTTTATCACGAAATTGTCAATTCTGTTGATTCGAGCCCCGTTGTATAGGACCTCGTTGGAATAGTAGTGCACGTAAGAAGATTCGGCTGTTCGATATAAGCCGGTACAGCGTCGTAAACACTGCCGCTCGAACACCCGAAACTTCTCCATCTGGGAAGGGGCAACGTTGAACCACACAGGACAACCATAAACGATCATCGGCCGTATGAGGGCCATGTAGCAAATTACCTTCACTCTGGAGTCAAGCCGACTGCTAAAAAACAGCCGTTTCGTAAGAGCAAAGGCTCCTCTGGCCCTGGTCAGAGCAGCATTTATATGTCTATCGAAATATAAATACTGATCTTACCAGATACCGAGGTACTTCACTACACTTTTCCTCGCTAATGGCCGCCCGTGAAGATCAACGATAACCATCTTGCGCCAATTCTTGCACGTATCCCTCGTGGCCCTAGCCAACGGAGTCCGGAACAGAATTGTCTCCGACTTCTGGACATTTATTCTCAGTTTCCAGTCGTCGCAATATCGCTGAATCTTGTTGAAATCACGCTGCAAGAGAATTCTAATAACCTCAACCTTTCGGGCCGTTCTGTACGCAATAAGATCGTCGGCGTACGCAATTGCCTTTGTAAGACTACCTATCAGATCGCTGGTGTAAATGCTGAAGAGAATCGGCGAATTCACCGCTCCCTGTTGAAGACCATTTTTAATTAAGAATGTTGTGGTAGAAGTTACATTGCCACTTTTGACAACAAACTTTCTACCGTTAAGCATATCATAAAGTATATACAACAATGGCTTGCTAATGCCAAGCCTGCTCAGTTTTAGGTAAAGACCCTCTAACCATACGGTGTCAAAGGCCTTTTCCAAATCAACCAAAACAGCACCTGTGCATTGTTGTTTTGTTTTATTCCATTGGATATCAGAAACGAGTTTAGACGCAGCATGAATTGTGTCATGACCCGCCTTGAACCCGAACTGTTTATCCGGAATTATTTTGTTGTCCGCAGCCCACTTAGTCAGAGCCCTATTGATGATCTTTTCGAAAACTTTGCTGATGCTCGGAAGAAGACTTATCGACCGAAGATTTGACGGGTTGGAGTTTTCCTTTCCCTTTTTCGGGAGAGGATGAACCACAGCGGTCTTCCAATGCACTGGATAATATGCATTATTCAGTGCATTATTGAAGAGTGTGGTGTAAATGTCAATTGCCTCCATCGGTAAATGTCTTAGTACAACGTTGGATATACCATCGACCCCTGCTGACTTTTTATTTTTTATTGAGTTGAAGATGAGCTGAAGCTCAACCTTCGTTACTAACAAGAGACTTGGTCCCGTTTCCTCGGCGATTATGGCATTTGCCAAGGAATCGTCATTGAACCGCACGAAACCGCGGTTCTCAGATCGCCATTGTGTCATATCATTTCGGAGGTAAAAGTGATTAAGTAGGGCTCTGTTTTCCAGGTCGTGGTTGGGGCGAATGCTAACATTCACCTTGTACACTTGCTGGAAAGCAGCTCCCACCGCCTCCACTTTTTCCTTTGGATTTTCAATTATAAAAAAGTCATCGTCAAAGATGGCTTCTTCTGGATCTAATTGCGCTGTCATGAGTACTTCTCTGTTCTCTTCAGTTCTTTGGAGTTTCAGACACGGAAGGTCATTGTCGTTCTTTTTCCTGAATATCTTGTTGATTTTAGGGAACATACTAGGGTCACTGGAATTAACTGACCGGATCTTGCGGTCCCAGTACTTGTTAATTGATAACCTGTAGTTCTCCTTAATCAACAGATTGACATTTTTTATTGACGACTTCAGTGTCCTAACCTCCAAGTCGTGTGGGTCTGTGAGTCGTCTGTACAAGTTTTTGAGTCTTGTCAGTAGGCCACTGTTGTGCCTACGTAGTGCGTCGATAGTCGCGTTTCTGCAAGCGTCCATTTGGTCCCGTTCTTTGTACTTTGGTATTGTCCGTTCCATTGTTCGTTTTATTGTTTCGTCCATCTGTTGTAAATGTAGGTCAATTTCTGTATTTGTCAGGTTTCTGTTGTTTGGTGGGGCTCTGTCACTCGAGCGAAGTTCTCTCGCTAAGGCGTTGGTGAAACGAGGCCAACGCATCTTACTGTAATTGTAAGAGTGCGTTGCAACGTATTCCTCCAACTCCACGCGTTCGTTCGGAATCTGCATTACAGCAGCCAGTCCGCAGTGATCACTGTCGTACTCGACTGTCTGTAAGCAGTTTCGAGGGTGATTACCCACTTTGTCTGTAATTGTCAGTCTTGTGTCGTACAGCAAAAGATCCAGAAAGGAGCCGCTTCTTGGATACGATGGCTTTTCAGTAGCCAGCAGGTCGACGCCATATTCAACGCTGTAAAGATTCATCAAATTAAAAAGATGGTTACCTCTGGGATTACTATGTTGATTTCCCCAATCTTCATGTTTTGCGTTCAAATCACCGGCCAAGATGAAATAGTTTTCTTCCAAGCTCAGTTTAAGTTCCCTAAAAAGAATCTCGAGTTCTGAAGCAAAGTAAGTAACCTGCGGAGCTCCAGCCGCATAAGCCGCAATCATATATGTACATCCGCTTCCCTTGAGTGAGAGAGATGCATACAACGCAAACTTCTAGCGTCTTGAGCTTTCGCAATTCATTGTTGTATACGACTTTATAATTAATGCCTTTTCGTATAAAGAGAGCGACACCGCCCCCTTGAGTGGAGTGGGGTCGGTCTCTTCTTACGATATTGTAATTTTTATGAGTCAATTTGTGTTTGTGGTTTAGCTTAGTTTCGCTAGCCATAAACACATCGGGACTGTAGTCTTTCAACAATTGGAACATATTGGCTCTTCGTTCAATCCTAATCAGTGAATTTACATTCACAGCTAGGACTTTTAGGCGCGTCTCCGGCAGCGCGCCCATTATGGTCTAAATTGCGCCAGGCCAGGCAACAAAGAGTAGAGATGGTCTACCCTTTTGCCTTGCTCCTTTATCTGACTTTGCAGCCCTGTTAGTTGACCTTGAATGCTCAACAACAAAGCTACAATGTCAGGCTGCACCTCTGGTGCCTTAGGCACAGGGGCCTTTGGGGCAACCGTTGGTGGAGCCTGTCTCGTATTCCCATTCCCTGACACCATTTGGGCGTAAGAGAATTTGGGATCCACGAATTTTTGTGTTGGAGCCTGTCGAACTGTTCGACTTCCTTCGGCTTTTTGACTGGCCTGTTTTTGTTTCATTTGCTGGACCCTAGGGCAACCCCTATAATTAGCCGGGTGCCCTTGGTTTCCACAAAGGACACACTTGAGCTGGGTCAAATCCTCAACCCGCTCATTCCCCAGCTTGCATTCTCCCTCATTGTGGGTTTCGGAGCACCTGACGCAGCGCAACTGCATATTGCAGTTGGCTCCGCCATGGCCGAACCTCTGGCATGACCCCGATAAAATCGAGATCGTCAGTGGCTTTTTCACGGAGCTCAGCTAAGAGCGCCTCCGGTTTCGTGCAGGAACTTATGCCCTTCAGAAGGACCGTCTGAAATTTTTCACTTTTAGGCGTGCAGCTAAAGAACTCAGCTGTGGCCTCTTTTAGTAACCCTTTTACTAATTTGTATTCGGCCAGTGAGAAGCACTGGACCGAATAGTTCTTTTCTCTTTCATTTAATATTTTAATAACAAAATTGCCCTTAGTGGCCGACTTACATACCTGTTTTATGTCGTCCAGGTCAACTTTATGTGTCCTAATGGGTGGTATTTTTTCTTTTCCAGGCTGTGGTTGTTTCTGGTGTTGCTGCTGCTGTTGCTGCTGCTGCTGCTTCTGTGGCTGTTGTTGTTGCTTCTGCTTCTGCTGATGCTGCTGTTTCTGCTGCTCCTGCTGCCTTTGTTGTAGCTGTTGTTGTTGCTGCTGTTTTGCCTTAACCGAAGTGGATGGGTCCTCAGCAACTGGGCCTGTCACAGGTAATGAGGCCTTCACATTTTCCTCCGCTCCCGTGATTTTGGTAGCGGGTTTGGACTGTCGTTGTTGCTTGTGTGGTTTTTGCTGCTGTGGTTGTTCTTGCTTTTTTTTGTTTTTGTCTATCTGTTGTTTTTGTTGCTGTTGCCGTTGAGCCGCCTCTTGTTGGCGGCGCGCCTCTTGCTTCAGCTTTAACTTACTGAGGAGGGGCTCTATTTCCTCCTTGAGCTTCTTTAGGTTTTCCTCATACTGGCTGATGGCTGCCTGTTTGGCTTTCAGGTCCTCCACCAGTTTCGTTTCTTCTTGGAGGTCCGCCTCTACCTCCAAAGCCTTCCCTGTCGGCGGGACTGGCTCTGGCTCCGATAGGATTCAATCCATATTCGGAGGCCTGAAGAACCCCTCTCCACCTTCGGATACATATTCTGTTTTCTCCGACTCGGTATAGTCGGAGAATTCACTCTCTGTGGTAACCTTACCACCCTCCATTTGCTTACGCATATCACGCCGCTTAGCTCTCTCCACCTTATTAGGGCTCAGCTTCTTTAGCCTCCTCTTTTGGTTAGCTGTTGTCGCCTGGTCAGATGTTGTTGTTGTTGCTTGTGGTACTGTTACTGGCACCACCGTAACATCGCCTGATGTGTTGGCGGAGGTAACTTTCGATACCCCCGCTTTCTTCTCCTTTACCATTTGCTTCTTTTCCCAATCGATGAAATCAACAATTTCTCGATTGTGAAAAAAAGCAATAATATTTCTCGTTGACTCTGCCTGGGACTCGAACCCACGACCCTTCGCTTTGTCTGCAGACGCCACTTTTTTTTTTTTTTTAAATTCATTTTTATTAATTCATTCTTAAGACTATCTTAAAGCTAGACAAAAATTTATAAAACTAGCCTAATTAACCATAACTTACAACTAACTTACTGGTCCCATACGGACACTCTAAGTTAAACAATAATACTTAATGCTAATGCCTTTCGGCCCTAAGATCTATTTAACTTTAATTCATTCTATTTATTTTGTATTCATTAGAAAATTTCAAAAAAACTAATATCAATATCCTTTTTTATTTTTACTTAAAAACTACTTAAAATAAGGTCCTTAATATAAAACTTAAAGCTAACTAAAACTACCTATTCTACCTATAAACTACTTAAAACTAGAACAACCACAGCAGCAAATCTAACTATCTAACGTTTTTTGTTTTTCATATTTTGTTGTCTTTTTTTTTTTTTTTTTTTTTATGTTTTTATAATTTTTTGTTTGTTTTTTTTTGTATTTTTTTTGTATTTTTTTTTCTGTATTTTTTGTGCATATTTTTTTTTGTATTTTTTTTTTTTTTGTGCCACCATGCCTATTCTACTTAAAACTAAACCCTAAAACTATAAAACAAGTATGTAAGCCGGCCAAGGCTTAAAACCCCATCCCGACTACCCACTATCAAGTGCCGATTGAAGCCACCAAAACTGGTTCTCCTGCTTCACCCTATCAGTTCGGTCCCGTTCGGACACAGCCCTACTGAACCGAAGGAGCTCTGCTCCGCCTTGTGCCATGACGTCCCGATTGTACAGGAGTCGCCTATCCACGGTTCGTCGTCTGACGTGGTAGATTAGCGGAACTGCCAATCTATCCTGTATCAGACCGCATCTATCTAAAAAGAGGAATGCCTCTGGTGGAATGAAGCCGCTCAAGCGTGCACTTTCAAAATACTCGTCGTTCGGATAGAACGCCCCGAAAATTAAATTGTTGGTCGAAGACATAGCTCTTGCAATGTGACCTCGAACGAGTTTTATCACGAAATTGTCAATTCTGTTGATTCGAGCCCCGTTGTATAGGACCTCGTTGGACGTCTGCAGACGCCACCTCCACTGGGCTACCGATGAGTTATATAAAGCTGTGGCAACTTGCCAACTTCAGATTTTACTAATAAACTTGGACTTGTTTAACTTGGAAATAAAATCAAAATAGCGCTTCTTCACTGGTTGGAATCAAATAACGACTGACAGTCCAAGGCAGAGAATATAAAAAAAAAAATAAAAAAACAAAAAAATAAAAATACAAAAAAAAAATAAAAAAAAAAAAAAACATGGAATAAAAAAAAAATAATAAAAAAAAGACAACAAAGTATGAAAAACAAAAAACGTTTGATAGTTAGACTTGCTGCTGTGGTTGTTCTAGTTTTAAGTAGGTTATAGGTAGAATAGGTAGTTTTAGTTAGCTTTAAGTTTTATATTAAGGACCTTATTTTAAGTAGTTTTTAAGTAAAAATAAAAAAAGGATATTGACATTAGTTTTTTTCTAAATTTTCTAATGAATACAAAAATAAATAAAATGAATTGAAGTTGAATAGATGTTAGGGCCGAAAGGCATTAGCATTAAGTATTATTGTTTAACTTAGAGTGTCCGTATGGGACCAGTAAGTTAGTTGTAAGTTATGCTTAATTTAGGCTAGTTTTATGAATTTTTGTCTAGCTTTAAGATAGTCTTAAGAATGAATTAATAAAAATGAATTTACAAAAAAAAAAAAAAGTGGCGTCTGCAGACGAATCCAGAGGTCGTGGGTTCGAATCCCGTGCGGAGTCGACAAAAAATATTATTGCTTTTTTTCACAATCGTGAAATTGCTGATTTCATCGATTGGGAAGAGAAGCAAATGGTAAAGGAGAAGAAAGCGGGGGTATCGAGAGATACCTCTGCCGACAAATCAGGTGATATTACGGCGTTACCAGCAGCGGTATCGAAAACACCAACAACATCTGGTCAGGCATCAGACCAGGGCATAGCGGCAGCAACAGCTAACAAAAAGAGGAAGCTTAAGAAGCATAGCCCTAACAAGGTGGAGAGGGCTAACGCCGCTAAGCGGCGTGATATGCGCAAGGCAATGGAGGGCGGTAAGGTACCAGAAACCGGTACCACTGGGAGTGAGTTCTCAGACTACGATGAGTCTGAGAAAACGGAATACATTTCCGAAGGCGGAGAGGGGCTCTTCAGGCCTCCAAATATGGATGTAGTCATATCCGAGCCAGAGACAGTCCCGCCGACAACGAAGGCTTTAGAGGTGGACCTCCAAGATGAGACAGAACTTGTAAGGGCCCTTCAAACCAAACAAGCAAAAATCAGCCAATACGAGGAAGACCTCAGAAAGCTAAAGGAGGAAATGGAGCCCCTCCTCAGTCAGCTGAAGTTAAAACAAGAGGCGCGCCGACAACAAGAGGCAGCGCAAAGGCAGCTGGAACAAAAACAACAGCAGCAAAAACAACTGCAGCAAAAACAACAGCAGCAAAAACAACTGCAGCAAAAACAACAGCAACAACAACCACAGCAGCAAAAACTACAACAACCAAAGCCCGCTACCAAAAACACAGGAGCGGGGCAAAATAAAAAGGCGCCAGCAGCAGAGACAGGCCCAATTGCTGAGGGCCCATCGACATCGGCTAAGGCCAAGAAGCAGCAACAACAACAGCCACAACCAAAGCAGCAGGAGCAGCAGAAACAACAGCAGCAGCAGCAGAAGCAGCAGCAACAGCAGCAACACCAGAAACAACCACAGCCCAAGAAGGAGAAGGTATCACCAATTAGGATCTACCGGGTTGACCTGCAGGACTTGAAACAGGTATGTAAGTCGGCCACTAAGGGAAATTTTGTAATTAATATTTTGAATGAAAAAGAAAAGCTGTATTCGGTGCAGTGGTTCTCACTGGCCGAATACAATTTACTTAAAGGAGTGCTAAAACAGGCCACCGCTGAGTTCTTCAGCTACACGCCTAAAAGCGAAAAATTTCAAACGGTCCTTCTGAAGGGCATAAGTTCCTGCACGGAACCGGAGGCGCTCTTAGCTGAGCTCCGTGAAAAAGCCACTGACGATCTTGATTTTATCGGGGTCAAGCCTTTCACTACGGTGAAGTCCAGACTAGGGGGTTATAGGCTGCCAATGTTCCTCGTAACATTATCGCCCCAAAGCAGGTTTGAGAGTGTGAAGAAAATCAAATCCCTCGACTTTCAAGCTGTGCACTGGGACACATTAAAAAGGCACGAAGACATTTTACAATGTACCAAGTGCCAGAGGTTCGGCCATGCCGGAGCCAACTGCAATATGCAGTTGCGCTGCGTCAGGTGCTCCGAAACCCACAATGAGGGAGAATGCAAGCTGGGGAATGAGCGGGTTGAGGATTTGACCCAGCTCAAGTGTGTCCTTTGTGGAAACCAAGGGCACCCGGCTAATTATAGGGGTTGCCCTAGGGTCCAGCAAATGAAACAAAAACAGGCCAGTCAAAAAGCCGAAGGAAGTCGAACAGTTCGACAGGCTCCAACACAAAAATTCGTGGATCCCAAATTCTCTTACGCCCAAATGGTGTCAGGGAATGGGAATACGAGACAGGCTCCACCAACGGTTGCCCCAAAGGCCCCTGTGCCTAAGGCACCAGAGGTGCAGCCTGACATTGTAGCTTTGTTGTTGAGCATTCAAGGTCAACTAACAGGGCTGCAAAGTCAGATAAAGGAGCAAGGCAAAAGGGTAGACCATCTCTACTCTTTGTTGCCTGGCCTGGCGCAATTTAGACCATAATGGGCGCGCTGCCGGAGACGCGCCTAAAAGTCCTAGCTGTGAATGTAAATTCACTGATTAGGATTGAACGAAGAGCCAATATGTTCCAATTGTTGAAAGACTACAGTCCCGATGTGTTTATGGCTAGCGAAACTAAGCTAAACCACAAACACAAATTGACTCATAAAAATTACAATATCGTAAGAAGAGACCGGCCCCACTCCACTCAAGGGGGCGGTGTCGCTCTCTTTATACGAAAAGGCATTAATTATAAAGTCGTATACAACAATGAATTGCGAAAGCTCAAGACGCTAGAAGTTTGCGTTGTATGCATCTCTCTCACTCAAGGGAAGCGGATGTATATGATTGCGGCTTATGCGGCTGGAGCTCCGCAGGTTACTTACTTTGCTTCAGAACTCGAGATTCTTTTTAGGGAACTTAAACTGAGCTTGGAAGAAAACTATTTCATCTTGGCCGGTGATTTGAACGCAAAACATGAAGATTGGGGAAATCAACATAGTAATCCCAGAGGTAACCATCTTTTTAATTTGATGAATCTTTACAGCGTTGAATATGGCGTCGACCTGCTGGCTACTGAAAAGCCATCGTATCCAAGAAGCGGCTCCTTTCTGGATCTTTTGCTGTACGACACAAGACTGACAATTACAGACAAAGTGGGTAATCACCCTAGAAACTGCTTACAGACAGTCGAGTACGACAGTGATCACTGCGGACTGGCTGCTGTAATGCAGATTCCGAACGAACGCGTGGAGTTGGAGGAATACGTTGCAACGCACTCTTACAATTACAGTAAGATGCGTTGGCCTCGTTTCACCAACGCCTTAGCGAGAGAACTTCGCTCGAGTGACAGAGCCCCACCAAACAACAGAAACCTGACAAATACAGAAATTGACCAACATTTACAACAGATGGACGAAACAATAAAACGAACAATGGAACGGACAATACCAAAGTACAAAGAACGGGACCAAATGGACGCTTGCAGAAACGCGACTATCGACGCACTACGTAGGCACAAGAGTGGCCTACTGACAAGACTCAAAAACTTGTACAGACGACTCACAGACCCACACGACTTGGAGGTTAGGACACTGAAGTCGTCAATAAAAAATGTCAATCTGTTGATTAAGGAGAACTACAGGTTATCAATTAACAAGTACTGGGACCGCAAGATCCGGTCAGTTAATTCCAGTGACCCTAGTATGTTCCCTAAAATCAACAAGATATTCAGGAAAAAGAACGACAATGACCTTCCGTGTCTGAAACTCCAAAGAACTGAAGAGAACAGAGAAGTACTCATGACAGCGCAATTAGATCCAGAAGAAGCCATCTTTGACGATGACTTTTTTATAATTGAAAATCCAAAGGAAAAAGTGGAGGCGGTGGGAGCTGCTTTCCAGCAAGTGTACAAGGTGAATGTTAGCATTCGCCCCAACCACGACCTGGAAAACAGAGCCCTACTTAATCACTTTTACCTCCGAAATGATATGACACAATTATTATCTAGAACAATAATAAATGTTTAATTAAATAAGATTGCACTGCGCTAACTCGCCAAGCGCCCTTCTGGTACAGATACGGAAAGCGAACTTAACTCAATACGTCTGACCCACTTGACGAGCTGCATTGTGCGGTCCTACTCTAAACTGTCATACCTTTGAGCAAGAGGGATTTCCCTGCTCAATGTGTTATACTAATGGCTAAGCTACACTATGGCTATATTATGGATGATCTTAGGGGTGGCCTACACTATGTGTAACAACTCGGCCATCCTGCAATGTACTGTCCTCAGTGCACTAGGAATTTATTTGTTTTTCTCCAATCAGTCACTCAGTGCCATCAATATTTCGCTATAATTATATCTCACTCAGCACTCAGTATTATATAATTTCACTCAGAACTTACGATTTTCATTCAGATCGTCTATCACACTTATTAAAATGCCCAAAGCTCTCTGATACACTCAGTTTTCGTTTAACACTAAGGTTTTCTCAATTATTTCACTCAGCTCGTCGTCGTCACTACCTTTAGTAATTCTGTCGCACTTAGCGATACTTATTGCACTCAGTTCGATCGAAGCACTCAGTTATCTCAAAACACTCAGTTTTCTTAAAACACTCAGATTTCTCAAAACACTCAGTTTTCTCAAAACACTCAGTTTTCTCAAAACACTCAGTTCTCTCAAAACACTCAGTTCTCTCAAAACACTCAGTTTTCTCAAAACACTCAGTTTTCTCAAAACACTCAGTTCTCTCAAAACACTCAGTTTTCTCAAAATACTCAGATATAACGTTGGTATTATCAACTAAATCTATCACTTCCAACTTTGTAGATAAATAGTTCAAAGCATTTCCAAATATTTAAAAAGCGCTTAATGCAACACAGTTTGAAATTCCAATATTGTTTACTAAACAAACAGATCTAATCGCTCGTTAAACCTATCATTCTTTTTTTTAATAGTATATGGACATTTGACATATGCACGGCAGTCAAGTCAAATTAATTTAGTTTCATTTTCCTCAAAATCAAAATACAAAAAGAAACAAATCCAATTGAAAATTTCCTTGCCATAGAATTTTGGTTATATTCTAAATATTAACAAATTCGCTGCATCTCATCTCTTACACCGCAGAAGAAAAAAAAAAGTAATCAACAAAAATTTTCCATAACAAAGAAAATTATATTTTATTAATGCAAAGAAAAGCAAAACAAAAGATGAAGAAATTCATTAAGAAGGAAATAAAAGCATGTACATAATGTGATGTTTATGAAACAATAAAAAAAATAATAATTTTATTTCAGATGATACCGATCTCGGAATCTTGTGTGTCTAGTTCTAGATTACTTTCATCGCATGCTTCGTCCAATTCCTCCAATTTAGCAAAAGGTTTCATCTTATCCGCTGCATGAACGGAAGAGTATGGACGTTGGGATACTTGATAAGCTGTTGTGTCTCCAATAAGGTACCTGTCGTTTTGCAGAACCTTTTTCACCTCAAAAGGGCCTTTGTATCTAGGAAGTAGTTTTTTCGATTGACCAGTAGCTGGATGTTCAGCCCGCAAGAGGACTAAATCGCCCTTTTCATACAATTGTGGTTTCTTGTGTTTCGAGTTAAATTTGAGTGCTTGTTGATTTTGAAGTTGTTGACTGCGACGGTCGGCCATTTCTCGAAGTTCAGCTAGTGAAATATTTTCTTCTTCATCACCGGAATCGTCTTCTTGAAGTGCTATGTTTAGCTGATTATTGAGAGTATGTTTAGGTTTGAAATTAAATAGTAATTCTTGTGGTGTCTGGTTCGTTATTTTGTGTTTTAAAGTGTTGAGTCCAAATTGTATTGCTTGAAGGTGTTCCTCCCAGTCTCTGCCATCTTGTCGAACAGTCATTGTAGACAAAGATGTTTTTATTGTTCTGAAGTAACGCTCGATTTGTCCATTTGCCCTTGGTGTCCTCACAGCGTTCAAGATGTGTTGTATTTCATTTTCTAAGCAATATTTTTCAAATGCTTTTGATGTGAAAGCCGTGCCTCTGTCGCTTATGATTCGGGTGGGTGTGCCGAAAAACTGAGAGAGTTCAATAAGAGTTTTAATAACAGCGTTTGAGTTCGTAGTCTTTACAGCTCGTAATATGACGAACTTAGTAAAACTATCTATTAGCCCTAGGACATAAAAGTTTCCCTTTGTGCTTTTTACGTATGGTCCTAAATGATCTATGTGCATTGTGTAAAACGGTATCGGTGTTTTAGGGATAGGATGAATTTGATAACGGGTTTCATCTTTACTGCGTTTGTTATACAAACAAGGAATGCAACTATTCAAGTATTTACTTACAATGCTTGTCATCTTCGGAAACCAATATGTTCGTCGGATATGTTCAATTGTACGCTCAAGACCACCGTGTCCGATGTCATCGTGCGATGATTTGATGATGCGCCATCTCACCCCTCTCGGTACTGCAAATCGGAGTCCTTTTTCAGTTTTCTTATAGATTCGTCCATTCTTGATTGCATATTGGTTTTCATAGTCTTTTCGTTTTGGGCATTTCTTGTCGGGGTTATTTAGTACGTCTTGTATTTCTTTTAGTTGGGGATCGCGACTTTGTAAAACGGAAACCCAATCTTCTTGGTGAGCTTGAATAATCATCATATCCAAACCTACCTCCTCCATGGCTATAGCATTTTCGGATGGATTTCTGCTTAACGCGTCTGCGTGTTGCATTTGTTGGGCTGTTCGATACTCCAGTTTGAAATCAAATTCTTGAATTTTCAACCACCACCTGGCGATTCGTTTTATTTCCATTTTCGATTGGGTCATCTTGAGAGAGTTACAATCCGTGAAGATGGTAAAATGTTTCCCCAATAAGTAGTACCGAAATCGTTCTAAGCTCTCGACAACAGCAAGAGCCTCGAGTTCGTAGCTATGATATTTCTGCTCGTCCTTGGTCGTCGCTCGACTAAAGTAAGATACTGCTTTACGTTCATTTGATTCATTTAATTGGATTAAAACACCAGCGAGGCCAATACTACTCGCGTCTGTGTGAAGTTCATGTTCTTTTTTGGGATCGTAAATGACAAGGATAGGGGATTCACACAATTTTCTTTTCAGGGTTTTAAATGAGTTTCCCATCTCTTCAGACCACTTGAAGGGAGTACCCTGTTTTAGTAGAGCGTTAAGGGGCGAAGCTATTTTTGCGTAATTAAACACAAAACGACGGAAATAGCTAGTCAGACCTAGAAACTGTTTTACTTGTCGCGTATCACTAGGCAAAGGAAATTTTTCTATAGCTTTTATTTTAACACTTCCCGGTTCTATGCCCCCTTCACTTATCTCATGTCCTAAATAAGTTATTCTATCAGCTAAGAAAACACATTTTTTAATATTTAATGTCACTTTCACTTCTCTTAGGACTATAAAAAGCCTCTCTAACATTTCAAGAATTGTATCTACATCTTTTGCTAATAAGACAATGTCATCCATATATATTAATATGTTCTTGGATGAGAGTTTTTGTATGACGAGGTTCATTAGTCTCATAAAAACCGATGGTGAATTTGATAGCCCGAACGGAACACGATTAAATTCGTACTGACCATTTGGTGTAACGAAGGATGTTAAATATTTCGAACTATCATCTATCGGAATTTGGTAGTACCCATGCATCAGGTCGAGAACAATAAAGATGCGGCCACCAGCCATTAAGTTGATTTGCTCTTCCATATTAGGCATAGGAAAATTCTCACGTACCGTTATATCATTAAGTCGGCGATAGTCAATACAGAGTCGCCAAGAACCATTTTTCTTTTTAACTAGTAAAGCTGGGCTAGCAAATTCAGAGTTTGAATGTTCTATAATTTTATTTTCTAAGAGTTCGTTAATAATTTTGTCTAAATGTGGCAATTCATTGTATGGGACACGGTAGGGTTTAAATCTTATAATTTTTTGTTCTTTCAATTTAAGGTTCATTTTTATTTTATCAGTTGTACCGAGCTCACTTAAGTTTGTTGCAATGCAATCGCGATATTTGTTTAAAATTTCAATGAGTTTGATATGGTCATTAGGATTACATTTAAAGTTACCGATAGTTATATCATTTATTGTAATTGCATTTAATGTTGTTTGCTTCGATACAGGGTCTCTTAGTCATTTATTATTTTCATTGTTCGTGATTGTTAGTACACCGCTTTTTCTTATAAGGCAGACCTTTTCACTATCTAAATAATTTCTACCTAGGATCATTTCATATTGTTGGAGGCGATCGTCAACGACTAGGATGTCAATTTTAAGTGAAACATCCCCCAATGTAACATTTTTAGTAATTTTACCGATAGAATTATTGCAACTGGTACCAAATCCTTGAAGTTTGGCGTTGCAGTAGTCCATTTTCCAACCGAGATCCTGCACTTTTGATTGTTTGATAGTTGTGCAATCACTTCCTAAGTCTACGAAGGCTACAACGTGATGCCCTTCGATGTCGACATCTTTTAATAAACCGCATTCATCATCCATACGGTGTAGACGATGTATTTTTCTAGGTGGTTCTACGAAAGTTTGATCTCGTTGGGACGAGTGGTGACGTTTCTTGCAATCACGAGATAGATGACCTGGTATTCGGCAATTATAACAAATTGGTTCTCTGGTTTGGTTTGGGTAATGTGATGGACGCTGATGGTTTGCGCGGTTTTTATGTTTGCATTTGCTGGCAACATGTCCTGGAAGCCGACAGTTATGACAAGTTGGTATATAATTTTGATTTTTTTCGCGGTATGACGATTTACATTCTGTTGCCAAATGGCCAGGGGAACGACAATTATAGCAAATTTTGGGAAAAGTTGGTTTAGGATAAGAATGATTTTGCATTTTAAGGGAATTATTGTAGTGAGGTTTTAAAATTGGTCTATGTATATTTTTTAAAATTTGGTTGTTTTCAAATTGTTGTCGTGTCTCTGCTTGTTTTTGAATGTCTTTTAATGATTTTATTTTTTTCAAAAGGTCGGGGATATTATTACAGTTAGCTGTAATTAAATTGTTCATTAAAGTAGTATCTCTAAGCCCAGATATAATATATTTTATAATCGCGTTATTGTCGAGATTTCCACGTTTTCCTAAGGCAGCCATCTCGTAAACATAACTTTCATAACTCTCAGTTTCTTTTAATTGCCGGGATAGTAATTTGACGTGAACATCTGCAGCATTCTCTTCCGAAGAGAAATCTCGCAAAACTTTGAGTTTGAATTCGTCCCAACTACGAATTTCTCCTCTGTATCCATCAAACCAATTTGTTGCTGCATCTCCTAGTCTCAGGGATGCGTAAAATAATGTGCTACGATCATCCCATTCGTAGAGATGACGAATGTTTTCGATCGTTTCGACCCATTGAGAAGCACTTAATGAGGAAGAGTTTGACGGGTTGAATAAAGGAATTATCCTCGTAACCTCTTCTGTACCTAACCTCAACGAAATCTGAGTTGAGGGTGGATTTATTGATGTCGAATTTTGTGACGATCGACTTGGTGAACGACGACATAAGGCTACTTCTTTTTCGAGCTCGAGATTTTTCTTTTTCATCTCTTCGAGTTGCATTTTTAATTTAATAATAGTTGCCTCACCTGGTTCATTATCAATGAATCGTGCTGGTATTTTTCTTTGTCTACCAGTCATTTTGGTTCTTTTGTTTTTTTTTTTTTTTAATTATTTTTAAACTTGTACGTATTATTTTCCTTTTTTTTCGAATTCTCACAAATCACTTCACAACTGAACTGAACAAAATCATAGACGCAATTCGAAATGCAACGGCAAGTAGATAAGTCCCGTTACCGATAAATTCTACAAACTCTACCAAAAGCAAATTTTATATATCTGTTGCGGTCTTTTCTTAATACATTCCTCCAAAACATAAGGAATAAAAGAGAACACAAGATAAAGGATATTTATTTTCCCATTTCCCCTATTCACCAAACAGTGGTAGCTAGCATAGGTAATATGCTATATTCCTCTCGCTTCTCTCTCTTCAACGGATTTATGTATATTCAAATTATATCTCTTACCAAATGATAATGATTAAATGTTTTGTTTTTTTGATAAAGAAAAACTTTTTGTATATTTTACAAACACTGGCTGGATCTCTTATCCCACTTCTGAAAATATTATCTAGAACAATAATAAATGTTTAATTAAATAAGATTGCACTGCGCTAACTCGCCAAGCGCCCTTCTGGTACAGATACGGAAAGCGAACTTAACTCAATACGTCTGACCCACTTGACGAGCTGCATTGTGCGGTCCTACTCTAAACTGTCATACCTTTGAGCAAGAGGGATTTCCCTGCTCAATGTGTTATACTAATGGCTAAGCTACACTATGGCTATATTATGGATGATCTTAGGGGTGGCCTACACTATGTGTAACACAATGGCGATCTGAGAACCGCGGTTTCGTGCGGTTCAATGACGATTCCTTGGCAAATGCCATAATCTTTGAGGAAACGGGACCAAAGCCCTTGTTAGTAACGAAGGTTGAGCTTCAGCTCATCTTCAACTCAATAAAAAATAAAAAGTCAGCAGGGGTCGATGGTATATCCAACGTTGTACTAAGACATTTACCGATGGAGGCAATTGACATTTACACCACACTCTTCAATAATGCACTGAATAATGCATATTATCCAGTGCATTGGAAGACCGCTGTGGTTCATCCTCTCCCGAAAAAGGGAAAGGACAACTCCAACCCGTCAAATCTTCGGTCGATAAGTCTTCTTCCGAGCATCAGCAAAGTTTTCGAAAAGATCATCAATAGGGCTCTGACTAAGTGGGCTGCGGACAACAAAATAATTCCGGATAAACAGTTCGGGTTCAAGGCGGGTCATGACACAATTCATGCTGCGTCTAAACTCGTTTCTGATATCCAATGGAATAAAACAAAACAACAATGCACAGGTGCTGTTTTGGTTGATTTGGAAAAGGCCTTTGACACCGTATGGTTAGAGGGTCTTTACCTAAAACTGAGCAGGCTTGGCATTAGCAAGCCATTGTTGTATATACTTTATGATATGCTTAACGGTAGAAAGTTTGTTGTCAAAAGTGGCAATGTAACTTCTACCACAACATTCTTAATTAAAAATGGTCTTCAACAGGGAGCGGTGAATTCGCCGATTCTCTTCAGCATTTACACCAGCGATCTGATAGGTAGTCTTACAAAGGCAATTGCGTACGCCGACGATCTTATTGCGTACAGAACGGCCCGAAAGGTTGAGGTTATTAGAATTCTCTTGCAGCGTGATTTCGACAAGATTCAGCGATATTGCGACGACTGGAAACTGAAAATAAATGTCCAGAAGTCGGAGACAATTCTGTTCCGGACTCCGTTGGCTAGGGCCACGAGGGATACGTGCAAGAATTGGCGCAAGATGGTTATCGTTGATCTTCACGGGCGGCCATTAGCGAGGAAAAGTGTAGTGAAGTACCTCGGTATCTGGTAAGATCAGTATTTATATTTCGATAGACATATAAATGCTGCTCTGACCAGGGCCAGAGGAGCCTTTGCTCTGACGAAACGGCTGTTTTTTAGCAGTCGGCTTGACTCCAGAGTGAAGGTAATTTGCTACATGGCCCTCATACGGCCGATGATCGTTTATGGTTGTCCTGTGTGGTTCAGCGTTGCCCCTTCCCAGATGGAGAAGTTTCGGGTGTTCGAGCGGCAGTGTTTACGACGCTGTACCGGCTTATATTGAACAGCCGAATCTTCTTACGTGCACTACTATTCCAACGAGGTCCTATACAACGGGGCTCGAATCAACAGAATTGACAATTTCGTGATAAAACTCGTTCGAGGTCACATTGCAAGAGCTGTCTTCGACCAACAATTTAATTTTCGGGGCGTTCTACCCGAACGACGAATATTTTGAAAGTGCACGCTTGAGCGGCTTCATTCCACCAGAGGCATTCCTCTTTTTAGATAGATGCGGTCTGATACAGGATAGATTGGCAGTTCCGTTAATCTACCACGTCAGACGACGAACCGTGGATAGGCGACTCCTGTACAATCGGGACGTCATGGCACAAGGCGGAGCAGAGCTCCTTCGGTTCAGTAGGGCTGTGTCCGAATGGGACCGAACTGATAGGGTGAAGCAAGAGAACCAGTTTTGGTGGCTTCAATCGGCACTTGATAGTGAGTAGTCGGGATGGGGTTTTAAGCCTTGGCCGGCTTACATACTTCTTTTATAGTTTTAGGGTTTAGTTTTAAGTAGAATAGGCATGGTGGCACAAAAAAAACATAAAAAAAAATACAAAAAATACAAAAAAAAAAAAATAAAAATAAAAAATAAAAAAAACATGGAATAAAAAAAAAAAAATACAAAAAAAAAGACAAAATATGAAAAACAAAAAACGTTAGATAGTTAGATTTGCTGCTGTGGTTGTTCTAGTTTTAAGTAGGTTATAGGTAGAATAGGTAGTTTTAGTTAGCTTTAAGTTTTATATTAAGGACCTTATTTTAAGTAGTTTTTAAGTAAAAATAAAAAAAGGATATTGACATTAGTTTTTTTCTAAATTTTCTAATGAATACAAAAATAAATAAAATGAATTGAAGTTGAATAGATGTTAGGGCCGAAAGGCATTAGCATTAAGTATTATTGTTTAACTTAGAGTGTCCGTATGGGACCAGTAAGTTAGTTGTAAGTTATGGTTAATTAGGCTAGTTTTATGAATTTTTGTCTAGCTTTAAGATAGATTTAAGATTGAATTAATAAAAATGAATTGAAAAAAAAGTGCGTTGGACTGTCATTCCAGAGGTCTTGGGTTCGATCCCTGCTGTGCCATCTAAAGTTTTTATCACGGGTACTGCCTCTTGCGAGGAATTGACAAATTCTCCAAGAGTACCTAATTCTTGTCATGAAAAGTGCTTTCTCAAATAAGCCGTTCGGATTCGGCGTAAACCTGTAGGTCCACTCCATCCCTGACAACAGTACTCGCACACAGGAATGGTTGAGAGTTGTAAGTCACTAGGCCCTAGTTCTCAATGGATTGTTGCGCCACCCCATTTATTTTTATTTAATAAGAAAAATTAAGGTTTTACCTACTTTTTTTCGAATCATTTTCAAAGGCGACAAATAGTTTTAAACCATGCTAATAATAGCACAGATAATAATTGTATACAATTATTATCTGTGATAATAGTGCGAACATTTTTTGTTTAGTTTTCTTTTAGGGATAAATAATTTAAAAAAAATGACTTATACAAGGTACATTTACTTTAGAAATTTCTTGAGAAAATTCAAATGTTATTAACTTCCCATATAAAGTTATTGTAATTGGTCCAATTTTTCGTCGTCCATAGCTCAAGAACCAATGGAGATATTGACTTCAAATAAATTTTGTTCTACAGATAATAATGCAGAATCATGCAGAAAGGAATCTCAAACAAATTGAGTGGGTGTTTTTTTACCATAGCAAATAAAAAAAAAGGTGAACCAATGACGCTAGCGACTTGACCAGTTAAATTTTATATTATATATTGTAATGTGATTCCAAACTGGTATATTTTTGTAAATCATAAAAAAATATTTGTCCCCTCGAATATTTTACGACCAAAATATGTATTTATCTCCAAAATAATTGTATGCAACGAAAAATAACATTTTTGACATCTGGAGAAAAATCGAATTGACAGTTTTTGTACAAAAAATAAAAACCTAAGAAAACAATAAAAATGGCTTCAAATTAATTTTATCTCACAGAAAATATTGTTTTCGACATTTAGCTAATTGTTATAAAAATCCAACAGTCAGTTTTTTTTATAAAAAATTAAAATCTACAAAAAATAATACGCAAATTGGTAAAAATTATTTTTTGACTAAAATCTCCTTTAAAAAATAGATTTTGAAATCAAAGTATTTAATCATATGCAAAATATTTTTTTCAATGTTTAAATTTTTTTGAATAATTAAACGGGATGGGAAGTTATCAGTGTGGGTCACATCCCAGCCTCTTTTTTTAATATATATTGAAAATATATGTTCAAATAACAACTTTAATGGTCACTTATTTAAAAACTCTCTTTAGTTGATGTGATGTTAGCACCCTACAAATAAATCAATAATAATTGAGGTGAAAATTAAAATTGACAAACATTTAGTTAGATATAAAAAATTAAGTTAATTTTGATTTGAAATTAGAAGTGCATTTCTTCAAAATTAAATTCCCTAAAATTAGAATGTAATTTTTTGTAACGTGATTACTTAAAATCTTAATTTTGAATTTAACTATTATTTTATTTCATTTAAACAAGTTAAGTCTAGAAGGAGACATTAAATTTAAAATGTTTAACTTAAAAAGAATTTTTTGTATAATGCCCTTTTTTTATTACACTATCTTTAGCCATTTGTCCGTTTTTTAAACAACCAAAATGAGGGTGAGGAGGATTTAGGTTCTTAAATTAATTTTGTTACTTTTTTAGTTTAATAC
The DNA here is from genome assembly GCA_951509635.1 of Eupeodes luniger. Taxonomy (NCBI): domain Eukaryota; kingdom Metazoa; phylum Arthropoda; class Insecta; order Diptera; family Syrphidae; genus Eupeodes; species Eupeodes luniger. The sequence goes on from OX608074.1 coordinate 61,923,675, forward strand.
ATTAACTTAACAAAATTATTTCGTAGAAACTTTCTTATATTTTTATCTACACAAGAACCTGCCAACCTTAACAGATACTATCGTACTTATTCATGTACCTATTTAAACTCTGGACCTATCTGCTTCTAAGGATAAATATAGAAAAATATGTTTAAAATAGGTACACATGCATAAATTCTCAATTTTTTTCAATTTTAACACAGTTGTTTTGCGCTGCAAAATATTAATGAAAAAAGTCTGAAGCTACTATTAGAAGGTTAACGTAAACGGTCAACGTGTTGACCTCTTTGACGTAAAAATGACGTCATTTGTATTTCTTATATGATTACATTGTACCAATTTTAACATTCTTTCACTCACTAATAAGAAAAAAATAAAAATAACGTTGGCTTAAATAAACATTATTTTGTCAAATCGTGTGATAGTCAACGTTTTAAGCATTGACGCTGTGAACATTGATGGTGTGTTGACACAGACCATTTAGATTTTTTTATGATGTCAGAGAGTCGACGCGTTGACCGTTTAGTTCTGTAATAACGAAAGCGCTATCCAACTTGCAAGAAATAACACATGTTCAGCCAAAATCAAATATGTAGAAACAATGGGCAGGTTCAGACAACATAAGGGACTTCATTTGCAGTCAACTTCATTCTTTTAACGTAAATTTTGACCAAGGCAACTAGATAGTTTTTCAAGTGTCATGAAATTAAAATTCAGAACTTTACTTCACAAACTTCTACTTCAAGTTCATAGTACAAAAATTACCAAAATCATTATTTCCTCAGGCAAGCTACAAGTCTATCATGATTTGTATTTTGTATTGTTAAGAAATATGAGTTATTTCTTTTCCAAATTGAAAAGGAACCCTTTTACAGAAAGCACTAAATGAAGTTGTGCAGAAAATAAATAAATCATTGAGTAATAAAGTTCAGCTTTTAGTTGAATTAAAAAACATGATCAATTGTCATTTTGACATAAGTTGACTTGGCTTGATAGTAAGGGAGATTTTTCTTGCCTAACTTTCTAGTCAACTTTCCAATAAAGTTGCCTTAATTGGAAGGAAATGTTTTGGCAGCTGGCCAATCAGATGCAAGAAACTTGCCTTACTTTCAAGTCCCTTATGGAAATATAAACTTGAAATACATTCCAACCATCTTTTGTCATCTACCGAGCACTCAGCAGATGCTAGTGATTAGGACTAATTAGTTAAGGTACTATTAATTTTGTTACTATTCATTCGGGGAAAATGTTGATCTAAAAAAACGAATTATACTCGGTCACTAGCTCGAATACTGTGGGTAAATTCTTTGGCATTTTGTTGTAAGCTTTCGCTCTAACTTCTTCGGTGCTTTGAATGCTAGAACTAAGAGAAATATCAACCAGCGCTCAGGCAATGCCCTGCCAGTGACAGAACAATTAACATTTATATTATACATATTTGGCAACTGTTGTTATTAAAAGTAATGGTTTAACACTTCTACGATCGCAAAGATTTATTTCAATTAATCTTATAATAATATAGAAAAAAGCAAAGAGGTAAGCTCGGGTTTAAGGTTAGAAAGGAAGTGACGAAATATAATTAGATGACAGTAAAATGAATAACAATCTAAAAATGCAAACACTGCTGCCATCAAATTATTTAAAGGTGTTATTACATCACTCCCTCAGACTTTATTTGGAAAAAAGACTGTTTTTTTTCCTTATCCTTCCCGTACGTTAAGTGTAGGCGTAGCTGTGGATTCAGTCATCTGCGTGGTTGTTTTCTGTTGATCAATTTGAAATCCTGGTATCTGACGGCCCGATCGATGCCATGGGGCTGGACTTACTTTGTTGCCTAATCGAACATCGCTGTATGAAGAGCTGTCGTGTGACGATAATGGATCTGTACGCAAATGCAAATCAATGTCGAGATCGTCAGTGTTAACTTCGTCTCCGTTTTCTGTATTTTTTCGTGCTCACAGTTGATTTTGTTGACGTTTGACGTTGCCTCTAGATGTTTGTACGATGAACATCATCCGACCGACCACCTTGGTTATCAGTCCAGCGATCCAACGATTACCTCTGATATAAGATCTTGCAATTTCCACTGGTAATTTTATATTTACTTTTCCCTTTTTTTTAATTATTATTTTTATCTCATATTTTGTTTATTTTCATTTCTTTTTTCAGAAATTACAAGGACCAGAGGATTTCCAGGCGTCCGCAACACTTGTTCCCAAAATTTAAATTCTCAAAAAAACCTTAATGTTTCAAAATTCTTATTTGAAAATCTTTAGAGCAGTTTATTTTTTTAAATTAATTTTGTACACATAAAATTTTTCAATTTTAGTTAAAATATATATTTTAGGTATGCAGTTATTTTGAACTAATTAATATACAGTTTCGTAAAAAACTGAAGACCCCTTTTGGATACATCGAATTTTGAAAAAATGTACTATTTTAAAAAAAAATCCAAAAATAAAGCCAATATAAGAACTTGTGCAGAAACAAAAAAAATCAATTGAAATCAGTTCATTAGTTCTTGAGAAAACTTAAAAACAAAATAACGTGGGGTACCCTTCGGGAGCAATACAAAAATCTATCGGCTTAAGCAACTAAGGTACCTACCTATATATAAACCATATTTACATATATGTTGTTTATGCCCTTTAAGGTCCGAGCTTTATTGTCCACATTAATTTGTTAAAAATGGAACAAAAAGTAGAATTGTTGTAATATAAATAAAAGCCATACATTTCATATTAAAAAAGATCCTGGGGTGCGACCCACAATGATAACTTCCCATCCCGTCTGTTTGTAGGTTTTCGTGTTTTGTTAAAAAAAAAGTTATCAGTTCAACTATTCTTAAAAATTTTAAAATTACTAACAATATTTTGCATAATGATGAAACAGTTTTATTTCAAAAGCTATTTTACCGAGATTTTTAGTAGAAAACCAATTTTAGTAGCATTTCTTAAAAGTTTTTATATCTTATAAAAACAAATACAAATTGGATTAATTAAATTAATTTGAAGTCAATACATTCTATCGTTCACGAGATATCGAGAACCGACATTCATTTTTTACCAATGTTGCGAACTATTTTTTGTAGATTTTAATTTTTTATGAAAAAACTGACCGTTGGATTATTATAAAAAAATTACTGTGAGATAAAATTAGTTTGAAGCCAATATTTTTAATTTTTGTAAAGATATTTGAGTCAAAAGTAGTTTTTTACCAACTTTTAGTAATGTTTTTATTTTTTGTAAGAAAACTGTCAATTCGATTTCACTGAAAAAAACTATAAACGGGATGCAGCTAATGATAAATAGGCTTCAACTTTATTGCAAAACATGGAATCTGCAAATAAATCTTTCTAAATCCAAAATGATGATATTCAGAAACGGTGGTGGGAGATATTCCAGGAGGGTGAAGTTGAAGTTTGACGAGAAACCTAACTTGAATCTAGAAAAACATTTAAAAAATAAAAATAAATAAATTAGGTGGCGCAACAGTCCATGAAGAACCAGGGCCTTGTGACTTACAAATCTCAACCATTCCTGTGTGCGAGTAATGTTGTCAGGGATGGAAGGGACCTACAGTTTATATGCCGAATCCGAACGGCTAATTTGAGAAAGCACTTTTCATGACAAGAATTACTCTTGGAGAATTTGTCAATTCCTCGCAAGAGGCAGTATCCGTGAAAAAAGTTAGGTGGCACAGGCAGGGATTGAACCCAAGACCCCTTGCATGACAGAAAAATATTTACAATCCAAATTATCGGAAGCAAAGCGTGCTATGTGTTCTGTGTGGAGAAGTTGCATTCTAAGAAATAGCGTTTCGCACAAACACAAAGTATTTCGAGCTAACGCAATAGCAATACTGTTTTACGGAGCGCAAGTATGGGGGTATCGATCGTTTGAAGCTGTGGAAAAGGTCCTCCGTTTTTTGTTTTTATTAAAAGTACTTTCAAATTGCCAAGTACGACGCGCAACTATGTGTTACATCTTGAAACAGAAATAGGACCCCTCTTTTTAGACACAAATAAATTGCATTTTAACTACGTGTCAAGAGTTAAGGCGATGGGTGACGAAAGATTTCCGCGAATAGTACTCCCACAAGCTATCAATTCTGAATTTTCGTGTGTTAAAGAGTGGAAGAAACTGGCAATTTAATGCTCAACTACTTTTTCAATATCAGCAGACGAAAGTATCGAGGTGCTTAAGGTGAATTTTGATGACTTGCTGAAAAAAGTCGGCAACATGATGTACGATAAGTTTATGAGCGAAGCTGAAGCAACTATTTACAGATCTTACTACAGTAAAGTTAACCATTTCTTGAACCACAACACCTACTTCTTGGCCAAAAACAGTACACAAAAAATCAGCTTGTTATTTTAAGTAAGATGTGAACTCATCAATTTGAACTACATTCGTCACCGCCAATATTGTGCGATTTATGCAATCGCAAAGAACGCGAAGATATATTTCATTTCCTGGGAGTTTGTCCAATATTCAAGGAGTTCCGAAAGCGCTATTTTGGAATAGATATACTCGGCTTAGAAGAAACAATCAACTTCTTGAATGGAGAACTAGGTTGGGACCTTCTGTAAGAATACTCATTAAACGCTCTTCGCTATAGAACCAGAATAGTTGAGGAAAATTTTTAGGGTTTTAAAGTTTGAAAATTATAAAGATTATTTTATTGAATTTTATCTAATTAGCTTTTTTCGTATACATATATAAATAAAAAAAAACATGTCAGTCTGGTAGACGGCCCTCGGCCAAATCATTTAAAGACTTGTGTAATCTTACAATTAAGAATATAATGTTTTGTTCTTGTATCTTTTGAAGTCAATAAAACTAACTAACTAAAACTACTCAAAATTTAACTAAATGTTGAAAACAATATTTTTGTTCGTAAAATAGTTATTCAAGATGACAATTTTTTTTTGTTTTTTTTTTTTGATTTATAAAAAAACCATTAATTTGATTTTTTTTTTTCAAAAAATAGGTAGGTACGCAAAAAAGATCGCTAGAGCTGTGAGCTATTTTGCATAATTGTATGCATAGTTTTATGATTGAAACAAATTTGATTTATCTGGTTACACAATAACACTGGTCAACAAAATTTAGTTTTCTTGTCTCACACAACACCAAACAATAATTTTCCAACATAAAACGGTGGCAAAAACACATAATTGTACTCTTGATGATTTTTCATATTTTTTTCAAAATCTTTGTGTTATATCCTTTGCTGAGTTAGTACCTTATTGCAGGCTTTTTTGCTCATGTCCTTCCTAAAATATGCTTAGATTCGTTTATGAACACAATTTAAACTGCAAACTGATAAAAATAAATTATTTTTCAGGTTTTGATTAGATTTGTACACATTTAAAAAAAGGTTATCAACAAAATGTTAAGACTTATTGTTCTAAGCTTTGCGGAAGAAACCGTTTTAGATAACATGGGCAATTGGCAGAAATAAGAAAATTAAAAAACAGAAGACCGAGAAAAATGTTTTTGAATATGATAACCTTTGAAACGATAAAAATAAAATTGCAAATTTCCTTAAAACGATCAAGGAGTTTCCGCGTTACATTTTTTTAAACCCATTTTTTGATAACCAGGTTTATATTTCAAGTAAGCTTCTCTGTATTCATAAGAGTTTGGAATCGGATTCAGTCCTTTGAAAGAAAGATTAGTTCATATTAAAAGCTAAGAGAACAAAATAATATTACAATTATAAATAAGCGTAATTAAAAAACTACATACAAAGCTAAGTCTTGATTGAAAGTAAATTTTAGTGTTGAAATAATAAACAAAGCTAAAAGTCTTCATCATTGAAATTATGAAATGAGAGTGTAACAAACTATAATTTTATCGTCATTTGGTTTAATTACACCACTTATTTCTGGCATATGAAATTTGTATTTATTTTGCAAAAGTGCGAATTAAAATTAATTTTGTACTTTAAAAACTTAAGCAATAAAAAAAAACATGAACAAATAGGTTGGGATTGCTAGTAATATTTTTTTAAAGATGTTTTCTTTGACCACTATAAATGTTCACAAATAAAAAGAAAATCAATTACATGAAATCTGAGTTCGTCGTTCGGAAGACTAACAACTAATGATAATTTTTCAAGTAAGTAAGAGATTAAGAAAAATCAATCAACCTGTTACGGCTCTTTAGAATACCCTAACAATAAAAATCATCGGAAACAACTTTCTACTTGCGACATATATGAACTATATGACAAGTATTGCATTCGTAAAAACTCGAACTCGAGATTTTAATCAAACATGACATTACGATGGTAAAGAAGTCGGAAAAATGGGGGGACCCGATTCCGTCCGTCAGTCTATCTCCTCGCCCATATAGCCCAAACCATTGGGTCATTTGAGTTCAAACTTGGAAATTAAGGTTCTACCTAAGTCGATTCGCGTAGGTGTTTTTTTATAAGCTCTAAATAACTGCATACTAAAATATTTGTATACTCAAAGTGAAAACAAAGTTTTTTTACAGGTACATTTTTAAATTTGAAATGTTATTAAACAGAATCTTTAGATACACGAACAAGTTCGTGTAACCCAATTTAACCTGTTGAGTTTTATTTTATTAACAAAACAAAAAACCGGCATGTCTATTTCGCATTTTTTTAATTGAAAAACTACCCTAGTCAAAAAAATTGCTTGCAGGAAAAATTAAACTTGCAAGAAACTAGACATTTAAAGACTTATTCATCAAATTTGTTTAAATGTAATTACAACTCTTTTCCAAAAATTAAGATCCAAATGAAATTTACTTAGTTACATAACACTAATGATGACATTGCAGTAAAAATGGGCCAGGGTAAACCGTAGTTAGCCATTTTTTTAAATCCTCTATACATACAAATTGGAGGTAGGACCTTATTATAAATATTATTATACAATTTTTAAAACTTCTGAAAAATTCAATTTTTCAAGAAGGCATGTTTACTTGTAATTTTTTTATTTATATTTAATAAGTGCAAAGGTTCATTGAATTATCTTATTTTATGTACGATACTGAACCGATTTAATGTGTATTAATAATATCCAATGGATATTTAGATACAATCCTTAAGAAATTTGCCGTCACCAAAACTGCATAAGAAGAAAATTAAAGAAAAGCAATGGTTTAAGTTCCTTACCAACCAACTTATCTGTAGCTTAATACTTGCGGCATAATGCGCTCTTACACATATTTTCTTTGATGTATAACAATAAAGCATATTATTTATCTGTCGTAGTAAAGAAGATTGGGTAGTTTAGAGAATATTGATACCAAAAATAAACGAAAGCATCGTCACAGGATATGTTTGTATTTTACTGGGAGGCACTTCGTATCTTGGGCAATTAAACATCAACAACTGTTGCTTTATCTACGAGAAGCCGAAAATATGGAACTTTCGACATAAACTTATCAACAATGTGGCTTCATGATCTCAAGTGAAATTGATATTATTAAACAAGCAGGATACTTATCAAGACACAAATGTATTATTCTCTGGCATCATTTAATCCGCGAAAAGCAGTACATGAATGTTATACACTCTGCGAAATAATGATAAGGACAAACAAAAAAAACACTGTTGTTCCGTGTGTTTTTATGAAAAATAACAATCAAGGAATGGCATAATAACGGTTTTACTAAATTTCTCTCTCTTGTACCGTTAGTCTAACAATAATTTATTGATCTTTATTGCGATACGAAAAATATATAAGGCCAAGTGATTGTATTTAAAAATCGTTATTAAAAAGGACCAAAAATAAGAAAATCTTCAGATAACAAAGGTTTGTTAATCATATGCGAGTATACTTTGTAAACCACGTAAATAGATTGAATTTATTAGAATAAAACACGTCGCTGATGTTATAATTATAATGCCTCCTGAGAGCGATTATCCGAATAAGAGCGGGATCTTGTTCCTGATTACCGAGAACAGAGGAAGACACCTAGCCGAATCGGTGGCATACTTTCAAGAAGTAAATCTGTAATAGACATTTTCTTAAAGCTGCGTTAAAATTATGGAGTTAAGCGAAGTTCAGGTAAAAATCTTAATTAACCTAACGAGAAATCAAACGCCAAGCAAACCGTTATTGAATCGATAAATGACAGTCAAAATAATGGAATTTGATCTTTTTAAGGTGATAGTCAAATTGATACCTAAAAAGCTGTCACAACAAAAATGTGTTAGGCATTTTCCTACAAATACATATGTCGTTTGTGAATAGAGCTACGCTTTTTCAGTTACCTTTTTTAGGTACAAAAACACATTTTTGTGAAAAAACACATCCACACTTTTATTAAGATATTTTATAGGAATAATTTTAAAATTTCACCATAACAAAACAATGAATTGTGACAATTATAATATGAAATTGTTCAATCGAATTGAATTATTTTACACAGACGGAATGAAAATGATAGCCAATTTGACTATCAAAAATATGATAGTCAATTATCACCTTAGCCGATTCCACCTCAGTTTCATCTGAAAAGCATATATATGTACTGTACATACGTTTTTATGAAAATATGGGTTAATATTTAACATAAATTTCGGTTGGGGATAATGGAATACTCAGCCCTATTATGAATTCGAAAAAAACTATTGCCAAATACGTTCCTAGTGGAGAATCTCATCCAATTTTGCATTACGAACGTATTCCGCTTTACAATGGAATTCGTGAATGGCCTTAATGTTAAAATTATACTTCCGATCATAATGAATGCATACAGTTTTAGTTTTAAGTTAAAGATAATCGTTTAATTCCTGATTTGTTTCAATTATTTAAATATGATTTAAAGGTAAAAGATTGTATAGTCAAAATTTTAATGAAATGAAAATTCATTGAAAGCTTTTTCCTTGTAATATATTGATAGTTTCTGAATTTAACTTTACTCGAAATTAAAAAAAAGAATGTAAAATTTAACTTGATATTTGTTTAGTTTTTGAAATTAATGTGAGAACACTGAAAACAAATTCCAATTCAATTTCCAAACATTGGGGCTTTTGTAATCTGAAATTTAAAACCTTGAAATAAAATATACAAATTTCAAGGGATAGATTCGACATTATTCACGTTTAAAATTTTTTAAGAAAGGAAAGATTACAAGGGAAATTTTATTCACGATAGGTCCCATTAGCTAATAGTTTAAATAAAATTATTCTTTTTCATTCGTAAGACACGTGCTGGTAAAGTATATTTTTTCAATGTATTTTTGTTGCTTATAAAACAGTTCAATTCTTCTGCAATTCACCAAAAACACTCAAGTTCACACTTCTTGTACTGAGTCTAAAAAAAGTATATTTCAATCAAAATGTAAATGCAATTGTTTTTGATAAAAAACATGAGGAAGGATTATTCCAACAGCGTTTTTGTAAATGCTTGGACTAGAGCCTTTCTACAGACGATGAGGTAGTTATTTTTTGGTATATTTTAACTATAATAAACCCTTAATTGGTAATCTTAAATGCACATTAACCGTATGAGAAAAAAAATACAGCATAACTTTTTTCTTTATGAAGCAACTAACTCGGCAAAAAATGATTTGAAGACATCAACTAAACGATATTTTCTGTAAGCTTTGATTTTTATATTACTTTTTATTTAAAACTGTCCATACTTCGCAACTTACATACAACAAATATTACTTAGAAATGACGATTGGACCGGTTTCCTTACGGGCGTCTCTTTGCTTAACTACAATTTGATTTGCGATACGATCCAAATCACGTTGTCCAATGGATGTAAGCTTGCGGCCACCATCAGGGTGCTTTTCGATTAAGCGGGCATGTTCCAATGCTTGCAAAGCTTTTCGTGCACATCCATCGGCAGAACGACAGAAGTGGGATGGATGAACACCGTTGCGTTTACGGCCACCATATATCTTAGTTATGGAACCAACACCAGCAGGACTACGGTGATACAAGTGACGAAGGATCGACGCACAACGAATGTAGAACCAATCGGGGTCATAAGGGGAAAGCTCCTTGAACTTGGCAGTCTTAATGATGTCCATTTGTTCAGGAACCTTTAGCTTGCCAGTCCTGAGAATTAAAATATAAGACATTACAAGTATAGAACATTTTAAGGTTACAATGTGTATAAGTCTTACTTCTTCAAGAAGACGGCGACATGTTTTACAACAGCATGTTGATCAATATCCTTAACTGTTACACCAGGCATCTGAGAAAAAAGAATTCGGTATTTTAAGAAATCAATCGTTCCATTAAGATGCAACAAAAAATATCTCAAGAGACTGAGATTTGGGAATCATGAAACACATTTTGGTGACAAATTAACAGAGAGAACATATTTATTAAGAACATATACACGATTTTCCAAAAAAAATCCTAACATTTTACACGTTTTAAATAAGAATTATATTAAAATGACAGAAACCATACCTTACTTGATAAAGTGAACCGGAAGAAAGGACATTTTGTATGAAGTTAGTGTCTTTTTGAACATTTGAGCAAATTGGAGAAGGTCTCGAAAAGAAAATATGAGCTACTTATACCATACATGTTCACTTGCTGTACACAATGCTAGCGCGTTAACTACGCTCATTAAAATCCAAACCTAAAGGCCTCTAAACAGTAGGTTTGATGGAAACAGTTAAAATTAATTTTTAAACGCTATCTCTTGTTTCATAGCCTCAATAATCTTTTTCTGGGATGACTTTAAATTACTACAGCACGTAAAGTTTTGTTTCTCTCAAATTATTTGTGAAAATAAAATTAATTCTAACCAATTGAAATTGATTTTGATACATAAAAAGAAGGTTGAACAAAATATGAAGATTTTGTTAAACAGAACAATTCACCAAAGAGAAGCTAATTGTGTAGAAAATATACGATAAAATCAATAAGAAACAAAACTGTTACAACAAAAATTAATTTTATTTAAAACATTTTCTTTTTTCTTTCACAACAAACTCAATCAAAAATACTGCTTGTGACTATTGCTTCTGTTGGCCAAATGTGCCTGTGGCCGTCCCAGCAGTATTGTGGCCGTCCCGGCAGCTTATAGGCGGGGTTGAGAAGATTCTGAACGATTTCGTATAGGTCCTTATGGCCGGAGCAGAAAAGGTCAATTCCTAGTTCCAGATTCGTACCAAAATTACACTCGCCTGGCTTGTCCAAAGCACTGAGGATCTTCTTGATGTTGGCATCGCTGTCCATCAAGGGGCGATAGCCCACTGTTGTGGTTTTATTCACTGGAACAACGATTCCCACATTGTGGAATGTTTTGACACAAATTTTCCTAGCTTGCTGCGACTTAGCCTCCACCAGAGATTTCCTTTCATACTTATTCTCCTCCACAAATGAACTTTCTCATATCTCCCAAACCCTTGTGATTGAACGGAGTTACCGGAAAGTCTTTCTCCAGGTAGTAAGTGAAAGCGTCGAACATATTTGTGGCGACGAGTTCGAAGACGCATCCCTTGGAAACGTCATTAAGAACTATGAGCAAGTCTTCCTCGTCCTTGGGGTCGTCACGCCAGTAGTCATAGTGAATTCCGATTCCTCGCTTAACAAAGAGCGTTTGAAACTCTGGAGGATTATAAAAGAAAACTGTAAATAAAAAACAAAAAGCAATAATTCTTAGTTTGTAAGGAAATTGTATAAATAACATTACTTACCACGACCAAATTTATTTTAAAATGAAATATTTGTTTTGACAGCAGCCATTAGCTGTTTTGTTTCCAATAATTTGAGCGCTGAATGTTTCGAAAAGTTTGTTTGTTTAGTTCAACTTTGAATTGCTGCTAGTTTTCGAGAAGTTTTATATAAAACTTGTGGTTAACGAAAACTTGTGGTTTACCAAAAATGTATGGGAAAACTTGAGTTTTCGAAGTAGGTTTTCGGCCAAAACCGATAATTTCGCGAAAACTGGGTTTTGGGCTTGGTGTGAAAACTTATTACAATAACTCGGGGAAATAATTTGTTAATATCTCATTCCCTCTTAAAAAAAAAGTTTTCAAAATAAAACCATAATCCCGTCATATTATTGTTGCTTTGAAAAAAACTAGCTCACCGTGTTTATTGGGCTGTACTACTAACCAAACAATAATGTCGACAAAAATAAAGTGCAAGGTTAAAATAAAGTGTCAATCTTAAACGAAAACTTACTAAAAACATATATAACCTTTCTGATTATCCTATCACTTAAGTTGATTTTGATGTCAAACTCTCATAATTTGTCTGATACCTTTACTGTTAAGTACATAGAGAAACATACTTACCAAGAGAGCCAACCGGTATCCGTCTTGACTGAAACACCCTCAAATTCCATTTGAGGTGAACTCTCTCAAATTCCGAAACAGTCTCAGATTGGACTACAAGAACAAATTATGGAATTCTTGTGAATTGTCAAAAATGACAGTTTCCCAATTTCGATTTACAAAACAAATTGAGATTCTTGAAGTAGGTTTTTGTAAGTAATTTTGTTTTATCTAAATATTTAACAGATTTTTAATATTTTCAGATCAAAAACCTTTATAATGAAGAGCTACAAGTGTATTTCCTTGAATAAACGATAGTTATATCTCCAAACCAGAAGAAAACAATTTCACTTATTTGACTCGGAGTTCAAGAAGATACGTTCATATAAAAATCTCTTAAACAAAAGAATATTTTATTAACTTTGTTTCAGCTATGGATTAACGCACAGAAAGCAAATACCCTCAAGAAATTTGGGAGGTGTAAAAATTACATTTACTTCTTTCGATCGTGATTTTGTTCCTAAACGACGTATGAAACGTGGCTTGACAGACACTTGTAGATGGGAAACCATTTTTATTGCATTGAATTCTTAGCTAAATACATAAGTCCTATAAAAAAGTAAATTAAATCTCAGTCAAGAAGATGTAACAATGATCGACTATGATGATACAGAAAGCAACTTCCCTCAAGAACATGGGTTGGCCTTTGATGGTAAATTGTTGTTGAAAGCCTGTCGAAGATAAGAATATATTTCTACACTCAGGTGCTGCTGTATCATTAACGATAACATCTACCTCCACTTCAGCGGCCATGTTGGGCTCATGCGTTGACGGTGGAGGTGCAAATCAATTCAACAACACCACTAGAACATCCTCAGCAATGTCATCGACTTTGTGCAACTTTGCGAAATTCAAGTCAAAAATGCAAGTCAAAGCTTCGACATTCAAGTGTTGGAAAGACTCAACAGCAACGGCAGAGTGTGCAGGCAAATCAAGTTAGATAATTCATTTACTTACAAGCAATCTAAACCGGTATATTTTAAATTCTATAACATCCTCTACTTATTCATCAGCCGCTTAAAAATATGATGAAAGCCGAACAAAAAAAAAATTACCATTGCAGCAACTACAGAAACATCTTTTGGTTCCAGAGAGTGCAACTGCGCGTACATGTAAATCTATATTTAAATAAAATGCAGCTAATGTACCAATTAAAATAATAAAAAAAGTACCCTCAAACTTTCTCAAAGGAGACGAAACGCGACGGTCTTTGATATAATCTAATAAAGTTTTCATATATATATATGTACATATATGAAAATGTTGAACTTACATATTTTATTTTTTTTAGAATTTTTCGACTAGTCGAAAAATAACAAGAAAGTTAATTTAAGAGTAATTTATCTATTTGTACGTACTATAAAATATGACAACCGGCAACACTTGCATTAAAATGCCATTTTAGTTTACAGCTTAATCATGGAAAGCCATGTATTGAAGTTTAATAGCTAAACCAAATCCACGTGTTCGGTCGTGCCAACTTTGACATATTCAGCCCTATCAGGAGTTTCGCCCGAATGTCATTCCACCCGAAAAAAATTCCCTTTTTCTTTTCCCTTACTTTGAGTTTCACCCGAAAAAAAATTGTGTTCGAAAAATTCCCCTTATCAGGAGCATTCAATTCGGGCGAAATATCACACATTTGACAGCTAAAATGTTCACTTAAATTTTGGTGGCGAAGAGGAAGGCAACAACGTTAAAATGTAAGTTTTTCGACGAAATTGTTTATTATTAGCAAAAATGTATTAATTTTTCTTTTATTTTCAGGAGTTCACCAAATGAGAACACAGAAACGTATCAATCGGAAGCATTTTACTCATCCGATGAAAATGTATATGAGGAGGAACAGATAGAAGACATCGAGGAGATCACCATTGTTTCGGCTCCACGTCCAGCACCTGTTCCTTCTCAAATTATCGACAATAGTGCCTCCGCTCTGAGAACAACTTTTCAAGAAGGCCAAAAAAAGAGTATTGACAAAGTCAACGCGCAGCAAGTTTTTATTCTTATGGACGAACTGGAAGTCTAAAAAACACTTTGTGTGAAGGTTGATGAAGCTATTGTAGTGATGAAAGAGCATAACAATCAAATGGAAACTAATATGAAGAAGTTATACCGATCACTAGATAGCATTCATTATCAACAAAAAGAGCAGACAAAAGAACAGAAGTGGCACAATCATGAAATGGAGAAGTTAAGAAAAGAAGAAATTGAATTTAAAAAAAAAAAAAAAAAAAAAAATAATTGAGCTGAAAGAACTGAAAATCAAACTTATGAAAGGAAAAGAAAATATGTGAAGTGTTTTGTATGTGTTGGTTGTTTTTTTTTTAAATTATTGTTTTCAGTGTGGAATTCATATTTTAAGATTTCACACATTTTTGCTTTCATTTATTTTTTTTCGTCGATTGATCAGGGGTGGATCCATACTTTTAATTGGGGGGGGGGGGCATACACTTAGATGAGTTTTTACTCACCGCTTAAAAATGTTCTTTAATGTCTTGTAAAGGAGGCTAACAAAATTTAAATAACATAAGGTGCATCTTAACCTTACGTTTACACATTTGAAGGGCTAAACTGACAACTTTCGTTATCAAATTATAATAGAACACTGTTGTACAATGCACGCAATTTATAATGACTCCCTACATATGAAAGCATTCCAAGATTCCAAAAGTTTTCTAAATATGCTATATTTAAGAGCTAAATCACAATATTTAGAGGGTTTTTGGAGCATTTCACGCAGAAATGTAAGAAACTGTTGTGAAAAGTATTTTTTTTTCCAAAAATAAAATATACTTTTTTTGTTTCCATTTATTTTAATGCGAAGAACGCTACAAAACCTGAAAAATCCAGAAAATGAGAGAGGATCTGATATGAAGAATTGTCGCTATCAGCATAGAGGAAATATATTATCTAGAGCCCCGACCGGTACCCCTCCTACCTGAAACACCCTCAAATTTTATTCGAGGTGAACTCTCTCAAATTCGCTATCGGTGAATACATGTGAGTGGGGAAAAAAACAAAATGGGGGATTGGGCTAAAAAGAAACGTATTCAATTTTTGTGACCTGTCAAAAATGACAATCAATTTTGCAAAACAAAACAATGGATTTCGGATTTGAAGAGTAAGTTTTTGTTAATTGTTTTGATATTTAATATAATTTGATATTTTTCGGACCAAAATTCCTTATAATGAAGAAAGTATATACAAGTTCACTTCATTGAATAAAAAGTAAGTCAAATTGCAGTGAAGGAGGTGCTACAATAATCGATTTATTGTATAGTCTGTGTTTTCATTTTAGATGCTGCCAATAACAAACCATAATGCAGGAAGCAATTTCCCTGAGGAAATCTGGAAGACAAAGCAAACAAGGCGCTGATTTACAGGCAAGTTTTTATATATTACATTTCTCTTAACAAAATATTATCAATGTTTTTAACTACAGATACTGCCCATTGTGTTTGTATGTACATCTCAACGGCATAGCTCCCGCAGGCGTTGACGGTGGAGGTGTCACCATCTCTACCAATATTGAAACGCATTCAATGCAACAAAACCAACAGCAACAACACCACCAAGTCAATGATGCTTCTCCCAGCAGCTGAGTGTTGGTGTTGGAACGACATAATAGCAGCAACTGCCAACTCGGCCTATTCATCAGCTGCCAAGAAATAAAATGCAAGCGGCTCAAAAAAAAACGACGCAACAGCGCGCGGAGATCAATTGTGTAAGTACGAATCGAAACATTCATATCGTAGTCAACTCGCTTAATCTTTATTTTCTAGGTAAAGAGTACTACCAGTCGGTAGTTCTGAAAGAGAAGCAAGAAAAACAAGAGTACAATCGCAGGAAGGCTCCAAAAAATGTCCAACCTTGACTGTAAATTAAGTGAATTCAAATATTAAATCTAAAACTAATCCATTCATTTTGCTCCTAAGGATCGCACTGGCTTAACGGTGGCAATCATTCGGAGGCAAATGGGCTGGCCAGACAAGAACCCCCCAAAGGCCAAACAGATTCAGATCAGTCCCTCGGCAGCTACTGACGATGTCAGCGAGTTGAATCCATCGATTTTCACACAGAAAATCAACATCAAAAACAGTAAGTCAACTTCCATTTGAGATTTCCTTATATAATAAAAATTAATTTCTTTATAGTCACAACAATTCAGTGTGAACAACCTCTATCCGCAGCGGAAGTGTTTGTGGGTCAAGACATCTCTGCGTTGTCGACAATGCGAACATAATGCCATCAAGCCGGAGTACCATTCAGGGTCGATCAAGTATCGTATTCCATTGTTCGCTAACTATCATGTGCCCGACGTTCTTCTTGTGCGTTGTGAAAAGCCACTGAAGCCTGGCACGTGCACTCAATCGATCCTCAAGCTAACTAACCCAACTATGCACGATATGACCACAACCATTATGGAGCAGCCAACCAAGGAAGAGGAACGGCGATAGATCGACTTCGAATAAAAGACGACCGTGCTGCAGCAACATCGACTTCCTCATTGAACACGAGTCTATCGAGGCAGACATAACTGACCGAGAACCACCTTGTGTTAAAAGTCCCACCAACGTCATTCTAGAGATGTTGGATTCTTCGTTTGTCCTAAATCAACGTGACGATTCAAAGGAATTCGACGAAGGAGTTCAAGTTCAACGAGAGGAATCAAAGTAAAGAACAGAAAATTCTAATTAGAAATTCCTATTCTATGTTGTTTCTCCAATTTTTTTTATAGATTCATCACTTGGAGAAAGTTCAAATTGAACTTTACACTTGAAGAAGGACTCAAACCAGGCGATGATGTTACTCTTGGTTTCTTGGTGCAATATGCTTATGCGAATACAGTCACAAACATGCCCGAAAAGAAAAAAACTCAAACACACGCATAATCATCGAAAGTTGTTGTAAAATTTGGTCAAATTAAAGCCTAGATTTATTTCTATATCTAGAAAATAATCTTTTTTGGAACGACTCAACAGTAGTATCAGAACTGCAGAATAGGCAGGCAATTCAGGTTAGTTAATAAACTTACGAGTGATCCAAACAGGA
Organism: Eupeodes luniger; assembly: GCA_951509635.1. NCBI lineage: Eukaryota > Metazoa > Arthropoda > Insecta > Diptera > Syrphidae > Eupeodes > Eupeodes luniger. The sequence continues at coordinate 61,941,029 of OX608074.1, forward strand.
ATATTTAAAATTATATGATTCTTTAGGGCTTCCCGCTGCCGCTGAGGCTGACACCGCCTGCATAGAAGAGGTAGCTGATACGAATTCCGGTTTAGAAGGAACTTGTTGGGACAATATAGAACCTCCTTAATTACGGGAGTCGGAAATCATTGGTAAGCCTTCTTAAAAAATAAATTATAAATAAATTAAATACAAAATAATCTCAGCAGTTTGTATGTATTATTTTAGAACTCCCTGCAATTTTTATAAACTTAAAGACTGACAAAACAGAAGCTGAATTGCATGAATTCATAATGCTCGCATTCACAAAGCTAGTGGCTACATAGTCAAGGGATTCTGATTGGCTAAATCTAACTACAAAAGTAGTTGAAATTTCCCCTTCGCCGTAGTGTAAAATTTTCGGCTACAAAGTTAGTGCACACTGGTTTTGACGTTTCACAATCAGCTGCTCGGTAAGGACACAAGAATTCAAAATGAAATTAATCATTTAGTATTTAAATACATATAAAAATCACTCATATTATATCTTATATTCGGTTTTATTGAATTTAAAAACAAACTATTTAAAGTACTGAAAATACAAATGTTTCCTGTATTATATATTTGCATTTGTCATTTATATGACAGTTCCGGATTGACTAGCTTTGTAGTGAAGTTTTGCATTCACAAATCTAGTTGAATTTCGACTACGTAGCCACTAGCTTTATGAATGCGCCCAATGTCTTTTGAATCACCAAAGCTAAGTGCAAAGTTGTGCAAAGAGTCGTAAAGTATGTTCTACATAAGTCACAAACTTTGAAAGCACTAATTAATGTTTTTTTTCAGCATCTAAACAAAAAGAAGTGGTATTGGAACAAATTCTGCAATGAGGATCGATTTGACTCTGCCGTTCATTTGATCCGACGACATGCTGAAAATATCATCCACTGATAATCTACGTTCATCGTGGCGCAGCTAGTTTTAAAATAAAGTTGTAATGTATTTCAAAATTGTATCTAACTTAGTAAAATTGTTGTTCTCAAAATGAAATGCTATTATTTATTTCGAAAAAAAAAAAACAAAAAACTTTGAAAAAAAAATTAAATATTTAAAAGAAAAGCACTTCTTTTTGGTTTTCCTAAATTTTGTCTACTCAAGTCAAATATTAAATTAGTGAATCATAACTTCATATTTGTATTGAAATTTTGGCAAATAATAATAAAAAAATAAATAAAAATATAAGTTGAGGCATTAAAAACATAATTCATCACGTTCGTGTGTATTCTTTCTCGATTTCATGTGGTCAACAGACTAATGAGTCTTCATTTGACTCTACCTAAAGTTTTGAAAACCTTGATTGTAATCCTTTTATGGTCTTAAATATTTCGTTTAAGAATTAATTTTTGATGCTGATTACGAATACGAAAACGAACTTCGATTTTAGCTACAAAACTATTTTTCAACATTACTTTTGTATATTTTTAATTTAGTACAGGAACTTGATGTTTTAACCTAAGACTACAAAATAGTAATAAAAAGTACGAAACAATTTAAAGGGAATATTGAGGAAAGATATTGTAGGTTTGGAAAAACATCACACATTTTTTTTGAAAAAAAAAATCTATTTCATGATTTTAGAAAGCCGCGAAAATCCTTATAATATATTATAAGGTTGGGTGCCGAATAGAATTTAAAAACATATTTCCATTAATTCTACTTTATTTTAAAAACAAATAATCATGATTAACAAGTCAAGAAGTCTACATGTTTAATGACTTAAATAATTCCTTATCACAAAAAAAGAATACAATATTATTGTTAAATACTTTTAACAAATGTGAATTTTAATGTGGATATAATCTAAACAACTTGTTTTTATTCATATACTCATCAAAAAGGAGACATTTTAAACGGATCGATTCCAAATCGATATGTATGCTTTATTGAAGCCCCACCAGGCATTCGGACACTAAGAACAAAAGAAAACATAAGAAATTAACAACTAGAAAAACATAATAGTAAACTTACTTACTTCTAAGCCCAAAGTTAAGCTGCAACAAAGCATTAACAGCAGCAATGTGATTTGGACGAACACAATTGATCGGTTTGGGGTGTTCCCGGTAACTCTGTGTCACTGTTGTTGCTTGTTGAGCTGGTAAAAGATGAATTACTTCTACAGCTACGTCTGTCGCGGCGATTTTTACCGCTTTTTTCAAGATTCGAAAGAGCTAAGAGAACTTGGAATGCATCAAAGGATAATTCCATTCAACACCCCATGCTGGAAGTTTAACTCTTTGTACAATCACTTTACGTGTTGGACGCACTCCTCTCTAGTCCTTTTAATGAGGAATTCTATGTGCAGTCCTTTTTATCTAGCACTGCGGATATAAGGATCTAAATCATCGTAGATATGTAGTGGTGTTATTCAGGAAGTGAAATCAGACTGGTTGTTTGTTGATGATTCTGATGTCTTGGATATTGTGAAACAACCTTTAAATGAGTAAATAAATTAATACAAATTTGTTTTGAATTTTAAATAAACTTACTGCTGGTGGTGTAGCTTCGTCCTTAAAGTAGTGGTTGAAGTAGTGGTTCAGAATCATCTAAGAGCAGCCATCGGAATTTTCATCATCTTCCTTTTTCTTCTTTACATCTTCGAGGTCAATTTTATCCTGTTCCTCTGTGCTCCCTTCAAAACATTCCTCTTCTTCGTCTTCAAATTTATGACATCCTCATCATGCTTCAAGCTTCTTAAACTTTATCGTGAACTTACGACCGTTTGGTTCTTGATAATTTTGATGTTTTGGATATTGTGGAACAATCTTTAAATGAGTAATTTAAACAATTCAAATTCGTTTTGGATTTTAAATTTACTTACTTCTGGTGGTGTAGCTGTTCTTGATACAGTAGTTGCCCTTTTTTAAAATCGGACATGTTAGCATCTTCCTCCTTCTTCTTGGCATCTTCGAGATCGATTTTTTCCTGTTCCTCTTTTCTTATTGCAAGGCATACCCCTGCTTCTGCTTCAAAATCTCGTTATATTTCTTACATTTGTCAACAATTTCACCTGCATCCTCGTCGTCTTCGTCATCATCATCTTCGTCGACTTGGCTGCTATGTAGTTTCTTCAGTTACTTGCTCCTATCTTCCTCTGTCTCTAGTTACCGTTCGGGTTAATTTGTATTTGATAGAGATCTTCAATAGACATTTAAGTGGTCCCTAAAATGTCTAGTATCACTCAGGTCTTCGTGGCTCATGTCAATAGCACCGTATTCGGGGTTATCATCTAGGCTTCACCCAGCACTGGACTCACTAGAGTTCAACTTTATCGCTTGATGATGACGACGAAGACGATGAGGAAATTCAGTTCGAATTGGATGATGACTTGATGAACGTATTTTCACGCGACGACCGCGATACTGCTCGTATCGTATGCTTAACCCAACTGGGACTTGCCGATTCCAACTTTTTCGATCCGGATTTCATTGATGTGCCTTACTTAATAGATGGAGATGATTTAACCAAACTAGATTTCAAGTTCTTGTAATCTTCTGGTTAGAAGCAATCTATAATGCTTCTCAAAATAAAAATCTGCATAAATTATATTTTAAAAGAAAAATGAATGTTCAATAGATTGTTTTTGTTTTGATTTCATTTTCGTTGTCAAAATACTTAATTCGCTGTTGATCTGTCAAAACTGGGAACCAACTCAAATTGGACCATGTTCGCATTGCAGTTCTAGGGTGCGCCTATACTTTCTTCATGATTTGTTCTGTTTTAATCAAAAATTTTCATCAAAATCATAGAATTTGTATGCCAAAAGCAGAAAAATATTATTTTTAGCACAGTTTACACTGAAAAGGAACCATAAAATTAATTTTTCTTAAATTATTGCATTAATTTTTCAATTTTTGAATTCAACGGATCTCTTTTTTGAACGGCTGAGTTCACCTCATGGTTTTTCCCCCGCGGTTCAGCAATATGGGCACAAAATTCTATAACAACTACATTCATAATGGCTTTTTCCCATAAGAAATGCACGGGACAACTAAGACTAACACATGCTTATCCTTATGGACAAAATCCTCTCAATTTAGCTTGTAGGCCGAAAGAGAGCAAACCTATTAAGTCGGGACTCTAGATAATATATTTCCTCTATGGCTATCAGTCTGCTTACTCGTATTTTGCTTTTAAGCATCTTGCACATGAGCAACGAATTGCGAACTGTGAATGTTCGCATATTTTGACTTTTCTTTCACAAGAGCTTTTATTTCTATTCGCAGGTAGCGACGAATTGTCAACCCTTTTCTCCATATTTTCCTCAGCCATCATCTTTCACACAAAAACAAAACAAGAGTGGTATAATTTTGAGGTTAAGTTGAGCGCGAACAATTTATTCGTTGCAGTGTGGATGGTATGTGGAACGCGAATAGAGTTTGACAGTTCGCAGCAACTGTAATTCTATGATTGGCAAAAGAATTAAAATAAAAGAATTGTCTTTTCTAAATTATGTCTTTATTCACTCAGATACAAACTTGGAATGAATTGCAATTGCAGATATAGTTTGGAAGTAGATGGCAGACATAGGTTTTGGGAATGATGGCAGACATAGTTTTGAGAATGTATAAGAATGAAGGAATGGAAGTAAAAGAGGAAGATAGTTTAAAAGGAATAAGATCTATGACTTAGGGTGCAAACAGAATGATCACGAAGTATCCTTAGATGTATCTGAAGATGTCGTCTCACATCCTCCTTTTTTACAAGTCCAGTCGGAGTGGGCGTCGGATGATCCTCCCAGAGCGAGTGGATTTCTGTGGTGAATTCACTTGTTGATTCTCAGCTTGAGTTGTTGTTGCTGGATTAGGTGATATCCGTTTTTCGTCAATTGGGTTTTCTGAGCTCGGTACGTTTTGAATTGCTTCGTTTTCGTCAAGGTCAGGATTCGGCTTCTGATACACTTTGGCTTTTGTTGGCTTGATGTTGGTGATGTTTCGGCGAAGCTCTTTGCCATTGTTGAATTTCAGGTTGTAAGATCTGGAATGTATTTTTTCTTTTACTACTGCAGGTTCCCATTCTTTCTTATCAATGCAAGTAAGAACTTTCTGTCCAATATTTAGTTGTTGAGGTGGTGTGGAACTATGACTGTTGTATATAGCTTGGTTATGTCTCATATTGTTCAGTTCTTCTGTGATGTTGATATGTTGGCTTGGTATAAGTGATTGAGTTGTTGCTGGTATTTGCGATCTGAGATTTCTGCAGTATAGACGTTGGGCTGGTGTACCAATATTTCCTCTAGGTGTATTCATGAAATTAAGGATAGCCAGGTGATAATCGGTATTGTCGTAGTGACACTTCTTCAATAGTTGTTTAGTGGTTTGTACAGCTCTTTCTGCCAAGCCATTTCCTCTTGGATGATGTGGTGAACTGGTACGGTGGTCGAATTGCCATAGCTTTGCAAAATTTTTGAAGTCAACAGATGAAAATTGTGGACCATTATCCGATTCCAACACTTTCGGGATTCCATGGTAAGCAAAAATGTTTTTCAAAAAATTAATGACATTACTTGCTGTTGTTTCCTTCAGTTTTTCAAATGTGATGAATCCTGAATAACTGTCAGTGAGAACAATGTATTCTTCTCCCAAGAAATGGAAAAGGTCGGTAGCAACAATTTCAAATGGAAATTTAGGTACCACTTTGGATTCTATGGGGTGTTTGTTGTTGCTACGCTGATGAACTTGACAAGATGCACATTTTTGGATAAAATTCTGTAGATCCTTTGCCAGTTTTGGCCAGAATATGTAGTCTCTTGCATGACGTATACATTTTTCGTAGCTGAGATGACCTCCATGAATGTACTTCAACATCTCATAACGCATTGCTTCAGGTATGAGCGTTTTATGTGACTTGTGGATTATACCATCGCAAACTGAGAGTTCTTCGCGGAAGTACCAATATGGTTTAATTGATTCAGGTAGTTGTTGAATATCATTTGGCCAGCCTTTTGAAATGTATTTGAACAATTGTTGACATGATTCATCAGCAGCTGTTAACTTTGTCAAGCGACTGTGTTCTGCATCCGTTATGGCCAATACTGATTGAACTTGTAATTCACTGTCTTCTCTGTCATTAACTGGAGGTGGATTTTCAACATCGCGACTTAGTGGATCTGCCAGGAACATTCTTGATCCTTTTATGTAGATCACCTTTGGGTTGTAAGTCAATAAGCTCAAACGAATTCTTTGGAGTCTAGCTGGACATGCATGTAATGGTTTTTGGAATATTGATTCCAAAGGCTTGTGGTCTGATTCGACAACTGGTTGCTTACCCCACACGTATTCATGAAACTTTTCGCATCCGAACTTGATAGCAAGGGCCTCCTTCTCCAACTGAGAGTATCGCTGTTGACATTTGGTTAGCGATTTGGATGCATATGCTACCGGCTGTTCCTGTTGCAAAAGTACGGCTCCTAGTGCTGAAGAACTTGCATCAACTTGAAGCTTGACATCTTGGTTTACGTCGTAAAGTTTGAGTACGGGTGGCTTTGTGATAACTTCTTTTAATTCGTCAAATGACTTTTGTTGGATTTCATCCCATACCCATTGAGTTGATTTCTCAAGGAGTTTTCGAAGTGGTGTCATCATCTGCGAATAGTTTGGTATAAACTTACTTAAATATGTGAACTTACCAAGGATGCGCTGGAGTTCTTTTCGGTTAGTTGGGGGCTTTAGTCGACGGATTGCTTCTGGTTTTTCTGGATCTGCAGACATGCCCTTACGATCGATAATATGTCCGAGGAATTTTATTTTTGACTGCTCGAACTGACATTTGTCTTTATTTAGTTTCAGACCGTTTTCTTGGATAATCGCTAGAACTTTTTCAGTAGTGCGTCTGAGTTCCTCTATTGTTCTTGCGTGTATTAGGATATCGTCAATTGCTACTTCTACCTTTGTGAGATCAGTAAAAAGTTCTTGCATGATTCGTTGGAATACTTCTGGGGCTGAGGAGATGCCAAATGGAAGACGTTTGCAGCAATATCGTCCCCACGGTGTTGTGAACGTAAGTATACGTTTGGTACGATCTGAGACTCGAACTTGCCAAAAGCCTCTCCTACAGTCCAATAGAGTGAAGAACTTCGATCCGTTAATTCTAGCAGCAATGTCCTCAATTGTTGTCATCGGATGATGTCGACGCAAAATATTCTTATTGACAATGGTCGGGTCAATACAGATTCTGATTTTGTTGTTCTTTTTGACAACTACCATGGGCGAAACAGCCGGTGTTGGTTCTTTAATTGGCTCGATGACATCTAAATCAACCATTTCGTCTAGAGCTTTTTTGACATCATCTCTTATCTTGTACGGAATTCTTCTTGGAGTACAAATTTCAAAAGACGGATTTGGTATAAGGTCAATGTCATACTCGACGTTTTTTATACAGCCGAGTCCATTAAATATATCTTCTTTAATGGAATAAATTCTACGAACAAGACCCAGCTTTTCGCATGCATTTGCGCCCAAGATTGGCATGATGTCTTCTTCAACCACCTTAAATGCTATTTTGCACTTTTGATTAGCAATAGTGCTCTTGAGTATGACTTCACCTAGCACTTTAATCTGGTGGTTGGCGAATGAACGGAGTGACTTTATTTTGCATTGTAGCAAGGTGTTTTTAGTGCCATTTAGCAATTATATTGGCAGTACATTACATTCTGCGCCAGTGTCGAGATGTATGTTGCACTTCTTTCCAAATTCGAAGTGGATTTCTTCCGTCCATAGCTTCGAATCCTGACTTGATTCAATTGGTGTTGTTGGAATTGCAACTTTTCCAATGAATGCTGACCAGCTGTTGTCATCGCTTGTGTCGCTCTTTTGGCCGCAAACTACTGCTTTCACCGTCTTGTCTTTGTTGTAAGATTTAGAAGATTTATTTGTCTGTAACTTACTACAGCATGATTCGAAATGGTTTTCCTTGCTGCAGATCTTACACTTGTGTCTAAATGCAGGACACTTTCGGAGTTTGTGCTTTTTGGCACAGTTTCGACAATCGATGATATTATTTGTTTTAGATTGTTTGTGCACCGATGAGACACCTTTTTCAGTTTCCTGAGTGATGTGCGCAGTTTGTTGTTGTGCGATTTCTGTGGCTTTGCATTTTACAATCGCCTGTTCCAATGTGATATCTTGGGAAAGAAGGCGGGTTCGTAGTTCGTCATTCTTAATCCCTAAAATTAGCTGGTCACGCAACATCCCATCAATTAAATTTTCGAATGCACAATTTTGTGCCTGAAGTCTTAATCTGGACATTAGTTCATCGATGCTTTCATTGTCACTTTGGTAGATCTTGTGGTATTTGTATCGTTCAAACGTAACATTTAATCTTGGTATGAAGTAATTTTCAAAAATATTTTTTACCTGTGTTAACGTGAGCTCTCCTCCAGCAGGAATGTCGGGTTGTGGCAATGTGTTATACAGTTGAATAGCTATTGGGCCAATTGTGGACATAAACGTCGCAATCTGTATATTTTGTGGTTTAGTAACCATCATTGCCGCCGTCTCGAAATAAGTGTACTGTTGTTTCCACAATTTCCATGCTCTAGCCATATCTTTGTCGTGCTCTATTATGAGAGTTTTTGGGTGGCGGATAAAATGATTCATATTTCCGTCTTCGACTGCAGCTGGTGGATTTGCCATTTTGTGTACCCAGAGATCTCAAAAGATCTTTTTCTTTTTTGTGTCTACACGAAATTGATTGCAAAATCTGTAGATTTTTTCTCGTCTACCTACTCGAAATTTATTGCAAATTTGTAGATTTAAATTCTATTGGGTTTCGGCACCATGTAATTCTATGATTGGCAAAAGAATTAAAATAAAAGAATTGTCTTTTCTAAATTATGTCTTTATTCACTCAGATACAAACTTGGAATGAATTGCAATTGCAGATATAGTTTGGAAGTAGATGGCAGACATAGGTTTTGGGAATGATGGCAGACATAGTTTTGAGAAAGTATAAGAATGAAGGAATGGAAGTAAAAGAGGAAGATAGTTTAAAAGGAATGAGATCTATGACTTAGGGTGCAAACAGAATGATCACGAAGTATCTTTAGATGTATCTGAAGATGTCGTCTCACAGCAACCACACTGCGATTCGTTACTACCAAATTGTTTTTACAAAATTCTATTGTTTTAGAGAACAAAATGCAAATTTTATTATCCTAATATTAGTGTCAATTGGTTTCTTATAATTTAAATGTGTTTTTGTGTTTAATTGACTTTTTGAAATGTGTAAAATCACGTTTGTTCGTCCATTCGCAGTTCGCAGTTCGTTGCTCATGTGCAAGGCACTTTAGTCAACAAAACTTAAAAATAGTAGAGAAAAATGTTTGGTTCTTGAATTTAGCCATTAGTTTAACAAAAGTCATGACCCCCCACCCTGGATCCACCATTGGGATTGATTTAATCCTTGTCAACAACAAATGTCAAAGCAAACCTTCAGATGGTAGGTTTGTTCATTTTCTGAATACGAAAAGGCACCCTGCTTAAGAACGGAGGGGAAATTTTGTATGTCCGCTTACTCAGAAAGTTTTTTTTTTGAAGAAATCGATTGGATAGGGATTAAAAATCGTACCATGGCTCTCAGTGGCCACATTTTTAACAGGAAATTGCAACACCTCATTCGTTTTATACTTTTTTTATGTTGAAGAAAAAACTTAGGTTCAGATTTCATTCTCTGTTTCCATAACAGAGATGGGAAATGTATTGAAAGCTCAGTTTTTTGAACATACCTATTTTTCGAACTGTCAGTTTTAAATTCGAAGTGAAATTTTATTCGGGCGAAACTCCTGATAGCTTTTTAAAATCCGGGGGAACAGAAATATTTCGGGTGAAAAGCTTTTCGGGTGAAACTCCTGATAGGGCTGATTGAATACAAACGATGGACTCTTATGAGGCAAACTGAAATGTTACCTGAAGCTTGTGTTCGTTTTAGTCAACTCGATCTCAACGCTTAAATATATCAATTTTTATGCTCTTTGACAGCTTCATCTGTATTGTCATTTCAATTCTGTTTGTTTTATTTCAGAATCTGTTGTGAATCAGCAGTTGTTTAATTTAAAAATAATAAAAGAAATAAATAATTAAACCAAAAAATGTAAGTGAACTTCCTTCTCAATGCCCGAGGATTGAAGCTACATTAGGTTTTGCAAATTCGTAAGTCGCGCCTTATTGTAGTCAGTAAGAAACCTGTCAAAAGCCCTACCGACCTAACATTTGGTTGTGGTTTAGCCATAACGTCTTGACTATGAGTTGGAGACTAAATTCGTTATTAGTATGCGATTTCTCTGTAGTCTTGAGATTTTCATTTAAATTTTAACTAAATTCGGTTCTTAGTTTGGGCCATTATTTAAGATTTCATTTATATTCATGGACAAAACATACAAACTACAAAAAAATCATGTAAGCGAATGGGTGCTGGGGGCATACGAAAGATTACGTTCTTCATATGGATTGTCTTTGATATTGGGCAGGTTCAGCCGACATAAGGGACTTGAAAGTAAGGCAAGTTTCTTGCATCTGATTGGCCAGCTGCCAAAAAATTGCCTTCCAATTAAGGTAACTTTATTGGAAAGTTGACTGGAAAGTAAGGCAAGAAAAATCTCCCTAACTATCAAGTCAAGTCAACTTTATGTCAAAATGACAATTGATCATGTTTTTTAATTCAACTAAAAGCTGAACTTTATTACTCAATGATTTATTTATTTTCTGCACAACTTCATTTAATGCTTTCTGTAAAAAGGTTAATTGTAAATTTGGAAAAGAAATAAGTAATATTCCTTTAAAATACAAAATACAAATCATGATGGACTTGTAGCTTGCCTGAGGTGTGTTTTGTAGAAAATAATGATTTTATTAGGTTTTGTACTATGAACTTGAAGTAGAGGTTTGTGAAGTAAAGTTCTGAATTTTAAATTCATGACACTTGAAAAACTAACTAGTTGTCTTGGTCAAAATTTATGTTCATAGAATGAAGTTGACTGCAAATGAAGTCCCTTATGTTGCCTGAACCTGCCCATTGTATTGTGTGTGTTTATAAAAAACACTAATACAAATATAAAACACGGTAGCTACCTTGGTTGGCCTACGAGCTATAGCGAACAGCTGATTCATGTGATGAAGTGATAAAACGTGTGCCTGACATTTGAGCGCAAGACTCATTTGGTAATTCTATGTATGCGTGAAATCAAGAAAACATTTTTGTTGAAATTCACATCTTTTCATCGACATTACAATTTACAAAAATAAAAATACAAATACAACAATGTAAAAAATGGGTTTTGAAGGGTGATACGTACGAAGTATTCATATCTTATCTTAATATGTTTTTCTTTTAAGTGGTCCATAGTCAAATGAAATACAATATACAAATTTAACAAAGTCCTTCGTGGAATTACGTTTTAAAACTTGTTTTGTCTTTGAAATCAAAAGCAAACAAGCAAGCGTTGATTTGAAATTGAATTTACATAAAAAAAGCACTAGCTTTTACTTAAATGCTATAAAAATAAATTGTCCCTCTAATCCAGTTTATGAAATAAATTAAAATACTGCATATATTTTTGTGTACGTGAGGTATATAAATTGTTGCTGATCAATGTTATTTTGATTGTTGAAAAATTAATATTTAATTAATTCTCTTACAAATGTACATTGTTATAAAAAATATTCAACTGTTTTGGTTTTTGAAAGGTTGAAGTTGAACTTTTTTTTCAATATGGACTCAAATTCAGAAGACTTACTCACATTCAAGGATTTTGCAAGTTCCTCCAGCAGCCCCCAACCAGCTCAGATTAGCGTTAATTCACCCGAAAAAAGCTCAACCGGACGTTCAAGAGATCCTCTTCAAGCTCTTATATACGATATGTCGACGAGTACAAACCTTCAAAGCAGCGACAGCAGTACAAAACAAACAAATGCAGGCGGTTCTTTGGAAGAGACTAATATAACTGTATCTTTTCTGACCATTGAATACTACCAACAGTTTTTCAATGTGGACACTTTCATGGTTATTGATCGCATCGCGAGTGCGATTATTCCACAAAGAGCACCAAGCAATTATCTCAAGTCTCACATTGGAACCAATCCTGATCTTTATGGCCCATTTTGGATAACCGTTACCTTAGTAAGTTACCTTAATAACTTTTTTTTGATTCCATATAATGTTTATAAGTTTTAGATATTTTCCATTGCAATTAGTGGAAATATTGCAAGTTATCTTCAAACGGCCAATGAAAACTATCACTGGCGATATAATTTTCATTTAGTGTCATACGCAGCTTCTTGCATTTTTATGTATTCTTGCTTTGTCCCTGGGACTCTATGGGGCCTAATGAAGTACACTTTGAAGCCTATCGAAGAGGACCTGGAATCAGAGAACGTAGGGTTAGATTTTTTGTTTAAAAGCATTTTACTGAATTATTTTTTAGGCCACGTATACACCGAGTCTTCTCTCGTTGATGTGTATTTATGGTTATTCCCTTGCTGTTTATATTCCGGTGTCAATTTTATGGGTTATCCAGGTAATTGAAAGCTTTAAAATGATAACTTGTTTCGTAATTCTCGTCTTCTTAGATATCAATTCTGCAGTGGTTACTGGTATTGACAGCTGCTCTAGCATCAGGATCGGTTCTCATTGCTATTTTGACACCAGCGCTTAGGAATTCAAAGATATCGTTTTTTCTCATGATTGGAATCCTGGGGGCACATTTTCTTCTTGCAGCGGGATTTATGCTTTACTTTTTCCATGTACCCAACAGTACAACAATAACTATAACAAATGATTTAATACAAACGCCTGCAAGTGTCAGTGTAGTTAGCATTTCAAAGAACATTAGCGCTTAAAAATAAATGATATAAGACAATACACAAAAAGTCGGTGTTATTTTTACAACACTCGGCTTATTAAAAGATTTGTTTGTTTATTGTTACAATAATAAAACTTATTACAAAACGAATTAGGTACATTAGTAATTATTTTTATCAAAATATAAATTCCCTTTGTACCTATAAGTACAATATATTAATGTGTTAACATAATATCAATAATATTTCTTTTTACGCCATCACATCTTTGGCTAAGAAATCTTAATATAAGCTGTATTTTACGACGAAAGTTTAGCCAACAAAATAAATGATCTCCTCTGGTCCAGCACTTAGTGCAGTGTGAGAAGTAAATAAACAGTATCGAACTACAGTAATATATGGTACACTTAATAAGTACAATAATAGACTATTAAATAATTGATTGAAAGGAAAATAATAATTACATACGAAATAATGCATGGTAAACTTCTTTAAAGTATCACTTATATTCTTAACTCTTTATAATCCAAGACGTTTAAGTTCATACTCAAAAGCTTATGCTGGAAAAATATATTTATAATTGTAAACTTCGGATATTTGAGTTTCATCCGTCACAATTAAAACTTATTGAATTTAATACATCAAGTGCTTAAATTACTCTTATTATGAGTTTGTAAATAAATACAATATCACTTATAACCCTTAACTTAAAGAGACGCTGCTTTTGAATATGTTCATAACGAGGAAGGTTTTAGGGATTAAGACATGGTAGTCCTCTTAAGGCGTAAAGTATGAAATTGCGTTCTACAGATTCTTTCATATTTTTTTGGATCTCAATGAAAGGAGTCCATACCTGGAATGCGTAGGTCAAGATGGGGGCGGAGCAGAGTTGTACAGAACGAGAGGTCCTGAAATACCAGCATTAGATTATACGAGTATAATGAGGACTCCAAGATCTTTAAAACTGTGAACACGATGTATTGAATGCTGAGATATTTTATAGTCCGTAGAACTGGAAGTACGTTTTTAGTGAGTTTCCTTGATAGCTAAGATACTGCTCAAAGTCATATTTTATAAGTAGAAATCCATGCGGTGAATTGAGGAGCAACCCCAATGTCTTCAGCTTAATTATTATTCGTAAACTACAAGTTTTTGTAAACAGCCAGTCTTATACATATAAATCTTTCGAAGCATTCAGCGCTCAATTAAATGTTAACAAAGTAGCTGGTGACTGTTGTCAGAACAAATAATTCTTCTCTTTCTGTTTTATAATTTTGTTTAAAACTTCCCCAACTGCAGTTTTAATTTTAATAAAATAGTATAATTTATTAAACTTACAATAATTTAGATTTGGTAAGTAATATTATTTATAAAATTGTTTTATACCTAATAAGAATTATTGTTTTTGTTCGTTTCTCATTTAAAAATAAGAAAAAAACACTATGGGGTTATGAGGACAAGAAGTACCTCCTTGAACTCTGGGCCGAAAAAGGACTAGAACTACGTGGCCACATTTATAAGAAGCTATCGGCTGCATAAGGGGGCTTGTTCAATACACCTCAGAAGAAATCAAGATGAAAATTCACAATAATAAAAGTTATAGGTTAGTTCATATAGTCTACATTAT